>JAQFVV010006197.1:4286100-5486100 GCA_028023455.1 Epiperipatus broadwayi
AATTAAGACCAATGTTCAAACAAACTTGTTGATCCTTTAACCAACATTTTTATAACTAAATCAAATTCATGTAGAATTTTTTGCTTTTTTACAAGTCCTAGTATTTCAAATGACTTTTGATGAATGTAAGTTGAATATGTATTGAATATAAATAGTGTATTATTTTGAGATTAATAGTTATAGACTTATTTGCTTTTCAATATACTTTGCTTTTTTTTTTGTTTACTCGAAAATAAGTCAGCTATTATTTTTTAAAACACACTATTTTTTGTTATTGTCCTTATTCTGGTGTTTTGTAATTTTTATTTATTTATTTTTAACATATTTTTTATTTTGTTTTCTTACAATCATATTTAATTATAGATTTTAATTGTAGCATTTAATGACATAAATATTGTTCATAGTAAAAATGTTAATGCAAAATTTTTTGGAACAAGTATTGATGTCATAAACTGCTTTATAATTTGTTTTTCCAAAATTGCTCCATTAATTGTAATATATATTAAAATTATTTTCATATAGCTATTATTTGTTTATTGAATAAATGAAATGTTTTACATCTATGTACATTATTCAAAATAGAATTAAATAATAATAAAAATATTATCAAAATTAAAATTTGCAATATTTTTTATCTCTTCACCATAGTTTTGGTTATTAGATATATAGATCTCTTTAAGTGACAACTATAAACAAAAACAATGAATATATATTGTGATGTACACATTGCTATCCATAGTTCCTATCTATAATGTATAAATAACTAAATAAAAAAACAATTTAAAATCTTATATTTAATAAATGTTTATTAATTTGAAATAAATGTAGAATAGATGGATACTTTATTTATTAAATTTAAAAAATGAAAATATTTTATTTAAGTTATTATTGAATGATAGCAATGCCTAAGATTAGAAAAAGAGAAATCATTTGTTCAAAAGCCACTGTTTAAAAAAAGGAAAGGATTGCATTTTGTGTTGCCATAGCTACAGAAAAATTTTCTGCAAGGAGAACATACATACTTTCTTTGCTTAAAATTCTGTGTTTTATCTTACCTTATTTTTAAAAATAGATCCTGCATTTATAATAATAAAATACATACTGTGAATAGAACATTTATTTAAGGGAGAAGGAATTCATAACTTTCCTTCATTTAATATCTTTATGACTAAATGGAATGATTACAACAACAAACATTATGCTTAAATGCCATGAAGCTATAAAATTATCAAATTTACCATGGATCATAATATCCACAAAATGAATGGTTAAACATAACATTTACAGATAAAAATGTTTATTGAAACCTACATCTGTATTTTGTTATCATCAATGTGCCAAGAAAACATATGTGAGCTAAAATTGATAACAGATGCTAATTGAACAATTTATTTTTAATTATTGAAATGAAATGTTTTATTTATCAATAATGGTGAAAAATATAATAGTAGCTTAGTGATAAAATATTTATTAATGCTCTTTTTTTATTAATAATTTTTATTCTAAGGCAATTTTATCTTATCATTTGATATTAGTTTAAATAATAGACTCACATCATTAAGACTTAAATCAATTGTTAACATATTATTTTTGGGGGAAGAGTTTATCATTAATCTTTTCTGACCGTATTCAAATTATAAAGAAATATTATATGATATTAGATTACGATTGATAAATTAGATTTACATCTTTATTTTTGCCACCTCAATGAGTTAATGCTTTTTTTAGTAAATTTATATTATTATTAATAATAATCTAAGTACTTTGATTTGCCTATTGCATAAATCATTGTAAAACTATTTTATTACACAACTTATTTATAATTAAGATAATTCATAGTACATCCATACTATACTTTATCATCAAGTAAGTCATCATTTATTAAATTTATTTTCTTTCCAAGCAAAATACACTTGTCTTTATAAATTTATTGGTATCCTACAAATTTTATGAATTCACTATAGATATAAATTTAAACTGCCCTAGAATCATTGTTGGATCAACATAAGTAATGTCTATTTATTAATGATATATTTTACTTCTATAAACAACCTTTATGTAGTATATTTTAGATTGTTCAAATATTTAGTGCAGAGTGGGGAAAATCACTTGGTTCACAATTTCATTTATTATATGAGGTTGCCCAAATTTATGAGGCACTTGTAGGTCAGCTAATGCTGCTCAGTTATAATATTTTTCATTATATTCATGATTACCCAAATATATAAGCTATTCAGTGAACAGAGCTTATTTTACCTTTACATTTTAGCAGTCATTGTGAGCTTTCCTTTACATTTCGATTTGTCCACAAGGAAATATTGATATTTATGAAACAATGTTGCCTCATTAGCATTATTATTTATGTCTTAGAATAGTTTTCTCCACAATATGTACATAAAAATTACCCACAATTAAAAGACAATTGAAAATTTGATTTTTCTAGAATTTTTATTGATATTTAATTCTGCTTTGATTATAGTAAAAGCTTTAGAGATGGTTATATTTCTCTCTCTCTCTTTTTTATATATATATATATATAATCCGACAATTTTATCTACATTTAACCTTTATCATTTTCAAGATCTATTTCTAATTATTTCCTTATTCCGTAATAAAAAAATGAAAATAACTACATAAAATGTAATTGGAAGTTGGTCCTGAAAATGATAATAGGTTGCGGTGAAAGTATAAATAGAATCATGGAATTATATGTATCTGGATAAAGAAATTTGATATATATAATAAACAAAATTCGTAAAAAAAAAAGGGAACGAGTGGAATATTATTTTATATATCCTTTTATTTTATTTCACTGCTAATTCCAATTTTAAATTTAAATGGAAAATATTTTTTTGTTGTTATTAAAAAAAACATAGTATTTTAATATTAATTTTAATAGAATATTATTTTTAAATTTTGTTATAATTTTTTTTAGGAATTATTTAAATAAGTTCAAATTATTGTCATTGTTTATGATAGGTATGGTAATGGCTAGCATAGAGAAATGTAAAAACATGGTTTCATCTATCTACAATGCGTTATCTCATAGTTAATTACTTTTAAAAAATTGCCTTTAAATGCTAATTTTGAACTGATTGGTATTATACTGATATGATTAACGTACAAAAATGAGAACAATATAAATTTGCATTAAAGAACTAAATATTTATTACCGGAAAAAAAAGGCATTACAAAAGGGATGACTACATTTTTTAAATTTTATATTTTTATCTAACTGAAGAGGATATTAATTTATTTAATTATTTATATATTAAATAAATAATTTTAATGTATATCTTCTCTACAGCAACCATTTGAGCAGCACTATTATTTACATTTTAATTAAATTTGACTATTTATAATTAAACATATTAAAAACAATAAATATTTTTTATTTATATATAAATGTTTATTTTTTTATCAATATTTTTTTTATTCATTCATTGAAAAGTAAAACACAATTGAGATTGATTTCTTAGTTTATGTTTCCATAAATATGTTTTCTAGATACCAAACAATGAGGTAAAAGTATCATGGTATAATGGGTAGCACACTGGTCTTATCTATGATCCCATCTATGCCTTAAAAATTTGTGTCTCTAAACTTTGGACATTTTTTTCAATCATAAGCAAGTTTAAGATGTTATTTTTAAGTAGTCATCTCTTCAACGTTGTTATCATCAATCATTTACAACAAAATATAGTCTAATTCCAAGAAATAATAATAATAATAATAATAATAATAATAATAATAATAATAATAATAATAATAATAATAATAATAATAATAATAATAATAATAATAATAATAATAATAATAATAATAATAATAATAATAATAATAATAATAATAATAATAATAATAATAATAATAATAATAATAATAAAGCATAAAAATAAATATTCTATGATTGAACAAATGAATCTATACCATATTACATTTGTGTACAGAGTATGCTGGTCCAATACTCTGTTTATTTGATATTAAAGGTTTCCTTGATGGCAGCTAATGAACAACTATTCTACAAAGTAAAATGTGGAAATATAAAAACTGCTTCTATGAAATACTATGTGAATATGGAAGGAAATATATTGGTGTTTGGCATGTCACCTTGTTTAACAGTGATTGATAAAATACATTCTAATGGTTAAAAAATATATGTGTCTATAGTATCAAAACAATACAAACATATTGGATAGAGAGGAAAAGATGCAAAGAAAAAAATTAAAGAAACTACTCATATGACAATGTCAAATAATTTTATAAGTCAACCCAGTGTGGCAATACACAATGTATGGAAGCCTCTAATTGAACTTTCTCATAGAAAAAAATATTAAAAAAATTTGATGATCTCAGGAGGATTTGGACCAACCCTCTTATATAAATATATGAAATTTCTACCATCTATTTTATTTGACATAATAGCTCAGTTTATTAGAGCATTGCCTTAAAATTCAATATTCAAGAATCTAAAAGTGTAAGTTTGACTTCTATGCTAATGTTGTTACTGGTGAGGCTAGCAACAGCTTAAGAAAAATAGAAAGTAAAGCTATTTGAAACATTGTTTAATTATTAATCTATGTTGCCTATTTGTGTGCTATTACTAACAAGTTTTTTGTATTTGAACAGTTTAAATAAAGTTCTAATTTTTTTATATATTCAACATTTAATGATAGATGATGGAAATAGTCCAACATATTATTACAACACAAACCTTCAGACAAATATCATATATTTGTTTGTTCATATTTTAAGTACAAATTCAATAAAAAATATTTTGCTGATTTTATGAAATCACTCTGCTTTTTCTGACCATTGAATGATGAAAACATTCTTTGTTTTTATCATGATCTTACTTTTTCAATATCTACACAGTTACAATATGATTTTTTTTAGAATTTATTTTATTAGTGATTGTAAATTTCTATCAAATCAATCCTAATTTGTTATATTGTGATAGAAAATTATGATTATACAAAAATCAAATATTGAATGCTTACAAAACTCTTACAATGGAGAACAATTAAATCTACAACAATATAAGAAGTTGCTTATGCTTAATTAAAAACAATATATTAATCTTTAACTCTTTGAGACTCCAACTCCTGCTTTCTTTTTTGAATAGGCCCTGGTAAAAACTTCTCCTGTATTTGAACATTTATTGTTGCAATTTAGACAATTTTTCACATTGCATATTGATAATCTTAATATTAATTATTAAAAATATAAACTTCCAAATGAGAGGCATTTTAAAATTAATATTTGAGTTTTGTTAAAGAGAAAAATAATTTGCTAAATAGATTTTTTTCCTATAACCATAGTGCTTGACATTATTAGACTAATTTGGTATATTCTAAAAAAAACAAAATATTTTTTATTTGAATTCTATTTTTGAAATTCAAAATAAATTTAGGGTTAGTAATCATTAAAGAGAGAAAATATGTGTTAAAAATAAATATTCAATTTATTGTTATTAAAATATTTAAAAAAATCTGTGCCTGTATTGATAATAAGCTGTTATTGTAATTGGTAGCATCTGCTACTGCTTTGGCATAGCACACTTTATATATTTTGTCTTCTTAACCCCCTACACTCTGACAGTTTTCTTTATTTGCATTTACTATAAGCTTTCAACTTTTATTTTAATATTAAATCATTATTATACATCAGAATATAATAAATTATACTTCATTTGACAGATATTTTTGTCTAGAAATTAAATAGATTCTAAAAAAAATTATATTAGATTTTCAGAATTATTTTAAGACTTATATTTTAATCAAAACAAAGCACTGTTTCATCATTCAACTTTGGGAGAAGCAGTTTGAATCTGCAAAATAACTAAAATATTCTTTGTTTGATTTTTTTAAAATCTCAATGAATAATTACTAATATCTAATTAATATATCAACTTATGATTTAAAAGTTTAATTTTTTTTAGTAATTTTTATGATATTGCTATATTTTCAAACAGACTGTATTAGTGATGACATTTTCACAGATTTTCATAGTAATGTTACTCAGAAAAATATAATCTTTTATATTTAAAAATAAAACACTTCTATAGAAAATAAATATGTAATAATGTTTATTCTTGATTCTTAACTTCTGTGCTGCTAGTTAATTGTACAATTTCCTATTGGCCTATATGACCTAGTGAATTAAAGTTCTAAACTTTTAATTGATCAATTATGGAATCAGCAGTAAAAATATACTAATCTTTTAATATTACATTTGTTTTAGTTTTGTTTGTAAAAAACAAATTAATAATATGTCAGAATATGAAAGTGAATAAATGTTTTTTTTCAAAAATAAATATCTATTTATAATTATAAAAATATTTCATAGCAGAGAACCTGAAAAGAACATTTTTAACCTATTAGAAAATGTTGAGTGCATCAGTGATTTTCTTTCTCAATTTACATTCCTGTAAAAGTAAATAATTTTTTTACTAAAATCTTACTATTTTTCTAAAATAGTTATATTTTCAGCATGTTTTAACAAAATAATTTATAATGTGTAAAAAAATACCAACAAAATACTTTAATACATTCATTTTTGTTTAAAAATCAAATTAAGAGCTTGAGGCAATGAAAACAGTTGACAAGTGTCAAAATTGTTGTTAGTGCTGGTTTCTTTTTCAATTTAGGTTTGTGTAAAAGTAAAGAATTTCTACTAAAATCTTAACTATTTTTCTAAAACAATTATATTTTCAGCATATTTTATCAAAATAATTTATAATATGTAAAAAAAAATCACTCTAAAACAATCATTTTCATTTTCAAAATCAAAACAAAGAAATTGAAGTGATGAAAATTATTGACAGGCACTCTTCATTTGTTGAAATGAGAACCAACCAAGTAGCATCTAAGAAAGCCTGTCTTCTTCTATCTTGTAGCTTCAAATTATGATATTATTGATTTTTTACTTGTAAAATAATTTGAGAGAGAACAACAACTTACGGTATTTTTTAAGCTGTAAAATAAGCATAAAAATACTATGGTAATGTAAAAACTGAAAGTTTTAGAGTGGGTTAAAGCCATCAGTGAGTTTACTTGGGGCAGTCAGTAAAATAGTTTAATAAATATCATATAATTGTTATGCAAATATAATGATAAACATTCCAAAAAATCCAGTTTTTAGTTCTAATATTTTCTCAAAATAATATCAAAAGTTATCACAAAGTTTGAGACCACCAAGAATACAATATAATGGGTTCTCATCATTGTAAAGCTTACTATTTTTTGAATTTCTCTCTTTTTCAATTATTGTAACATCTGCGGATTTTTTTTTGAAAATTATGATATTAGAAAAAATTACATGAATTTTAAAGTTGGAAAAAAAGTTAGCAAAGTTTCTCAATAGAGGATTAAAGATGAAAATTGTAATTTCTTGACTTCTGGCCCAATAGCATCTCAAAATAAACAAAACAATGACTAAAAATAAACATTTTTCCTTAAGTTATAATTGTAGTCACATAGGTTTTTATTTTAAAATAAGTATTTCATAAAAATATATTGCATAAATAACCTTTAATGTGTAAATAAACTACTAAAAATTACATGTTTTCTTTTTGATTATGTTTTTTATTTGGCTTCAGGCTAAAACAATCCATGAATCAATATTTGTCATTTCCATTGAGATCAAAATGAGGCAGGTCTAACATTTTTCATGTGCAAATTAGATATTGTTTGTAATCATCTGATAGTGACATCATATATTTATTTCAACTAATAATTTTAAAATGATTTATGTGGTAAAAAAAATTGCACATGGTAGTCTAACATTATATGTAGGTGCAAAATGATGAAGAGAAGATATAGTGATTGAAGCACCATCACAATGCACAAATCAGAAAAATAATTTAGAGTGCTGCCACAATTATTATCAATGCATTTAAATGGCATTGAAGTTTGTATTTGGTCTATAAATTATATGATATTCTAAATATCTTTAGAAACTATCAATATATAATACCCTTTCACTGACAAAAAATAATAACATGAGTGTTAATATTTGTAAGATTTTTCTCCATTGCCGTATGAATGTGTACTTTATATGAATTTAGATTTGTTATAGTTATTTAATATTATAAGATTTAGATTATTTACATTTAATTATTGATTTGATATTTCTTAAGATTACCACAAATGGGTGCTTGAAAAATAATGTGAAATATACAAAGTTAGTTTACATTTGCTACAAAAGAAATTTCATTTTTGCAAAGCATTATTGTCGGAAATTTGTTCATATATAATAGCTAGCAAAAAAAAAAAAGATTATTTTCGTTGGCAAAAAATTATTTGACATTAAAACTTGATGAGACTTTTACATATTGTCTTCTTGTAGATCCATTAGATGCTTTTAAACTTATGGTTATTTAAAACTGTCAGTTTTAAATTACATATATATAATTTTAAATCTTTATTTCACCACATCTGGAAAAAAGATGGAGTTGGATTTTGAAATAGCATGCAATTGTGTTTAACGAGTTTAATAAAAAAAATAAGATATATTAACTTTTAATTAAATTTAAAGTTTATATTTGAGTTAAAAATATGTTAACACTTAGTCTAATAAATGATTAGC
The DNA here is from genome assembly GCA_028023455.1 of Epiperipatus broadwayi. Lineage (NCBI taxonomy): Eukaryota > Metazoa > Onychophora > Udeonychophora > Euonychophora > Peripatidae > Epiperipatus > Epiperipatus broadwayi. The sequence continues at coordinate 4,294,690 of JAQFVV010006197.1, forward strand.
AGTGATTAATAACATATATATGTAAAGTGAATGGTAACAAATATATAAGTACAATAATTTTGACACTTGTAGATCAAATTGTAGTCATTTAATATATATATATATATATAAATATCAAATTGAAAAAGAATTCACTATTAATAAAAGTAAGGATTACTTTAACTGACATAAATATTGAACTTATTTTCTAATAATGAAAACCAATGACTGAGGGTTAACAATTTTTGAATAACTTTTTTATTTTTATATATAAAAAAAAAATATCGAACTCTAGAGATTGACAAAAGCTATAGTAGATTTTATCACATTATGATAAAAGTATTGAAAGTTTATCTGAATAACAAATAATAAAAGATAACGGATTTCTTTCTTTTTTTATTTAGCATGAAAATCCTTTTAAAGAATTAGTGGTGAAACTGCTATACAAAGAAATTGTAGTATTGATATATAATATTTATATAAAAGTTTTTAAGTATGAACAAAAATCTTTAATAATCATTACATTAAGTTATAATAAAATAAATTTCCCAATACATTTCAAAACACATGTGTATGCATACATTCTTTTTAATTATATATAGTTTTGTCTTCATAAAGAAAAAAGCACAAAGAGAAATAAAAAGTTAAAAAAATTTTCAATGGCTTGGCAAACAATCTTTGAAACACATTGCCTATATTCATCCATCCACTAATCATTTGTCCATGTATGTAAATTTTAATTTTTAAAGGATTTCAACAATTGTAGACCTCCACTATAATCTCTATTTTTTTTATAAACAGCCAGTTAATGGTATCTCTTCATACATTCAACAATATAAAACATATATCTGAAAGCATTGACATAAATATAAAAAAAAAAGTATTGATGATGAGAAACTTACCGCTAGATATGTATAAGCAAATCTTTCCATAAATTTTCAGTACAGCCAAATAATAGTATCTTTTTATACAATTAACAATCCAGTCACACGTGGACATTATGATATGAATACACTGATATAAATAAAAGAAGTTGATAAATAGTGATTAGAAACTTAACGTGGAATTATAAAAAAGTAGTAATATCTCTTTGTATAGCCATCATTGCCCTTAAACAATAGCATTTTAAAATATAATCATCAATCCAAATAATCATATCACAGATACAAATTATTCAAACATTTTGAGAATTAGATTTATTAAACATAAAATTAATTCCCACAATGTTTCAATTTATATATTCCATCCAATACCTAAATGAGAAAAATTAAAATAATGTTATATATCTCTAATAAATATGCCAGTCATATAATAGTTATTAAATTTTGGGGATGGAGATATTATTAAACAGTAACAATTATGGTTTTAAGCCAATAAACATCACAGGATCACCATTTTTTATGCTTGCTTATAACTGTTATTAAAACAGGCAAAACTCTCCATATGGCATTGCCACTCAGTGCAAGCCAGAGTAATGAGAGGATACCAGAAGGCTTGTGCATAAAATCTCCATCATGTGCATATTCATTCAATATCCCCAGACTAGTTTCTGACTTGTAGCTTTTGTCAGTGAGAAACCAAAGACACCAAAATGTATAGGTACTGAACTGAGTTCAGACCTATATGACTATATAAACTAATGAGCTTGGATTGAAAATATTATTGTTTTCAATTTAAGACTCATAGTTTTGTAGTTAAGTAGAGATAAAAAGTGGCTGCTGTAGGGTTGATCAGATCCTAATATCTAGATGCAGTCCTCTCAGATCCAAGGCTCATCACTGATGAAGGCTACAAGCCAGAAACTAGTCTGGGTATATTGAATTAGTAGGCACTAGATGGGGATTTTATGTGCAAGTCTTCTGGCATCCATTGATTACTCTGCCTTGCACTGAGTGGCAATACTGTATGGAGAGTTTTGCCATTTTAATAACAATTATGGTTTTCAAGTTTTTTTAACTAAAGGTGATTTTTCTAAATAATCCTCTAGTCTTATCAACAAGTTTATGATTTTTCATAGTTGCTGTGTTTATTTTTTACAGAAAATTGGAATTTCATTGACTGCCTTGAAATTTTTAAGCAGGAGACCTTTATTACAGTATTACTACCAAAATGTAAACAAGGAAAACAAAACATAGCATTTCTAATTTTGCAACTACATAACCATTTTTATTTTCCATTGTTAAAAGTTGTAATGATTTTTTTTAATTTTACTAACTGCTGTTTGGTTCGAACTCAGACTTTCAAAAGACCCACCATTCTCAGTGCCATCTCATATTGCTGACCCATCTGATCACACACATGTATGAGGATAGTAATCTAGACCAACTGAGGATTGCTGGTTTAGCATGAAATACGTATATTGGTGATTATTTATCTTTTCAACATGTGTGTGATCAGGTGGGTCAGCAATATGAGATGGCACTGAGAGTGGTGGGTCGTGTGAAAGTCTGAGTTCAAACCCCACATATATTACATATATAAATGCAGGTTTAAGCCTGTACAATGTATTAACTGCTATTTGATAAAAAAATATTTTTTTCATGTAATGATAATTGGAAATATATATATATTGAACGCTAACATCCATCATGAAAAGTATTAAAATAATATTTCCTTTATTATTTTGTTATATTTTCCTATAATAAATACTTATATGTTAATTTATAAATGTTAATTACAAGAAAAAAACAATATTTTATTGCTCATCCTAAATGAAACTAATAAAATTTGTTTACTCTCAAGACTTAGAAACCGGAAGAGATAAATACACCATGCTCATACGTTGATAAAAACAAATGAATCTTGAAAGTACTTGTTAAAATTCGCTATGATGTTTCTGGAATTGCTATAATTAACAATCTTTTCGAATAGAATGCCAAGCATTGTTTAAAATAATTCTTTTTGTAAACGGTTTAATTAGTTGTATTATATAGTAATTATGCAAAATATTAAATGACTGATATACCATTGATATTTTCAAGCACACATTTAATACTTTTTTTTCTAGGGATACTGCAATACCACAATGTGTATGAACTGGACTGGTCTTCGATGTAACTATATGTAAATATATGGTTAATGTATATTCAATCTATGTATAAACTGATATAATTAAAAAATTTAAGATTTAATATTAACCATTAGAGAATGTATTTCCTAGTTGAAATCCCTGGATTCTTACACACACATATGTATAATGTTCAACTACTACCAGTCTATTTCATGATAAAGATTTTTTCAAGTTTAACCCAGCACTAGTAACCCTCTCATAAATATACCACAAGTAAATTGTGATTATGCAAATCAATCTCAAAATTCAAATATGGTTTATAATTCACAACAATCCATGGACCTGAATAAAAATCATACACACAGTTTTTTGTGCATTGCAATAAAGATAACACTTATACCAAAAATTATACAGATCTAAAAATAAAACCTATCTGTGAAGCACCTGATAAAATTACTTCCTCTGCATACAAAAATAGTAAAAAAGCTTTAATATATGATTCTGACACCAAATAAGCCAGAAAAAAGCTTTTCTTCTTCTCTTCAAAAACATAATATGTTGATCATTAAAACTGCCACAATAAATATGTGATGATAATTCGTACAATAGAATCTCACAGCTATGTCAATTTCTTAATAATCATTATGCTCATATATCTTTATCATTACAGATACAAAAATTATTTTATCACACAAAACAATCATTATTAATACTCTAAACAGTAAATATATATTTGTACATAAGCCAACACTAGACCAACACAAGCTATAGGTGTCCTACTCCATTAACAAGATTAAAAATATTTGTTTAAATTAATGCAATCATTATTTCCTTTATTTTTCAGTCACAGTTATACTATCTTAAAAAATATATTCATGCCCAAAAGCAACAAATATAATAAATACTTTCCTCATTACCCAATGCGTAGTGACTTTAAATGCTCCTGTTGTGATCTTTCATCCATAAACTGCCTTTTTACCACTATTTTCATTTTACTCTCCAAATGCTATGTCATTTATTGGAGATCAATGATCTCTCTCCTTGATCTCTTTTTGTTTCTCCTATTGACATCAAGACTTCAGTTCACTTGTCTAGTGTTTTATTTTCTGATCATACTTCTGTAACTTTCACACAAAGACCTATTAAAAATAAACCAACAATTTATAAATTTACATTTAACATCAATTTCCTAGTGAATTTAAATTTATCTATTGATGATAACTCTAATAGTTTCAAAATCTCTCTTTGATTGAAATTTACTAAAAAAAGTTCCTAAATAATTGTTGTTCTGGTTAATTAGCATATTATTCAAATAATCTTATAATAAAACATGTTGAACTCTTCAAGTTGTAACACAATGCAATAATGTTAAAACTCTATCCATAAACTGTAAAGTGAAGCATAATAGTTAACTGCTCTTTATAGCCAAAATGTCATGATATATAGGCTTAGAAAAGTAATTTTAACATTAACAAAATCTACTGTAAATTATGCAAAATCAACTCCTCTTTATGTTTTTGGTATTCCAATTTTATTGAAAGAGACATCTAAAAGAAGTTGATTATTGTCCATCCTCTGTTAACTGTAATATACAGTTTTTTTTTTCAAAATAATTATATCTGCAACAAATTCTTGAGGAAATTATGCATTTACATTTACATAATCTTATTTCAGCTAATATGTATAAGTATCTAAATTATATCATCATTCCCATTCTATACAAATATTATAATTATCTTTATTCCGAAGAATATTACATACTTAATCTATTCACTAATGTAATTTTTTGCTTTAGAAAGAAATCAAATGCCTTTTATCCCTCAGTAAATGATCTGCATTTCATTTCAATTTTATTGGAAGATATTGATCAAAAAATGTTTCCAAGAATCATTTTGAAACAACTAGATGTTCTTATTCTTTCTAACCCTTCCTCATCACATTGTGCACTTAAAAACTGTCATGCATCTCAAGCTATTTTTAGTACAAGAGTCAATACTATATGTAAAAGAAAATAAATTAACAAATTATGTCACATGCCAAGTTAACTTCAAGACAGCTTTTGATGTAAACTGGTGAATACTTATTTAGCATATTAAGTAAACTTCTGCCAAGCCATATGCACATAATTACTGATAGAAAAATTATCTTACCAACAGATTTAACAAGGTTCAAATAAACATATGCTTCTCCTTCACTTATTAAACTAAACCAGGGTATTCCACAGAACTTATCACTTGACATCACTGCTATTTGCAATATATATATATATATATATATATATATATATATATATATATATATATATATATATATATATATATATACCTCATAAACAAAGAAATTGAGCAGAGCACTTCGACTATTTATCAAACTGATATTTGTTGTTGATATTCTGATACTCTTCGAAGACTTGCAAAACATTTCTCTCTTCATATTCTGAACAAATTTGAAACACTAACAGGGTCTACAATACATGCTTGTAGGTTAGTTCATAACGCAGATAGCTACAAGTAAGAATCTACTTTCACTCTTCACAGGTCCATAGTCTCCTTTTTTTGAAATTCTAATAACCTTATTTAAAACACAATTAAGTCATCATCTAAATGATATAGTCTTCAGCAAGTTCAATACAAAAATAAAAGCTTTTTGACCAAAATTGCTTTATCCTATAGTAAAAGTTTACATAGATAATGCTATTCTGGGTAGCATATTTGCTTACTCTAGTCCATGAATGCAACTTTTCAGAACTATTGTTGTCCACCTTAATAAAATTATAAATCTGGCAATTATTTTCTCTTATATAAGTTACAAATGTTTGTTTTCCTATTTGTAAAGATGGTTTTAATTTAATATGTCTTTGATCATTTGTCTATTATTATAAGAGCTAAAACATGCATCACAATCTTAGTTAATTCCTTGCAGAAAGTCACTCCTCTACCACACTACTTGCTCCAATTTCATATGCAAGTCATTTCTCTTTCACTAATCATGATATTGAGCATGCATATCTGTTGGACAATTATAATATCAAATCTTTATTTGGTGTTTTATTTAATGATGTGAAAAAATAAATATCTTAACAGATATAAACAACCTCAATTGCCAAAACATTAACCAGAATCCCAAATATGTGTGATCCTCACACATGGTTGACATTTTTGTTTATTAAAATTCCTACAAAAATCTTCACCATTAACCATTTTAGATTAAATCTGGATCTGAGATGTGTCTTGTGTAATAATCATCCAGAAGATATAACAAACATCTTACAAAGCTGTCCATATTTTGCATTCTTGTAGGACTTTGCATTTCACAAGCAAGAGAAAAATATAAAAAAAAATCCATTTTTATAATGTCATTGTAGTTATTCATCCTTACAGAACTATGTGGCTTTGCTCACTGCTCTGTAATTTTTGCAACAAAAAATACAATGTTCTTGAAAAAAGGCTTATGTGCTCTAAAATGCTTGTCTAGAATTACTTTGAGCAAAATTTGGCAGACAAATATTTATATTAGTAGTGCATTATTTTAGAATGATATTAAGCATATAAATTATACATTCATTTACATAAAATGGAAACATTTAAGCACTGTCATAATGATGATATTTTTATAAATTATATATTACATGTCATGCTAGTTCTTTTTCTCCTATATATATAATAATACTTATATATAATTTGTTGTTATAAAAAGTTTATTTTATATATAAAAAAGTTTAATCCAATTTCTCTTATCCATAGTCTATCTTTCTTTCCATCAAATTTATAATTTCTTCCTCTTAAATTATGTAAAGTGCCTATCAATACTTCTGGCCAGAACTCTTACTCAAAGAAACACTGGTAAGAAATTGCATTATGTAAATTTTAAAAGACCTAATTTTAAAATGTATATAATTATATGATTAGTTGAGATTTTGATGGGAACATATGTTCAATCTTTGTGAGAAGGGAATGAAAGTTGTACTAAGATGGTAAATTAATCTATCTTCATTTTAATTTATATATTTTTAGATATTAGCATTTAGGTTGTAACATGAGTCAATGTAAAGAATTTGTTATATGTTTCAAAATCAGCAATTTATTGAATAATAATGCCAGTGATATTTGGGGGAGAATAAAAAAAATATGTTGAATAGAATTGTTTAATATTATTATATAAATCACATATTGTTGTTAAATTGGTAATAATTTGAGAAGTTGCCTGTCTCTCACATGTACCTACTGTTGCTTCTCAGAGAGCCAATCAGGTGTTAAGACAGCAGTCTGAAGAATGATCAAGCTGTGACACCTGACAGAGTTTTTGATAAGAAAATGATGGTCCCACCCTCTTCTTAACTTTATATATATATATATTGTAAAGGATAGCTTACAATGCACACATTCCTAAAAAGATCAAGCATATTTATTGAATCCAATCCATTTGGAATTTATAGTAATAGTGGGAAGATTATTATTTGTTATTATTATTACCTATATACATATAATACACAATAAATTATTATATTTATAAAATAAAATACGATCAATATTTTAAACAGTACTATTGTATATATATATAAAACTATTTGATTAAATAAACTGTAATGTATATATATATATTTTTAATTTAAAATTGAATATTAATTTAAATAATTCTAGTGGGGTAGCTTTGTTTCAGAAATATCAATTTTATAAAGAGTACTTGAGTGTTGCATACTCTAATAAATTTGTTAAAAGTATTTTATTTAATAGTAATATTTGTAAGGATGTAAAGGTTAAAGAAAAATATGATTTTATTTCTTTGCCATTTAAATTGTCTTCTTATAAAATTGTGTGTAGAAATAGTAAATTGTTTGGAAATAAGAAAATTGCTTGGAAAAGGGGTGTTACATTGAATAATTTATTAAATAATACAAAAGAAGTTTTTGATAGATAGACTATTCCTGGTGTAGTATATTTTATTACTTGTTTATTTTGTAAGAAGGTTTACATAGGTCAGAGTAATTTGATTTTAAATGAAAGAATAAAGGTTCATAAAAGTAGAGTTAAAAATAGATATCTTAGTTCTGCTTTGTATGTCCATGAAAAAGATACAGGCCACACTATTGATTTTGATGAAGCTAAGGTTGTCTTCTTTGAGAGAAATGAAATCAAAAGAAGAATTAAAGAGTCTTTATTATTGAAAATTTATTATTCTGAAGCAATTAACTTATTTAAGAGTTCTTTTAATATTAAGGGTGGATGGGAAGTGAATGAATTTGTGGGTAGTTTTTAATAGTATATATATTGTGTTGTTTTTTGTAGTTCTTTACACTTGAGAAGTCTGCTTGTAGCAGTGAAGCCTTAGGTTGTGTTTTAATATTATTTTTATGCTGGTCTCGTTTAATTTTAGATTTGGGGTAGTTTTGATTTTATATTGACTAGTTTATCTTTATGCTTGTAATGTTTATATATATATATATATATATATATATATATATATATATATATATATATATATATATATATATATATATATTGCAACAGGGCAGGTATAATCAAACCCTGTTGCAATAATTTAGACAAATACATATTCGTATACTTAACATATTATTAAAAAATATATATATTATTACTAACGTATTATAAATATATATATATAAAACTAAAATTTTCATGTTAGTATAATCAACAGTCAATCATGTGGTCATATTGTGTTATAGATTTACTTATTTTTAATGAAAATAAGATCATAAAAGAGAGGTATGGGGGGTATACACATGCTCTGATTTTTTTTCCTTTTGCCCAACCCAGTTATACACATTGCTATGTATATGTATGAATATGTTTTGAATCATTAAATATGAAAATTCACAAAATAAAAATAAAAAAACATTTTGTTTGACAAACTTTTTAAATATATACATATTAAGTCAACAAAAGAACTATAAATGTCAAGATGGAAAACTGATTTGCAGAACAATAAAATTGACTGATAAAAAAAAACCTTGGAATGTCAAGTTCTAATTAAATACTTTAAAAAAGGTGTTAAAAGCTTTTACCGTGCATTCCAATTAAGGCACAATGAATGTTAATTGAAAATGAATGAAAAGAAAGATAAATATTATAATTAAAAAAAAGGAATAGATTATAAGTTTGAGAGTGGAAGAAAGCAGACGTTAGACTGATATACCAAAATAAGAATCCAGAAATCAGATTATATATTGGTAAAATATGATCAGTCTGGGGTAGAAGCTTCAATGTGTGAGGTGTTCGAATCCTTCTCCTGAATGTATAGCAGCTGCCAATATCGGAGAAGGGACATCAAGCCTGGAAAATTGCCTCAATAAGTAACAATATTGGATCACCATAAGATGTAAAATAAATAAATAAATAGAATTCAGCCATGGAATCTGAACTTCAAAAAAGTCCATTCACCGACAAAGAACCGGAGATTTTTTTTTACCAGGTGAATTCAATTAATTTTCCAGTGAAACGCAGGTACTTTTTTCTCTATTTGCATACATATGTAACTCTTAGTAAGCTTACTCCACGTAATTCAGAAAACTGTTCTTTGACACAATTGTGAACTTAAAATTTCTTTTCTTTTGCATGGAGAGTTCAAATTATTTCCTATTGTCTTTATTCGCATATTAATTCATCCATAATTAAATCTTCAGCACAACATACATGTTGTAGCGTATTTGTGTGTGTATGGGTTTTGGTAGGGAAAGAAAAGAGCAAACCAAGAAAAGGGAGACTGATAGAAATCTTTGATTAATAAAAAAAAAATATTGATTTAACTTATGTAAATAATTTTTTTTTTTTGATATTTGCGTAAATATTATTACTAATAAATATGTATAAAATGATGAATAGTTTTTTTTACATTATGGGTTTTTTTTAAAAAAAAAGAGAGGGTTAGATCTACTGCCAGTAATTTTACCACCCGCCTTGAGAAAAGCTAGCCGCAGGCCAGGTCATTTTATCATCCTATTATAGACTTCCACATTGTCCAGTATAATTCTTACCTATGGGTGAGATTGGCACTTGGAGTCTTTAGTTAGATGTCCATAAATATACTGTGTATGATATCGAAAAAAATTATATATGTATAGGACTTATATTTTTGTTCAAATGTGTATATAGATATACATAGTCATACTCGCATAAAGACGAGTACGTTAAAAAAAATAGGTAAAGGCATGAACTCATTATAATATATATAAAGTTAAGTCAAGAAAAGGATGGGGCCATCCTTTTTGAACTCTGTCATGTGTCTAGTGTATTTGTGTGTATGGGTTTTGGTAGGGAAAGAAAAGAGCAAACCAACAAAAGGGAGACTGATAGAAATCTTTGATTAATAAAAGGAAAAATATTGATTTAACTTACATAAATAATATTTTTTTTGATGCGTAAATATTACTAATAAATATGTATAAAATGATGTTTTTTTTAAATAAAAAAGAGAGGGTTAGATCTACTGCTGGTACTTTACCACCCGCCTTGAGAAAAGCTAGCTGCAGGCCAGGTCATTTTATCATCCTATTATATACTTCCATATTGTCCAGTATAATTCTTACCTATGGGTGAGATTGGCACTTGAAGTCTTTAGTTAGACATCCATAAATATTCTGTGTATGATATCGAAGAAAATTATATATGTATAGGATTTATATTTTTGTTCAAACATGTATATAGATATACACGTTAAGCTCATGTAAAGATGAGTACGTTAAAAAAAATAGGTAAAGGGATGAACTCATTATAATATCATCATCATCATCATCAACCATTATCAATCCACTGCAGGATGAAGGTCTCTCCAAGTTTAATCCATCTTCTCTGATCTTTAGCTTCTCTTCTCCACAACACCCCTGCACATTTTCTTATTTCGTCCATCCATCTCACATGTGGTCTCTTTCTGGGTCTTTTACAATCTCTTGGAATCCAGTTTAAAAATTCAATTGTCCATCTATTATCATCTCTTCTAGCAATATGTCCAGCCCAACTCCATTTCAATCTTTTAATTTTTTCAATAAGGTCAGTAACACCTGTTTGTTGTCTTACCCATACATTGCATTTTCGATCTCTTCTTGTCACTCCCAACATACATCTCTCCATACTCCTTTGAGTGGTCTGAAGTCTCTGTATTGCTCTTCTATTAAGTGTCCAAGTCTCAGATCCATAAGTAAGAACTGGTAAAACACATTTGTTAAAAACCATCCTTTTCAAACACATAGGCATATTTCCTTTTAATATCAAGTTATTTCTACCAAAAGCACTCCAACCAAGTTTAATTCTATGATTAATTTCCTCCATTATGTTTCCATCTGTATTAATAATCTGACCAAGGTATTTGTAACTGTTAACTTCTTCTAATTCTTCATAATCAATCTTTATTTTCATATTTTGAGCAAATCGATTAAACATTACTTTAGTCTTTTTAACATTTATCTTTAGTCCTACTTTTCTACTTCCATCTGCTAACTCCTGCAACATTTCCTGCAGCTCTGAAGCATTATTTGCAAAAACAACTACATCATCTGTGAAATCTAAATGACTTAAATATTCTCCCTCTCCATTTACTTTCACTCCTTTAGTTTCCCATTTTAATCCACAAAATACTTCTTGCAGCACTGCTGTAAAGAGTTTTGGAGATATGGAGTCACCTTGTCTTACACCTTTCTCAATGTTGATTTTTCCAGTATCATTATGTAATCTAATTGTTGCTGTTGCATTTTTATAAATATTCTTTAAAACATGACAATATTCTGGATCTATACCTTGATGATCCAATGCTTTAATCACTAAAGAAATGCGTATAGAATCGAATGCCTTTTCATAATCTACAAATCCAAAACATAATGACAACTCATATTTGTTTGTCCTTTCTATGACTTCTCGCAATACCTGGATATGATCTATTGTACTAAAACCACTTTTAAATCCAGCTTGTTCTTTTGGTTGGTGGAAATCCAAAGTTCTCTGTAGATGAGTTGTTATTATCTTGGTAAAAATTTTATATAAAACTGATAAAAGGCTGATAGGTCTGTAATTTCTAATATCTTCTTTATCACCTTTTTTAAATATTAATATTATTACTGCATTCTTCCAATCTTCTGGTACATCTTTATTATTTAGACATTTGGTATATAACTTTGCTAAAATTGTTTCTATTTCTTCTCCTGCTTCTTTTAACATATCAATTATAATTCCATCATTTCCTGGAGCCTTTCCTTTCTTCATACACTTAATTGCATGTCTCACTTCTTCATTTAAAATTCTGGGCAATTTGGAAGATGTAATAGATATAGGAGGTACTTGTTCTTTATTACTATATAATTCTTGATAAAAATCTTCTACCAATTTCATGATGTCATCTCTCTTTTTAGTAATAATTCCATTTTTTTTTCTTATTGCAGATATAAATTCCCTACCAATACCAAAATGTTGTTTAACAGTTTTGAGACTTTTATTTTCTTCTACAGCTTTTCTTGCTATTTCACAGTTATACTTTCTTATATCATTTAAAACTCTTTTCCGTACCATTTTACAAAATTCGAGATATTCAATTCTTTTTAATACATCATTTTTGTATATCTTCATATTCCTTCTTTTCTTCATAAATTCTCTAGTCTCAGTAGAAATTTTATTAGTCAAGAAAAGGGTGGGACCATCCTTTTTGAACTCTGTCATGTGTCATGGTTTGATCGCTCTCAGACTGCTGTCTTAACACCTGATTAACTGTCGGAGAAGCAACATAGGTGCATGTGAGAGATTGGCAACCTCTCAATTTATTATCAAATTATTGTTTAACTAAAAGGTAAATGCATATCTGATAAAAATATATATTCAAACCTTTTAATTTACACATATAAACATTACAGTCTTATATCATTGTCTTTATTTTTGTTAACAAATATGTTATTAATTTATTAAAAAAACATTCTCAATTTATTTTTATTCTCATAAATGTACATATTTTTTTTATAAATTGTAGTTAATTAGTTAAAAAATGATCTACCTGATTATTGTGTTCAATGTATATACTTTGCACTGTCTAGAAACTATCAACATTTAAGTCTTAATTCCTGAAATTGATGCCTAATATAACAATTTTTGTCAATATTAAGTACAAATAAAAAGCTATCTTTCTTTCAATTTTAAAATTAATTTTTGTGTTTCTCATTATTCCTGGGTCTGAATTCATCCTATTTTGTATATTGTTTAAATCTTGCATGAGTTTAACTGGTCTTCTTGTTTTCTTGTGTAAAATTCAATGGTTGATTTTATTATTTCAATAAATCCAATCCATGCTTCAACTGGTGGCAGGCTTAAGATGTTAATTTTCAAGAGATAAATATATATCTCCTAGAAAATAACTACTGGGGCATGAAATTTGTTAAGTAGCCTAGTTGTTTTCATAAGTCCATCGGAGTCTTGGGCAGCACCTTTTACTTTGATCCAGACCTTCAAAGCCAGGTGGTCTGAGAAGATACAAAGCTACCCAAAGAGCACTAATGCAATTTATTGAAATCAAAAAAACAAAAGTTTTTCTAGCCAACCACCACTGCTGCATAAAAATCTCTATTCAGTGGGCAGTTGATGTGGGGGGAAAACAAATTACACCAGCGTTCCTCTTCATTGATGGGGAATTCTACACAGGCACCACAATGTTAATGAAAATTCATCTTCATTTTAAAGAGAAATTACAGAAAGGTACAGCACAACAAGTAAGACATGATTACAGCGTAAACAGTGATGGACTACATGGGATTACAGAAGCAAAGATTCTCCAAGAGTTAAAATCCATTCCCAGCAGGATGCACCCAGGATCATATGCTGTGCCTAAATTTGTGTTCCTGCACCTCAGTCACTTCACCATTCCAATAATTAAAAACATGATTGATGAACTATCTAAGGGATACAGGAATATACAAAGCCATTATCCAATCTCACTGGTGCCTTTTGTAAAAAAGCATGGCATCCCCACAGATATTAATAATTTGAAATTGATCTTGATGACCCCATTACTGATCAAGGTCATCAAGGATTAATCAAATACCACATACAGGAAGTTATATACAAGCATATATATTCTTCATAGTTCACCAAGAAGGGTTTCTTGACTGCAAATGTGGAAGCCCAACTTAAGCTTACAATTGATTACATCAGAACATCAAGAAAGGTTGGCTGATTGCCATACAATTAGATATCTTGGCAGCATTTGACTCAGAATAAATACCCTGGTTAAAATCCTAACACAATACTCGGTCCCCAAGGTGCTTATTGTAATCATAGAGAACCTTCTGATGAATAGGAAAATGTTACTGATGCTCAATGGAAAGGTTGACCTGGGATTTAAGCTCTTTTTTTATCCCACAAGGCTCCCCACTGAGCAATCTCCTGTTCATTCTATACATAAACCCTCTTCTTGAAAGTAATGAAACAAATCTCCCAGGACTGTATATTCCCCCAATTAAGAATATAGTTAAACATCTCTCCTACATGGATGTTGTACTAGTGATTTTTCCATCTGAAAAATGCATACTAAGACTATAAGAGGTGATAGATGAATACTCAAAATCTTATGGCATAAATTTAATCTGAGCAAGTCTGCAGCTTGGAAGCTTATCTCAGGACAAATGGTTCCATCAAGATTTGTAGCCAAGCTGCAGAAATTTCTAAGTTTCCAAATGCACTTGTCATCAGTCTCGCTGAGGAGCAATATCCAAAAATCCCTGCTAGAAGCAATTAAAAAGATAATTACTTCTTTATCTGGAATATATTTTTGTATTTATGGAAAGGTCACACTTTTAAATATGATGGTGGTGACCAACAGGACTTCATGACATATCTACCTTATGGTTCAAAAGTCTTATAATTTTTTCCATAAATTAAAAATTGATCAAGAGAATGATGAAATCCCTAAACTCACTATTTCAATGAACTGACCTCCACCAACATGGAGAAGAAACTGGCTGGATCTTCAATTAAATGACCTCATGAAACAGATAGCAATTGATAAAGACACATTCCAAAACAATTTAACATACTGGAAGGGTTTCAGTATAAAGTTCACTGAATTAAAAGGTCACCCTTTGGGTCTAGGCCTCTCAAATGATAAATTAATAAAAAAAATTCAAAACATGGAACTTGGAATCCAAATATCTGGATTATTTAATAAAAATCAATGTCAATTACCTGCCAATGACATTTTGGTTAATTAAAGAGGGTACTCATGAATTGAATCAATCTGCACAATTTGTAAAAGAGAAGATGAAACTATAAACCATTCCAGGTTTGGATGTGTTCAGCTAATGCGGCTCAAAAAAACATTAATGAGTTGGTTCAAGGTAGATAAAGCTAAATTATCTAATCTAAAAGACAGTATAATAAAGGGATTATACCCAGAAATTAGACTGACACTAATTCTAGATCATTAGATATGGCTTACTAGATGTAAATTAGTGCTTAATTCTAATAAATTTGATTCTATTGCCTTTATGTGGAAAAAATTAAAACAGACAAAAACTAGAGATGAACTGATAACCCCTGATATTATTTTCTCTATGACATGAGACATGTTGTATTTAGACTCACCATGTCCCCAACCAAGGGTAGAACATTTTTAAAAGGGGAAAGAGAAAAATAAAAGACTAAAGTTGGCAATTCCAAATGAAGAAAAAGGATCAAATAAAATATATCCCAAAGATCTACACAGCAACTGCGCCAATGGTGAAGAGATAAAGAGACTGATTATTATAGATAACATGATCAGCCTGGACAATTAAATTTAAAACTATATGTTAGAATATCATAACTGCTAATGTAATAATGTAATTATACTAAATTATTTGAAAAAAAAAAATAAAGAGCTATCTTTATCATATTATTTTTCTTGCCAGCCATTTAAGGATAGACAATGATATTACAGAATAATCCTAAACATAATAGAGTGTTTAATTTTATCACTATAGATAAGATACCTTGGGGATATGCTTTGAATTTTTTTAAAGATCAAAACATTTTATACTATGTTTTTATAATTCATATTTTATTATGATCAAATAGCGTAAGTCACTCAAAAGTCAATGACATTATCCATGTCCTAAATATATTATTATTTTTCATATCAATTTTCAATTATATTATTATTATTTTAAGAATAATTTTGTTGTAGAATAAAATCAATTATAAAAATAAAAAATAAAGAGTGATTCAATTATTTGTGTTTAAATTTAAATATAAAATAAACCATATATTGATTTATTTATTTTAAATAACTGCAAATTATTGATTTCTTTTTTCATCTGAAAAACATATAAATCTTTACATATGTATGTATACATATATGTTTGTATATATAAAAAAAACGAAAATATAATTAATCAATAATTTGCAGTTTCTTAAAAAAATAGGAAGATAGTTTAATCAATCAATCAATCAATCTTTTTATACGTATGTATCAAAGATAATCTATATCTCATCAAATCTTTATTTCAATTATGAATTACATAACTATTTTATTTACGATCTCATATTATACACAAATTCTATCCATTTAACTTTTCATACAATTCAAAGTCTATATTTAACAGAGATTTTAAACTTAATATATTGCTATGACTTTATCTATTAGTTTACATATACTAATATATAATTAGGGTATTAATGTACAAAGTCGTGCTATTTTTAATGAAAGAATTCATGTATCAAATCTCTAACTCATTTGATAAATGAATTCTTTTCCCTATGAATCCATATATATATATATATGAAAAACAAAAACAAGTTTTATATAGTAAACTTGCTATCGCTTGTTTGCTATCGCTTGTATTTATGATCAATAGATGGAGCTTTACCAAAACCTCCAAACAAGCATATTTTTGTTTACATAAACGTCAGAGTCAGCATTCACTGTCTCTTTCATTGGCTCCACTCTCAGATCAGCTGATTTCAAGCTGATTTGCTATCATCAGTGAAGGATAGGAGTTAGAAACTAGACCTAAACACTAACTTCAAGTGTTTATGCAACAAGTTTCTATCAGTTTGCAAGCATGAATTTTTTAGACATGTAAATGTCTTCAAACTCAGCTTATCAAGCCAGATAGCTATATGGGTCTGATATCAGTACAGTTTCTCCACATAGTCAAAGCTTCTGCAATATATATCATTGCAA
This sequence comes from Epiperipatus broadwayi, assembly GCA_028023455.1. NCBI lineage: Eukaryota > Metazoa > Onychophora > Udeonychophora > Euonychophora > Peripatidae > Epiperipatus > Epiperipatus broadwayi. Next base: position 4,311,824 of record JAQFVV010006197.1, read on the forward strand.
GAAACCTTAAAGGTACATTTATGAAAAACAAAAACAAGTTTTATACATATAAACTTGCTATCGCTTGTATTTATGATCAATAGATGGAGCTTTATCAAGACCTCCAAACAAGTGTATTTTTGTTTACATAAACATCAGAGTCAGAATTCACTACCTCTTTCGTTGGCTCCACCGTCAGATCAGCTGATTTCAAGCTGATTTGCTATCATCAGTGATTATATATATATATATAATGAAAAGAGACAGTTCATTACTCCCATTGGTTTAGATTACAAAAGTATAGAATGCATTTCAGGAGTGCTACAAATTAATTTGATTAATTACTGTTTAGTTCCAACTTAGTGCTTAATCATTACATCTATAGTCCTCAAAGTAAGAATGCAATAATCCATTAGATGCGTAATATTGACAGAAATCATCTTCAATCATTGGAAATGCTTATAACTTACATCAAAAGGTTTATTATTGTTTGTAAGTATATTTGATTACAAATATAATAATTGAACTCTGAAACATATAGTAAGCAATCATAGTATTTATATCGAAAGTCAGGTTACCGTTTCTGATAAAAAGACTCAGGTGTTTAAATTTCTAGATTACGGTAAGGAATTAAATTTTACCCTACAAAACATATAAAACGAAAAGTGTCAATACTTATTTCATTCACGGTTTGATGGCATAAAAAACTACAAGGTGAAACTCAGGAGCACTGTGATTTAATTTAATGATTATGTATCTGCTTCCTGCATAGTATTTAATGTTATTTTAAAATGTGTTTTGAGAACGGTTTAAAGTAAGTAAATTTATTTTTAAATAAATTGTGAAATGCAAATATGATAAAATGTATCACGATTCGGTCGTTAGTCTGTTTTTCTGCCGTCTTGCAATGCTCCCATATATATCCAGAGAAAAATGAAGTCGAATTAACAAAAAGAACAAGTGAGTTTAAAAATTACAAACGAGTTCTCTATTTTCGTGTACCAAGAAAAGAGGTTGAAAAATCAATCAGTTTAATTTGCCTTTTTAGCATTGGTTTATAATTTACAGAGACATTTAACTCTTTAGAAGCATGTAATTTTTATTGATTTATCACGAATATTTAGACAAACCACTAATTATTCATTAGTTAAAACACTCATGACAAGAAGTCTTCTGACATAATAATAATAATGTCAACAAAATGTTTTTAAATGATTGTTTTGTCTTTTTTAGTGTCAGAAAAAATTGGATTGTCATTTATTTTCATAATTAACTAAGCTAAAAATGACTAAATAAAAAAGAAAGAAAGTCCTAATTGTTTGTTAAAGAATCTAACTCTTATATTAAATCTTTTTGATAACTGTTTATACATAAAATTATTTTCTTTTGTAGATACCTAAAATTGAAATATCTTTTATACCCCCCCCCCGCCTCCAATGTTTTTTATTGCATTGATTGAAAGTATGTGATCGAAGAAAGGATCAAAATTAATTCTTAAATTATTCCGTAAGAAACACAATTCTAAATATGTAATCATCTTTAAGTCTTCCGTACATTTTAGGACTAATAAAATAATTGAGTCTTTTTTACTTCGTATTTAAAATGATATTGAGTTAAATGCGTGTAAGGAAAATAAAATGGCTTCAATCACTTCTTCCATTTCCTAGACATGTTGTAATTAGGCCAACCATCTACTTAAGCTGATGGAATTAAAACTGTATAAAAGGAATCTTTAAAATTGTTAAAAAACTGGATTTAAATTGTGAGTTAATTTTTTTTGATCTTCTTCAAATGTTATTTCTTTTATCAGAATAGAATCACAAAAAAAGATAGATATCTGGCTTCACTTATGTGTGTACGCATATATAATATGTAAAATACGATAATAAAATGTATACTGTTATATTTTTTTATACTCGATAACTTGAGGTATGCAAGTTAATATGAAAAGATATAAGAAAAACCAAATTTATATTTAATAGTACTAAGCTGACTTTCGGCGGATTCTCTCCAGGTTTCAGTTATGAAAAGAGCTTAACATTTGATATTTATATATTTATTTTAGCAAATCTAGTATACTCACAAAAATTTAATGTCTTACACATAGTTATCAACATTATAATAGTATTTTTTTTAAATAATATTTAAAAAATCCATTGTTATTTGTTCGAATGCTGTTGTTTCTTTTGTTTGGTTTCAGCGAACCAATCGCTTCCTAAAAAATGAACAATGGATTTTTTAAGTATTGTTTATTAACAGTGACTTGTTATACCGTTGGCATTCGCGAAATAAGTATTGAAAGTATAATAGATATATTGAAAGTATAATAGGTACCGAAATAAATATTACATTGTAAGTTCTCTTATAGTGTCTTTTACATTATTTACAATCGTGGTAAAGATTGATTATATATATATCATAATAGAGAATAAAATATATATTAAATTAAGAAAAGTGAGAATACTTTCTACGTGTACGTCATAATCATGGCTGTTTTGCTAAATTTCTACGAGATCCATTTCCTGCTAATTTGCATTCCATTAGCTCTTTGGTTCATTATATATTCATTTTGTTGAATAAATCACATATCTTTGAACTTAAGCTTTCTATTGTTTCTTTCTTTACACATTATCTTAACAACACTAAGATCAAAACTGTATCCCTATTTTTTATGGTTGCAAAATATGGATATATTTGTTGAATCCTGAATCAGTCTTAGCTTTTTTTTGCATTAAGATATGCTGTGTCAGTCTTGTTCTCAGATTTGCTTTTGTTTCACTTTAAAGCAAATTTGAGAACAAAATTGATCTTAATGTACAAAAAAGCCAAGAATGAATCAACAAATGTATCTTATTTTACTACTATGAAAAGGAATGCAAACACAGTTTTTGAACCTAAAGTACTAAAGAACTAATAGTTTTCAATTAGCAAAAAATGGGTCTTGTAGATTTTTAACAGAACTACTTCAGGTTTCAGAAAGTATATTCCCTTTACATATTAATAATGGAAGATTATATATATATATATATATATATATATATATATATATATAAGTTATCAAATATTATGTATAATTATTTTAAATTTTATTAATAGTGCAAATAAATAATAATTAATATATAATTTATACAGAAGTATTTTTGTTTCCTTAGGTTGTTATTATAAATTAACTGAATTTATGTGGACAAAAAATAAATATATATTTCAGTATTTGCACATTGTCCTTCTCTTGTCAAGTATAATTGGTTTATAAAAATTGCCTCTTTAATTTTCCTCATCCTATGATGTCTTTATATAGTATTTTGATCTGAATTGAAGTTAAATTTAAAATAAGATTTTTCATTTTTAAAGAAAACTGAAGTGATATATTAAATTGAACATTTATTTTTCTGCAGTTATTTAGTAGATGGTGTCTATTTACTTTTTTTAAAGAATATCTTGACTCAGAATTATTAATTAATTCGTTTATATTTGTAAGGACATAAATTGAAACATATTCTCTAATAATGAATATTTTTTAATAAACATAAATCGAGTTATTATTTAAAAATTGTGAGAATATTTTAATTTTTATTAATGATATAAGATTTATCATTAAATTTATTGAATATAATAATTTGCTTCCTTTTCTTTTACTAATTTGCCACCTAGTAAGAATTTCTGCAAGTATTGTGTTGTAATATGTGCATTTTTCTATATGTTATAATATAATATTTTACTTCCAAAAAAATTCCATAGATGGTAAGAAAATCAATAAATTCTTCATAACAATTGAATTTAGTTCTACCCTGATAAGTATTATGACAGGGTCATCATCATCATGATTTTTATGATATTGTTTAAAGAAAATGGTTTGAATAACCAAAAACATGTTTATTTGTGAATTTAATACAATTTTAGATATTTTTATATAATAATTTACACAATATTTATTAGATATCAAAAACATAAATTATAATAACTTATTTTAATTGGAAATACTTTATTTTCAAAAATAGAACATTATATTAGTGGACAATGCAAATATGGCCTAAAAGTAATTTAGAAGCTTAGCTTTCTACATAAGCAATCTAATTATAATAATGAGAATGAAAATATCATAATTTTGCAATAAATATTAAAAGTTTTAAACTTTCAAAACATATTTTGTTAAATATAACAGAAATAAATAAATATTTGTTCAGATTTCTTTTTAAAAAATCAGAAATAATAAAGATTTCAGTGATTTTGTAAAATGAAAATAATCTTTCTAGAAATGATGATGTATAATCTTTTTGGTTTTGATTAAAATCTCTTTTTTTAATATTTATAGAAAAAAGTGTGAATATTTAAATTTATTTCTATCAAATGAAGTCAAATTTATTATTTTCTGATAAGTAATAATGGTTTAATCTTAAATATTATGTTGAATGTGAGAACAAAGTAAAACATTTTTAACTCTCCATTTTATGCATCATTGATACATATGATTTAATGAGAATATATCTTCTTTTTTGAATAAGTTTTCTAAGGAATTTTTGTAAATGTAAGAATTTGATAATTCTCTTTTGTTATTTGTTAGTCTATTTAATCCTCTGGTTCTGTGTTGGATTAAATTGTTTTCCCTAATGAGAATTTTATATGCTTTAAATATTTGATTTTAGTATTAATCTATTATTCTATATTAGAATATAATAAATTGGGCTTGATTTGTAGAAATTTACATTTCAAACAAAATAAATTCTAAAAAATCAAATTTGAACTTTGTAAATATTGGAAAAATATGATGGTAATAAAAACAAAGAACAGTTTCAACATTCAAAAGTTAGAAGAAACAAACTGATTTCATAAAATGAATGACTTTTTCTTAATGACATTTGTGTTTAAAATATAAATGAATAAATAGCAAATATCTGAAATATTAATTTTTTTATAATTTTTATAATGTTGCAATATATTCAAACAGACAATAAGTAATATTGTGTTAGTAATAAATCTAAAATGGCACATTTATTAGAACTCCATAATTTGCTTTGTTAATGTTTTGCTATCACTTATTACCTTCTATTTTAAAGATAAAACATATATGTATAAAATAAATAATTATTATATCATTATTTTGCAGAAATAATTGTGAATCTTAATTAAATTTCACACAAAAAAAATCAAGTATTTAATCATTCATCAGATAAATTAGAGGCATGAAACAGCTACATCAGAAATGATAATCTGATTTTTTGACTAAATATGAAAATAAGATCTTGTTTGATTTTACAGCTTGAATATATTTCCATAAAATAAATAGTATCATACTTTATATACAATCAGACACTGATAACTTCTAGCGCTAAATATATTTTGAATACAAGATAGTGTAATGCAACCAAAACTATCATTTATATTTTGCTTTTGACATTTTCTTTTCAATATATATTTTTACATATTTTGCTGTTATCGTCTTCAATTTATGAATTGTTCTATTAGGTGGCTAATCTCATTGGTAGAACATATTTAATATTGATTTTGCATACAGTTATAACATATTTTTATCAACATTCAAACTTAATCCTATAATAAAGTTATTGCATTACATTATATTTTGTTATATATAGAATGACAAGGAGATGAACAATTATTAACTTTTTTTATTTTATATCTATTAATCTTTAATTTATTTTGTATGTGAAATGACTACTGAATCTATAGATCTAATTTATAATTTTTTATAGCTATTTTAACATTTCCAAAATCTTTGAAACATTACTTGAGAAAATAACCATTTCTTGTAAAAGTCTTTTTTGTTTTCCATTTCAGTTTATAAATTGCTTCTCATAGCAGGGCTATGAAAATTTTTAGAGAGGTGAAATCAATCTGATGTAGGGTTTTATCTTCTGTAATATTATTTCGTATTCCAATCGTTATTATATAATTTTATTAAAAATTTTTTTTAGAATTTGACTAATATTCTGGGCTTTTGAACATGATGTTCCAAGATATAATCATAATAAAAGGCTTATTTTTAAATTCATAAATCCAATGCTTTTAGCATTTCACATTTATTTATTTTTTTCTATAATAGAGCTTAATGATCTATAATACTTTCAGATAAGGTTTATTTTTATGATTAATTTGATTCCAAAATTCTTCATAAATAACTTATAATTATTTTAGAACCTATTTAATATAGACCCAATAAAAAAGTGATAAATCTGTAATTCTCTATAATTTATTTTTTATTTTTCGTAAATATCAATATCATTACTATTCATGCAATTATCTTTATTATTAAAACAGGCAAAGCTCTCTATACGTATTGCCACTCAGTGCATCATGTGATGTTTATCATCTTTATTATTCAGATAATTGTAAATAAGTTCTTAATAGTTTTTTTCTCTTTTTCCCTTTCTTTCTCTTTTTAAGTTTTAATTGTATGTCCAATTTCATTTGAAATATAAATTATTTCTAATGTTATTGCTACTACTGAACAAACTGCTTTGCTTTTCAGTTACTGATTTCTGTTTCAGTAATCAGAAGACCTTTTCTCTATATTTATCAACAATATTTTTTCAAAATAAAAATGTTAAGATATAATTTCGTACCTTAAGTTTTTTATTCTTTTTTTACAATTTTTATTGTATATCATATTTATATTTGGTTGTCATCGGTTTAATATTTTTTCTTACCTTTTTACAGAATTTCTTGTATTCAGTTTTTAAATTATAGATTGTTTTAATTATTTTTCAATAAAAAATTATTAATAAATTACTCTTTTTGTTTTCTTTTTTTCTAATATTTCCAGGTACTATTCTTAGTAAAATATTTGCTACTTTTTTATTCTGCCATGCTTAAGCTATCTTCACTATTTGTTATGTTTATTAAAATATTTTTGGGAATTAGATATAGCAACTGTAGATACTATCTTTATCAATATATTTTGTTTCTTTAGTTGTGCATTATTATACTTCTTATATCACAATAATAAAAAATTGCTTTCTGTTTAAATCTATTAACAAGTTACAATCTTAAATCTATATTTTCAGTTAAATTACAATATAAAGCCATTTTGCTGAGTCTTCATATGTGTCTTCTGTAGTTCATTACATTTTTTAGATTTTTCTTTAAAAAATGCATTGTGTTTAGTTGCTTTTCTTCTGAAAATTTTACAAATTTATGACCCTGCTATTTCTGTATCTTTAATCAAATTTATCCTTTATACTTTTATTATTTAAAATATATTCCAATTCTAATATAAAATTTTTGTCTGGATTCTTTTTAAATGTTTTAAATGTGTTTAAAACTATTATATATTTCCTTAAAAAGTTTTTTTTTTTTTTTATGAGAATGAGAACTTGATGGAAACTAATGCTGACTTATATGCAATTGATATATTCTTTTAACTTATCTTTCAGTGTTCTGTGATGTATATAATGTAGATCTTGTGTTTTTATTTATAATTAATCTTACTTTTGGCACTGGGTTTTGCTTCATTTTTCTGTTTTAAGTTCACAAAAACAGGCAACATTCTTTTTTAATATCAGTACTTCTCCTAGGTTATGCAATGTTTCATCACTCTTTAAAATGTATATAAAGCTACAATTCCTATAGTTAATTGAAAATTGACTTTAGTATTGTATTTACAAAAAAAAATATGTAATAATAATCACTGATTATTCTTTTATGCAGGATGGCTATTTGAAATTTGCAGACCATTTTTACATTATATGATGGTTTAATAGAGCACATTTTTATACTAGTTATTTTTATTCATTGAATTATATTTAAATGTTTAAAGAGAAAATATAGAAAATTTTAAAACTATATCATAAAATGTTTCTGCTTTGCCTTTGCTTATAATATTAATTTAAACCCAAAGTGATTTATAACTTCTATTGACAGTTTTCAGTTTTAAAATAAATTATATTGCACTTATTTATGCGCAGTTTTACTTTACTTTGCTTTTCAGCATTAGTTTAAACACAATGCGATTTATTAATATCTGTTGACATTCTTCAGCTTTAAAATAAGTTATATTGTACTTAATTGTAAGAAACTATCGTCTTCTGAGATGTATTAAGCATTACTTAAAACAAATACAGACTAAGCAAGAATCACATAAAAAATAAAAATATTTTATTTCTAAAATTCAATAATTAAAAGAGGTAAAAAATGGAAACGTTAATAACTGAAAATATGATATAAATTGAACTTGATATATAAGAAAAGTACCAACACTTTGCTTGATTCAAATCTTATACAATTTTTAAATGCAGTTACCATTGTGATGAAAAACACTGAATACATTAAAATATAAACATTTAATAATAAAACAGGCTTATTTAATTTACACTAAGACAATTAAAATAAATAATATTTAAATTTAATTATTAATAATAAATATTGCTTCTGCAGAAGTCAGCTGCTTATAGAATATTTTCATTAAAGTACTTTAAATGACATTAACATATATCTCTACTGTAGTCATTATACTCACTTCTAAACAAACTTTCACACCAAAAGTATGTTATAACATTGCTTAAATAAATTGTAAAGTGATGACAGATTTAGCTCCTAAGAACCATATTTACAACCACTTATAAAATCCATCTCTTGTTATGCAGTAGAAAGTGTCTTGATTATTATTAAGCTTGTTAACTAATGTTGTGCCATAAGGTCACTCAAATCTGAACATGGAAAAGTATATTAAAAGAATGTTTTTATTTAAGTAATAAAAAGATTAATATTTTTCGGTATTTGTTCTGACTATGAACATATAACTTTAAAAAAAGTAAACTATTTATTTTGATAGTTTTATGGCTTTTATTATAATTGTTTTTATCATAGTACAAAATGGCAACCTTTTATATTTGAATAATAATAATAATAATAATAATAATAATAATAATAATAATAATAATAATAATAATAATAATAATAATAATAATAATAATAATAATAATAATAATAATTCAATTTATTTATTTAATAATAATGATGATGATGATTACAACGCAACAACAAAACAATTTATGAAAAGCTATTTTATTCTATGTTTGATTTGTAGAACTCGTCGTTTTTCTCAGAAATGCTACTCTAAAAAATTTGGTCTGATTGCAATTATACCATAATTAATTAAAAAATATAAATAATTAATTGATTCCATAGTAACTAGTGACTTTATTTAGGTGAGGAGAAAATATTTTTTTAAAATGAATGAGTTATTAATTTATAATATATGGTAAATAATTACAATTTTAACGTAAACGAATGAAAACAAAATTTTGCATTTTGAAGTGTGGAAGAGAAAACATTTAAGACTTGTTTAGAGGCCATTACTGAAAGTTTATAATCTACCGTATGCATATAAAATCCTAGTGAAAAAAGAAAATGACATAGTTTCCTAAAAATTCCGGATGTAAATCTGTTAACAAAAAAATAATAATAATATTAAATTTTAGGAAATAGTTAATGCATTTAACTCTTTTAGCAGAAACCTCACCTTTCTGTTATGAATAGACTAATGAGAAATTTGAGCACAGTACTCCATATTTGAACATTTTATTTTATAATTAAATCTTTTTATATATAATAAATTGATAATCTTAACAGTGTTTATTACAAATGTAAACTTTCAAGAAATAGATATTTTAAAAGTTAACATTTGACATTTTAAAAATACTAAAATAAATATAGAGTCCTTATCTAATTATTGGATATATGTATTTATTCAAAACGTTACTAGAATGAAATATAAAAGATAATCAATGGGCAAAATTTCTGGCTTGTGGACTTCATCAGTGAGAAGTCTTGGATCTGAGGGCACTCCGCCTAGATCTTAGAATCTAATGAAACCCTCCAGCAGCCACCTTTTATCTTTACTTAGCTACAAAACTATTATAGTCTTAAATTGAAAAACACTATAATATTTTCAATCCAAGCTCATTAGCTTATATACTCATATAGGTCTCAACTCAGTTCAGTACCTATACATTTTGGTAACTATGGTTTTTTAATAACCACAGCCACCACTATCCTATTAGGCAGGATTGGTTTTAAGCCAATAAACATCACATGATCACCAATTATTATGCTTGCTTATAACTGTTATTAAAATAGGCAAAACTTTCTATACGTATTGCTACTCAGTGCAAGCCAGAGTAATCAATGGATGCCAGAAGGCTTGTGCATAAAATTTCCATCTAGCGCCTACTCATCCAATATCCCTAGACTAGTTTCTGGCTTGTGACCTTCATCAGTGATGAGCCTATAATAGCAAATACTATACAATATATATTTTAAACATATATATATATATAATGCAACTCTTATCTCAATTCCATGATATCACAGCAATCAATAAACATAAAAAAACCCATATATATATATATATTAAAGAGAACACTTGCTAATGCTATCGGAAAACCTAAATATACATATCATCTACAATGTTATAATATTCCAGCAGTACTTCCGGTAAAAAAGAAAATCTAAATTAACAACAAAGATAAAAGGGTCTAACTCTTATCTATAATCCATAAAGTTGTTATATATTTGGGAATATAGCCCAATTTATAGAAGTAGCAGGAAAGTATATTAGCACAGATATGAATTGCGAATAAATTAACATGATTTCATTTTACATCTTAAAGCAAGATTAATATAATAATCATATTTAAACCTTGTAAAACTCGTTACTGACTATATAATAAAGAGAAACAGTCGCTAACACTAACAAAAAAATTAAATCTAAATACATAAATCATCTATAAATTTAAAACTTTCCAGAAGTACATTCTGTGAGAAACAAAGTATAAATTAATGGCAAAAATAAAAGAATTGATCTTATTATTTATAAGTCACAAAATTTGTTACTTATATTGGAATCTAGACCTATTTACACAAGAAGCATAAAAAAATATCAGCAACCGTTTTTCTTTATTATATAGTCACATTAAGAAGTTTTTCAAAATTTAAAAATGATTATTGTATTAATCTTAACTTGGGATGTAAAATGAAAGTATATTATTTTATTAGCAATCAAGATTTATTTTTGTACTTTTTGTGTAAATAAGTTTAGATTCCAATATATTGTAAATGGTGTAATGAACAGTATGGATTATCAAACCCCATAATTTGAGTGAACCACTTTCTATAATAGTATATAAAAATTAAATAAATGATTTTCTCAAGACCCATTTGGGATATCAAATTGTACTAGTATGAGGTATTTATAAACTAATGATTAAATAAATATAAATTATAAAAGTATAAATAACATTGATCCCAATTTATATCAATTTAAATGGAAATAAATATATGAACTTAACTAATTAGTATTTAATAAGACATTAGTTTAAGTTTTATAATTATTTATTCATTACAATCAATAAAATGTAAATGAGAAAATACTAAAATAGTACAATAAATATTCAATATTTTGACTAGCTAAATATTCAGTATGAAAATAAAGTATGTGAAACTCTTTAACTTGATTTTAAAGTATAATGTAATCGATATCATGAAATCTAACTTTAATTAATAAAATAAAAATTTATTAATATAATACATTGAATAAATAATATATATATATATAAGAATGAAATAATATTTATTAGGTTATTTGATTATGAATTAATTATCAGTGGTAATGTATATGTAATATAAAAATTTTACTTGTGTATCTAGAAGTTGTTGCAAAGAATGACACACTAATAAACTAGAAAGAACATATTATATTTGCCTAAGCACTTATAAATAAACCTAATATATTTTTTTTAAAAATAACTAGGTTTGTTTCCTGATTTTTCTTACAATTAAAAACTTAGGATTACCAATTTAAATACAAAATTATGCTTCAAGATAAGTGAAGTATACATTATCTTAGATATGATTCATAAATACTTATATTTAACATCTATTGCTTTTCAAATATATGTAAATAATTAAAACAAACAAACATAATACTATAAAATTTTATATAAAATCAAAATTAGTATAAATACATATACTATATTTAAATTTTGTTTTAAAACAATCTAAAATTTATTTTTGGTTTATATTTCATGTAGTATAGACTAACATGATCTGGTTAAAATTTCCAAGAATCATTAGATTTTTTTTTTTAAATGTTCACTAAAAAGCATATTTATTAATACATATCAAGAAAACAATATTTGCAGAAATTCATAAGACCTGAAATTTCTGATTAGTAATTATATTTTTCATAGTATGAAAATATATTAAATAAGCATTGTATTTGAAATTTATTTATATTCTAATTATATCAGTAAAACATATTTTTTATCCAGTTGAATGAAGTGTATATTTTAAATAAAATATTTTGTAGTAAAACAATGATAAATTAATATTTCCATTTTTATATTAATATAGCCCTATTTAATTCTTTGGTATTTCATAATAACATTATCATAGTATTTCAAATTCAATCCATAATAAATATGAAGTTGTTTTCTTTTATAAATACCAATTATTCACTGTACTTTAAACACTTTTTAGTAAACATGTTTAAAGTACAGTAAATAAATGGCATTTATATAAGATGCTATAGCAAAATAAAGTGGTAAATTTAGTAATATTTTTATATTTTTTAGTAATTTTATTGCTTACATACATTGTAGCACCAAGAGTATTCTATGAACTTCTATATTCCTGCAGTATTAGAAATGAATTGTACATTGAGATGATTATATTGCAAGATGTTTGTAGATCTATCAAAAGACAGAAGTTTTTGAAGCAAACATTTGTTGTTTGTTTAGCCATTCATTATTATAGTAAAAACCCACTATTAATATTATATACAATGCATTGATTGTGCTTACTGAAAGGCATATTAAAAGAGAGTTTAAAATCAGTAACTTTATATATCATTTTCCTAATGCAAAACATTCAAGTCATTATTTTAGATATTGTTCCCATGGTTTTACTCAAATATAACCCTTTTCTATTGTCTCTTTGCTCAATAAAAATTCTTAAAATGCAGCAGTATTTATGAAATAATATTTCTTAATTTTGTAATAAATAAACAGTGTTTTAAAATTAATTAAAAATAATAATACTAAAATAAATCTCCAAATTAAAATACATTTTTAAAATCATAAATTAAAAAATATAAATATATTTTTATATTTATTTATATACTACATTCTATAATTTTATTGTAATAAAATATATAAAAATAATATTTTACAATACATATGATTTAAGATAGTTTTAACTGTATAAACAAAACACAAATAACATATTCATAAATTCATGTACTATTTATTAAATATATGCAGTAAGATAAAACTATCAATAAATAAATCTATTAATACTTAATCAATTTATTAAATTTTTATAATAATAAAATATTAACTTTATTATCATGTACTATTTAGTATACTATATGTTAAGAAAAAAATAAAATTCATGGATATTATCTTATACTGCAATAAATTACCATTAACTATTTATTAATATTGTAGAATATTGATCATTTTAAAATAATTGAAAAATAATGTAAGCTGACATATTTTTTTTAGGAATATAATGATTCTGAGTTTATATCTAGACCAAGATTGTACTTTACATAAACTATACAAAATCAATACTTTAACTCATTGGTGATGTTCTGTGTATTTACATTTTAAGTTTCACTTTTTAGGCATTACAATAACACTGTAATTGCAACTTTTCTACATTGTTTTAAAGCATATGTATAACTTATATTATGGTGTGCGATGGTTTGTAGAAGTTCTTGTCTATGATGTTATGATTTTAATATATTATTTTTCTAAAAAATCTAAAGATGTCAACATTATACAGACCTTTGAGTGTGTTTGACAGCACCTTCTATTGTTATGACAAAGCTATTAAGGAGATGGCTTAGAAATGAGATTTGTGATTGGCTAATGATTTAGATTGTTTTATCCTGGGGCTAAATCAGAGAAAGTGTGATTTTTAATAATTGTTAATGATTATGATGCAATATTTTTGTAAAAGACTTATTATTAAACCAAAAACTATCACTTATAGGAGATTGTCTTTGAAAATATTTTATTTTTTAAAAGGCTGCTCAGCTTCATCTACTTGCCAAAAGAAAATTGCTTTTGTGAAAATTGTAAAATATTTTAATAACAATAAATAATTTATTAACTTTTAGAATTTCTTTTGTTTCTTTGATCATAGCTAATAGTAAATATTACATTTTAATAACAAAATTCTAGTATCTAATATTTCATTCTTCTAAATTTTTGAATAGGTAATTATGTCCAATCATGATGTGCTCCATTGTTTTCAGTAAGAACTTTATTAGACATTTATTTTTATATATTTTAAATATTATTTTTTTTTACACACAAAGGTTTGAAATTAAATAGATTACATTAGACTTAAACATATTATTATAATATATATAAAAAGGTTTAATTGTAAAAACAAAAGTTCACAATATGGCATTTTGTTTAAGAATTGGTAGGTTCTATTAAAGAGTGATAGGCAGGTATACTCAAAGAGCTTGTTAATTTAGATTTTGTTTCTAACAAAAAGTACTGCTCCAGTGTTTGAGATTACAGGTAATTTATATGCATAATTAAATACCATATATATATATATATATATGCATTATGTCCATGCATCATATATATATATATATATGCATTATGTCCATGCATCAATAGAATTGAATTTAAAAATTATTTATACATCTTAGAACATTAACAAAAATAATTACTTAAAAAGCAGAATATTATACAGTATACATTTTTGGACATGTTTTTAATAGGATATATAGTTATATATTTAAGATATTTATATAAATATTAAAAAAATATTTATGCATATTAAGATGGCAACAATAATAAAAAAAAAACTTTCTTTTGTTTTTATGTGATAAAAAGTGATGATGATAAAATGCAAAATATATAAGTCCTTAGTGAATTTAACATATATATTTTAAGCATATGCTCGCTTGTAGTATAAAAGTATCTATAGCCATTTTTTGAGATGTTTTACTATGATAGTTAACTATCACTGTTAAATGTTTGCAATAATATTAAAAATAAAATTCTGTTTTTTTTGTTTTTTTTTTATCATTTTCTAATTTTGTTCAACTGAATATCAGTAAATCAGCTGCTGATTTTAAGATTTTATATGATACGCTTTTGATTAATGATGTTTGCTGTACTGGACTGAATAAAATGTAATATATATATATAAAGATAGTTTTTTTTTTTTTTTATGTTTGAAAAGTTTTTCATCACTTATTGTTATCTGCTTTCATTTAAAATAAATTTTGAACTAATTTTCAGTAGACAAAAAATGTTGAAATTATCAAGATGTAACATCAAGCCAAGTAATTAATATTTTATAAAATAGTTGCTCTGATAGATTGGTTTATTTGTTAAAGAAGTTATTATTTACTAAATCAAATGATGTTAAGTCCTTGAATAATAATTTTAATCTTGTGCAAATAAAAGTAGAGAATCAACTATGAAAAAAATAAATATAACAATCTTAATTTTATAATTTGTTATAATGAACACTTTACACCGTTTTTGCATTTATAATTAAATTATTTTCTACTAGATTTGTTGTATCAATATGATTCTGTAGAGTTCAAAGAATGATCAAATTCTGTGACTATACTGACTTATAGTGGTAAAATATGCATACTGTAATTGAAAGCAAATTTTTAATGTCTATAGTAAAATTAATTAAACAAGCTACATTTTAAATATAGACTTCATATATAAGTATGTGTTGTTTTGCATTTGTTTCCAAAATTACAGCTAAGTATTTGTTTATTCCATTAAAAATATTAGAGAGAAATTTTAGACACATCATCATTTATTTCTGCTTCATACAACATTTTATTTATGTATAAAATGCATTATGTATTTTTTTTTCTTTTAGCTTTTTGGTTTTTAACGAATAAAGTCATATTCTTTTCAATAATGACTAAAGTAAACACAAATGAAATTTGTCTTAATTTATTTTCGCATAGAAATGTCTCAATAAAATTATCGTGCTGTGACTAATATGATATGTGTTTGTTTCATGTAATTTGTCCTTCTATTTTATTAATGACTTCATTAATTATTTCAACTATGTTATTTAACAAAGAAAATTTATTTTATTATCATCCTGACGCGATATCTTTTGAGATTGTCAGTTATTTTTATATTTGCTTCATAATTAGAAATACTATATAAACACACACTTATAAATACATTTCTAGCTTTAACATTTATCATAAATTATATATTAAATGTGAAATATAATTTTATTAATGTATAGTTTGCATATGATAAAGATGGACAAAGAAATGGAAAGGTGACATATTTGTGAATATGGAGTATTCACCCAATAGATACTTATATATCAGAGACTAAATAAATAGTAAGTCATTTTGATAATGAAACGAATTATCTATAAAATATCAATGAATAGTATAACCCTTCAAGTTGTTTAAAAATTGCTAATAGGAGTTTAATATTATTTGAATCAAGTGATTAGGAATGCCGTAAGAAATATGTAACATCATTTTCACATTATTTACATAGTACATGACTGCAGAATATGCATAAATAGTTATATTGAAAGATGAAAATATTATCTCTATATTATGAAATGAATGTGGTCTTTTAAAATATTTAAAACTTTGTGTATGTAATGCATCTATGATCACTATCATCATATGTCTTTTCAAATAAAAATAATTTGATAATCAAGATTTATGATTGGTAGATTTATCAATAGGATTGTTTTAGTGATCATCAATCACAAGCGTCCAGTGGATTGAAAATGTGTAAACAGTGATTTCATTGACAATATAATAGACATTCAGGTATCTATCATCTGGTAATTATACTTGTAACACCACCAGTTCTTCATCATAGTGTTGACTTCTTAACCTAATTAATTTAAAATAGCATATTGGTTATGTAAGTTTTGTTTGCAAACTATAGATATATTATTTAGAAAAATGTAGTATTTAGAAAAAATGTTGATTTCTGTAGTGATTTAATTTATTGTAAGTTTATTATTTTTGGTTACAATTCTCTCAGTATTCATTACTTATTAGTAGTAAATATTAGTTCCCAATCTCAGTTTAACCTGGTTTTATTATCATATAGACTTATTCTTAAGACAGTTAAGTTTAAAATTTTGATAATTTTCAATATCACTGTTTCAAGAAATCAGATATGCCAATTTTATATTCTTAGAATTTTGATAAATTAAAACAGACAAAATGGTGATCTTGTGATGTTAATTCTGATAAATCTAATACTTTTTTACAGTCTTATGAAAAAAATACCAACTTTCTATTAGATATGCCATACCACCTCAATATGATTAAGCTTATAAAAAATATTATACTAGCATGAATTTTTATTTCTGTGTTTCATGATTTCTAAATATAATTTTAATATGAAAGGTGTTCTTGTTATTTTGTCAAACTATGTATCTACTAATCTGAAAAATGTAAGTTATTTTCAAAATGCAAGTATGGTGTAAGAGAAGGTGATCTGATTTTGTACGTTAGTGGATGATTGCATTATTGATGAGTTAAGATATAGGTAGTAGTGATACCCCCCCCCCAATAAATTTGATATATATGAGATTATCCATTCTGAAGTTATGATGAAAAATTTAATAATTATAATGTATAATATAAGATACACAATATTAAATTTTATTCTAGATCTGAAAAAATACATGCTTTACATTGTTAAAACATAATTTCTAAATTATTTGAAATTTATTTGTAAGTAATATTAGCATAAACAAATGTTTATTTTTCTGTTTTGTTTACTTGTATTTGTAAATTTGCTTTTGGTAAACAGGATCTGGTTTTAAGCCTTAAGATTAATTAACTTGTATTAACTTAATTGCTTTTATTAGTGAATATTGAGTAGCATATTATTATAAACAGAAAAATAACACTTTATTGTTTTTTATAAAGAATTTTGAAATGTCTATAAAGATAAAACACTGATATCATGATTAATGTGAGTTTTGTAGTAAGCCAGTGGTCATTGTGCTGTAGATTCATGAGCACTACAGCTTAATGGTATTACTATAAATTGTATGTATATGTTATCACAGTTATAGATATATGTTTATTAAATAATAATTGGCTTCAATAATTTTTGTACAGTTGGGAATATTATTTTTTTTTCCTTTTGCTATATATAGTGAATAGAATTAATACTTTGTTTACATTATTTAAATTGTAAGATTCAACAGAATTTATATGAGAGAACATTATTTGTAACAGTATTCTCAACTATTGTTTAATGGATTATTGCAAAAGATATATCCACAAACTATATACAAAGAAAACAATGGATAAAACAAAGAAATTGGATAAACATTTCTGCAACATGAATTACAACTTAAAAATATAAACTGCCACACAAAAATGATGAATACTTAGTCTATTAATTTATGTTAAAAAATTTATTTACATAAGTTACAAATTTTCAGTTGTTTAGCAATCTGGATAAGATATGTTTTTTTTAAAAACAGTCCTGTAAATCATTCTGATTATAAATATAAATATTGTAATAATTACTGACTTATTTTATTTGAGTATTAAGAATATTATTAAAATTAAGTGAAATAGTATTTAGGATTACATGCTTGTTCATGTATCAATATTTGGATAATAATTCCAATTCTTAATTAAAAGGTATGTCTAATTTTATTTACCTTCATAACTAAATTGCAAATGGCCAATTTATATATTATTTGTGTGTTATTCTGTTGTTTAATTTGTTAAATATTATCTAATCAAACTAGTGATATTTATGTTATTCTCAGCACTCTAAAATCTTGATTGAACTGATGATCGCTAAGATGTCATATTTCTAGAGGCAGTGTATATGCTACCAAAGAGTATTGTATTACTGCAATAATGCATAAATTGAATTATATTGTTTTCTATATTATAAAATAAAATGAAGCTAGTTATTGTAATTATGAAGAAAGGCTAGGCCATTAATCTGAGAAAATTAGGAAATACAAAGTAATTATTTCCTTTACATAAAATTGGCAACCAATGTAAAAACTAATAACAATAAAAACTTGTTATTCACTCAATTTTCAATTAAATTTTATATATATATAAACACCCACCCATATATATATATATATGATAAACAAAAATGCAAGTCAAAAAACTTGCTAAAGCTTGTATTTATGTCCACAGATGGCGTTTTACCAAAAACGCCCATCAAGCGTATGTTTTGTTTACATAAACGTCAGAGTAGTTAGTATTCACTATCTCTAACTATAATTCCACTTTCAGATCATGATTTCAAGCTATTTGCTATCGTCAGTGAAAGACAGGAATAAAGAAACTAGATCTAAATACAAACTCTGAGCGCTTATGAAACAATTTCTATTCAGCTTGCAAGCGTGAATTTTTAGACACGAATGCTTCAAACTCAGCATAGCAAACCAGATAGCTATATGGGTCTGATCTCAGTTCAGCATCACCACATAGTAGAAGCCTCTGCAATCTATATCATTGCAAGAAAGACCTCAAAGGTACATTTATGATAAACAAAGATCTAGTTTCTTTATTCCTGTCTTTCACTGACGATAGCAAATAGCTTGAAATCATGATCTGAAAGTGGAATTATAGTTAGAGATAGTGAATACTAACTACTCTGACGTTTATGTAAACAAAACATACGCTTGATGGGCGTTTTTGGTAGAACGCCATCTGTGGACATAAATACAAGCGTTAGTAAGTTTTTTAACTTGCATTTTTGTTTATCATAAATGTACATTTGAGGTCTTTCTTGCAATGATATAGATTGCAGAGGCTTCTACTATGTGGTGATGCTGAACTGAGATCAGACCCATATAGCTATCTGGTTTGCTATGCTGAGTTTGAAGACATTACGTGTCTAAAAAATTCACGCTTGCAAGCTGAATAGAAATTGTTTCATAAACGCTCAGAGTTTGTATTTAGATCTAGTTTCTTTATTCCTGTCTTTCACTGACGATAGCAAATAGCTTGAAATCATGATCTGAAAGTGGAATTATAGTTAGAGATAGTGAATACTAACTACTCTGACGTTTATGTAAACAAAACATACGCTTGATGGGCGTTTTTGGTAGAACGCCATCTGTGGACATAATACAAGCGTTAGCAAGTTTTTTAACTTGCATTTTTGTTTATCATAAATGTACCTTTGAGGTCTTTCTTGCAATGATATAGATTGCAGAGGCTTCTACTATGTGGTGATGCTGAACTGAGATCAGACCCATATAGCTATCTGGTTTGCTATGCTGAGTTTGAAGACATTACGTGTCTAAAAAATTCACGCTTGCAAGCTGAATAGAAATTGTTTCATAAACGCTCAGAGTTTGTATTTAGATCTAGTTTCTTTATTCCTGTCTTTCACTGACGATAGCAAATAGCTTGAAATCATGATCTGAAAGTGGAATTATAGTTAGAGATAGTGAATACTAACTACTCTGATGTTTATGTAAACAAAACATACGCTTGATGGGCGTTTTTGGTAGAACGCCATCTGTGGACATAAATACAAGCGTTAGCAAGTTTTTTAACTTGCATTTTTGTTTATCATAAATGTACCTTTGAGGTCTTTCTTGCAATGATATAGATTGCAGAGGCTTCTACTATGTGGTGATGCTGAACTGAGATCAGACCCATATAGCTATCTGGTTTGCTATGCTGAGTTTGAAGACATTACGTCGTGTAAAAAATTCACGCTTGCAAGCTGAATAGAAATTGTTTCATAAACGCTCAGAGTTTGTATTTAGATCTAGTTTCTTTATTCCTGTCTTTCACTGACGATAGCAAATAGCTTGAAATCATGATCTGAAAGTGGAATTATAGTTAGAGATAGTGAATACTAACTACTCTGACGTTTATGTAAACAAAACATACGCTTGATGGGCGTTTTTGGTAGAACGCCATCTGTGGATATATATATATATTGTAATGGTAAGAAAAGTAGAGCTGCTTTAACCTAACCTAGAGATGCAGATAGAGGGGGTTCAAACCTCACCTACTCCTCTAGATTGCTACTAAGCGACTTACTCCCCAAACCTCACTAGAATTTAATCTTAATGTATGCCCGGTGGTCAGGGAGAGAAGAGACCATGAAAAGGAATTTTTACATATATAATGATCAGATGTACATATGTATGTTACAAAAGAAAACAATACTAAGTGGTTTTTATTTATAGTGAATGAAAGATAACACAAACTTTTATTATTTACATTAAAAGAATTCATAACATGTTTTATTAATAGTGTCATAGGCTATTTTCACTGCAACTGGATAGACATATTTGAAAGATCCATCGATCGTAATGATAAGAACAGACAAAATTTTACCTTATCTTTTCTTTCCTTAAAATATTCCAGCCAATGGAAGTGTTACATAAAAGAAATCAAGAGAGAGAGAGATGATTCATTAACTCTGTGGTTGGAGAACATAGAAATAAATAGGTGGTCAAACTCAACTAAACACTTTGGACAGGTTTAAATCACCACCCTACTTATGATTTAAGAAGAATGATAAAGTGATCCCAGCAGGAATTTCCAGCTATAATTGAAACATTTCGATGATATTTTGAGAAAGATTTCCTAATAAATGTAAATATATAAGACCATGCACACAGGCAATAGCATATAGTGGGCTGTGAGGCTTGAGACATAACAGTTACCAAGAGGTTACTACATGACTGGATAGCTCTCCATCTCTAAACTAGGTTAGAGAGAAAAATGGAATCCGTTCGCTAAATGCATGAGCTGGATTCAGGATCGGAGTTTTTGTTGCTTATGACCAGTTACATACATTTAAGGAACTGAGATCGACATAAGATTCCGAACAATTTATTTATTTTTCAGAAGATCCAAATGTAGGTATGTTAACCTAAGCAAACTTGGCAAAAGAAGCACTGCAATTTATGTTAAGCAGCCCAGTAGATCACCCGAGGCACGATATATAAATGTGGTCAACGACCTTTAAATTTAAAAAAGAAACCCTCTGCAAATATATATATCTTAGGAAAGCTCAACTATCACTGAAAATCCGCAGAAACATAGTAACTTCACCTTTATAAAATTTGAATTAATAAAAAGAACAAGTGGGCGGATATTTTATTTATTTAGTTGAAATTTAACCCATTCACCATTAAGCCAATGCTATTTAATAATTTTTTAATACATATTGTCAAAATGCACTCTCTCTTAGTACTATAATATAAATGCGAACATTTTATTTCACGCTCTTTAAAATATAACTTTAAATTTGTAACCCTTCATTGACTAAAATATGCTGGCATTTGATAAGGATCTTTCTTTTATATGTATATAAAAAAAAACTAAGTTAAAGTTTGGAAAGTTTTATAATAGAATATCTAGCAATTTAAATCTTGATTTTAAAATAGTTTTGCACTTTCTATGATTTGCTTCCTTTTCTTTCTAAATAAATATTTATATAAAATAAATAACTTAATTACGGGAGTATAATGGCAGAAAGTTAAACGAAGTATTTTTCAATTAAATTAATAAGAACTATGGCTGCCATTATATATAATAACCCCTCCCATTATGATATAAAAAAAAAGAAAAGAAGGCAATTAATGAAATATAATTTCACAAGATTCGAATACATAGATTTAAAAAACATATATATATATATATATATATAGAAAAGCATAAATATACATTAAAATTGCAAATTACAAAGATATTTTAATACTTTATGGGAACCTTACCGGTAACTAGATGGGTGGGTCAAAATGAGTTCATTTGATGTTTCCCCGCAGTTCTTCTCGGTTCTTCAAATTTGTTTTTCCATGTTTTTGAGGGCAGATTTTCACAGATACAAGGCAGATACTTTTGTTCTCTGGCTGGCTTACATGATTATGACTCCTGCATCAGGAACAGCTCAGGAGAGTTACCCCTGCATTTTTGCAGAGCAACACATATCTGGATTCTTTTATTTGTATGCTGAAAGAATAGAGTGCAGCTTAAAGTACGTACAGCAAGCAAGAGTTCGCTATATTGTCCACTCTTTCAGCAAAATTTCTTCCAACAAAATTCTTAAGATTTCTTCCTGACCTTCAGCACAGGTTACCAGCAAGCATAAGACCAAGAACAAAAGAAAAGTTCTTTATTTATACCCTTTTTCCATTACATTTTTAATCTGCTAATTAGTAGCGAATCATGCCCGTTGTTTCAAATTTTTCCTGTTATCTATTTTTATCTAATTCAGAAAAATGTTTTACTAATTAAATTCCTTTTCCTAATGGATTCTATTTAATTAAGAAATTCATCGAATTCTACCAAATATATTTTAAAAATAATTGCAATTATAATTTTAACTTTCTATATTTTATTTTATTAAATCTTTTAATTTAGGCAACTATTTGAGAAAACAATAAATTTAGTTTGAAAAAGAAAAATGTTTTACTAATTAAATTCCTTTTCCTAATGGATTCTATTTAATTAAGAAATTCATCGAATTCTACCAAATATATTTTAAAAATAATTGCAATTATAATTTTAACTTTCTATATTTTATTTTATTAAATCTTTTAATTTAGGCAACTATTTGAGAAAACGATAAATTTAGTTTGAAAAAGAAACATACATTCACTGTGGTTGGACTTAGGGTCTTAGTTAGTTCACAGTGAATGGTGAAGCCAGCATATGTATATTTATATATATATGCACAGCTTCATATTCCTAGAACCCATTAAAAAAAAAACAAGTAAAAAAAATGACTAAAACTACGTTTTTGCAGAGAGAAACAGAGTGATCTGAAAAGAGTGCTCCTATTATACAGAATATTAGTGTATTTACATGACATAATACTGATATGTGCAGTTTCTAAAAACAAACTGAAAGTTTATAATCATACTGATAAATAGATTATATTAACAATAAAAAAAAACTGAAAGTTTATCATAATACTGATATATAAATTATATATATATATTAAAAGAGAAGTATATAATAATATTAATTAATATATTATAGCAATGCCAATATTTACAAAACATACACACTAAAAAAAACTGAAAGCCTATAATATGATTTCATTGTCCATATGATGTGTCCTGGTCGTACCTTGGGGTTCATGTAAAAAAAAATTACTTTTGAATGGAGCACTCTATTTAAACTATTTTTTTTCAGTGGACCTTCCTCTCTGGGCCTTGTTATTAGGTCTTTTCTTCAGTCTCTTCATTATGCCCTGATATGGCTTTAATGATCTTGCATTAAATGGCCCTGTGGTTCCTTTGTCATTTTCCAATAGAAAAGCAGTCTGTCCCAATTTCCTTTTTATAATGAAAGGTCCTTCATATAGAGAAAAGAATTTCTTGTATTTTCCCTGTGATGGTTTGCTTGTATGCGGTGTGTGGACCCATACCTGTTCCCCAGTTTGGAAATGGTACATCTCATGTTTCGTTTTTTTAATTCTCTTTTGTGCCATCTGTTCCAGTCGCCTTCTAGCATTAGCTTGATCTCTATCATGGTCAATTATTTCTTGCTCTAGTGGCAATAATGTTTTTATAAGTCCTGGGTCCTGTGTTCCAAAATGCAGTCTCATTGGGGGAAAACCTGTAGTTTTGTTTATGTTCTGGTTTAAATGTTTTACCACTCTGGATGTTTGTTTAATCCAGTTTTATGGTTATTTCCCAAGTAAGTATGGAATAATCGGTTCAGCATTCTCATGACTCTCTCACAGGGATTTGACTGAGGATTTTTTATTGATGTTAAAATATGTTTAATTCCCTGTTGGTGCATCCCTTCTCTCCATTGTTGAGATGTGAATGCTGACCCATGGTCTGAGAGAATGATTTTTGGTTTGCCTATTTCAACAAACTGCTTTGAATGCAGAGCCTTGAGTGCACTATGTGAGTCTGCCTGCCATACGGGATATGCTGATACATACTTCGAAAATATGTCGTACGTCACAAAAAGAAATTTAAAGTGGTTAAAAGCAAGTAACAGTCCATAGTGATCCACTGCCAAAAGCTCATTTTGACCTGTAGTTAGTATTGGGGTAACTGTTCCCATGTAAGACTGGTTAGGGTGTTTACTCTGAGCACAGATCTGGCATTCTTTAAGTTTGGTCAGTATACTAGAGTACATTGCTTCCCAATGGAACTGATGGCGGATGGCACTCTCAGTTTTTTGGGGGCCATATGTCCACATAATTTGTGCACATGTTCAATGAGCTGCCCTCTAATTTCCTGTGGTATTAGAATTTTCCAAGGGTTTGCTAAATAGTGTGTTCTATACATCAAGATGTTATCTTTGATCCGGTAAGGTGTCTTCTGTCCTGGTACCCATCCTTTCTCTAGGCTCTCAATGATAGGTCCATATTTTATGTCCATTCTTTGCAACTTGGCCAAATTTTTCAAATCGTGTTCTATTAAGTCATCCATGCCAATGGACATTGTTGCTATACACATTTCTTCTGCTGCCAGGTTGTGTGGCTGTACTTCTACTGGGTGATGGCTCAAGATGTCTGCTACTATGTTATCTGTTCCAGGGCAATAAATTACTTTATAATTAAATTGTTGTAAAAACAGACTCCATCTGATAAGACGGTCATTGGTGAGATATCCTCTATTTAGGAACTCAAGACATCTGTGGTCGGTGATGATGATTACTTCCGAACCTAATAAAAACTGTTTAAACCTCTGGCATGCCCATACTATAGCCAGAGTTTCTTGTTCCATCACAGTGTAATTGGCTTCTGCCCCATGAAGGGTTCGACTGCAAAAATAGAGCACTTTATGTGTGTTCTGTTCATCAATTTGAAACAACACTACCCCCAAACCCTTTTTGCTACTGTCAGTTTATAAATAAAAAGGGTGAGTAAAGTCAGGATGTTGTAATATCACAGTTTGCAGAAAATTTTTCTTAATCTTTTCGAAATCCTGCTCATGTTCTATCGACCATTTCCAATGGCGATCCTTTTTTAAGAGATCAAGTAATGATGATGCATCTTGTGCAAAACTTTTATAGAATTTATGGTAGAAATTGCATATGCCCAGAAATGACCATATTTGTTTACGATTAGTTGGTGTGGGAAAATTCTTAATGGCTGCTATCTTATCTGGGTGGGTTAAGATTCCTTGCCCATTAACTGAATGTCCAGAAAGGTAATCTCTTATAGAGCGAAATAACTTTTAGTAAAATTTAGCATAATGTTCTTTGTTACACATTCCTGGAGGAATTTTTTTAAATGTAACAAGTGTTCTGCTATATCAGTGGAAGCAATGACCACATCATCAACATAACATACCATGTGTTTCTTTATTTCCTCTGATAGGGCCTGATCTAGGCACCATATTAATCCCGCACCACTGTTGATCAAGCCAAATGGCATCCGCTTGAATACATATGTGTGCACTTTATATCTGAATGCTGTATATTTCCTGTCTCATGGATCCAGAGCTATTTGCCAATAACTCGATGTTAAGTCGAGCGTAGTGAAAAATTTTTTATTGGCAAGATGAGCAAAAACATCCTGAAGGGGAGGAGGTATGTCTCTTTTAGAGATAGTAATGCTATTCAATTTTTTCACATCCAGACACACTCATATAAATCCATTTTTTTAACTGGTACGATAGGGCTGTTGTAAGGTGATGAACTTCTTTCTATAATGCCCCCTTCTATCATGCTTTTTAATTGGGTTTCCACTTCTTCCTTATACTGATAAGGGATAGGATATGTTCTTGTGTGGAAATAGGTCTCTTCCTTGACTTGTACCCTATGCACATATCCTTTTATAATCCCCACTACTATTGAAAATGCCATTGTGTTTTCTGATAGCATTGTGCCTAGTTTCATTTTATCCATCTCAAGGTCAAGCAATGACTGCTTTATTTTTTCTTCTATTGATCCCAAGTCAACTATCTCTTGTATGCATCCTACTTTGGTAGCATAATAATTTGTTTGACTACCGAATGGTACTCCTTCTTCATAAAACTGGAAAATCTTCTTAGCATAGTTTATCTCTGATTGATGTTTGCCCATAAAATCGGATCCTAATAGTGCATCTTGTATAAGTCCTGCCATTATCAAAAATGGATGACTTACTCTAGTAGATTCTATTTCTATGTCAAGCCACACTTGATGGGTTTCCATTTTAGCCCTTTTGCCATTTGCTAACCTTGCTTGAGTGGACTGCATGGGCAAAGTGGGTAGAGTCTTTACTTTTTCTATACTATCATACCATTCTTTTGATACCAGTGATACTTGACTGCCTGTGTCCAGTAAAGCAATTACTGGGACATCTTCTAGTAATACTTCAATTTTTGGACAAACTTGTTATGGAGACCGGTGATGGGCTTCTCCTCCTCATAGATAACTGTTGCTGTGCTTGTCCCTTTTTCCTGCAGATTCTGTTGCAAATTACTGAAATCCACAGCATTTAGGAATTCTACCAATTGTTCTATTTCATAATTTCTACAGGCCAATATCAGATGCTGTATGTGGCAGGGCATATTGTGCCTTATAGTCCTAATGATCTGCCCTTCAGACAATGAGAACACTTCTAATGACTTCAACATTGATGCTTGATGAAGGAAAAACTGAGTATAAGTTTCTCTCTTGGAATTGTCATATTTTTCCTGTGATTTCCAGTAAAATATCTTGTTCTGCCATTCCTCACCTCAGAAAATTCTGATCAAGGCCACACAGTAGTCTCTGAATGTAGTTGGTTTGTTGTTTCTGGCTGTCCACCACTCCTGGGCCAATCCCTGCAAATAGTTAACTGCAATTGATAGTTTTTCATCTTCTCTGAGTCTGTGGAACATGAACAGCTCTTGTAAATTCTGCAAGTGCGCCATGGGGTTTTCTTCTATGTCGCCATGAAAAGTTTTGATGTGAATCGATCTTGTCACCATTGGGATGTCTGTTCTTTCCATGATTTTTATGCTTTCTTCATTTTCACATTGAGTAGTTTCTTTATTCACATTTTGAAGATTCTCATTTTTTGGCTGATTCTCTTGTGTGATTTCTGCTCTATATTGTCTATATTCTTCTTTGCATTCTTCTATTTTTTTTAACATAGTTTCCCTCAATTTTCGTACCCATTGTGGTTTCTGGTGTATCTATGTCTCCAGTCCATATAATTGGCATTTGGACTTCCCATAACTTTTCTGAAAATGGCATATCTGTGTCATCTTTGTTTTTCTGTAGTTCTAGTGAATCCATGTCTCTTTCTGGACTATACATATTTTCTAGAGAAATACGAATAACTAAAAAAAAATATACAAAAAAAAATATTTGGTTTGCTGTTGTTTTTAGTCTTTGTACTAATACTATATTTAAAATTTGTCTTATTTTCTACTTTTACTTTTCAAAAAAAAATTTGCTTCACTCTCCCAACCATTCCTGCAACTGTCGTCTTTTTTTTAACCTGCCAAATTTCTATCTATCTCTTATCCTATGCATAGTTCCTGCTCTATCCGTGTTTATTTACATATTTACTACCCTGTTTTGTGTGTTATATATGTGACTATAACTCTGTGTATTTGATATACACTTCAATAAAATATGATTACTACTGTCAGGGGGGGGGGGTAAAAAATTCTACTTGAGCCCATCTTTTCTCTGCTCCTTGTTTGATCACTCTGACTCCCTTCCTAGCAAAAGTAAGAAAAATACATTAATATCTGATTTGGTTTTAATTTTCAACCAAACTGATTGATTTCACATCTTGTAAACTATACAACTGATAGCAAACACAGACAGTGCAAAAGAAAAATATATAAACCTCTGTCATTCACCATATTTATTTTCAAAAAAAAAAACACACAAAAAAATTTTTCTTCTGATCATGAAATTCCTATTAGTATATCTCAGGGTCTATCTCTAAACAGTAAGGCCACACTTGGGATGCCAGATTATACAAAAAAAAAACTGTAACGGTAAGAAAAGTAGAGCTGCTTTAACCTAACCTAGAGATGCAGATAGAGGGGGTTCGAACCTCACCTACTCCTCTAGATTGCTACTAAGCGACTTACTCCCCAAACCTCACTAGAATTTAATCTTAATGTATGCCCGGTGGTCAGGGAGAGAAGAGACCATGAAAAGGAATTTTTACATATATAATGATCAGATGTACATACGTATGTTACAAAAGAAAACAATACTAAGTGGTTTTTATTTATAGTGAATGAAAGATAACACAAACTTTTATTATTTACATTAAAAGAATTCATAACATGTTTTATTAATAGTGTCACAGGCTATTTTCACTGCAACCGGATAGACATATTTGAAAGATCCATTGATCGTAATGATAAGAACAGACAAAATTTTACATTATCATTTCTTTCTTTAAAATATTCCAGCCAATGGAAGTGTTACATAAAAGAAATCAAGAGAAAGAGAGATGATTCATTAACTCTGTGGTTGGGGAACATAGAAATAAATAGGTGGTCAAACTCAACTAAACACTTTGGACAGGTTTAAATCACCACCCTACTTATGATTTAAGAAGAATGATAAAGTGACCCCAGCAGGAATTTCCAGCTATAATTGAAACATTTCGATGATATTTTGAGAAAGATTTCCTAATAAATATAAATATATAAGACCATGCACACAGGCGATAGCATATAGTGGGCTGTGAGGCTCGAGACATAACAGTTACCAAGAGGTTACCACAAGACCGGATAGCTCTCCGTCTCTAAACTAGGTTAGAGAGAAAAATGGAATCCGTTCGCTAAACGCGGGACCCGGATTCAGGATCGGAGTTTTTGTTGCTTATGTCCAGTTACGTACATTTAAGGAACTGAGATCGACATGAGATCCCGAACAATTTATTTATTTTTCAGAAGGTCTGAATGTAGGTATGTTAACCTAAGCAAACTTGGCAAAAGAAGCACTGTAATTTATGCTGAGCGGCCCAGTAGATCACCCGAGGCATGATACCATATAAATATGGTCAACGACCTTTAAATTTAAAAAAGAAATCCTCTGCAAAATATATATCTTAGGAAAGCTCAACTATCACTGAAAATCCGCAGAAAAATAGTAACTTCACCTTTATAAAATTTGAATTAATAAAAAGAACAAGTGGGCGGATATTTTATTTATTTAGTTGAAATTTAACCCATTCACCACTAAGCCAATGCTATTTAATAATTTTTTAATACATATTGTCAAAATGTACTCTCTCTTAGTACTAAAATATAAATGCGAACGTTTTATTTCACGCTCTTTAAAATATAACTTTAAATTTGTAACCCTTCATTGACTAAAATATACTGGCATTCGATAAGGATCTTTCTTTTATATGTATATAAAAAAAACTAAGTTAAAGTTTGGAAAGTTTTATAATAGAATATCTAGCAATTTAAATCTTGATTTTAAAATAGTTTTGCACTTTCTATGATTTGCTTCCTTTTCTTTCTAAATAAATATTTATATAAAATAAATAACTTAATTATGGGAGTATAATGGCGGAAAGTTAAACGAAGTATTTTTCAATTAAATTAATAAGAACTATGGCCGCCATTATATATAATAACCCCTTCCATTACGATATAAAAAAAAAAGAAAAGAAGGCAATTAATGAAATATAATTTCACAAGATTCGAATACATAGATTTAAAAAACATATATATATATAGAAAAGCATCAATATACATTGAAATTTCAAATTACAAAGATATTTTAATACTTTAAGGGAACGTTACCGGTGACTAGATGGGTGGGTCAAAATGAATTCATTTGATGTTTCCCCACAGGTCTTCTCGGTTCTTCAAATTTGTTTTTCCATGTTTTTGAGGGCAAATTTTCACGGATACAGGGCAGATACTTTTGTTCTCTGGCTGGCTTACATGATTACGACTCCTGCATCAGGAACAGCTCAAGAGAGCGAAGGCAAAGAAGTTACCCCTGCATTTTTGCAGAGCAACACTATCTGGATTCTTTTATTTGTATGCTGAAAGAATAGAGTGCACCTTGAAGTAAGTACAGCAAGCAAGAGTTCGCTATATTGTCCAATCTTTCAGCAAAATTTTTTCCAACAAAATTCTTAAGATTTTTCCCTGACCTTCAGCACAGGTTACCAGCAAGCATAAGACCAAGAACAAAAGAAAAGTTCTTTATTTATACCCCTTTTCCATTATGTTTTTAATCTGCTAATTAGTAGCGAATCATGCCCGTTGTTTCAAATTTTTCCTGTTATCTATTTTTATCTAATTCAGAAAAATGTTTTACTAATTAAATTCCTTTTCCTAATGGATTCTATTTAATTAAGAAATTCATCGAATTCTACCAAATATATTTTAAAAATAATTGCAATTATAATTTTAACTTTCTATATTTTATTTTATTAAATCTTTTAATTTAGGCAACTATTTGAGAAAACGATAAATTTAGTTTGAAAAAGAAACATACATTCACTGTGGTTTGACTTAGGGTCTTAGTTAGTCCACAGTGAATGGTGAAGCCAGCATATGTATATATATATATATATATATATATATATATATATATATATATGCACAGCTTCAATATATATATATATATATTATTCAAAACAATACAATAATTAATAATTAATAATTAATAATTAATGATTAATAATTTATATATATATATATATGTGTGTGTGTGTGTGTTGCTCTTTATATTTTATGTTTAAGATATATTTTTGATTATCACAAACTGATTTCATACTGTAAAATAAATTATGTATACTGCTTTCTATACTATTAAGTGGCAAATATACATGGGTGGTATTATACTATAAAATAAACAATCTTGACTTTTATAGGATATATATTTTGCCTAATAAAACTGACAATTTTATCACTTATTTTAGAGCCAAAAATATCTTTTCTTCACAATATCATAATGATAGTAAATTTGTTTGCTACAAACTTAAAAGATAGCTACTTTTTATCTTTAAAATAAGACATATTGTTTATTAATAATTTTTATTAGTCATTCATTAGTCTAGAGATTATCCACTTAATGAATAATATTTCTGGAGTGTGATTTTCACTACACCACTCTTACACAAGGCAGAGGAACTGTTTTGAATATTGATAAATATGTGTATAAAAGATTGTGACCTGGGACAACTGATGTATGTTGGCTCAGCATGAAATGTGCATCTTGCTTATCATATATCTTTTTCATATGTCTTTGCTTATATGTTTATAATTACATCCCCCCACAAGATTTTAAAAGCAGACAGAAACCAATCTCTACTTTATGTGAGAGTGTTGTAGTAAAAATTACATTATAGAAATATTATTCATAAGAAGGCATATTGTTTGTTTATATGTTTAGCAATTAATAATTACATTATAAAAAATTATTTCTGTGATATTAAAGTAATGAAAGTTAGAGATTGAGTTTTGATTCATGAATTTTTAATTTTAAGTTTATCATTTTACTTCTTAACCCACAAGGCATAGTAACATTTGCACAAGACATAATAACATTTAAGCAAATAGTGTAATAGGAAACATAATACATAAGTTAAAAGACCTCTTCTAAAGATATTATTGAATTATTTGCAGCAAAGCAATGAAAATTTACTTACCACACTCACATTGACAAGATATTTTATTATTTCATTTATTCTTACGCATACATTTGATCAGTATTTATTCTCAAACTTCAATTTTTTGATTTTCAGCTTCAATGATCTTAATCAGTCAAGTTTTTAAATCATACCACATTTTCATAGCATTGTATGAAGAAAACTTTTTTCATGTATGTAAAGAGTATGAAATAAATTTCTCCATTGACTATAATCATGTGATACAAAATTTGATGCAGAGTCTTTATGATTTATTGGACAAAATGATTTACAAGAGAAGTAGAAAACACCATTTTTTCTTTTAATAATAAATATTACTAAACTTTCTTCCATCAGAATTCTAGGGATAGAATATGATTTCCTTTTGGATAGGTCCACATTCAACAAAAGTAAGTCAAAGTTTATTAGTAAATTTAAGCCAATCTGCTGGATCTTTCAGTTTATCAATTGAAAAGTTTTGTTGTTCTTGATTGTAATCTTTATTTGGCTGTTCTTGTTTGAAATTTTCATTTGGCTGGTCTTTATCAGAACTTTCATAGAGCTGTTCTACATTAAAAGCCTGAGTTGATTGTTCATTTTCTCAAAACCTCATCTTCAGCAATAGATGAACCTAGACAATGTTCATTTCATGAATCATTATCATTTGAAGGTTTAGACATTTATTTTGTTATAATTTTTCTTTTGCAGCCTTTCATTTTCTATTTTGAAAACTGCACAATTTTTTCTTCTTTTCCATATCATTATATCTAAGGAAGAAAATTTAAATTAATTATTTATTAAAATATTATATTTAAAATTTGTTACTCTTAATTTTTAATATCATTTTATTTATTGTGACAGAATCACTGATTGATGTAAATTTGTGTGTCAAATGGTATTTAATTTTAAATAATATATACATATATTTCTATCATATAGGTTATATTTAATACACAGCTATGTTGTTAAAAGTTCATTAGGATGACATTTTTATTCTTATAGTATATGCTCCATTAATTTAGTACTTCTTTAACTGCAAAAAGGAATTCATACATTATAGAGATTAGAGATTGCGGGATGCAAAAATAATCATTTGAACTTTTAGCTTATCTTCTCAATTCACTGATTACAAAAATCAATAATAAATTTTGTGAAAAACCAACACATTATATAGAGCCATATTGTTTTCAATTACTGAACTTATTTTTACATGAACATGAATGTTCATGTTATGTTCATGTTACATCTTATATTTTTGTAATGTTATCAGGTACTACTACATTGTAATGCATTGATATATATATATATATATATATATATATATATATATATATAACGGTAAATACAATATTATAGTTTAAATTCTTTTGTAGCGCTTTCGATTATGTGGTAATCCTCGTCAGCTTTAACTGAATTTCAATTTTTTTTAAACTTAATGTTATGTATATTTCCATAAGCTGTGTATGGCTGTATTTGCAACTTGCCTATTAATAACATCATCCTTATATTTATCAATCAAAATTGCCTCTTTAATTTTCCTCTTTTTATGATTTCTTTGTTCCATTAATATTTTTATTTCACTATTATTTCATGTAAATCTAGAATTACAAGTCTTTTCATGATCAAAGAATACTGAAGCTGTATTAAATTGACTATTTGCATTATTTTTAATTCGATTATATAATAATTGATGCTCCTTCAATCTTTTCTCCACAAAACATCTCGATTCACCGATATATATTTCTGACATCCACATGAAATCTGATAAATTATATTACTTATTTTGATTGATTAATAATTCTAAGAGTATAATTCCTAAATTGCAAAGAAGTAATACAGCCATACACAGCTTATGGAAATATACGTAACATTAAGTTTTAAAAAAATTGAAATTCAGTTAAAGCTGACGAGACTTACCACATAATCGAAAGTTCTACAAAAGAATTTAAACTCTAATATTGTATTTACTGTTAAATTTTATATATATATTTTATAACAGGTATTGTATTTTACATTATATATATATATATATATATTGTACCAAAGTACATTGATATTTAATTAATTTTATGAGTCCCATGTTTTAAAATATAAAAATTTAAAATTGAGAGAATAAAAAGTAAAAAACTAAAGAGCAGGGGGGAGGGGGAATTTGTTATTAAATAAAAATAAACTGTAAAAGCTTTTTAAAATAATAAAACATTTTTTTTTGTTTAAAAGAGGAAAAAAGTCTTGTAATAAAAATGATTTTAATATTCTTTAAATGAATTTATAATAAAATAAATAAAGAGATTTTGTTTTATCTTATAATAAAATAATTAAATATATGTCCATATGTGTATGTGATTTTTAATAAAAAATAGAAGCAAAAGCTGATTTATTTCATGAGACCAAAGACGCTGCTGCTAATAAAGTTTCCTTTGTTTAAAACAGTATAAATAGCTCAACATTTTATTACTTGTGTGTGGTGCTTATTTTTTGAAGTAATATCTCCAAAAAAATGTTGCATTGTTAAAACTAACATGTTGTGCAGTCGACCAAAGCTGCTCTATGCATTTAAGATCCGCAATTAGTTTGGAAAGTGATCATGTTTAAATAGACTAAACGAACAACGGAGTGTGTGTGCCAAACCAGCCACAAAAATCATACTATGTCACAGGATCTAAGGAGGAGTCATTTACCAGTCATCAATGAGTTAAAAATAATTCCATTATGCTGTTTTTGTCATATTAAAAAAATCCTAAGTAATTACTTGACTTTGATATCTTAACATTCCTGATTTCTTCTTAAAATAAAAGATAGACTTTATTTAAAGAACTTTGAACTTTATGAATTAATCTTAAAAAAATAAACTTTAAACTTCAAAAGATAATACTTGCAATAATAAAATAAGTAAAATCAGCTTCTATTAATAAATAATATTTTTGAAACAATTGCATGGACATATGTGTGATTTGATTTTTTAAAGAAAAAAAAAAAAGAAAATATAATGTAACGTGTATACTTTATTTGCTAAAGTAATGTATTAAAATGCTTTATTTTAATTTTTAAAAAGAAAGTGTGTGTGTTTCATTATAAGATAAAATGATTAATTTATTTTAAAATAAAAATACTTAAATTATTTTCCTTAACATATTTATGTTTATTTTGATATATGCAGGTAAGTATAAATATTTATTTTCTTAATAAAAGTAGGAGGAAAAAAAATTTAATTATTGATAATATTATTTCAGAAAAGATTCACTAAGTTAAAGATATAAATGTTTCAGCAGTCAGTATAATATTATTATTATGGTTTTAAAGGATTGAAGTATTATTTTGAATGGTTCAGGAAATTATTTTAGTTTTTTTAAAAAAGTAGTAGTAGCTTTGAGGGAACATTTGAAATACCTTTTGTTTGTCTACTAGTGGGTGGTTGGAAACTGATTGAGCTAGCAGGGATTTCAGGTACCAAATTATGCTGATCAGATAGACATGCTAATTCTAATGTAATTAGCTGGTGCCTAAGGGATTTTCTTTCTTTTGTAAAAGATACAATAAAGTGTTTATTTGGTTGGTGTATATTTGGTAGTCGAGCGTTGTGTGTTATTGGTAGTATGCTACTGATGATAGTTGACACTTTACCTGAAAACCAACCATTTTCTGGAAGGGAAGTTTGGAAGGACAAAGTATAATAAAATATTAATTGATATTTTTTTTTGTCGATAGTTGTTGTTGCTTCCCATATTTAATTGGTAATTTTAGATGAAGTTAAGAGGTGGTTGGTTCAATATATATATATATATATATATATTGTAACAGAAGAAAGAACTTTGAGATTCGCATATACTGACTGCGGGGGCGCCACTAGTCCGAAAAAAGGAACTAGACACTTATTTTAGAGTGGGCAGCGTATGTGAATCAAGAGGATGCCGAACTACACTCAGGGAAGGACAAGATATCTTAAATATTATTTAGACAGTTGAGAAATCAAAGCACAAAGACAAACGTCAGCCAAATTAAGTTTAAACAATTTATTAATTTTATTAAAAGTTGTGCAATAGAGGGAAGACATCTAGCCACGAATACAAAAGTGGCTTATAGTAACATACGCATATTTACCAGAGAGTGCACAAGAGTACGACAAACATGAAGGTATAAAACACCTTGGCAGCAAAATTATCTCACTTAAAATAGAAGAAATGGTTAGGAAAATATCTTCTTGCTGGCCAGATGCAAAATTACAAAACAAAAAACAACTTTACCTTCCTGAATCAGGGATAATAAAACAGTTACTGCCCTGTTGGAAATCAATGTACCCAGCGTGACCATCCGAGCAGTAATATTCTAATTACTGTCATTAAAATGCCACAGGACTGCTGCACGTAATACTACATTCAAAGTAAACGTGGTTGTTCTCACTTACAAGACAGCAAAAGATATTTGATTACGATCTTACGTAATCCAGAAAGAAATGACTACTTTCAGACAACCTGAAGAAATAACTTAACAAATAGCCAGCAAAAAGATTTTGTTGTTTGCACAAAAAGTGCAAACGAAACATGCTTAAATATTCCTTATTTTACAACTAAGGGCAGGTGAATAAATAAAGACTACGAAAACTTCCAATGCGTTTTGTAATAGTTAACAAAATAATCAGGTATATATTAAACATATAAAATACAATCTCCTAATGCACTCCCTGATAAACGAAAATTGGAAACAAACTTGGGATCTTAAAACTAAGATTACACGACACACTTTAAATACTAGAAAAGAGTACATACAGATAATAAATAATTAAAAAAACAATTAATACCATTTTAAAACATATTTATCCTTAGATTGAGCAGTGATTTAATTAAACACAATTTATTTACCCTGTCTAGAATAGGAAACAGTTTAGCTTATGGTAAGGCAGAGTTCTAGTGATTTAGAGACGAGTGCGCACTTTTGATAATAGTTCATCTTTCAGGTCCTTTGACAGTGGCAAGGCAGAGGCAGTGTTTATTTTAGAGGCTCATGGCATGACTGAAGGAGATCTGGTAGGCATGGGTCCATCCTTTGTTTAAATTGGCAAGACATTCTAATGATGGCAAAACCCATAGCGGTAGATTTTGACATCTTGCACAGCAACGAAGTTTGTCAATAATTATTTAAGTTTTTAACAGGCAATTAAACATCCAAACAGCTACTCAAAACCATCTGACTCTTAGCAGTCAATAATCCAAGTGTGTATCCAGTAATGAATCTCTTCTCTCTCCAAAAATTGCAGCTATTCTTGCCTTGCTACATTTCCTGCGCAAAACTTTCATTAGTGTCCATTCTATATTCCAGGCAGCGCAAATATTAATTTCCCACTCAATCTAATTTAAGACTTCCAACCAGGGATAATTGAAACAAAAACAACAAATACAAAACTAAATCTCCGCTTTTTTTTTTTTAGAATTAACTTAAAAAATATGACCAAAATAAAAGCAACAGGAATATATAATTAGCAAGTTTGTCTGTTTTTAATCAAATTGATTAAAACAGGCAGTGAAAGTAAACTATTTTAAAATCAATTTTATAAACATTAAATGATCTACTTTAAGTATAAATGTGTATGTGTTTTAAATAATAATAAAAATTTTAGCATTAGACATTTAATGAAAATGAAGTTGTTCTTCCTTTATTAATTTTAGTAATAAAACCATTGAATCGGAAATCAGTCCGGCTCAACTGCCTCAACACGTGATCAAAAAAAAAAAAACATTCCTGCAACTTTTTTTTTTTTAAACTATAAACATTTTAAAAACTATCCCTAGAAATTCGGCTGAATACACTCATGAAAAACCAAAACAATATTTCATTTCTTACATTTATCCATTCTCATAAATCATTAACAATTTTTTGTCTGTTTTAAAACAATCCATCCAACTGCTAAAAGCCGAACCTTTAACTTTTTTCCAGCAGTTTTTTTACTCTTTTTATTAATTTTTTGAAATAAGTTCCTTTCCCTCTCTTATATTTTACCTGCCTAGAATTTATGATTTTGTCTCTTTCCCGTTATACCTGAATCTTTTTCTTAATGAAACTTCCCAATTCTTCATCTTTTCCTACTTTATTTTTAGTCATATCAACACTAGTAAATGGCAACACTTCATTTTCCACAGACTTTTTACATGCCTTGAATAAGATTGCTTTATAAATGGCTTTTATTTCTGTTTTAAAATCATATTCCAAAAACTTTTCCTTAGTTTTAAACCCCTGTTCACAACTAACAGTTATTTTACTCAACTCATTTTTAACCTCTTGAAGTAACTTATAACTGTCTCCAAGATTTTCTTTTTTCACCATACTATCTATCTCTCTCCACTCTCTACTTATTTCAAACTTTATTTCCACCCTCTCTGTCCTAGTACTCTCCTGTGCTACTTCAATTTCTATATCTTTTATGACTACTTTTTCTACTTCCTGACTCTCTTTACTCATCTCATTTTTCAAATCCTTTTCCATCTCCACTTCTTTTTGTTGAGGGTCTTCTACTTTTCCTGTCATTTCTCTTCTCATTTCTTTCATTTCTGCTCTCAACTCCTCCAGTATTGTTTGTTGACTCTGCTTTATTTCTAGCAACTCTTGTTGTATTTCTTTCATCACAGCTTGCCGACTTTGTTTCATTTGTATTAACAACCTCATCATCATCTGTGTCTCGCTCTCTTCTTTTTCTACTATCTGGGGGTATTTAAACAAAACAGAGTTCTCTTCCAAACCTGATGCCCTGACACCTTCTTCTTTACCTTCCATTTTTATACAACGCTAACTCGCTATACTACTTTTTTTTTTTTAAACAAAATCTCAAAGCAAATAAAACGCTATTTATTTATATGCAAGAAGACAACGAACTATTTTTTACTACTTTTAAATTCGAAAATTTACTCCGAACAATTTTTTTTTAAACAACAACAAAAAAAACTATTTATTATTTATGTCATATGAAAAAGACGAATTATATATATTTAACTCTTCAAAAAAAATTAACTCCGACAGACTTTTTTTAGAAAATACACTATTTATTGTTTATTTATTTATGTCATATGAAAAAGACGAAACCCCATTCTACCAAACTGCTCCAACAATACATGCAATAATTAACAAAAATCGAACCTCTACCAACTAGATCTTGCCACTTACACCTGAAATCTTTCTCAACCATCTAAACAAAATCTCACATGGGTTTGAAAACTCGGAAGCTCCACGATGATGCGCCAAAAATTACTATATATGTAACGGGAGAAAGATCTTTGAGATTCGCATATACTGACCCAGGGGGTGCTACTAGTCCAAAAAAAGGAACTAGACATTTATTTTAGGGTGGACAGGATATGCGAATCAAGAGGGCACTGAACTACACTCAGGGAGGGACAAGATATCTTAAATATTATTTAGACAGTTGAGAAATCAAAGCACAAAGACAAACATCAGCCAAATTAAGTTTAAACAATTTATTAATTTTATTAAAAGTTGTGCAATAGAGGGCAGACATCTAGCCACAAATACAAAAGTGGTTTATAGTAACATACGCATATTTACCAGAGAGTGCACAAGAGTACGACAAACATGAAGGTATAAAACACCTTGGCAGCAAAATTATCTCACTTAAAATAGAAGAAATGGTTAGGAAAATATCTTCTTGCTGGCCAGATGCAAAATTACAAAACAAACAACAACTTTAGCTTCCTGAATCAGGGATAATAAAACAGTTGCTGCCCTGTCGGAAATCAACGTACCCAGCGCGACCGTCCGAGCAGTAATATTCTAATTACTGTCATTAAAATGCCACAGGTCTGCTGTGCATAATACTACATTCAAAGTAAACGTGGTTGATCTCACTTACAAGACAGCAAAAGATATTTGATTACGATCTTACGTAATCCAGAAAGAAATGACTACTTTCAGACAACCCGAAGAAATAACTTAACAAATAGCCAGCAAAAAGATTTTGTTGTTTGCACAAAAAGTGCAAATGAAACATGCTTAAATATTCCTTATTTTACAACTAAGGGCAGGTGAATAAATAAAGACTACGAAAACTGCCAATGCGTTTTGTAATTGTTAACGAAATAATCAGGTATATATTAAACATATAAAATACAATCTCCTAACGCACTCCCTGATAAACAAAAATTGCAAACAAACTTGGGATCTTAAAACTAAGATTCCAAGACACACTTTAAATACTAAAAAAGAGTACATACAGATAATAAATAATTAAAAAAACAATTAATACCATTTTAAAACATATTTATCATTAGATTGAGTGGAGATTTAATTAAACATAATTTATTTACCCTGGCTAGAATAGGAAAAAGTTTAGCTTACGGTA
This sequence comes from Epiperipatus broadwayi, assembly GCA_028023455.1. Lineage (NCBI taxonomy): Eukaryota > Metazoa > Onychophora > Udeonychophora > Euonychophora > Peripatidae > Epiperipatus > Epiperipatus broadwayi. The sequence goes on from JAQFVV010006197.1 coordinate 4,352,687, forward strand.
AGGCAGAGTCCTAGTGATTTAGTGACAAGTGCGCACTTTTGATAATAGTTCATCTTTCAGGTCCTTTGACAGTGGCAAGACAGAGGCAGTGTTTATTTTAGAGGCTCATGGCATGACTGAAGGAGAGCTGGTAGGCATGGGTCCATCCTTTGTTTAAATTAGCAAGACATTCTAATGATGGGAAAACCCATAGTGGTAGATTTTGACATCTTGCACAGCAATGAAGTTTGTCAATAATTATTTAAGTTTTTAGCAGGCAATTAAACGTCCGAACAGCTACTCAAAACCATTTAACTCTTAGCAGTCAATAATCCAAGTGTGTATCCAGTAATAAATCTATTCTCTCTCCAAAAATTGTGGCTATTCTTGCTTTGCTACATTTCCCATGCAAAACTTTCATTAGTGTCCATTCTATATTCCAGGCAGGGCAAATATTAATTTCCCACTCAATCTTACTTAAGACTTCCAGCCAGGGATAATTGAAACAAAAACGACAAATACAAAACTAAATCTCCACTTTTTTTTGATAGAATTAACTTTAAAAATATGACCAAAATAAAAGCAACAGGAATATATAATTAGCAAGCTTGTCTGTTTTCAATCAAATTGATTAAAACAGGTGCTGAAAGTAAACTATTTTAAAATCAATTTTGTAAACATTAAATGATCTACTTCAAATATAAATGTGTATGTGTTTTAAATAATAATAAAAATTTTAGCATTAGACATTTAATGAAAATGAAGTTGTTCTTCCTTTATTAATTTTAGTAATAAAACCATTGAATCAGAAATCAGTCCGGTTCAATATATATATATGATGAAATAATGAAGTGCATAATCTACAGCAATTTAGATGTTAAAACATTTGCTTAACTTATACTATGTGGATAATCACTATAATGAAACTCTTTAATGTAAAAATAACAATTAAATACATAAGAAAACACTATAAATGCGAATTAATAATAATAATAATAATAATAATATCTTAGGGTTGTGAAATTCAAATGTAATTATATTATTTGTAAATAAGAATAAACAAATCTAATAATACATATATGTTTGACCAGTCGTATATCAAATCAAAAGTTACCTCAGGGTTTAAAATATATAAGTAGAATAAATAAGACTTTTAAAATATTAATCTTTTACTTAAAAAGTCATTATAATCAATATGGCTAAATAAGAGTATTTTATTGCCTTTAAACAAAATCTTAATTAACTAAACATTAATATTTAAATTGTGCGCGAGTATTGGCAATAAATATAAATAACGTTATTACTACAACAACATACATTTAAATAAATGCATTCTAATAATAACATGTGACAGTATTTATTTATTAATTTAAATAATAAAAGACGAAATTCTGGTAATTTAATACATATAAATAAATATATGAATTAAAATATAATAATAAATTAAGTTCTCAATATTCAAAAAATAAATAATTTTTAGCATTGTTAATTGTGGTACCTTGATGCTGATTTTTTTTCTCAGTGATGAGATGTTTATCATTAAAAAAAAACAGATACAGTGAAACCCTATATGAAATAGATTGGAAGCTGAAGGGAGCTTGAATGTCTGTGTTCAAATCCTCTATAATACAGTCAAACTCCAAAAATATGAATTATAATTCTATTTCAAAAATATATTAATAACTGTACCTCTACATATTGTGGGACAAAACAAGTCATTGAAGAAGATTATTAAATCAAAGATTAAAAAAGCAAGTATTAATAATTATATATAATAAAGTGAAATAATGTTTCATCTTACCTCTACATATACTATTCTAATCTAATCAATCTCTTACTGATATAAGTCTTAGTTACTTTTGGAATACAAAATATTCATATTATTATAGTATAATCCTCTAAAGATGTGGCATTATCTTGCCTAGCTTCTATAGTTACTTACATAAGATGCTTATCTAAGTAACTATATTATATAGTCTATATATAATAAAAAATAAGTAAAAAAAATAATTTTTAGTATATTTATGTTGTAGAAGGTCATCTATATGTGTTTGTGGTCAAGCCTCTAAACCACAATGGATCAGATCCCATACCACAGAAGAGGAAGACCCCATCTTACTACACTCTGGCCTATGGTTTTCAGTAGGATGCAGGGAATGACATAATGAAGTATCTAAACAAAGACTGTGTCTAATTCAATGGGCTAGCTGTAATTTACCTATATTAAGACACAATTTAGGCTGGTTCATCCATATCTCACCCCTTTTTCAGATCCTATTATGCCTTGAAGTTCAAACCCAAGGTGAAATTCACCTTTGACTTTCTTCAGGAATGAATTTCACTCAGGATGACAATTATGTAACCTCTATATAGGTTCCTATTGTCTTGTATCAACTAACTCTACTATTGAATCAGTATGTATTTAAATGGAAAATTGTGTGTGAATATATGCCTATGGAATCAAATAAATAGATAGATGGGTGTATGAATGCTTTTTGATAAACTAAAGACCAATTGCATATTTAAATCAAAATAACAGCTTTTATTGATAACAAGTGAAATTTAAAATTCTTTAACAATAGTAACCAAAATACATAACTCTTTGTGTTGAGCATGCAAATCTATCATCTTATTCAAATGTATTTAGTATTTCATGCTTTTCTATAGTAGAGTTACATACCTCAATGTTTACTATTTGTACAATAAATTAAATAAGATAAAACAAAAATCATTATTATATTGATGATGTAACTGGCTAACTAATTTATAGTTTTACGTGAACATATGTACTTATATATATATATATATTACGTGAACATATGTACTTATATATATATATATATATAAAATGACCCCAAATCCAAAATTTGACCAGACCAGCACAAAAACAATATTAAAACATAACCAAAGGTTTCACTGCTACAAGCAGACTTCTCAAGTGTAAAGAATTACAAAAACTACACAATATATATAATATTAACCATCACTCACAAAGCCATTCACTTCCCATCCACCCTTAATATTAAAAAAACTCTTAAATAAGTTAATTGCTTCAGAATAATAAATTTTCAATAATAAAGAGTATTTAATTCTTTTTTTAATTTCATTTTTCTCAAAGAAGACCTCTTTAGCTTCATGAAAATTAATAGTGTGGCCTGTATCTTTTTCATGGACATACAAAGCAGAACTAAGATATCTATTTTAACACTACTTTTATGAACCTTTATCCTTTCATTTAAACTCAAACTACTCTGACCTATGTAGACCTACTTACAAAATAAACAAGAGATAAAATACTACACCAGGGATAGTCTTTCTATCAATAATTTCTTTTGTATTATTTAATAAATTATTCAATATAACACCTTTTTTCCAAGCAATTTTCTTATTTCCAATTTACTATTTCTATATGCAATTTTATAAGAAGACAATTTAAATGACAAAGAAATAAAATCATATTTTTCTTTATTCTTTACATCCTTACAAATATTACTATCAAATAAAATACTTTTAACAAATTTATCAGAGTAACCAACCCTCAGGTAATTTTTATAAAATTGACATTTCTGAAACAAAGCTGCCCTACTAGAATTTATTAAATAATACAAAAGAAATTTTTGATAGAAAGACTATTCCTGGTGTAGTATATTTTATCCCTTGTTCATTTAGTAAGAAGGTCTACATAGGTCAGAGTAGTTTGAGTTTAAATGAAAGAATAAAGGTTCATAAAAGTAGAGTTAAAATAGATATCTTAGTTCTGCTTTGTATGTCCATGAAAAAGATACAGGCCCCACTATTAATTTTCATGAAGTTAAGGTTGTCTTCTTTGACAGAAATGAAATCAAAAGAAGAATTAAAGAATCTTTATTATTGAAAATTTATTATTCTGAAGCAATTAACTTATTTAAGAGTTTTTTTAATATTAAGGGTGGATGGGAAGTGAATGGATTTGTGGGCAATGATTCACATTATATATATATATATATATATTGATTTGTATATTACATATATTGTGAAACGAATACAGATATCAAACTTTATATATATATATATATATTGTGTAGTTTTTGTAGTTCTTTACACTTGAGAAGTTTGCTTGTAACAGTGAAACTTTTGGTTGTGTTTTAATATTGTTTTTGTGCTGGTCTGGTTGAATTTTGAATTTGGGGTAATTTTAATTATATATTAACTAGTTTGGCTTTATGCTTGTAGCAGTGAAACCTTAGGTTGTGTTTTAATATTATTTTTATGCTGGTCTTGTTGAATTTTAGATTTGGGGTAATTTTAATTATATATATATATATATATATATATATAATCACATTTAATTGTTTCAATTGTTATAATATATATATATATATATATATTATAACAATTGAATGTGATTAAAAGTTTTATTGTATCTGACAACAGGGCACCACCAGGCATTTGAACCTGAAAAATTTATAGAGTAGGGAGATATGTACTGTTAAGATCTAACTTTTACATATATATAATTATTCCGACTGGCAGCCCAATGCCACTAGCTCATGGAGATGTAGAGATAATAATATATAACTTTATTTAAAATATATCTTCAATATAAAAAAAATTAAATAAAAGAATCCACTGCCAGTAATTACACACAAACAACATTTATTAACACACATATATAATCATTTAGAATTTGAGGAATAACATTTATTATTTTAGATTTTAATATTAACTTTTAAATTTAAATTATTATTTTAAAATTTAAACCATCCATACAGATGAATTTAATAATATTTTTTTTACGATTGTCAAGTATGAATAAACTACATAGATTGCATTTAAAAAGAAAATATTCTATCCCTTACTTAACCTTAGGCCAAAAGTTCACAGTCAAACCATCATCAATTCATCTGATACATTGATGTATTCAATGCAGCATGAAATATGACAGCACAAATACCATACTGTCAGGAATGTACATCTGAACAGCATGGTTAAAGAAGACATTGACTCTCATCCAGAACAGGAATGCTCCATCTGTCTGGCTAGAAGAACAATAAAAAAACTCCATAGGAAAGGACTGCATTTTCTGTCTTACTATTCCCTTCCATAGGCAAAAGGGTATGTGTGGTGTATAGTGGTGATCCTGCATGTAGTGGACCTCATACTACATTTACTAATTACACCAATATATCCAATCCATTGACCCAATCTAACTATGAAACAAATAACCTAAGATTACCCCCCCCCTTAAATAATTAATATAACTTTTACAAATCTATATAGCCATTCATGCCCCACTTAAATTTAATATTTATATAATTTTGCACAGATGAATTTTATAAAAGTTTGTTTTTTAATGTTGAGTATAGATCAGCTGCATAGATTACAGGGTTAAAAACATTTCAAAATAAACATAAATGATCAAAATATAAAGTCATTGATGGAATTGCAGAGGGAAATTTACAAGAAACCCAATGTCATTCATCATAAGATGCCGCATTGACACCAATAACTTAAGAGACATCTGAATAAATACATTTTATATACTCAATGTAAGGTATCATTATTTACCAAATGTTTATACTTTCCAATCAAATATGAAAATAAAAACATAATTAAACTTTAATGAATTCATGCAAGCATCTATACCCAACTTAAATTTAATGCATTTAAATAATTTTTACAATAAATATTAATAAAAAAAAATGGAAATGATTTTTAGCAAACTCGGTTGTATAAAAATTAAACATTAACAATTAATTTGAAAACTTAAAAGTTAGATAAAAGTTCATCTTAAAATTTAGGTTAGCTGAATATTTAAAGCTTATTAAATCTTAATGAAAGTTCTTAATTACTTTTAAATTTTAGAGTTCATGTCTTACAGTAGAAGAATCCTGGTTCCTGGTGCCAATTGCCATGACATCTCTATTTGAAGACCAGTCTGTTGTTCTGGAGGTGGCCTTAGCTGGTTCAGTCCTGGTACTATTTGATTGCAGAACCCATATGATTTGTGGTTTGCAAATGTACCAATCATAATTCATCAGTCATTTCATTTGAAAATAAAAGAGAGAGTGACAAGTGTGTCTAAACTTGCCCCTCAAAAAAAATCAAGCTGGAACTGTTCTTAATTTCAGTATTTTTCCTTTTATACCGATCGTCCGGATTCACTGAACAATGGTTTCCTGTTCCAAATTTTTATTATGGTCTGAGCCTTCATTGCTGCTTCTATTGGACATCTAATTTATTTTTGTTCTCTTATCTATATTTCATCTGACTTTTTTATATGAGCCCCAAGGGCTAGTTTGCTTTTCGTTTCATTTACAAAACAATCATTTTCATTTACTGAGATTACATAAGAATCTTTTAACAAAAATATTTTATCTTTAGATCTTGTACTTTTTTATAAAAAAGTGCATTCAAATACTTTTTTTTTATTTAAAAAAGAAATACTTTTAAAGTTTTGCATCTGTGCAATATATATATATATATATATATATATATATATCTGTGCAATATATATATATATATATATATATATATATACTGAACAAATCTTTAATTTTAGCTTTTAGTTTTTTATTTACGAACTTAAAAAAAAATTTTATTCTAATTTTAAATTAATGTAATGGCATATACCATTACAATATATATTAATACATAATTTCCTGCTAATAGAAAAGAGAATGAGTGTTACAAAAAATAAAAGAAAAAAAAGAGTGGTTTTATTAAGCATTAAGCATTGGGAGGAAGATTCAACACATATAGAAGAGCACAGTTTGGACAAAGGATTTTCCTGGTAAATTTTATGCATTTGTACACATTTATATTAGATAACTGTTCATAAGTATTAATTTGATTTATTTTTTTTGTTTATTAGTATCAATACACAACACATTCAGAATCTAAAATTTATTTAAAGTATTTAAGAATTCCAATTATTTTTATTAAAATCTTTAAGAATGATTTTTTTTAAAAACCACAGAAGTGTAAAAAAATTAATTCAGATATAAATGATGGTGAAATTTTATCTTTTGAATCAATCCATTCATTTGGTAAACATGTTTTTTTTCCATCTTTAAAGATGCCAAGGATATAATTAATATTTTCTGAAAAGTGAAATTTCTAATTTTAGCCGTTGCTTATAAAATTGTTTACAAAGTGTAAGTCCATTAATTTTAAAACTGGTTTAAAAAAACAAATATCCAAGTGCAGGTATTTAGATAATACTTTTTTCAAGTACAGTACCGGTATTTGTTTTAACTGTAACAGCAGATGACTTTTGAAATTTGCCATTACAACAACATCTTAGCTGAGAGGCATGCACATTACATTTTAAAATATATTTAAATTAAATATTATATTTTAATAAAATTAAATGTACAAATCACAATGTTAGAACAAATATTTATATTATAGATATTAAGATAAATTATTTTTATTTTATTTACTGTTCTTACAATAAATGGGATTTTATTTCAGATTTAAAATAATTCTACCTAAATATTTTTAAATGGCATTCCTTTATATTCTTATATATTAGAGAAACATGAACATTCATACTTGCACCAATACATTTAATTATTACATTACAAGTTTGTCACTAATTATCTTTATTGTGTAAACTAATTTTGCTTTAACTGATTGTATTTTAACTAATTTATCCACCTATATACAATATTATACAATTTATTATTATATTGCTCTTTTCTTTTTGTATGTGTGTGTTTTTAAAACTAAACCAAAATTGCTACAAAAATTTCAAACACTATAAAAATATGAGAAGACATCTTGGATTTTTTTTTAACAATTTTGTTGGATATGATAAATTTAAGATAATATTTTTATAAAAAAAAACAATAAAAATTTTCAAAGTTATGTTAATTATTATTATTTTACAAATACCAAATAATCATAACAATATATTGTAACCAGATGGACAACCAACACCACTCTTTATTGGTTTTATTTCCTGATGAGCATATTGCAGGAAGAAACTATCAATTGGCATTCTCCAATGCAGATGTCATCTGATCTACAACAATATTTTCTGCTCATCAGAGGATGTAGCACCATAGAGACTGGAAGCATCTAGAAATTTATGTGTTTGGTTTCCCAAATGGTGCTACTAGAGGTCCATCTCACTACAACCTTATCTAACATTGTCTAGTTATGTTGAACATAGCTCAGGAGGCATGAGATTCTTGTGAGCATGATGCAATGAATGATTAGTGATGCAAAATGGAACTAAACAACTAAAATTAATTTTAAGTAACAACAATTTTATTAACAATAATTATTGATAAGTTCTTCCAATAGAGTTCATCATTTGTATCAAATGAAAGCTCATTTCAGTTCATCTTGTGTGAAGAAATCAAAAACCTTTTTTATTAGGTATACATATACATAGGTTTTATCACTTTATTCAGATGTGGTTTAATCAGATATGCATATAAACCTTTATAATTCATTATCATTTAATTATTCTAATATATAACAATTCCAGGTTGATATATTTTTATTACTCAGACAAACACAGATGTATATTTTTACATAAGTGTTATCACTTTATTCAAATGTGGATTATTCAGGTATGCATCTAAACATTTATAACTCATCATCATTTAATTATTCTAATATATAATACTTCCTAGTTTATAGATATTTATTATTCAACCAAACATAGACTTATAATTTCACATAGGTTTTATCACTTTTTCCAAATGTGGATTATACAAGTATGCATCTAAGCATTTATAAATTATTATCATTTAATTATTCTAATATGTATCGCTTCCAAGTTTATAGAAATTTATTATTCAATCAAACATAGATGTATATTTTTACATAGATTTTACCACTTTATTCAGCTGTGGATTATTGAGGTAAGCATTTATAATTTATTGTCATTTAATTATTCTAATATATAACAATTTCATGTTTGTAGATATTTATTATTCAATCAAACACAGATATATATTTTTATGTAGGTTTTATCACTTTATCCAAATGTGGATTATTCAGGCATACGTATAAGCATTTATCATTCATAGTCATTTAATTATTCTAATATATAACAATTTCATGCTTGTATATTTTTATTAGACAGTCAAACACAGACATGTATTTTTACATAGGTTTTATCACTTTATCCAAATGTGGATTATTCAGGTATGCATCTAAGCATTTATAACACATTATCATTTAATTATTTTAATATATAGCACTTCCAGGTTTATAGATATTTATTAGTCAGTCAAACACAGATGTATATTTTTACATAGGTTTCATCACTTTATTCAAATGTGGAATATTCAGATATACATATAAGCAATTATAATTCATTGTCATTTAATACTTCTAATATATAACAATTTCATGTTTGTATATTTTTATTACTCAGTCAAACACACATGTATATTTTTACACATAAGTTTATTATCAGCAATTCTATATTTGTAAAACATTTATAATTTTGAACATATAACAATTAATGTTTTCATATTATTCCATTAATTTTCTATCGTAAACTTATTATAGAATTAATAATTGATAGGTAAAACATTAATACTATTATAGAATTAATAATTGAATTATTTTCTAATGCTTACCTTTTAACTAAGATTTTTTCATTTATTTGCTGTTTTTGCTAAATAATAGGGGGGGGGTGTCTGTTTTTAAACTGAACAGCACTGGAGGCTTACTTCATGATGGTAGGTAGAGAGAAAAAGCAGGCTAACCACCAATGTTAAGTTAATTCTTCATGGGGATGCTTGATGGTTCAATTCACTTTTCTATTAATCTAATAATCATCTCCCTAATCTGAATTCTCCAACCAATTTATATCTTTTCTCTCTATCAGAACAGATTCACCTTATGTGCCTGCTTGATCCAGTTAGTTTTGGTGTGTTTTCATCCATGTTCATGCCATTAATCCCCCAGCTCATTGGATATTATTTTTGGTGGGATCAGACTGTTTTAATTATCTGGCTATGTGTTTTCAAATTTTTAATTAATTTTCTCTTGCCTGTAGCATGGTGAACAAACACTTTTAATTATTGTTAAATTACCACCATTTTGCCGTACAAATTATTCTTCTGAAATATCAAATGAGCTGAAAAGCAATAAAGACATTTTTATTTAAATGATTTTTTTCCTCACGTATATGTTTTATTAAAAATAAAAGATTTATGCTTCTTTTTCTTTAACTGCAAATATACATGAAATAGTATATCTGTTTCAATATATAGAAATGACATGGATATTAATAGTAAAATGGACTGTTCTATATTTGCATCACATAGTAACAGGTTTGAAATATGTATAATGTAAATTCAATGTAAATAGAAATAATTGAGAATATCCCGAGAGAAAGACAAACTAAAAAATTATAATTGACAGATTATATTTCAAAAAGGGGTTATTTATTTTAATAAGTTTATCCTTTTTTTGTTTTGTAGAAATAATGAATCAAGTAGCATTAAATAATATTCATAACAGAACAAAAATAAATGTATTCTTAATTCTGCACTATTTTAGTGCCCTTGTACCCCTTTTGTATTGGTGTTCTCATGACTTGCTTATCTTGCTTACCACCTTCCTATGGTCCTGTGTCTGATATCTTATAAAATCACATAGATATTGTTCAAATATTTGTTATTCAAAAAAATACATGGATCTGAATACATAATTAAGAAATTTCACAATAACTGTAGACTTACTTTAGGAGAATATACTTTTATTATCATACATTATTTTTTATCTATAATTATAGTACCAATATTAGAAAAACTCTCATTTGTTAATCATATAGCTTTATTCAAATATTTTTAATTTTTTTGAAGAACATTTATAAGTTTTCATGACATTTTGTACTCAATCATCATTTTTTACTACCTGGAAAATTTTCAGTTCTCACAAATATTAAATAAATTTAACAGGTTTTTTTTAATATTAATCAATGAGGAATACACCAAGTTTAACTTTTTTCCAGGGATATTGCATGTTTTTTGGGAGTAGATGGTATTTAAGCCATTATAAAAATAGTTTCATATTCTGAAAAACACCCAAATGTCATTACAAGCACAGCCATATTATGCTAAATTGTTGTCTTCAGAGAAATGATTACATATTAAAAAAAAAAAAAAATACAAATACAATTTTTTAAATAACTGTAAATTTATGAATGAGATATTATAAGATCTATCTATACAGTGTATCTAGCAATTTATCATTCCTTAGCATTGATTTCATAAATTTTATATTAAACAGTAATGTTAAAAATGATTAACTAAAGTATGATTACCAACAATTTAAAACAAACATATAAATATTAGCATTGGTTAATATTTGTTCATTTCTTCACCATAGATAAGCTTGGTTTTATAAAATAATGAATTATATTAAAAAAATTTAAGCATAATTTAGTCAAATTTTTTTACTTTGTTTTACATAACTACAAACTAAATTTTAGATAGCAAAATCTAAAAAAATATTCAATTTAATGTAATAAAATAAATTTAAAAAGTTTAAAATTTTTAAATATTGTTTAAAATAAATAAACTTTAAATGGGTAATTTAATTTAACAAAATTCTAATAAACAAAAAAAAAACATTTTTTTACTGAAACACAACTTTTTGCTTCCTATGATACTATTTTTTAAATATTAGCAACAAAATGTACTTTATTAGTCAAGCGTTGGTGGTCTAGTGGTTAGCATAGCTGCCTTCAAGCAGCCGGCCTGGGTTCGCTTCCCTGTCAATGCTTTGACCTACAAAAAAATGTACTTCATTAAATCATAAAAAATGGATGTCCAAAAAATTTAGTCTACATAATGCTAATCATTTAAGGACAAATTGTTTGTTTGTTTGTTTGTTTTGAATTTGCTATGTTTATTTTTAACAACAAAAGAAATGCTATCTAGTAATTTAGACTTTGTAATGCTAGATAATTTTCAAGTTAGTATTTTTAGTAGAATTTGTTACTAATAAAGGACATTTAGTATTATTTATTCGTTATATATATATATATATGTGTGTGTGTGTGTGTGTGTGTGTAATTAAATAATAACGAAAATATTAGTAAAATCAAAATTTGTAAAAAAAAAAAAAAAAAGAAATCTCTGCTTATCATTTTACCTATTAGAAAATATAGATTTTCTCAAGTGAAATTAGAAATAAAACAGCCCATCTACACACACACACACACATATATATATATATGTAGAAACTATCATAATTTAAAAAGATTTTCCAATCATCCTTAATTTGAAAGTGAGTTTTCATAAGATTGATGATGGTGATTGATAAATATGGGTGACTGATAACTGTATTTGAATTGTGGGCAATTTCTATGTATATAAATATATATTTCTTATTTTTCTTTGTAGCTTGTATTTGAAACGGTATTTATTCATCTAATAGGCTAAACCTTGATCAATAAGATAAATTAAATTTTGTACATTTTGATTTAGACTTTCTGTTGTTATTTAATTCTATTTGATTATATTTATTATTATATAATTATGCAGGATTTTACATAGATAGATAGATAGATAGATAGATAGATAGATAGATAGATAGATAGATAGATAGATAGATAGATAGATAGATAGATAGATAGATAGATAGATAGATAGATAGATAGATAGATAGATAGATAGATAGATAGATAGATAGATAGATAGATAGATAGATAGATAGATAGATAGATAGATAGATAGATAGATAGATAGATAGATAGATAGATAGATAGATAGATAGATAGATAGATAGATAGATAGATAGATAGATAGATAGATAGATAGATAGATAGATAGATAGATAGATAGATAGATAGATAGATAGATAGATAGATAGATAGATAGATAGATAGATAGATAGATAGATAGATAGATAGATAGATAGATAGATAGATAGATAGATAGATAGATAGATAGATAGATAGATAGATAGATAGATAGATAGATAGATAGATAGATAGATAGATAGATAGATAGATAGATAGATAGATAGATAGATAGATAGATAGATAGATAGATAGATAGATAGATAGATAGATAGATAGATAGATAGATATGAACTTTCCAGGAGTAAATATTATATAATACATCCAGATTAATACTTCAACACTGGTCTATTAGGTAAATGAAATACTCTCAATCCCACAAAGCACATGAAAAACATTTTTAGAGAAAATATCAAATGACTTTTCTCTTTACCTCAGTTTATATATAAAAGCTAATATTAAATACTTTGAAACATTTTTAATCAATCATATTAGTTTATTAAAGCTGCACTTGAAATTGCTTTATATTATTTTAATTGATATTGGAAATACTAAATCAAATAATGAAATATGTAAATATAAACTTTCCCGGCAGTTAATATTATATAGTATTTTGAGATTAATACACCACAACACTTGTCTATTAAGTAAATAAAATACTCTCAATCCAAAGCACAAGATAAAACTTTTTTAGAGAACAGTCAGACTGTATTTTCTCTTTATCTCAATTTATATAGAGAAACTAATTTTAAATACTTTGGAGGAAAACCATGAATATTTTAAATCAATCATATTACTTTATTAAAGCTATATTTCAAATTGCTTTTATTCTATTTTACATTCTCAAAATTTTTCAAATTTATAGCTTATCATTACCAAATAAAATAACAGATTTTGTTTTATTTTAAAATATAAGAAATGAAATACATATAATTATTTTATAAAGATGATGCTTTTATAATGCTTTCTTTCATCAAAACCTAACTCTTATATATGTTAGAATAAATTAATTAAGAGGATAACAATAAAGTGGTTAATTATAAGATCATCATCACATGACATCAAACATTTTTATGCAAAACATATTTATTGACAATAATTTTATATTATAGAACATTGTTTTCTAGCTTTTAGTTATGAAAATTAATTTAATATGTCATGGTCAGAATGTTATTAATGAAATAAAATAAAGAATTTCAGAGAGTATCTCATTGGCTTGCATTTAAAAAAAAGTTTGATTTTAAGCAAACAAATATAACAATAAATTAAAAACTGGTGATTTTGTAAAATATTGTGTTTGAAATAAGTACACACACACATACACACACACATATATATATATAAAATTTCCATTAATTAAAAACAAAATTGTAATTATAATTGAAATAATAAATTTAACAGTTTACAAACTATTACAAACAATCCTTAAATCTATAGAAGTACTTTTGGTTAATTTTAACAGTTTACAAACTATTACAAACAATCCTTAAATCTGCAGAAATACTTTCAGTTAATTTCTTAATTAACCGAAAGTACTTCTGTGGATTTAAAGATTGTTTGTAATATTTTGTAAACCGTTCAATTTATTATTATAATTACAATATATATATATTGTTTTATTTAAATGATAATAAAATAGTTATTAAAAATGCTACTGTATGATGATGCATATTGTGTCTTGAATCATTTGACTTCTTTATATATATATATTATAATAGTCAGGGTGATCAAGATGTTTAAGTCTTCCGTATCTGCCATACAGGGCACCATCAGGCTATTGAAACCTGGAAAATTTATATAGTAGGCAAATATGCACTGTTAATATCTAATTTTTACATATATATTTTACTCTGACCATCAGTCCTTGCCACTATCTCAGGGAGATGCAGAGATTTATAAATATTATTCTTACCAAAAAAATATTTTTAATATAAAAAAAAATAAACAAAGCCACTGACAGTAATAACACACACAAACATTTATTAAACATATATAAGATTTAGAATCATTTTAGTATCATTTTTACTTTAAAATTTAACTTACATTTTGACTTCTATTTTAGAATTTAATTTACATTTTAACTTTTATTTTAGAAGATTGCACAGATGAGTTTAATATTTTATTAGAGTGTTGAGTATGAATAGACTACATAGATTGCATTTGAAAAAAAAAAATTCTATCCCTGATTTAACCTTAGGCCAAACATTTGCAGTCAAACCAATGCCAATATATCTGAAATACAGATGTATTCAATGCAGCATGAATATGACAGCGCAATATCACACTGTCATGAATGCACATCTGAACAGCATGGTTATAGAGAAGAAATGGTCTTTCATTCAGTACAGGAATGTTACATCTATCTGGTGAGAAGAACAATAAAAAAACTCCTTAGGAAAGGATTGTAGTTCTTTTTACAATCTTACTATCCCATTCCATAGGCTAAAGGGTTGATTCAAAAAGCAGGGAATACATTTGCTTCCGATGGTCAGTACAAAATGGGACTTAAATTGCCCAAGTGTGGCATATCATGTGATCCTGCATGTAGTGGACCTTCATTCTATATTTACTAATTACACCAATATATCCAATTGATTAACCCAATTTAACTACGAAGCAAATAACCTAAGATTTACCCTCTCTTAAACTAACATAACTTTACGAATCTATGCAGCCATTCATGCCTGACTTAAATTTAACATTTATTAAAAGTTGTTTAACAAAAAAAATTCATAATAAAAACTTAAAAGAATGAAACAAACAACTTAATGTAAATGACTTAAAAAAATACATCAAACAAAATTAATTATTAATAATAATTTATGTTGGTCAGATAGGATTCTATTTCTATTAAATACTGAAAAGGTTTTGGAATTAAAGTTCTTACTGTTTTAAAAATGTTCATTAGTTATACAGTTCTTACTGTTTTAGAAAGTCCATAGTTTCTAATTGCTTGTAATTTGGAAGGTGTTAATTCCCATGAAGTCCTGAGGAAATTGTTATGTAGTTAGCCATTGGTCCTTTATTGTACCTGATATTTTATTGCCAGGCCCAGATGTCTTATAGTCTGCAATATGGGAAAACGATTGATCATTTCTCTTTCTCTTTAAAAAAACTGAAGGGATTGAAGAGTGTGTCTTTTAAATCCCTTCTCCTTCAACTCTCTCTGCACTAACACATATAGCACCTCTTCTTTACATCATATCTCTTCTCTTTTTCTTTCCAAACTTTTCCTTTTATAGTAAACTTTCTGATCAAGTGGACACTACATCATGATGATGATGATCCTTTCATTGAGATGTTTCCTGAGGGATTTCCTTTCTTTGCTATTAGTTTCTATTGTTTTTTCTCTCCTATCTGATTTTTACTTATAAATTTTGTGATGCCCAAGGGCTTGTTTACTTTAACTAATTAAAATAATTATTTCCATTTTACAATAGCATTAATTAATTTATTGTATATTCTTTTATTTTTAATGTCTAATTTTTAAAATAAATAATGTAATGGCGTGTGTGCCCATTACAATATATATATATATATATATATATATATATATAATTTAATTATAATATATATATATATATATATATATATATATATATATATAATTATAATAATAATGTGAAGAAATATAATATGGCTTCTTCTTCATTAAAGTCAGGAATCTCTCATCCATCATGCCCAGAGAAACCTGTTAGCCACCTTCCTTTTCCATTCTTTACCCTAAGTTTTCCCATATTCTTCTCCATTCTGCTCCATCCCATTTTCACAAAATATCTTTGTTCATTCTATGGCTTTTATATCTAGATCTTCCCTTATCTTTTTTGAAACCCAGCATAAAAACCAAGAATCCTATCTTTGTATAATCATTTTGTTTATATTGATTCTCTGACATCATTATGTGTACCCTTTCTGCTTGTAAGCATTTACATTCAATTAAGAGATGCATACTATTTTAATGCCTTTCTTTCATAACTTACTAAATCACCCACATTCCACCATTTATGTGTATATTCCCTCATTACTAACGATCCTGTTCAAGCCTTAAACAATAAATTACTTTCCTTGCTATTATCATAAATTAACTCATACCCAATATTCTGTTTACTTTTATACATATTTAAACTTTTTTTACTCTCCATACCAGTTTTCCATCTCTACAACTTCCTATTTTTATCAATGTATTTATTCTTCTATCTCATTCTTTGTGACTATAACACTCAACAATTCTCCTAACACAATCACCCCAAATTTTGTACAAGTATACTGACATAAAGTCTTTATCCAAATATTCTGCATACTTTACTACCTTTTTCACCCATCATATAGCAGTGCCATATAGTACAAGTCATAATCATCAATGGATGTAAGAAGGTTTGTGCATAAAATCTCCATCTAATGCCTAGTCATTCCATATTACCAGATTAGTTTCTAATCATGGCTATCATGAGTGAGTAGTCTTGAATCTGAGAGCATTAACTACACCATGATCATAAAATTCAGTTAAAGTTAAAAATATTTATTGCAGATAGAATATGATTAATCCAAATACCTACCAATCAAAAACTTCTTTTATCCAAACAAAATTTCAAAGTGATATTTAATAATTTATAATAAAAAATTTAGTTTATGCACACACATACAAACAAATTTTAAAAAAAAAAATTAGTAAATATTTATAATTTTATTAGCCTAAAAGCACTGCATTACCCTTTCTTTCTACAATTGCAAAACTAGGCAATAAAAGAATTCAGAATAATGATTTTCTGTTTATCTTACAAATTTTTTCATTGAACATGGCATGACTAAATACTTGGTCTCTTTATTGAAACTATTGTGAGAATCAGATTTTTGATTTGTTTTGATTTATCTTAATATATAATATGTTAAAACAGACAAAAACTCACTATATATATATATATATATATATATTGTCACACAAGCAAGCTAGAGTAATCAATGGATGCCAGAAGGCCTGGGCATAAAATCCCCAACTAGTGCCTACTCATTCAATAACACCAGACTAGTTTCTGGCTTATGGCATTCATCAGTGAGGAGCTTTGAATCTGAGAGCACTGCATCTAGATCTTAGGATCCTAAGATCTAGATGCAGTGCTCTCAGTTCTAAGGCTCCTCACTGACAAAGGCCATAAGCCAGAAACTAGTCTGGGGATATTGGATGAGTAGGCACTAGATGGGGATTTTATGTACAGGCCTTCTGGCATCCATTAATTACTCTAGCTTGCTGTGTGTGGCAATATATATAGTGAGTTTTTGCCTGTTTTAACAACAGTATACACAAGCATAAGAGGAGGTAGTCATGTGATGTTTATTGGCTTTTATATATATATATATATATATTGGCTTATATATATATATATATATATACTTATATACATATTATATATATATATATATAATATGTATATAAGTATGTAGAAATTTTAATATAAGTAAATGTAATGTTAAAATAAAATTCATTGTTTAACAATTATTGAGATTATATGTTATTAAAATGCATGTTACTATCTATGTCTTAAAATAATCTAATCTTTTTTCAGAATTTTTTTTTTTTTTTTTTGCAATTTAATGGTTCATTATTTTTTATTTTGTTAATTCTGAAAATGATTATAATAATTATATGTGTCATCTTATTGTATCAATAAATTTCACTTTAAATGCAATATTTAACAAAAGAAATTTAAATATTATCTATCTTTTTTAAAAAAGAAAATGAAATATTTAAACAATTTACCGTAGCAAATGTTAAGCATTAAATTATTATTAAATATTAATTTAATTAATTACCTTTCAGTTAATGTTTTCTTACAAATTAAAAACTATTAAAGAGACATAATCAACACTTAAGACTAAGTATGAAGACTAGAGAACTGTTAAGTAATTAAATATGCAAAATTTAAGTAATTAATCTTTAATTTTCATTTATACATCAAATTAATATAAGATAGATTTATGTTGTAATTAAACATATTTAATTGTTTTTTGTTGTTGTTTTTTAAGAATAAAAAGTGTTATTGTAAAGGGTTTTATTTAAAATTTTAATATTTTCAATTTAATACAGCACATTTGTATTTATATAAAAAAAGTATTCAAATTAAGGGGTCATGTGTATATTGATATCTAAAATAAATGGTGTTAAAAGGCAGAAAAATATTGGCGAACTAATACCAATTGTTCAAGTAAAAATTCAATCAATTTAAGAACTCAATTAATTATTTAAATTAACAATCATCATCAGTATCAGCGACTCATAAACGAATATAGACATCTTAACCCTCCCTCCTAAAAAAGTGATTAAATCTAAAATAACACTACATTAAACATATAACATGGATTTTCCAATGCTTACTGTAAACTAATGTGAACCACAAGTCCACATATACATGATGGCCATTTAGTCTGTTTAGTTTGATCTTTTGTATGTGCTGAATGTACTGAAGAAACTTTTCATTTTATAATACTTCAACAGCTTTTCAGTTTTAGTTCTCTTCTGTATTGTATCCTCAACCAAATTTTACCTTGAAATCAATGAATATTAACACTTTCTAAGTATGTTTTTAATGGTAGTTTTTATGATATAAATGAGTTTATCTCTCCCATGAAACCCATCATCAGCTTAACAATAAAGCACTTTTTAGGAATAACATTTGCAATACATTTCTATCATATTCCCATTAAAAAGTAGATTTTACCTTACAAAGATAAACTAAATAGATATTAAGCTAGAGAATATTAATTTTGTTAATATAAAAATATTACAATTTTTAAGATGTCAGCCTTTAATTTACTTTTCTCATTGATCAATACAACTGTAGAGGATCCTTGATAATGATTATTATTATTATTGTTGTTGTTGCTGTTGTTGTTGTTGTTATTATTATTATTATTATTATTATTATTATTATTATTATTATTATTATTATTATTATTATTATTATTATTATTATTATTATTATTATTATTATTATTATTATTATTATGTTTCAAAGCAAAACTTTATTGAGTCTAAAAAGTTACAGAGTCATATATTGATTTTTTACAAATGAAAAACAAATTACAACTTTCAGTATATAAGTCTTTATCTTTTCTGCATACTTTTTTCTCTTCTTGTTTTTAAATTTGGTCTTCTATTTAGTTCAGTTTATGCTTGCATTTTTTTTAAAATTGGAAAAAATGCTGATGTTGAAAATGTCATCATCTATCTTATTGGTCTTTATATTTCATAGACTGGATCTCTGTTTCAAGTGTGACCATGTGGCTGCAAATATATCTGGTTGAGCTAGGATGCTGTCTCTTTTTCTTAACAGTTCTAGTTTTATTGAATATGTTGCTGGGTGGCATCGAGGGTTATTGGCAAGTGCAAAAGTGCATCTGGTGCACCAGTAGGCATAAAGGCTGTATGTTGCTGCACGAATAGCAGGGTTGTTGCCTTTTTTAAATGTATTTATTATTTCATCAATTGAAATGATAGCCTTTCTGTATGTGGTAAACATTGTGCGATGTATTGTTTCTAGGGCACTGCAGGAATGAAGAAAATGATCTTGTGTCTCTTCTTCTCTATGACATAGCCCGCACATGGGGTCTATATTGGTATAGAATCTACGAAATCTAAGGAAATGGGTTGTGGGTAGAGCATTGAGATTAAGCTTAAGTAGAAAATCGAATAATTTTGGTTCTAATGACCATTTTCTGAATTGTTGCAGTAGTTGCCTGTTGTCTATTCCAAGAACTGATGGATGTAGATTAGGTGTCTGGTTTGGATATAGTATATTATAAATGTCCCAGTATGTATACTTGTTGTCATTATTGAGTGATATTTTGTTGTATATTGGCTTGAGTTCTTCAATCAATGTGGATAGATATCCATATGAAGGGGGTGGTCTGTCTGTGGGTATTATACTGATTACACACTCCAGGTCTGGAAATCTTTTTATGGTTGCTGTTATTAGATTTACTGATTTCTGTGTGTAAAAAACATTGATTGTATGGAGTCCAAGTCCATTGCTATGTGGTGGTCTGCTCAGATTTTTAAAGAGATTGCCACTGTCTTTCTCTTCCATATTAGTTTGTTACAGATTGACGAGATTTTAGATATGAATGTTTTTGCAAATTTGATTATAGGTGTATAGTATGTAATTTTTGTAGTTATAAGTTGATTAAATAGTGCTACCTTTGCATATATTGACAGGTATGACTTTTCAAGTGAGGCTGTGATTTTTTCAGCATCTATTTTTAATTTATTTTGCTCTTCCGATCTCATTCCATTGGTTCCAAGGTAGAATGGGAAACCAAGGAAAGCAGATGGTTTACCATTAAACATCTCTGTACAGTGCTTGCCTGTGTATATTGACCATGCTGCAGTTTTATTTGTGTTAATTTTTAAATTAAAATTTGAGGTATAATTCTTGATTATCTCTTGTAATATGGGGAGGTTATTATTATTATTATTATTATTATTATTATTATTATTATTATTATTATTATTATTATTATTATTATTATTATTATTATTATTATTATTATTATTATTATTATTATTATTATTATTATTATTATTATTATTATTATTATTATTATTATTATTATTATTATTATTATTATTATTATTATTATTATTATTATTATTATTATTATTATTATTATTATTATTATTATTATTATTATTATTATTATTATTATTATTATTATTATTATTATTATTATTATTATTATTATTATTATTATTACAGCTACTGCTGCTGCTGTCACTTCCATTACCTATACCACTAATACTATTACACTTAAGTTGCAGACTTTAAAACTATTTAAAGGATTCTGAATTATTTAATTCCAATGTTATGCTTTTTTATAGATATGTATATAGTTTTCATTTAACTTAAATAAAATAAAAAAAATCTAATTCATTGTATTTAACCACTAAATATCACATGAACACTATTTTTTATTCTTGTTCAAGCTGTTAAAAATAGGCAAAACTCTTTCTATACAGTAGTGCCACTCAGGGTAAGCCAGAGTAATCAATGGATTCAAGAAGGTTTGTGCATAAAATTTCTATCTAGTGCCTACTCATCCAATATACCCAGACTAGTTTCTAGCTTGTGGCATTCATCAGTGAGGAGCCCTAGATCCGAGAGCATTGCACCTAGATTTTAGGATCTAATGCAACCCTTCAGTGGCCATTTTTTATCTCTACTTAACTACAAAACTATGAATCTAAAATTAAAAACATAATATTTTTAATACAAGGTCATAGTCATATATGCTTAATAGGATAGTGGTGGATGTGGCTATTAAAGAACCAAAGACACCAAAGTGTTTGGCCACTGAACTGAGTTCAGACTATATGACTATATAAGCTGATGACCTTGGACTGAAAATATTGTGTTTTCAATTTTAAAATCATAGTTTTGCAGTTAAGTAGAGATAAAAGATGTTTGCTGCAGTGTTGCATTAGAACATAAGATCTAGGTGTAGTGCTCTTAGACTACGGCTCCTCACTGATGAAAGCCACAAGCGAGAAACTAATATAGGGATGTTGGATAACTGGACACTAAATATGGCTTTTATTCACAATTCTTCTTGCATGCATTGATTACTCTGGCTTGCACTGAGTGGCACTACTGTATCAAGATCAAGAGTTTTGCCTGTTTTTTCACTGTATTTAAACATATTTCCTTGGGTTTGTAAAAGATGCCATGTAAATATGCATGAGTGAGTTTACATATTTGTTCATATTTCTGCATGAGTAGATTCTATACTTATTTTACAATTGTTTTTGTCTTATCTTCATTTTTTGGACTATTATTGATATTGTGTTCTATAATTAATCTTTGTATCTATGTTATTTGAATGCATTAATTGACAAGTATATAATAATAATAATAATAATAATAATAATAATAATAATAATAATAATAATAATAATAATAATAATAATAATAATAATAATAATAATAATAATAATAATAATAATAATAATAATAATTGTTGTTGTTGTTGTTGTTATTATTATTATTGTTATTGTTGTTGTTAATAAATGTATATATAAAGCTGTATTCCTGATATATTTTATATTATCACATAATCACCATTCCTTATACTTACACAATCCATTAAAACAGTAGCAACTTTCACCCTATAATATTTTCATGTGTAAGTGTAGAAATCAATGGATGCTAGAAAGTTAGCCATAAGAATGTCTATGTAGTGTATACTCATTTAATTTTCCCAGACTAGTTTTAAACATATTTTTTCATCAATGAGAAGTTTTGTATCTGTGAGTACATTCATCTAGAATACTGGATCTAATGCATTCCTC
Source organism: Epiperipatus broadwayi (assembly GCA_028023455.1). NCBI lineage: Eukaryota > Metazoa > Onychophora > Udeonychophora > Euonychophora > Peripatidae > Epiperipatus > Epiperipatus broadwayi. Next base: position 4,375,765 of record JAQFVV010006197.1, read on the forward strand.
CAACTGCCCTCTTTTGTCTTTTAGTTAATTATAAAAATGTGAGCCCAAACCAACATTCAATAATATTTTGAATACAATAGCCATGCAGATCTGAATTCTTGGATTGAAAACATTATTATGTTTTCCATTTAGGATCATAACTTTGTAGTTAACTAAAATGTAAAAAGTGGCTTCTGGAGGAATGCAACAGGTCTAAAGATGCTCTCATGACCAATACTTCTCACCAAAGAAAGCTATAAGTTAGAACCTAGACTGAGAATTTGGGATGATATACACTAAATAGGGATTTTGATGCACTAACCTTCTAGAATACATTGATTATTATGGCCTGCATTATATGGAAATATATACAGTTGCTACATTATATTTTATAGTCAGTTTTGCATTTTTGGAAGATCTTTTTTATTTTGTTTCAGAATTTACTAAAGAAAATCTTTTTGATGTTGGCTTTTAAAAAATTATTACTTGTCTTATAAAAATCTAGTTTTATTATTATTATTATTATTATTATTATTATTATTATTATTATTATTATTATTATTATTATTATTATTATTATTATTATTATTATTATTATTATTATTATTATTATTATTATTATTATTATTATTATTATTATTATTATTATTATTATTATTATTATTATTATTATTATTATTATTATTATTATTATTATTATTATTATTATTATTATTATTATTATTATTATTATTATTATTATTATTATTATTATTATTATTATTATTATTATTATTATTTGTTTATACCATTAGATATAAAGGGTAGTCTATAAAATGGTTCGATGCTGTAGAATTGTAGAATAATAAATTGAACCGTTTTTAAGACATTTCTGTTATAAATCTTAATACTTATTCACATAAATTTGCAGTGGTCTAATGTTTAAGCTAATTTGAATTGTTTTGAAACCCTTAGCAAAATTTTAATAATAAACAGATCTACTTTTTAAAAATTGGATTTTGCAATTTTAATCTCAAATATTTTTTGTTTAAATCGTATTTCTTTCCAGAAATGCTATTATTAATAATTACTTCATAAAGATTGGGAAATATATGATTAAAATGTGCATCATTTTATCAAGATGTAATCTAAAGATAGTAATTAACTTATACTAATATACTCACAGTAATAGACCCACAATCAGATGATTATATGAATAAGTTATAACTAAATAAAGTAGTTAATAATTGAATTACATATGATACTAAGGAGGAGCCTTTTTATTTGAGAATAATGGTAGAAGCTTTTTATAATGTTAATAGTACTATTGTTACAACAGTACTGTTATTATTGTTAATGCTGTTATTAATAATATGTATACAACTATAAACATTTTGCTGTACATTAAGAGTTTATGTCTTTTATTTATTTATGTCATTTTTTTATTTAAAATGTGGTATTGAAATAATAATCAAATGATTTACACATCTGAATTAATACGAAATTCAAGTACAAAATAGCAGAACTGGGCCAGACCATAAAGTTGAGCTCCAGAATCTATCATTCTGTCACTGACCCAAATAATGGTGAGCAAAGTATATACCATGTGATACTGAATTTAATCATTTATAAATTATTATAATAAAGTTGAAAACTCATAATATATAAATTCAGAATATTATGAAAACTTTAAACTACAAATGTAAAATAATATTTTCTAATATATTGAATGTTTTCAAAAAATATAAAAATATTAAATATTTTTAAGTGGACACTTTATTCCTAGTCTTTAATTTTTACTGCTATAATTTTTAGGGGAAAAGGCAATAATTAAGATATCCATAATACTAAGTAATACAAAATATTTTTGTCAAAAGTAATGAATGTTTAGCTTACACAATGTGGAACATATATATATATGAAAAACAAAAAAACACAAGTTAAAAAACTTGCTAACGCTTGTATTTATGATAACAGATGGCGTTCTACCAAAAACACCATCATGCGTAGTTTTCTGTTTACATAAACATCAGAGCGAGTATTCACTATCTCTAACTTTAATTCCACTTTCAGATCATGATATCAAGCTATTTGCTATCGTCAGTGAAAGACAGGAATAAGAAACTAGATCTAAACACAAACTCTGAGCATTTATGAAACAGTTTCTATTCAGCTTGCAAGCGTGAATCTCTTAGACACGTTAATGTCTTCAAACTCAGCATAGCAAGCCAGATAACTACATGGGTCAGATCTCAGTTCAGCATCACCACATAGTAGAAGCCTCTGCAATATACATCATTGCAAGAAAGACCTCAAAGGTACATTTATGAAAAACAAAAAAACACAAGTTAAAAAACTTGCTAACACTTGTATTTATGATAACAGATGGCGTTCTACCAAAAACACCGTCAAGCATAGTTTTCTGTTTACATGAACGTCAGATCGAGTATTCACTATCTCTAACTTTAATTCCACTTTCAGATCATGATTTCAAGCTATTTGATATCATCAGTGAAAGACAGGAATAAGAAACTAGAATAGAAACTGTTTCATAAATGCTCAGAGTTTGTGTTTAGATCTAGTTTCTTATTCCTGTCTTTCACTGACGATAGCAAATAGCTTGAAATCATGATCTGAAAGTGGAATTAAAGTTAGAGATAGTGAATACTCGCTCTGACGTTTATGTAAACAGAAAACTATGCTTGACAGTGTTTTTGGTAGAACGCCATCTGTTATCATAAATACAAGCGTTAGCAAGTTTTTTAACTTGTGTTTTTTTTGTTTTTCATAAATGTACCTTTGAGGTCTTTCTTGCAATGATGTATATTGCAGAGGCTTCTATAATGTGGTGATGCTGAACTGAGATCAGACCCATGTAGCTATCTGGCTTGCTATGCTGAGTTTGAAGACATTAACATGTCTAAGAGATTCACGCTTGCAAGCTGAATAGAAACTGTTTCATAAATGCTCAGAGTTTGTGTTTAGATCTAGTTTCTTATTCCTGTCTTTCACTGACGATAGCAAATAGCTTGAAATCATGATCTGAAAGTGGGATTAAAGTTAGAGATAGTGAATACTTGCTCTGACGTTTATGTAAACAGAAAACTATGCTTGATGGTGTTTTTGGTAGAACGCCATCTGTTATCATAAATACAAGCGTTAGCAAGTTTTTTAACTTGTGTTTTTTTGTTTTTCATAAATGTACCTTTGAGGTCTTTCTTGCAATGATGTATATTGCAGAGGCTTCTACTATGTGGTGATGCTGAACTGAGATCAGACCCATGTAGCTTTCTGGCTTGCTATGCTGAGTTTGAAGACATTAACGTGTCTAAGAGATTCACGCTTGCAAGCTGAATAGAAACTGTTTCATAAATGCTCAGAGTTTGTGTTTAGATCTAGTTTCTTATTCCTGTCTTTCACTGATGATAGCAAATAGCTTGAAATCATGATCTGAAAGTGGAATTAAAGTTAGAGATAGTGAATACTCACTCTGATGTTTATGTAAACAGAAAACTACGCTTGATGGTGTTTTTGGTAGAATGACATCTGTTACCATATATATATATATATATATTATATTTATATATATATCAGGAACACACGATATATATATATATATATATATATATATATATACTCATCTAGAAATGTCTGAAACTCTTTTATCTGTAAATAAGAGAATAAATTATCAAGATATTTTTTAAATGCTTTTAACATTCTTAAGTTTTAATTGTAAATTAGATTTTAGCATTGTGTGAACTTCTTATAATAAATGAATAATGCATTGATTAAACTCATTCCTTGCCATATATAAAATCAATTCAACTGGTGGTAAAAAAAAGAGTCAACAGAAATTCCATACAATAATAAGAAAAAAGTTTGAATAGTACCTTTCTTTTTTTTTTTTTATATTTAACAAAATAGTTGAGATATTTTTTTACATTTTGCAAAATAGCTTATATACACTAATGTACTTATTGTTCTTACTACATTATTGTATATCAACTTGTTCGATCGATTTAGTGAGGTTCAATATATACATATTTTAGTGAATTTTTTAAACTGAATTTTAATTAAACCTTTTAAAAGTTTTAGTGAATTTTTCTATGGAAGCACTCATTCTGTTCAATACATAAACACTTTTTCCCTGATATATATATATATATATATATATATATATATATATATATATATATATATATATATATATATATGTAATGGTACATAGTGTAAAAAAACAGTGAAAATATTTCACCAACAAGTAGTGTCCATTTGGAAGCACTCATTCTGTTCAATACATAAACACTTTGTCCCTTATATATATATATATATATATATATATATATATATATATATATATATATATATATATATATATATATATATATATATATATATATATATATATAGTAATGGTACATGGTGTAAAAAAACAGTGAAAATATTTCACCAACAAGTAGTGTCCATTTGGTGTATTTTAAACAAAAATAAATAAATATATTGCCAAACTTCAACTTTTAACTGAAATGAAGTGTTTACAGATGTACATGAATTGTTAATCATTACAAGCATAATGATAGTGTGATGATGTTCATTTGAATTTATTAGGGACCATCACCAGCACACAATGAATCCATCTATCCCTATTAAGTATCCATATGTTCCATCAAAAGTTGGTGGACTAGTGGTTAGCATAGCTGTCGTCCAAGCAGTTGGCCTGGGTTCGCTTCCCAATCAACGAATTTGACATATAAAAAAAATGAAAAAAAATGCTAATTGTTTCACGTGTGGTAATTAGTTACAACAACTATAACTAATAAATTGATATTCAATAATCACACGTCAAAAAATGATATTTAATTTGATGTACTAAAATTACTAATGCGCAGATAAGAAAGATGGTCAAATACCTTAAATTGTAACAAAAAATTATTTTAATATAACAAAATAATAATGAATACTAATAAGGTTTTGAATATGGTTTAAATGAGCATTTTACTACATGTAAAAATTTACAAATATAAAATACAATAATAGATATACGAAAAACGTATAGAATTAAGAGTCTTAGTTAAAGCTTATAAATTTATTGTTAAATTTACAATTTCTAATAGGAAAGTACATGCACAACTGTCAATACTTAGTAATAATACATTATTCTATATGTCAGTATTATAAAAAAAATGATTAATGAATTTGTCAAAAATAAAATTGTCACCGAAGTTCATTTGATTTTCAACTTTTTCTGAGCTTTTAAATGTAATAAATAGCCACTCAGTTTTTTTAAGGATTAAGTGAATATATATATATATATTGTGCCCTTTTGTATGGGTCTCCATAAATTGTTGTATCAATTTATTTAAAAATTTTAAATTTAAGATATATTTAGCTATATGATGTTAATTTTGTTTATAACAATCTTTTAAAAAGTGTAATTAAAGTAATCTATGAATATTTGATATGTAAAAATTGTGCTGATGTTTGAGAGAGACGTTTCAATAGGGATGATAATGGTATATGGTTGGGAAAACTGGCCATAAGCAATACTGCATTAATAAATTTAATAAATAACTGTTTAAAGTTAAAGTTTTAAAAGACAAGTTAAAATTAAATGCATATATTTATTGTTGATAAAGATTAAAATTTAATAAATGAATATAAATATTTTAATTATTAGTAGTACATGATAGAAGATTAATATTTGATTTTAATAATATCGAATTATTATTTTAAAAATTGTTATAAGATATTATTTATTTTAAAAAATATTTATTTTTAAAAAAATGAATTGTTAGTTTATTTTTAGATTATTACAAGCGTTTGTAGCTCTGTTGTAAAACAGATGTTAGTTAGACACATACACACATGCTTGGGAGTTTTTAGTAAAGTTGCAAAGCTATTTTAAAAATTTTGTTATAAAATTTATAAATATTATTTTGGCTATCATGAGATAAAAATAAAAATAATTAATGTGAAATATTAAATCTGATTTTTAAAATACTGCTTAAAAACATAACGAATAAAAATAGACTTAATTTTTTATAAAAATAATCTTATAAAAGTTAAAAATGAAATTAAGTAAGAAAGTATATTTTAAAAAATGTTTAATAGATTTAAATAAATGACAAAGATTAATTTAAGAATTTAATAATGTATAAATAATAAATATTAAATAAGTCATTATTTATTTTTAATTCTTCTTGTTGGTAAAATATGTAAATAAGCTAGCAAGTTGATTGTTTAATTTACCAATCAGGTGAGGAGTTTCTTCCGGTATAAAACCAAGGTTCAATTGTTCGGAGGGGGATAGTGATTGAAATTCTTAAAGTAAAGTGTGCTATTAGAAATAGCTAAGTAATTATAGATGCTCTCAAAATCGTTTTAAAATTATAAGAGAGTAGTTTTTTAAAATAATTTATAAAAGTTTACCGACAAATATGCAGTGTTAATTTTAATTATAATTTCCTATCTCTCAATCGAAACTCAATTTACTATCAAATAGTCATGAAGACATTATAAGGATAAAATGTATTGGAGACTTTATACTAAAAATTTAACAACCTGGATTAACTAGGAGAGTTATTAGATGCATAAAAGTAATAGTTGGACTTTGTATAAATTTAAAAGCTAATGGTAATTAATTTTTATAAAATAGATATTTAAAGAATGAGAAATACTTTTTGAAGAAAGTATTTGTGAATTATAAATCTAAGTATATAACTTAGTAAAGATGGTAAATAATAATGATTACATAAATACTTCCTTGTTAGTCTTTATGGTTTAAAAGACTAAATTCTGACAGTTTTAAAAGGCAAATAAATTGGAAATTTAATGGGTAAAGAAATACTTATAAGTAAAAATCATTATATTATTAAAGTCTGACGTGGTGCGTATAGAAGACTCTAAAAGTAATCTTACCTAAATATCTGTTAAGGAATGCGCAAATCAAATATACGTGGATATCCAAATCAATTAAAAAATAATTAAATAAGAACTTTATAAACTATTGACTAATATTAAAATTAATAATTTTAAAATAATTTTCCTTTAAAAAACGAATCTAGATCCATAAACTATTTTAATTTTATTTTTTATGTGGAACTGACTTTTCTTTATTTTTAAAAAAAACGTTTTCATTTATTTCATAAAACTTTTAAAAACATGATGTCGAAAAGGAGTAATGTTTAGTGAAAATTTGTGCTAGGAAAAAGAACAATTATAGCTGGAAGAAGACACGTTGGATTTTATGTAATATGTTTTATTTATTAACTAACATAAATATTTAATTAATTATTAATTTATTAAAGATAGGAAAGGTACATTTACATTTTTTAAAAAAAAGCTAAATATTAATATAACATTTTATTGCATAAAGTTTATTTTATAATTATACAACACGTAATATTTTAAAGAATAATTGTTGAGTGTAAATGTGAAATTATTTTTGAAACTGTTATCCTGGAGGACATCATGTGACAGACTGTACATTGAAGTATCATTTATGGTAAAAATTATGTAATAATAATAATTTGATGTATTTGCTATGTTTTCTTTAGATCAACCAAATGTTATATGATTATTGAATGAATGTATTGATATTTAAATAATATACACACATAAAAGTAATAATAGCATTTTATTTTAATATCATATTTTAAATTGATGATGTAAATTAGTACAACATAATATGAGAACCTAGAAAATAATTATATGATTCTTTCGTGAATAATTTTAATGTTTCTTTACGATATTAGGAATTAGATTTATTATTAGTGTAAGTTATTTATTTTTCTTTTTCAAGTTAGCAAAGTATATAAAATCTATATTTTTATTTATTTTTTATTAGATAAGTAAGTTAATTTTATGTAGAAATTTATATTTTTGATTGAAGGTTTATTGTATATAGATGATGAGGTATAAGAGATTTTGGATAAATAGTATTTTTTAAAAATTGGTATCTATTTTCTGAGTTAAATAAGGTTAAAAGACTTTTGTAGATAGAAGTTTTTTAGGATGGAAAAAAATAACAAGTAAAGAGTAATAGTTTAAATATGAAAAGAATCATAGAATTTTATTTAACATAATACTTTATAAAATTTGAAATTATTGAATAATTTTAAATATTATTTTAAAAGAACATATCGTATTGCATATTTTGATAAGACATGTAGTATGACATTATATCGGAATAAAATAAATAGTTATCAACAATAATTGTTATTATATTACAAAGTTATATCGTTTATACATTAATTAATATTTGAGTAATACTGATAGTAAATGTGTACATCCTTGTACAGTATAATATAAATAACAGTAAGACTTAAGTGAAGTAGCATTTTAATTAGTAAAGTCTGTTTATTTACATATATGCTACATGAATGATATTTCATATAAACCTTTTCTTATATTAATTGATAACAAATGATGTTGGTTTAAATTAAAGTCATAAACTTAATTGAATGTTATTGACAGAACATTTCTGAAATGTATAAATTATCTATTTATGATTATGGAAATAGTAACAGTGTAAAAATCTTGTATTATCATTTTTCTTATTTTTTTTTATATTTTCTTTAGTTCCATTTGTAAATGTAAATAGTGTAAATAAGTTATATATTAAAGTTGATGTAAATAAATTTGTTAAGTTGTTTAAAAGATGTGTCCAGATTCATTATTTTACACCACAGCATTTGACAACAGATAATTTGAATATACATAATATTTGCACAATATGAATTTATCATTACTATTATTTGAAAAAGACACAATATTTTCTTAATATAATTTATAGAAATGATTGACATTAACATATAATATTACAATGGTCATAAAGTAATTATAATGCACAATATAAGAGTACAATATTATTCATTGCCACAGATTGTAAATTATAAGATTTTGATCTATCTTAAAATCAAGATACTATATGGAAATGAAAGACATGTATATGATTTACTTATTTTCTTGATGATTAATGGTATAATCAAATAGATAAGATTAAGCTATACACTAAAGATTATTATTGTTGGTTATTGTTATTAGAATAAGTTAGGTGTATTTAGGTTTGATATTAAATCCCTTATCATTCCTATCTACATGAATTATTATTATTTTAAGATAATTAGAAGAACCTGAGATCGTTTTAATTATATTTCCTTAACAAAAGATTGAGATTTATTTATTTATTACTATTAAAGATAATTCATTTATAAAAGTCATAAGAGTGCTGTAGAGTTAGTAATGAGATAATAAAGAAGTAATAGTATTCTTATGCCATTGAGACAGTGTCTTGGAAAGACATTGACTCAATGTAAGTCCAATTACCAATTGTAACTTCACTTCACAGTCTCATGATTTTAGTAAGTATCGATTTAAGTAGTACATAATATTGAACTATATTAATTTTTGATAAGTTTGTAATAAATCTGATAAGTTATAATATTATAAAAATATATTAAAGATAATTGTACATATTTTAGCTGAGCATAATAATTTAATTGAGCTAGTCATATTTTAAATTATATCATATATCGAGAAGTGAGGGTACAATATATATATATATTCTTCTCTATGCATTCTGTTAGTATCAGATTAGTAAGTTTCTTTTCTTCACTGAATAGTTATGTGCCTTCATTCTTTTGAAATGTAATACTAATTGAAGCCTTAATAATTATTCTATTTAAATTATTACTACTCAATAAAAAATTAAAAAATCAATTCTTGCACCTTTTTTTGAATTTGACTATTTTTAATTTTTTCTTATTTTTATATAATTTTCAGTTCTATACATGATATTGAAAGTATGTATTTGCTGTTGATTGATTATATCTATAAATGAGAAAAGACGTTTAAGGTTAAGTTTATCACTAGTTTTCTGGCAGGTACAACAGATTTTTTATTTGAAGACTTCAAAAAGATTTCTATTTAGGCAGGTTTACATTCTGGCAGATCAGTAGCAGTTGCTACACTTATTTAAATGCTTTATTCTTAACTTTCCAATAATACAATGATTTTTTCCTCTAATCCTTTGATTTTGTTTGCTGTTAATAACTGAACCACACAGGCTTATTATATGCCTATGTTTATATATGTAATATATAGGGTATATGAGCACAGACTTACACACTCCCCACCACTAACAGATTCATACAACGATATTGTTTATGTCTTCTCTTTTACTTTTACTTGCTGGACTGGCTATTTGTCATAGTTTTTATTGATGTGGATTTAGTTGGCAAATTCCTTTCTTCCAAAAAGTCATTTTAATCGGTTGTTTTTTAAATTGTGACGTATATACTTTCTTTCAAAATACTATAAAATAAAACAAGTACTTATTTTTTAAAGAAAACAATTAATTTTGCTGCGCCGGTTTGTTTTTTCCATGTTTAAATAGTGTATTATTTTAATATAAAAAAAAAAATGCTTGTTTATATTGTGAGGCTGATTAATTAAATTTATTTAATCTTTGATTTTAAATAAATCAGAGTATTAATTAATACTATTATTTAATATTTGTTTCCAAATAAATTATTTGGAAATAATTATTAAATAGTCATTTGTACTTTTCCTTTTTAAGCTTCAAAATATAAATGTGCACACATACTATGTCTCGTGTGGAAAAGAAAGAAAAACGAAACATTTCTAAGAAATGTTTTATTAATTAATACATGCTTAAAATAAAGTTTATATATCAAACTCATTAATCAACTTTTTATAGAGATTTGATTGACCTTTTAACAATTAAAAGAATGAATTGTAATCTGCAATCTTAAGATACACAAAGAATCTGGCCATCTGCCATTAACTACACAATGCAGATGAAAAAAGCATAAGGACTAGCTCAGTGCAAACACTAGAAGCTACCTAAAAGTACTAAATACAACATAATAACAAAATCAACTAAATATGGAGCCTTGCTCAGGATAGTTTCTAAGATTTAGAGTTTGATTTCTACAAAATATTTAAACATCGGAGATTTGTTGAATGGTACACCTTTGAAAACATATGAGTGGGTTGGTATAGTTCTTCAGATAGAAACAGTTTATGGAATCATGTGAAAACATAGCATATGCAAGCCATTAAAAAATTCTTCATCCATCACCAGTAATATAAAATATAGCTACACAAACTCCATAAAGTAAAATCATCACCCAGTTTCTAAGAATTTTTATTTTTTCTTATGTTCTATTTTAAATTTGTCTTCTTACAATTATTGATTTCCTTCACAATAACTCTTATTTTATAAAACATCACTGTAAAAAAATTGAGATTTTTTTTTTCTGTCTACAACTAATAATCCTTCTGCTGTAGTTGTTCAAAATAATTTTCTTAATATATAAAAAGAACTAAATTTGAAAGTGTTCAATTTCTTATCATAATGGCCAATCATTAGCAGAGGTGTAGTATATTGTCTATACTAAATTTAATGTAATTATAAGGTACTTGACTCCTGAACTCAGACTTGTATCAGTTGTATAGGGTGGAGTGAAATACTTGTAGGGAGCTAAAATCTGAATTTAAATCCCTTTTATATATATATATATATATATATATATATATAAAAGGGATTTAAATTACAATATATATATATATATATATATATATATATATATATTGTAATGAAATATAGTAGTGTACAAAATAAGCAATATTCATCAAAAAACAATTATTGTGGGATGTGATGTGCATACTAATAAAATTTATCACTACACATTGGATTTATAAATGCAATGAAACAGAAAATTATGAAGTTAATATGAAAGAACTCAGCCTTAGTTTGTTCATCCACTTAATAATTTTAAGAAAAAATATTTCAGATTAACTTACACTAACATCAAAAAGCACCATAATAACTCAGGTTATCATATCATTACTCTGATGTAACTTTACTCTTTCACACACAATCCTGTTATAAGTCTGTTATTAGCCATAACATTTCATCTTATGTAAACATGATGAGCATTTAAAGGTAATATTCTAATGCTGCATATAGCATGCAAAAACACTAGATGCAAAATAGACTAAAGAACTAACATGTCTTTAATTTTATATTATCCTAAATTTAAATGCTGGCACAAGAAAGCATTCGAGTTTAAAATATATAACAACCTAAAAACTAATAAAGTACTGTCAGCAAATCAGATTATAAAATACTAATTTTATAAATAAGATAAAGGGTTTATTATTTAATTACTTAACTACTTCCATATTATAGTTTGAAATATCTCGATGGAAATATATTTATAACAGTAAAGGCATATCTTAGACAATCAATATTAATATATGACTTTTATATATACACAAATATAACAATTCTGGTTAGGAACAAATATTGGGAGAGGGGGTGAATGATGGAGAAAGAAATTGCAATAAAATCCCCCCCCCCTTCTCTTTCTTTGTTCCAACCAAATTTGTGAGTTAAAACAAATATTGTTTTAAAGATTATATTAAACACAAATTAAATTTTAATGAGGTTTAAAGTTTATATCTGATTAGGAATAATATGGTAATATCTAGTCTAATTATTTATTAGTAATAATCATTAATGTCCTTATCTGAAGTGATTGATGTTAAACTTAACAAGTGCAGAAATTTTGACATTTATAAAACAAATTGTAATATTCGATATATGAGAGAGTGTGATCTGAGCTAAATAGAGAGATTTAGCATAAAACATATCATTTATCTTTTTTAAATGTCACTAGTTTAAGCTAACCTAAGCTTAATGGAAATAAATTCTTAAAACTTTGTTAAATGGCATAGAGATGGTACTAGACTTTTCTAAGTTCTCTGTAACTGCTTTCTGAAAGTTAGACTTGGCTCTTTCTTATGTAACTTCGATTAGGAGTTTGACGAATATGGTTTAATTATGCAACTATTTAATATTTTATTATTTGTCTATAATGTTTAAATTTCTTACTTATATATCTTGTTTTCATTGATGTATGCCACTTCCTAAACTTCCTTTTTTCAATTAACATTTTATATCTTAATTGTGTTTTTCATTTCAGTAAATTAAATCTCTTTGTCTATATCAGGCTAATCTCTTAATGAATCATTTTTCAATTAGCCACATTTTACTTTAATTAATTAGACTATAGTTTTTAACTTGTAATACAAACTTACTTAAAACAGGCAAAACTAACTATATGTATTGCCACATATGGAAAGCTAGAGTAATCAATGGTTGCCAGAAGGCTTGTGCATAAAATCCTCATCTAGTGCCTACTCATCCAATATCCCCAGACTAGTTTCTGGCTTGAGACCTTCATCAGTAAGAAGAATTGGATCTGAGAGCATTGCATCTAGATCTTAGGAGCTAATGCAATGCTCTAGCATCCACCTTTTATTTCCATTTAACTACCAAACTATGAGTCTTAAACTAAAAATACCTTAATACTTTCAATCAAAACTCATTATCTTATATAGTCATATAGGTCTGAACTCAGTTCAGTACTTATATATTTTGGTGTCTTTGGTTTCTTAATAATCATAGCCACCACTATCCTGTTAGGCAGGATTGGTTTTAAGCCAAAAAACATCACATGATCACCATTTCTTATGCTTGCTTATAACGGTTGTTAAAACAGGCAAAACTCACTATACGTATTCCACACACAACAAGCTAGACTAATCAATCAATGGATGCCATAAGACTTGTGCATAAAATCCTCATCTAGTGCCTACTATATAGTGAGTTTTGCCTGTTTAACAACAGTTATAAGCAAGCATAAGAAATAGTGATCATGTGATGTTTATTGGCTTAAAACCAATCCTGCCTAATAGGATAGTGTTGGCTATGGTTATTAAAGAACCAAAGACACCAAAATGTATAGGTACTGGACTGAGTTCAGACCTATATCACTATATAAGCTGAGCTTGGATTGAAAATATTAAGGTGTTTTCAGTTTAAGACTCATAGTTTTGTAGTTAAATGGAAATAAAAGGTTGATGCTAGAGCATTGCATTAGATCCTACAATCTAGGTGCAATACTCTCAAATCCAAGGCTCCTCACTGATGAAGGCCACAAGCCAGAAACTAGTCTGGGGATATTGGATGAGTAGGCACTAGATGAGGATTTTATGCACAAGCCTTCTGGCATCCATTGATTACTCTAGCTTACTGAGTGTGGCAATATATATAGTGAGTTTTGCCTGTTTTAGCAACAGTTATAAGCAAGAATAAGAAATGGTGATCATGTGATGTTTATGAATTTACTTCATTCATTGTGATAATTATAATTTTTTTAACAGTTTACTAATATAGTTATTAGCAATATAAATGCTGAGATGTTTATACAAAAAAGGTAGCCATATATTTTATCTAAATACGTTTATTCATGCTTGGCATGCTTTTGATATATTACATATCATATTTATAACTCATTCATTTTCTATAATTTCTTAGGAAATTATTTTTGTTACTGAAAATGCTATATTGTAACATAGATATTTCTATTTTTATAATATTAAACCTTTCTTACTTTAAACTTTACAAACATTTATTTTATTACAATGTGTTATAATACTTTTAAACATTATTTATATTTGATTAGTTTTTAATTTTTTATTTAAGCTCTAACAATAATTTTGGAGAGTAACATTATTTCTTCCCCATTTTCTTTAATTTTTCTTTGGTTACTACACCCTTTCATTTGAACCACTTCTCTTTTACATTTATTTGAGAGCAAACCAAATAAAACAATGTATATAATTATTATGTTGATGTTACACATACATAATTATAATTATAAATTTATTTAAACACACATTGATTACGTAAATAATATTCATTAAGGCTTGTGGTTTTAAGACCTGTAGAGGTCCCTACTATCGCATTTTATACGCATGTGCTTGAGGCTACAGCCTTAATGAATATTATTTACATACATAATTATATAACTTTCTCTCTTTTTCATTTTTTAAGATGTATTTATTGGTCATTAAAAAAAATTAAATTTTTGTGATTTTAAATTTATAATAGTGCATTATTTATAATATCATATAGGCTCTTAACTAAAATGAGCAAATAATAATCATAGGGTCCAATTTTTTGTTTGTTCTTATTCATTATTGATCTACATTCCTTTTATCAATTCATCAGTTTATTTCTCTTTCAGATAATCAATTGTTATTTCTTCTCTCTACAATTTCTGATGCCAGTGATATTTTCATGTTTATATTTTTTTTTATATTGATGCTTTATATATTATTGGTTATTTTTGAATAACAAAAATTAACTATGGTCTTAAATGTATCTGTTATAATATTTAAGGAATAATTTTTTTTTAGATTCATGTATTAATTGAGCAAGATGATAATCAACATTCACAACAACTTGCTGAAAGATCAGAAAAATGAATGAATCTCTCAATTTCCAAAAATACTGTTAAAGCTCAAATTAAATTTTACCCATCTGCAATACCTAATAATTTTGTAACATACATGTGGGGTTCAGACTGACTTTAGGTCAACATGGGTGTGACAAGAATCTCAGCCTCAGGGTGGCCTTTGAGCATTCCATCATCAGATTTTCAATTGGATGGATGGTTGAACAGTTGGAGTATGTAGTAGATTGGAGCCTGTCCATTAAAGTATGAATATTGTTTATCTTAATATATATCTGAGCACTTATAGTATATATGTGTGGAAGATGATAATCTGGACCAACTGATAATTGTTGTTTTAGCATGAAATATGTTTATTTGGTGATTATTTATCTTTTCAGCATATATGTACTTGAGTGTATCAGTGTTGTTAGATAGAATGGAGAGTGGTGGGTCATGTGAAAGTCTGTGCTCATAAACCCTATATATGACAAATGTACTAGAGTAAATCAGAGTCATCTATAACTAATGAGCTTCTAAAATAAATAAGGATATATTTGACAGACATAATATCAAAAAAATCTTTCATGATTCCTGCATTTTTCAGTGAAAGTTAATCTCAAGAATCTCCATTTTCTGATATTTCAAAGTATACAGCATTCAAAGACAAATGAAAATTATAAAGTATTATATGGTTATATAATCATAAAAATTCTCACCATATAATTATCCAATGCACTAGACAAAATTATCAACACAATACAACATTAGATTATCTAGAAATCCCTAAAATGTTCATACATAACAACTTCTCAACTTTTTCTAAACTTATATATCCCATTCTTTTAAGAAAGGAAATAAAAAAAAACATCATATGAATCTGTTTTATAAAATATATGCATAAAGGTTTTTGTGATTCATCCAGATGCTGGTATTCATTGATATAGCATTAAGTCTCCTTTTGATGCTTCAAAATACTCCTATATTTTTATTTTAAATTTGGCATTGAGACTACTTAATGAAATTGTATTATAAGTCAGTTCTACTGGAATTAAAATATTCTGTGGACATTTCTGGCTGCTTAAGATACATTTACTTATTTAATTTTGGCATAACACATTTTTTTACCCTTTTTGCTCTATGGAAAAGTTGGGGATATTCTAGTTGTTAATTGGATTTTGTTTCTTCCATAAAAACTTTTATTTTTTTTCACATAAAAAGCCTATTTTTCTATTTATATCTGTTTTTCTAAATTCACAAATGATTTATCAAATCTGAGATCATCAAAAATAAAGGGCTACAAATCCAGATCAACTCAGAATTTTTTTGGTGAATATTCCATATGTATGATGATTTGCATGGTAGAAAGATATTTTTGATTTAATTCTGCACTTATGGAAAGTGACATGATTATCCATAGGTTTTTATATAAATATAAACTTTTGGTGAAAGTTTTTAACACTTAGGGCAAATTTATCTTTAGAATTAAATTTGCTAGTTAAAATTTTATCAAAAGATTGGAAGCATTGCTTAAATTAAAAATCTTGCTTATTTCTCAATCCATGAAAAAAAATAGATTATAAATACTTTCAGGAAATAGACAGATCGATATTTCTAAAAAAAAAAAATAATAATAAATAAATGTAAAACATTTATTTGTATAGATATTTGTTTATAAAAATCCTATGATATTCTAGCTCCAAATGGGTATGGCATATTATCAAAAATATTCATTTATCACCAACATATTTTTATTACTGAGTTAATTTCTCAGGACAAAGAAAAACATTGGAAGACTTCAACCGGTATGAAAAATATTTTTAAAGCGATGAGTTAAGTTTGAAGAAAATAAAACGTCTAAGAAGCAACACCTTCACACTAAATCAAAAAATCAAATTGAGATTTTCATAATAAGTCACTACATAAATACTGAGGCCATCAAGTCGTAGATGGAAAATAATTTGATGTGATGTACAATCAAGTCTACACAAACCAAACTCCTCTCCAGAAAATCTATTATCTGTTGCATTCTTCTTTTCTATCCGCATCCGAATATTATATAAAACTTTTACTCTAAGTCTAATCAAGTCACTATTTATATATAATTTTGATCGTAATTTTTAGATATTAATACGTAAAATAACTGGTCTTTGATTGCATTTAAGCAGTAAGCAGACTTTCAAATGAAATAAATATATTTTTATGATATACCAAACGCTCATTAACAATTTAGCATTCATAAAAAGCATTTATTTATTCAACTGAATGATGTTGACTGATATGAATGCTTATTAAAATTTATAAATTAGCTCTAGAATTAACTCGTTTTGTGTCAAACGGAAATCATGGTTAATTATTGTCATTGATTATAGCACTTTATTATATAGTTAATCTATCTGTATTCAGACAGACAACTTATACATGAATTTGAAATTATATTTATTTGTAATAAATTAATAATGCTCATGGAACAGTTACAACAAAAATTTAGATTGTTTGGATAAACATGTGACCAAAACTAATATTGTTATGCTATACATTAGAGCAACAATTATTGAATTTGTTTTCTCAGTGTGCAAACGTGATTTTAAATTAATCCCTTTGATTGTTTAACGAGTATAAACTTTTTCAAATGACTACTATTTATTTCAATTTAATTGTATTATTTCGAGACATTTTTAGCAATCTACATCCGCTTTTATTTAAAAGATAAACAAATGATAAAATACAAAGTGACTGAAGTTTAATAGACAGTGTAAGCTATAAACACTTTTTGTATGCCTTCTATTGTATGCTGATATTTAAAATTCTCAACACATTCTTTAAAAGTGAGAAAATTACAAAATTTATTAACTTCTATTCAAGCTATAAAAACCTGAAAATAATCTAATCTTGCCGATAGTTGTTAGTTAAAGCTTTATATTGCAACTACAAATATAAAAATAAATAACTTTAGATAAATAAAACAGTATATATATACAAATACCTGGGTATTTTGAGGACCAAATATCGGGAACAGTTTTATAGCTTATTTTTAAGAAAGTTCTGTTGTTGTTTTTTTTTTATAAAAATTGAAATTTTTTATGTAGATTATACAAAATATCTGTAACATTTTATTATGAATTTGGGGGTATTATATAAAATTATTTTCACTTAATTGTGTCAGCAATGGTTTTTGTCCAAAATAATGGAGAGTGCTCACTAAATTCATACTCACATGAATATACATATATGCATGTAAATTTGTTTTACATATTATTAGAACAATTTTTTAATAGTCATACTATAGTTTATTTTTAAATGCTATATATAGAGCTCACAAAATAAGCTCATAACAAGCTTTACAAAATATCCCCAGCCCCAGACTGGTTTATGCCACTGGCATTCTCAGTGAGGTGCTAGGATATTCAAGCAGTAGATTAAAAATACTGAGGATGCCAGTGGCAGAAACTGGTCTGGGGTTGGGGATATTCTGCAAATCTTATTAAGAGCTTATTTTGCGAGCTCTATATATAACATTTGTAAATACAAGCTTATTAAATTAGGTCATGTGACATCTGACTTATTTTTTTTTTTTTGTAAATATAGTTTATTTTCATATGCAGGTGCGCCAAAGCAATATATAAAAAAAGTGGAAACTATGAGGAGAAAGAGTAAACATGTAAAAAAATTATCAATTTTTATTTTAAATATATAATTTCTTTTGCAAAATCTTACTGGATTTTTTGCTGGAACAATAAATTTTTATAAAATCTTTTGACAGTTGTTTTAACCTTTTAACCACTAATTTTATCATTGGTTGTATCAGATAAAAATCAAATCTTTTAATTGGCCAACTCACAAACTGAAGACAAAGCCTATTGTTAAAACATATTCGCCTATAATATTAAATTCAACTCAGATACGTTTATAAAAAGTATATTATTAATTTTTCAGGTTATGAAGAGAACGAAAGTTCTTTCAAAAATAAATTGCTATTTATTTATTCTAAAATATTCAATATCGGCAACATAAAAGCTATAATATAAACAAAAAGATCGACTTTTACGTTATAGAAAAGTAAATATTTCTTTTTACTACATCTTCAATATTTTTATTTAAATCTTCAATATTTTTCGAAAATAATTTTGTTTTTTTATTATTCTCTCTGAAATAATTTTAATTTCTCAAAATATTCTTTTATAATAATTTAAATCGTATTCGAAATGAAAATCTCAGCGTTTTTTTTTATTTTCTTTGATCAGGCAGTTTCTTTGTTCTTTCCAGCCAATCAGAATGTCTTTTTCAGCTGAGAGCATGCTAAGAACCAATCACAAATAATGTTCCTTCTTTGTTTAGGTTTAAATGCGTTTTTTTTCTATTTTTTACTTGTAAAATAAATCGGAAGATGGCACCATCTTACAGAACTTTTAAAAATGAATTCAATACGTGTTTAATGAATATTTTCATATAAAAACTGGCTGAGTTAGAGTGATGTCAGATGTTGACGAGGAGCCTCGTAAGAGGCGGGCAAAGAGTTAATAATTAGATGGATAAACTTGAATCTTAAGATTAAAATAAAAATAATTTCTACAAAATTTCAAAAAGTTGTCATCCAAACAATGGCTGTAATAATATGGTCAAAATGATGGAGAAAAGTTGAAATGAAAAATGATTTAAAAATAAATCCTATTTGAAAAGAAAGTGTTTAAATTAATTTGCTTTTTTAAAATATATTATACATACTAATAACATTAATGGTATCTCTTTAATGCCATATCAACTTCATCAGATGGACTAAGGTTGTAATTATTAGTACACACACACACACACACACACACACACATATATATATATATATACACACACACACATATATATATATATATATATATATATATATATGACCAAACTTATGGTCTAGTTATTATACATCTATCCCCATGTTTATATTATAATGGAATACCCACCTGCTAAGACTTATTATGGCCACTTTATTACATGAGGGAAATTATTATTTTCTTAATCAATGACCAGTGGGTGACTGTGTAAAAGAGAAGTGATTAAACCATAAATTTAATCCTATTCTATCATAGCCACAGATTATAACCAGACTGAAGTTTACATCGAGCACTATTCTTAAAGCAAACCTAGTTATATTTGTTGATCATCATTCATCTTGTATATATATATATATATATATATATATACAAGATGAATACTAGATATATATATATATATATATATATATATATATATATATATTCTAGTAGATAGATTTTTTAAATTATTATCATCAGAACTGCTACAAGATAATTTATTCTACTTTTAGAAATACATAAAATAATTGTCTGTCTAATGAGAACTTGGTTGACAAGCAATGTATTTAATACTACTAATTTATTTACAACAACAAAAGTTAATTTCTGTATTATATATATATATATATATATATATATATCCACAGATCCCACCAATCACTTTTTTTTTACATAAACCAATTATATTCACTATCTCTAACTAAATTCCACTTTCAGATCATGATTTCACTATTTCTATCCATAAAACAGAATAAAAAACTAGATCTGAATACAAACTCTGAGCTTTATGAAACAATTTCTATTCAGCTTCAAGCGTGAATTTTTAGACATAATTCTTCAAACTCACATACAAACCAGATAGCTACATGGGTCTGATCTCATCACATCACCACATAGTAAACCTCTCAATCTATATCATTCAAGAAAGACTCAAAGGTACATTTATGATAAACAAAAATCAAGTTAAAAAACTTGCTGCTTTAATACCGTACAGTTTTTAACCATTTTTTTTATCATAAATGTATTTGATCTTTCTTCAATGATATGATCAGACTCACATGTTGATCTGACTGAATCAGACCATGTACACTTTTTATGCTGAGTTTGAGACTTTGTCTAAAAATTCACGCTCACTGAATAGAAATTGTTTCTACTCAGAGTTTGTATTCAGATCTAGTTTCTTATTCCTGTCTTCACTGCGATACAATCGAAATCATACAGTAATAAGTTAGAGAAGTAATAACTCTGTTAAACAAACACTATGAACATCTGTGACATAAATACACGTTAGCAGTTTTTACTTCATATATATATATATATATATATATATATAAACAAAAAACTATTTAGAATGGACCTAAGAAATCAATTAAGTGTATAATAGCTAAACTGGTTTACTTGATTTTTTAACCTCTAAAAAACAGATCCCAAGTCTACTAAAATTCTTAAATTATACACTAACAAATACAAGCTGGAGTTTAACATGGATAAATCTTGTGCTTGATCAATATATACAGGACAATTTAACACACAACATTTTAAAGAAAAACCTAGCTCTTTTGTAGGATTCCCCTTCTGTTTGAGCAACCTAGAAATGCATTTATAAATACAAGACAAAATTAAAAATAAAATTGAAAACATAATTGATTCACTTTTAAAATCTTACCTATCACTGTATTCAAAAGTATTCCTGTTTAATCTATTAATTGTGATTCAAATCACATACTGTTCTCCAATAATACTATACACTAAATATTTTATTAGTAAAATAAATTAGCTATGTAGAAAGTTGCTGTGGGGAAAAAAGATTGTTTCAATTTCACTAAAACATATCCAAGCTCCTCTAATACAAAATGGTTTGAGACTACATTCAATAAATATTTTAAACAGTCAAAAGACATTAAATCTTATTTCTGCTTATACTCATTTATTTCCATACTTCAAAGTGTTCTTTAAGATTACCCCAATAGATAAGCCACCACCAGTCAATGGATACTGGAAAATCAGTATTACCACCTCAAGATAAATTTAAATATTGAGATATATACCAGATAATTTGCTCCCACTTTGTGTTTAATGATGAAAAACCAATTCTAAATATTAACAATAAACAACTAATCCAAAAATTCAAATTCTGGTCATTAGAACCCAAATATTATAATTTTCTGCTCAAATGAAATCTTGAAGCACTACCAACTTTACACTTTTATAAATACAAAAGGCATTACATAAATACAGAAGTCATATGCTGGTAATAGCATAGAGAGACTGAGACTCAAGAACATTTTCTTTTTACCTGCCCTGCATTTGATAATATTTGAACATCCATATCATCATTGTACAAACAAACTGTGTCTTTCAGACTATTTTACAATCATTTGTTAAAGATAGCTACTCACATATTGGAGAAAGTACTTTTACATTATTTTTTCCATGGTGTACAAGATGCTCTATTACAATAATCCAAGAAGACATCCAAATACATTCTGGACAAAATGGAACTAATCTGCTTAAGGAATGAAAAAACCATATCCCAAGAGATGTACACAGACACTTTGTCCATATTGCAACAATGCTCAAAATTGTATCATAAAAGAGACTAATAAAAGAGAAAACTAAGAGCCTTGACAATGTAAAAAACTGATTGGATGTGTAAATGTAAACTCAAATTTGTAAACTACATTTCAATTTGTTTATATTAACTTCAATTTATCTGCATGTGGTAAAATATTTATTAATGTAACACTTTTCTTGTTATATGCAATAAAATTATTTTGAAAGATGATAGTAGTAGTAGTAGTAGTAGTAGTAGTAGTAGTAGTAGTAGTAGTAGTAGTAGTAGTAGTAGTAGTAGTAGTAGTAGCAGCAGTAGTAGCAGCAGCAGTAGCAGCAGTAGTAGTAGCAGCAGTAGTAGCAGCAGTAGTATCAGCAGCAATAGCAGCAGCAGTAGCACTATCAGTATCAATAGCAGTAGTAGTAGTAGTAGTAGTAGTAGTAGTGGCAGCAGCAGTGGAAGCAGCAGTTATAGTCATAGTAGTATGAGTAACAGCAGTAGTAGTAGTAATGGGAGTGAGAGTAGTAGTGGGAGTTGTGGTGGCAGTGGAGGTGGTGGCAGCAATGGTAGTGATAGTGGTGGTAGCGGTGGCAGCAGTGGTAGTGGTAAAAGTGGTAGTAGCAAATATATATATATATATATATGGTGTGCAACAGCTAAATGTGTGGAGTGGGTGACTTAAATATTTTCTGTTTAATTTTCAGCTAGCAATATGCATTTGAATATATATATATACAATGGTAGTGGTAAAAGCGGTAGTAGCAAATATATATATATATATGGTGTGCAACAGCTAAATGTGTGGAGTGGGTGACTTAAATATTTTCTATTTAATTTTCAGCTAGCAATATGCATTTGAATATATATATATATATAATGTATAATACTATCTTTAGCTTATTTTTTTGGCAACTTCATTTCCTTAACTTTAGAACTAAGAGAAAAATCTTTTCTTTCTTTTTTTTTAAATAAACAAAGTAAATTACAAAATATATAAATAAGTTTTTTTTTTATTTATTTCATATAACACCATTTTTTTAAATCTATAAATAAAATGGACATTAATGATATGTAAATAATCAGTTTAGCATGACCCCCCCCCCAAGATGATTTAACTTTATTTAATGAAATTCCGTGATAAAATAACTACTTCCCGAGAACAAATGGTTATCCAAAACTCATTGTAAAGCAAGATGTATAAAAAATAAAGAATTATAATGGCTTTTTTATGGGGGAAAATTTAACTCATTTCTGTAGATAAAAATTATACCATAAATGTAATAACAAGCTACATAACCTGATATATATATATATATTAATTATATATATATATAATTTAAAAATCCTAATGTACACTATATGTATATGTAAACTGTGTCATGTTTGTATTTTACAAGTATGCATTTAAAATAAGTATGTATATAAAATAATGCAACTTCAATCTACTTAAAAAGAAAAAAACACATAGCTTAAAGTTGTTCTTTTTTATAAGCCTCTATTCAGCGCTCTATCTTTATAAGTGTTCTGAATTATCAGATGCTCATTTTAATTATCTATCATTGTATCTTGAAACCTCTGATGTTTTTTTTTTTTGCTTTATGGAAGAGGTACACCAAATGTTGATGACTGAGGATCCTAGAGAAAAAGATTAAAATGAATGGGTAACTTGCTTCTTTGATTTTCTTTTTGTACAGCATATTATAAAGTCTCATTTTATAACTTAAGATATTTTTAGATTTGATGGAAATTTAAGGGTCAAATTCTTTGAAAATGCTGTCCATGATCTTGGGATTCAAAATTAGTTTCTTCACTTTTTTTGATATCCAGAATCTTCTCTGCAAGCTTGTTGATTTTCTTTACTTCACTGTTTTCCTTTTCTTCATCCAGATGCATTAAATCCTCATCAATTCTTTCATGTATGATTACAAAAGTCCTTCAATGTTGTCATCATCAATTTCTTATCAACATCTTTATCCAAAGTGTTGACAATATGTTGTACTAATTATTGAGATATTAAATCTATTTTCTCAATGATATACACATTAATTAAAGTTAAAAATAAAATATATCATAGAATATCATAAATTTTAGTATTAGAATCCATTAAACTTAAACTTAATGCACTTTTTTGAAGTGCTCAATATAAATAAATTATTTTAAATTAACAATATTAAACAATTATAAATTTTATTTAAAGCACATTGATTATGTAAGTAATATTTACTAAGGCAATAAACCTCAAGAGTGTGTGTTTGAAAATATGAAGGTAATAGGTACTAATTGGTAATAGGAATTGTGGACTTATCAGTGAAGTATTGAATAGCTTCATGCTCTCAGATCTAACAGCTTCAGCTTCACCTATTTATATAGAAAGTAGGTTGAAGTAAAAAAAAAAACTTCCTCTCTTTTCTTCCAAAGTGTAAGCTTGTGGTTAAGACCTGTAGAGGTCCCTACCTTTGCATTTGAAGTGCACATTCTTGAGGTTTATTGCCTTAGTAAATATTAACATTAAACAATGAACATGACAAAATCAAAGCTTAGATTATACAATTAATTTTTCATATAAATTATTTTGGTTTAAATTAAGTTTGTGGCAAAATGAAATTATTTTTAGCTTAATTATTATTCAAACCATCTTTAGAAATAACCAAAATATATTTAAACAAAATTATTTTAAGAAATAATAAAAAAAATTCTTTTTTTTTTGCTTTAGTAATGTAAACAAATCTCATCATAATATATTAAATATGAAATGATTAATCAATGAAAAATTTTATGTCAAATGCCTTTGGCTAACATAGCATATGTATGCACATGATGATGTTTTATAATCCTTCCTTCTTCTTGTTTGTCCAACACCTTTTGTTAGCAATTTAATTATCTTACCTCTTTATTTGTAGTCTTAGTAGTAAAAATGCTACATTATAAAAGTTATTTTACATATGTATTATATAATAATTTTAGTCATGATTCAAAAAATTAAATTAGAAAAACTAATGTGTGAATGCCAAAAAAAAATGATTTTCAAACTAAAGAGTAGTAGAACTATTAGAGATCTACATGCTGAATATAGAATGCCTTTTTAAAATATAAAAATGAAATAAAAATGAAGTCATAAGAGAATCTCTGAAATAAGCAGTTTATGGTATAATATCATAGAATGGATGGAAAATTTTATTAATGTGTATTAACAAAAAAGCAATTATTTGGTAATAGTATCTTTAAAATTTTGATTCTAATTCAAATTTACTTGTGCAGTATTGTATATAAAGGCTAAATATGTTAAATGAATTTTATATACATTTTTATATTTGTATTTTAAATTCAGCTTTGTGTGCTTGTGCATATTAGTGCATTTTAAATTTTGTATTGTATTTTTTCTATTTAAATAATTATGTTGGTTTGTATTTTAATTTAGTTGTGAATCTGGAAAGTATTACCCCTAAGTACAGGTATTTCAATATACTATAGACTGAACTTTCTATTTGTCTACTATACTTCTGGAAGTAATTACATTTATTGCATGGGACTCCATTCTTTGTACATAAAGCCTCTAGTAATTTATCCAATTTAATTTTACTGTATGCTTAGCACATACAATGGTTGAATTAAATAGCTTTTTCTCTGAAATAATAGCTTGTGCCAATTTCAGAAAGTTACAGCATATATAAATTAAATGCCAACTTTTGTTATAATATTGAAAACATTACAAAATAATGACGTTATAAATGATGGACTTAAAAACAAATTACCACAGCAAGCCTCTTATTAACAGTCACTTGTTTAAAAATTATAAACTAAGATTCCGTGTAAATGTTTTTTTAAGTTGCATAATATAATTATTCAGAATAAAAATAAAAAGTGAAATTAATGAGGTAATGTTCATCAATATTGATAATAATCAAATAAATTAATACTCCAATCCAAATATAACCTTATTTATACATATTTATCTGTTATAATGTAGAAGACTTAAATAAATTAGAAGCATGATTTTAGAACTGCGTTTTTAATTTAGAGTTAATTTTATTTTTCTAATATAATATATTTGTCTTAATATATTTATAAAAAGTTAGAGAATTTTTTAAAATTTTACTTTATTTAGAAGTAATATTCATTAAGGCTGTAGCCTCAAGCACATGCGTATAAAAATGCGATAGTAGGGACCTCTACAGGTCTTAAACTACAAGCTTACTCTTTAGAGACTACAGCCTTAATGAATATTACTTACGTAATCAATGTGCGTTTAAATAAATTTATTTAAAAGTGTAACTTGAATATATTCCTATTTTTAAATTTTATGCAATTATTGGAATTTGTTTAATTTATTTTATCGCCGACATTCACTATGGTCGTAATAGCTCTAGCAGATTGTAATGATTAAATAACTCGAAATACTAATTATTACAGTACCAACATCTTATTAATATTATTACCCTATGTAGTTTGGTACAGCAGTAGAATGGGAACTTTAGATCCATTAATCTCACTAGGACTTGGACTTCTGTAGCTCCATTTTCTTATGAATCCCCAATTAATAAAGCCATTCGATTTTTTATTTTGATTGTTATTGAAACTGTAATAATTGTATTTTTTTTTTTTTTTATTTTTAAAGTTAATATTAAAAAAAGTTTAATAGATAAACATGTTTACTCTGTTAAATATATAAAAAGAAAAGTAATTAAAAATTTACAGTAATATTTTCATTTTTCGTTTAAAAAAATTAAAAATATAAAAGCATAAATTGTAGTTTCCGCTTTTATAAATTAATTTATGATTTAATTAAAAGTCTAAAAAAATATTCTTATGAATTTTTTTATTTAATTACAAATTTATTTTAAATTATCTCAACAGCTGAAAAATTCTTTAATAAATGATAGGGAAAAAAAGTTATTATCTATATTCCTTTTCATTTTTGAAAAAGTACTTTCATAATAACAACACACAAATTAGCAAACCTAATAAAAACATTGCAATTGTATTTTACTATTATTTATAAATAATCTATAAATTTACATTATAATATCATTACTTATCTAATGCTGTTCGAAATTATTTTTCCCACACACTTAATTTGCTTTGTAATGATCCAGAAAGTATTTTTTGTTTATTTTTTTGTTGTTTTGTTTCTTATTTTGCTGTTTGATAGACTATGAACTTTTTTATAATTAACTTTGTTTAAATCTTTTTCATATATAAATATGTATATAAAGATTTTTTTTTTTTATATGTTATAGCATCGGCCGGGAGGCGAACCCACAACAACTGTCTGCAAACAACTGCTTGCTTGCTAGGCAGATGCGCTGATCTCTCGGTTAACAACGCTTGATTTTTGCATGCACTTTTTTAAAACATAGACAAAATCATTTTAATTAATGATTGCTTATTGACATATATTTAATGTAAGAAAATTGCATTAATAGTGTACTAGAATTTTTAAATCTATGATTAAAATGTTTGATTAGTTATTTTAAAGTTTGCTGTATTTATTTTGGTCGCTTAGTATTCAGAAGTTTATAAAAAGTTTAAGGACCAAAAGGGATATATTTGGACAGTTATTTATGATGGATTGTAAGATCCAGAAACTTCCACTTTATCACTGAACCAAACTATGAGATGCTATTGATGTTCTGTTTAATTAAATTATAGTTTTAACATCTTCAAAACATATAGGAAATTGATATAACTTTAAAAAAAAAAAACGCTAAAGTAGATAGTCTAACTCAAATTGTATTTCAGAACTATTATTATGCATTAGGAAACTCAGGCAAGATCTAAAAGTCAACGCATTGAAGTATAGCATTATTAATTAATTATTTTTATTTTATTTAGATAAGCCAAATACTGATTATATATCATATTGTAGTTCTCATTGCATCATAATTAAGTTTTTATCGTTTATCTTATTGAAATTATAGACACTCTAATGTAATAGAATAGCATTTTATAAAGAGAGTTCTCACTTTATAGTTTTCTCTATAATATCGCAATTCAAATAATTCTTCCTACACTTTTTTCAACAAAAACTTTTTATTATATTATTACAGTTTTGACTGTACCTTGCAATTTTCATCAGATCTATTAAATTAAATACACATAACAATACAACCATTAAACAATACATTTCATACCTTATACAAATTTATGAATTCTCAAAATTATTAATTTTTTATTAACTTCTTAAATTTTTTTAATACATATTATATCTCTTATATACAAATACTCTTCCAATTTTTAGTTTTCTCTATAATGATGCTGATTTTAGACCTTGCATATATATACATATATATAGTATATTCTATTATTATTACACTCAATATTTTTATAGAATTCCTTTAGTGATTAAAATTAAATATCTAATACTTTTATATAAACTAATTGACATCTATATCTAATGATTGTGGTAAAAAGAAAAGTCATAAACAGACTAGCTGCAATATTTTTATATGTATAAAATTTCAGTATTCTTTTACTCTTAATTCAATACATATATCATCCACAATGCTATTAATACCAGTTTCTCATCATTATAAATGCATTTTCATTGAATATTTATTATTAGTAGTAATGCAATTTTATTATTATTAACTTTTTATTTAAAGTTTACCACGTTATTATGTGATAGTGTGCCAAATGCCAAATGTTTCATGCATGTTAATGTGAATAGAATATTAAAATAAATAGATATGATATTTTATTTTAAAAAATTAACTCACATTTTAATATTGTTTTTTTGAATTTATAAATTATAAAATTATATATATATATTACTTATAAAGGTAATTTTTATAAGATTAAGGAAGGGTGGATAATAGGTTATATTATTTCTCCTTTAGTATGTTCAGTTTATATTAGTTATATGGAAGAGGAAATTATTATTAAAAAGAATTGTTAATATGTAAAGTTATTTGTCAGATATATTGATGATTGTTTATTTGTAGTTGAGAATGATAAATTGAAGGAATTTGTAAACGAGTTTAATTGTTTTGATCCTTCTATAAAATTTGTGTTAGAAGGAGGGGGTTAGATTTTGGTAAGTTAAAATTTTTAGATCTTTTGGTGATTAGAAATGTAGAGGCTAATTGTTTACTGTGCAGTCATTTTGTTAAAAGTAAAGAATTAAGATCTATACTTAAACCTGATAGCTATTAGTCTGTATCTCATAAAGTAGCTGCTTTAAGGAATTATTGTCATAGAAATAATAAATTAAATAATTCTAGTGGGGTAGCTTTGTTTCAGAAATATCAATTTTATAAAGATTACTTAAGGTTTAGTTACTCTGATAAATTTGTTAAAAGTATTTTATTTAATAGATGTAAAGGTTAAAGAAAAATATGATTTTATTTCTTTGCCATTTAAATTGTCTTCTTATAAAATTAAATGTAGAAATAGTAAATTGTTTGGAAATAAGAAAATTGCTTGGAGAAGAGGTGTTACATAGAATAATTTATTAAATAATACAAAAGAAATTTTTGATAGAAAGACTATTCCTGGTGTAGTATATTTTATCCCTTGTTTATTTTGTAAGAAGGTTTGCATAGGTCAGAGTAGCTTGAGTTTAAATGAAAGAATAAAGGTTCATAAAAGTAGAGTTAAAAATAGATATCTTAGTTCTGATTTGTATGTTCATGAAAAAGATATAGGCAACACTATTGATTTGATGAAGCTAAGGTTGTCTTCTTTGAGAGAAATGAAATCAAAAGAAGAATTAAAGAAACTTTATTATTGAAAATTTATTATTCTTAAGCAATTAATTTATTTAAGAGTTATTTTATGGATGGGAAGTGAATGGATTTGTGGGTAATGTTTAATATTATATATACTGTGTAGTTTTTGTAGTTTTTTACACTTGAGAAGTCTGCTTGTAGCAGTGAAACCTTTGGTTGTGTTTTAATATTATTTTTGCTGGTCTGTTTGAATTTTGGATTTGGTGTAGTTTTGATTATATATTGACTAGTGTAGCATTATGCTTGTAATGTTTATATATATATATATATATATATATATATATAAATATTATATATATATATATATATATATATATATATATATAATGTTTGATTGAATACAAGTATAATTTATATACCTAGAGTTATGTAATTATATATGGGATTTGAACACAGATAATTGAAGGGAGCTTGAAATTCTATATTCAAATCCCATATGTAATATATATGTTAATTTAAAATATGTATAGTATTTATATTTTAAGCTAGATGTAATTAGAGGAGATTTGATCCCCTCCTCTTCTGTGTATTTAAATGGGATTAATATTGTACATATGATGGATCATATTGACTTATGGTCAACATGGGTATTACACAACAACAATTGTCAAGCAAGGGCTTTGAATATACCATCATCAGATTTTTAATGATATGGATGGGTAAAGTGTTGGAGAGTTGAGAAGATTGAAAGTCTTTATTCCAATCCCATATATATATATATATTGGATTGTTTATGTGTCTCATTGCATGCAACCATATAGTAGTATGTGTGAACATGTATATATATATAAAGTTGAAAGAAAAAGTAAAAATAAATGCAAACAAAACATGTTTATAGATATTTTCTATGTTACACTGGAATAACAGTTAAGGATTAAATAATTTTGAATTTAAAATGTTTCTAATATAATTTACATATTTTAAAAAGGTCTAATGAATATTTTATTAATTCTGATTTTGAAATTAAAATAAACATGTTTTTTTTTTTTTTGTTGTGGTAGATATATTGGTAATTATAAAATTCCACTATCTACTTTGATTAGATTTTTTTTTTTTTTTAAATTAAAGTTTGTATAACATATTTTGATTCTACAAAATTGTTTTTGAAAAGGATTAAAATTAATTGAAAAAGCATCATTAACTTTCTTCAATCGAGATAGAAAAAACTTTTTTTTTTATTTACTGTGTTTTTAAATTCCAGACCAACTATAAAAAGGTTGGAAAAAAGCTTAGAATAGTTTTTTGAGAGTTTTAAAAGTTTTTTTACAGATTATGACAACAAGATGATTACTACTATGAAGTGATAACTGAAGGCAAGATACAATGCAAGTCCAACTGCTGTTACTAGTTTACAAAAATAGAGTTTGGATTCATATGGAAGCAAGGCCCAACTTTTCTGTGGTTCATTAGCCTATATTTATTAAATATTAGCCAGTATGTATGAAGTTTATCAAATTTTAAACTAAATTGAGTTGACTATATGTAGGCCACCAGTTACCAGATTATACCTATACTGAAGATAAAAACAAGGGAGTCTATTGTTTTAAAAGAAACCAGCTTACTTAGAGAGTCCATCAGCTTGCTGAGGAATTAGTTTATAGTAACCATCTCCTCATGACAATAAAAAAAATCAATTTTAAGCAATAATTACATTTCCATACAGTTCTATTTATAGAATCACGTGACTAAAGAAGGTGTACAAACATCTTAAACTCAGATTTGTTATCTAAATTTTCATCAACTTTTAAAAAAATCAAATTTAAGTTTACTAGTTTATTAAACCATCTACTTATGACAATCAAAAGGATATGCCCATAGGAAATAAAGCATATAAATTTGGAGTACTTAAACAGAAAAAGTAAAGGAAAAAAATTGAAAAAAATATTAATTAAAAATCCACATGTTCAATAAACATAAAATTTATAGAATTCAAAATGGCAGTAACTGCACTTTAATATTAAATGTTTATAACTTCTAAATTACGAATGTTATTAAAAGTCTGAATTTCCAAATACTGAAACATTATAACTTCTAATTACCAGAAATTCTTGGTTTGTCCAATGTGAATACTGTTCGAAATTCATCTTCTAATATCATAATGCAATCTACTCTTGATATACACTAAATAAAAAATTAATACATTTGATTCCTTTATTTTGTCAAAATTCTTTAGGTTTTTAAAAACTGATGCTTTTCTTTTATTTCTGATTTAAAATAATGCTTGGAGATGATAATTATGAAGAAGATCCAAGTTGAAATACATACATGCTAGAAAATAAAAAGAATAGTAACATAAATAAATAAAAAAAATGTTGATTATTTGAAATGTAAAAAGTGTTTACTTTTAAATAAGATAAACACTTAAGTTCAAACAGAGGTACTGACAACAAAACAAAAAAAAATGTATTTATAAATAAAATA
The DNA here is from genome assembly GCA_028023455.1 of Epiperipatus broadwayi. Lineage (NCBI taxonomy): Eukaryota > Metazoa > Onychophora > Udeonychophora > Euonychophora > Peripatidae > Epiperipatus > Epiperipatus broadwayi. The sequence continues at coordinate 4,408,553 of JAQFVV010006197.1, forward strand.
ACATATTGGAAGGGGGGATTCTTTTGTTAATTATGCAAAAAGTATTGAAAATATTAGTCATATATTATTTAAAGTTAGAAAATATGGATATAATGAGTTTATAATAATTAAATGAATTTGTTAAAAGTGTGTTTTTATATTTTATTTGGGGTTATAAAAAATAAAAATAACTTCAAAACTAAAGTTATTGGATAGATAATTATATTGTATGAAAAGAGAATAAAAAACATCATAGATGTAAAATTTTTGATTCCATGTAGGTTAAATAAAGTATGATAAAATGCAAAATATATTATAGACTCATGATTTGAATAAAAAAAAGAAAACATAATTTAATGACTGTATTTAATTGCCAATATCTTTCTTTACTATATTGAATTTTACTTTGTACAGAATCAACAAGCTTTATTTTAAAAGATCAGCATACAACTACAGAGTCAACAGCCTAGGGGTAATTTTTCTATGTAATTAACACTTATTTACATTTTTTTAACAACAAAAATGCTGAATAATTTATTTACTCAATATGGTACACATAAAAATAATTGATTACTTGGGAATTCACAAGATGCTTGAGCATCAGAAATGACAGGTCTGAAGCTGTATCGGTTTAAAGTCCAGGTTGATACTCTATCACTACATTAATTTAGGCAGATCCGTGATATGTTTTTCATTAAATATTACATAAATTGATAGAATTTAAAAATAGTAATTTCGATTTTATTCATTAGCAAAACCAGAAACTACTGTTAAAAAAATGAATTATTTTCTCCTTATATACATATATGTACAACTACTTATATTGGTTTTCTTTCTTTTCTTAGAAATGACTGATATAAATTAAGGCTAAATAAACTGATCACATGATGCAAATGTGCCTCTAGTGTCACATCAATGTTAAGTTATAAATCTTTTTTTATTAACTAAAGTTGTTTTTTGTAAATGTAATTAAAACTCTTAGAGTAAGTTTGGCAACATTTCAATAAGACTGGAATGTAATTCAAAATCTAATTTTCACAAGTGTTTGATTATATGTAAAAAATTTCCTATTTTAGAAAAACTATTTTTTTAATAATATTAAAAAAACTTTATTAATTTGTAAAAAAGCTCGTATTTGAAATGTTAAAATAAACGTTAAGAATTAGCAAACAGCAGCAAACTCATTTCAATTATAATATCACGTGACTATTGTAGCGTTCTTTTAGTAGTTATTTCAATTTTTTTTTTTTTTTTAAAGAACTTAAGATATATTATTATGTTTTTGTTTTTATTAAATTATACATTCTAATTATTATTCCGAACAATTAATATACTTTGACAAGTCAGTTAAACTAGGTGGAATTAACCTAATTGTATTTGATATAAAAAATTTTGCAAACTACATTTTAAAAAATTACTAATTTTGTAAAATATTTATGCCAAATTAATAGTAATTAGACATGGTTTTAATATTAAGTAATTTCTTTTAAAAAATAGTAAAAAAATATTTTTTGGATAATTTTATTTATTTTGTTTTAACTAGCGTTTATAATTACACTAAGGTATTTATATAATTGTTAACTTTTAATTTAGAGTTTCAATTCTTTTTTAAAAGCAATTGAAAATGATTTTAGTCTTTTTATCAATCGTAAACTCTTGAAAATACTAGTGTATTTAATGTTTAAGTAAAAAGTTTCTGTTAATTCACTTTGATAAATATTCTTTAGAATTTGAGAATATTTACAGTCTACATTATCATGTCGGAAATTTAAACACATGAAAAATGTATATAAAGACAAATGCTTTTCCTTTATCTATAAATCCAATGCAAAATGGCAGCCCATTCTTGATGATCCTTTCTACAATCTTTTTTTTTTTTTGTACATAATATGATTTACTGGCATTAAGCACCTTTAAATTCAGTAGTTCTTTTGTTGAAACGCAAAATTCTCTTTAGTTAATTTACAATGATTTTACTAAATATTTAATAAAGAAATAATTAAACTTTAATGGATTTCCAATTCCTATATATTTCATCTTTTTTATATATAACTGTTGCATGCTTCCAGTTATCTTTTATAAATATATTATCTAATCATTTGGAGTACAGAATTCCCAGTAACTTCTTTACTTTTTTTAACTATTTATTTTAAAATATCTATATTGATTTAATGATTCTACCATTTCATAAACCTTGTTAACCATTTATTGATTTAATTTCTTTTTCATATATAATGATGTCTTCTCTAATTTAATATTATTGCAATTTGTCCTGTATTTTTAATGAAAAACCAAAAAATTCATTATATTTTCCAAAAATTTATTCTCTTTTGTAAATATATTTTCCATTTCACAAAAATATTTTTTAAGTTATTGATTCTTTTCTATAGATTTTTAAAATGTGTGATTTTGAATTATATTTACACTTCATTTTTAATGCATATTTTGCCATATCCTTGCAACAAATCTACAGGATTATTGCATTTTCTATAAATTTTATGAGTTTTTGTTTCCAATCATTTTCATATCCATATCTAAACAAACATATGCATATTAAACAACTTCATAGAGCAGAGCTAGACAACTTCTGTCTAGCTTAGACATAATTAAACACATCTACTACACTATACTTAACAGACTAAGAATTAAAGCAGACATCTTGTGTCTTTCATAAATTATTAAAAATAAGATACATTCTTTATCCTCTACTTAATTATATATGATTTCATAATTAATTGTGTTTTATTTACATCTGGTATCTATCACAATTTTACTCCCAAATTGCAACATGTTTGACAAATTCAGCTTTATTTGCATTTAAAAGCTAAGAAATAGAATAGTCCATTTTATTCTTTAGTTTGTTAAAATGTGATTTGTTTATTTTTTTTGATGGCTAGATGAAATTTGATCAGTTATGTTCTGTTTTTATCTATATTGTTTTATATATATATTTTTAAATGACTTAAACTCTTCAAAGTGTATGTACATTTGTTTCAATAGCTAAACATTAAGATAGTCATTCTACAAAATACATGTATTTTGAAAGCAACCATCCTTGGTACTTTGAACATTTTGTATCAGTTTGTTATATATCTAGGTGAGTATTTTAATTAGAATTATTTTTTGAGGTTTCAAAAATAAGTTTATACAATTATGCTTTGGGTGTTATCACATTGTGTTGAGGTAGCCTGTTATAACATGAATGATATATTAATTATTCACAATAAATCAGGCATGCATGAATTAATAATATAAAAGCTTTGTCAATAGATTGGCACAAAGTTCATCTTTTCTCTAGGTCATTAAAGAAAAATTGTTTTAAAATATCTCCATTTTATAAAGTAAATGATTTGATTTTTATTGTGGAAAAAGAAAGCAACATCTTGCTTTAAAAATCAATATAATAAATAAGGTATTTGAGTTCTAGTTAACTATTTTAAAAGTAAGGAAACATGCTTTAAGGCTATTTAGAGACTCAACCATTTTTTTTTCTAAATTATTTTGATTTAAATTAAGTAAATTATTATATATAGAGCTCACAAACAAGCTCTTAACAAACTTTGTAGAGCTTGTTAAGAGCTTATTTGCCAGCTCTATATATATAATATTTGTAATACACGCTTGTTAAATTAGATCATGCGACATATGACTTGACTTTTTTTGTAATTTAAATAAATTATGAACATAGAAATAAAACTTAAAATCTTACTAATTTTAATTGTAAGAATGAATTAGCTAAAAACAATTATTATTTACATAATATATGATGAAAGAATGATTGGTTTTAAAAGAGATTTATGATGTTATGATAGTGTTGTTTGGATTATTAATAGATCTTAAATGTCTCAAATAGAGATATAATTATTTATAAAGAACTGCATCATGCTGCAGGACATAGCTATAGCATACCCACATGTCTCATCAATGACAGAATTTAAATTCAGGTCAGGTGAGTTTTAAAAGATTTTTGTTTCACAAAATGGTTTAATTTTTTTTCAAGCATTCATCAAAGGATCAAGCCATTTGATCAAACAAATAGATATCTAGATATTATTTTCTAAAGGGTAAAGATTACAGATTAATCTAAGTTTGTCAAATAAATGAATATAATGATTCATAAAAAAGTGTCTATTTCTATGAGTACTATGGCCATAGTTTCATTTTTTTCTCTCTTGGTACCTAAAAGTAATTGTAAGTTACAATTCTATACAATTATGTAAAACTACATTTTATTATAATGTGTAAAACTGTTAGAGTTTTAATAAATAATATCCAAACAATATAAATTAATGCCAGCAATAATATCACATGACTTTTTTTTGCTCTTGCAAAAATATAAGTAACATATGAAAAGTCAGGGAATATTTTTATTGATGTGATCTTTCTAATTTGCATAAAACTGAAGTCTCTAAAATATATAGAGACTGACTTTATTTCACATCTACATATTTTTAGGAATTTGGCATGGATTTAAAAACCTTATGGGTTACTTTGGCTTGAATTTAAAAACCTTACGGGTTACTTTGAATTCGAAGTTCTTACTGATGAAGGTAAAAACCAAAACTTATCTAAGGCTAAGTATGTGACAGTATAATATCTGGTGTCTACTGATTATTCGATTTTACAGTAGGCTGCTCTAGAGTAAAGTGAAAAGAACGACATAAACTTTGTGTACTTGTTTGAGTCTTTAATATGGAGATCTAGTCTTTTTTTATTTTACATTTAGCAGAAAGCAATAATACAAGGGATCTAGTAATATGAATGATAAAGCATTTAAAATAAGTATATTTCATGCTTTAACATGTTTTTTTAACTATTATGATTAACTTGTTCAAATATAACCAATATTATTTTTTACAAGTAAAAGGCGGAGTAAATATTTGTAGTCATATGTGTTATAATATAGTTATTTATAATGCTTTATATGTATTTTTGTTTGTTTAATGTTTTTTTTTAATTTTTCATTAATAATTAATTGCTACTACATTTTTTAATCTTTCAACATTAAATATAAATTTTGCATTCATCATTATTAATAATTAATTACATCATGACAAGAATGTTTTATTTATTTATATATGTGTGGGTTTTTTAATAATAATAAAAAAGTGAAGAACTCATTTACAAAAAAAGAAAAAGAGTAGCAAAAGCTCTTTCTATGTATATATTTTTCTCAAATAATTGGTTAATTAATAAGTAAATTTTATAATTTTATACTTTTTTAAAATAAAATAAATAAAAAAAAATTAGATTTATCATTATAATCTAAAATAATGAGAAATTTAATACATTAAAATGTGAAATTTGTAAATACTTTATTAAACTTTTTTATGTAGCTGAAATTCAAGTAATTAGTTCATGAATTGTTTTTAAATTAGATATACATTTTTTGAACTATAATATAATTCTAATAATGGAAAAATAATAAAAATATTTGCTACATAAAAATAATGCAAAATGAATATATATATATATATATATATATATATATATATATATATATATATATGCATGTGCAAATATATGTGCACATAGTTTGATTGTGCTATCTATGTAACATTTTTAGAGTCTTTATGCTACTACTAATATTGTGAAAAGTACTGAACACTACAGTTGGTTTTTAACACACCCATATGTAATATAAATTTTGTCATATATTAAAATTTCTAATTCACTACATACATTTAAATAGATGAATAAAATACCTGGAAAAGATAAATGATACCATGTTGCATTTTGGACATATTATGCCAATACTATGCAAACATATTTAAACCTACATGCATCATTCACAAAGTTCATTTTTTTGAAATGAAAAAGCAAGCTTCTCTTCGATTAATTGCTGTAGGATCGCTTGCTATGTAGCAAGCTTCTTTAACATTTCTTTTTGTATCATTTCTCTCTGTACACACAATACTTGCTGCTAATGGTTGAAAAATGTGGCTAGTAGTTTTCTCATGTTCTGCAAATATTGAATTATACCATGCTTTTGTTTTTGTTCTATTATATAAATATTTATGTCGAGATAATCTGGTTACAATATTTGCTTTGGTTTCACTATAATATGAGGCATGGCATTTATTGTGGGAGCATGTAATTTTATATACAACATGAGGAGTTAATTCGGGTGTTATTTTGTCTTTAGTATTATTTATTAATCTGTTAGTGGAATTCAAATTTATTGGAAGGTTTATTAATTATTTGTTTGGATAGTGAGTAGATATATGGAATAAGGATGCATGGTTTGTTTGCTTTCTGTTGTTGATGATTTATTTTATAGAAAAATAGTTTAACTTTTTTATGGATAGTTGCCCTTTTATGTCCTATTTTGACAAATGATCATCTATATAATGTATTAGATTATCTCTCATATCAGCTTCATATTTGCATAATGAGTAGTTTCTAAAAAAAATGCAGAGAGGGCTGCAAGTTTGTAAGTTTGAGGTACTTGTGAGTCAGAGTGAATTAAACTTCTTACTTCTACATGTTTTACAATCATTCAGTAATCCAGCTTATATATATATATATATATTATAATGATCCAGAGATAGTGGCTTAATGTAATCTGCACTACAGGGCGCCATCTAGGCATTTGAACCTAGAAAAATTTATATAGTAGGCAGATACATAAGTTCAAAAAAAATATTTATTTTATATTGGTTGATTCCGGTCATTAGCCCATTGTCACTAGCTCAGTGAAATAGCAGAGATTTATATTTTATAATAAATTCTTATCTAAGAATGTATAAAAAAGAATATAATAAACCACTGCCAGTAATTATACACACAAACATTTATTTACGCACATATATATATATATATATATATATATATATGTAAATAATGTTAAAATTATATATATATATATATATATATATATATATATATATAAAATTTAACATTATTATTTTAGTATGTTTACTTTAACATTTAACATTATTTTTAACTTTTATTTTAGATTTCAATTTATATTTTAATTTTCATACTATTATAAGTTCTCACAGATGGGTTTATAAAAGTTTGTTTTAAAATGTTGAGTATAGATCGGTTACATAGATTACACGATTAAAAAACATTTCAAAATAAACATAAACGATCAAAATACAAAGTCATTGATACTGTCAATTGCATAGGGAATACAAGAAACCCAATGGTATTCATTATAAGATACCACAGAGACACCAATAACTTAAAAGACATCTGAATAAATACATTTTAAATACTCACCGTAAGGTATCATTATTTACCAAATGTCTATATATTTTGATCAAATATGAAAACCAAAAACATAATTAACCGATAACGAATCCATGCAACATCCATACCCAACTTAAATTTAATGCATTTTTATTTAGAGTGTCGAGTATGAATAGATTACATAGATTTGCATTTGAAAGAAAATATTCTATCCTTATTTAACCTTAGGCGAAACATTCACAGCTAAACCGGCATCAATACATCTGATATATCGATGTGTTCAATGTAATGCGAAATATGACAGCACAATTAGGTTAAGAGAAGAAATTGCTTCTTGTCAGATAGGAATACTACATCTATCGGATGATAAGAGCAATAAAAAAACTCCATAGGAAGGAACTGCGGTCTCCGTGTTATAATTTTTCCCATAGGCAAAATGAGTGTGTGCGGTATATAAAGCGATTCTGCCCGTAGCGAACCTCATACTACATTTACTAATTACACCAATATATCCAGTCCATTGACCTAATTCAACTATGAAACAAATAATCTAAGATTACCCTCCCCTAATATGACTTTACAAATCTATATAGCCGTTCACGCCCGACTTAAGTTTAACATTTATATAATTTAATTTATCGCAAAACAAAAATCATAAATAAAAATTAAAGAATAAAAAAAAAAAAAAATGAAAATGATTTTACAAAAAAGAAATACATCAAATAAAATTATAACTAATTAATAAATAATTTAGTTTGGTCAGATAGGAATCTATTTCAATTATTTTAAATACGGAAAGTTTTTAATTTAATGTTCTTGAATTATCTAAAATTCTTACGGTTTTGAAAGGTCCATACTTTGTAGTTGTTTGTAATTTCAAAAAGGGAATTCCCATGCCATCCTGAAGATATTGGTATCCAGTTAGCCATTGTTTTTTATTTATCAGGAGGTCTTTTACTGTTGGTCCTTAATGTAGAAAAAATGATGTCATTTTTTTTAACAAAACTGAAGGGATTGAAGAGTGCGCCTTTTCAATCCCTTCTCCTTCAACTCTGCACTAACACATACATATAGTCACATCTCTCTTCTAATAGCTCCTGTAATAACTAACTAATAATTTCCAAACTTTTTCTTTTATATTAATTTTAAGGATTCAATTGACATTACGTCATGACGATGTGATGGTTCTTTCACTGAGGTCTGATTCCATTGTTTTTCTCTCCTATCTGACTGTTGCTTATACATTTGAAATGCCCAAGTGCTAGCTTACTAATTAAAATAATCATTTCCATTTTTCGATAACATTAATTAATTTGTTTTCCAAACTTAAAGATATATTTTTATCTTTAAATCTTTTTAAGTTTTTGCTTTTAAAATACTTTTTCTATTTTTAATAAAGTTTTATTTTAATAATCTTTTTCATCTGTGCGATTTTATATATATATGAGTTTAAGAAAGAATTAATTTTCAATTTTTAATTCTTAAAAAAGATGTTTTTATTTGCAAACTTTTATTTTTTTCATGTTTAATAATAAAAAAACAATGTAACGTCATCTGTGCCCGTTACAATATATATATATATGCCTACTAATTCGAATATCCAGGTATTTAACTTTTTGTTGAGGATCTTCCCAAACTTTATTGAGGTTAAGCTTGGTGAGATTCTGCAAATTGTTTTGTATATCAAATATAATATTTTCTGTAGCAGCAATTAATATATCATCAACATAATGTGTATATATAATATTTGGTGTGGAGGCAATATTTTCTGTTCAATGTGGTTGAGAACTATACTGGAAATAATGCCACTAAATGGAAGACCCATAGGCTAACCATTCTGCATATGAAACCATTTATTTCTAAATATAGCAATTATATTTGTATCAAGCCACTTTAAAAAATCAATGATGAATTCAAACTGTGTAGGTGAAAAGTTTTTATCTGTAAGTTCTTGACCAATTAATTTAATGGATTGTTTATGATCAATAGATCCATATAATTCTGTAATATCTAAAGATGCAATTTTAAATGTTGAATGCTTTCTCTTTATATATTCAAAAGAAGATTTGATGCTATAATTTTCAAAACCTAATTCATCTATAAGCCATCGATCAATTATACTAGCAGTTTTAAAATAGTGTGATGCTCCAAAATCAAGCATAAGCCTGAGGGGTGCACCAGGTTTATGAAGTTTTACATTTGCAAAAATTCAAGAAGGAGAAGAAGTTGAGAAGTAAATTCTGAGGTATTCTGATTAGCAAGTATTGTTTGTATAGAGAGAAATGATATAAAGTAAAAATTAAAGAATTGTAGCAAGCAATCCTGCAGCAATTAATCGAAGAGAAGCTTGCTTTTTCATTTCAAAAAATGGGCATTGTGAATTATGCACATAGGCTTAAATATGTTTGCATAGCATGTGCATAATATATATTTTTTCATTAAACTTAAATCTGTGAACATAGGATTACATATTTTTTCGAAAGTGCTCAGATAATATTTTATTAAATTTTATTTTTAAGCTTCATTGTCTGTGTGTAAAACACTTATAGAATTAAATATAATACTATTGTTTAAATTATAATTTACATATGTATATGATAAGTGGCTTAAATATGCAGCAAAGAATATAAAATTATTCTAATTTTTTAATAATTAATTTGATTTTAATTTTGAAAAGATTGAAACACAAAATATAATATTGTTTAAATATAAATAGTAAATGAATACAAATATGTTATCTATCTTTCTTTCTATCTATATATATATATATATATATATATAGATAGAAAGATAGATATATAGAAAGTATATATATATATATATATATATATATATATATATATATAAAAGACATACTTTGCAAGTTCATCCATGTTAAAAATTTAAATATTGGTATACCGACATTTTGACGTGATCACACAAGTCATCCACTGAGTGATAAAAGGTAGAAAGATGATTGTAGAGGCACTACAATCACTGATTTAAAAAAAATGTTGGAAAAAAACAACAAAAGCCATTATTAATAAATCGCCTATTGAAACAGAGATAAAAAATAAAATAATCCCTCATGAAAAATCTTGTGTATGTCCAAAATTTTATGGACTTCCAAAAATTCCCAAACCAGATACCCCCCTTTTTCCAATAGTAAGTGCAATAGGATATCCAATTCATATTTTAGCTATATAGTTAACAGATTTTATTAAACCTACAATCTCATCTATTAAATCATATATTAAAAACTCTTCTTATTTTATTTCTGTTTAAAAAACTTTAAAAATTTATGCTAATGACATTCTGGTCAGTTTTGATATCTTGTCTTTGTTAATAAACATTCCAATTGATGAAGCTATAAATATAATTTCACAATTTTGCAATGTACCAGACCATATTATTGCTTTGATTAAGCATTGTCTTTTGAACACATATTTTGTATACAATGGACAGCATTTCAGACAAGTTTATTTGGTACTCCTATGGGCTCACCTATCTCAGGAGTAATAGCTGATTTATTCATGGAAAATATAGAAACCCATGCTTTAGAATCATCATCTTTAAAACCTCTCATTTGGCTCAGATACATAGATAACACTTTTGTCATATGGCAACATGGAAAAAATAAATTAGATGATTTTTTCTTACATTTAAATAATATGCATCCTCATATTAAATTTACAATGGAGATAGAGACTAATAGAAAAACTCCCTTTTCTTGATGTTCTAGTCACCAGCACCAAATAGTTTATCTTTTTTGATTTACAGAAAGAATACACACATGGGGAGATATTTACATTTACATTCTCATCATCACCCAACTCAGATAGTTTCTGTAACCAAAACTCTTTTAAATAGAGCAATTAACCTTTTAGATAAGTCACATCTGAAAAAAGAAATAAATTATATTAATAGTGTTTTATTAGCAAATAGTTATAATTATAAATTTATAAAAAAAAAGGCTTATTTCAAGCCCAAAATGGACAAAATAAGAAACAAAAAGATGATAAATAAGTTATTAGGATTTGTGTTCCATATGTAAAAGGATTAGACATATATTAAAATGCTATAATATAAATGCAACATTTTCTACTCATTAAAAGATCAGAAGTATAATAACCAAGCCTAAGGATTCAATCACTCTTGAATCTCATGGTGTTTATCAAATCTTGTGAATATTGTAAAGCTTCTTACATAGGTATGAGTAATCATTGCATCAGTGTTAGGAGATATGAGCATGATAATGCAGTTAAACAACACTCATCATCATCAGCACTCTCATTCCATACTATAGATTCAGGTCATAAAATTGATTTTTCTAGTATCAGGATCATATGCAGATATGATAATCTCTACCAATGCAAAATTAGAGAAGCCATTGAGATACTTAAAAGGCCAGATTGTATCAATAAGGGAGACAATACATACAAACTTCCTCCTATTTGGAAAGATTTTTTTAAAAAACATTCTTAATTTAACATTTTTGCTATTGGTAGAACTTTAACGTATTTTTTTTTTTCAAATCAGTGATTGTAGCACCTCTACAACCATTTTTCTACCTTTTATCACCCAGTGGATGATTTGTGTGATGAAGTCAAAACGTCAGTATATCAATATTTAAATTTTTAACACGGATCAACTTGCAAAATATGTCTTGTATATATGCAACCCGTGAAAATTTTTATATCAACATATATATATATATATATATATATATATATATATATATATATATATATATATATGAAATTAGCATTATAAAATATTTTATTTGCTAATTACAATTATTAATTTAATGTAAGGACTAAATTATTTTTCTAATATATAAATAATTATTTCTATGCTAACCTATAAAAAATACAATATACTGATTAAATCAATTATTTTATATAGCGCGAAGTTTTATAAACTGTAATAGCTAAACAGCATTAAGCTGTTGCACATACACTTTGCAGATTTTAACTATAAATGACTGAATACAAACACTTCAAACACATGATAAAGTCTTTGGGAAAAGATATACTGATTAATATTTCAGCGTTTAAATTTCCATCTATCTTAAACATAAAAAATAATTGTATGCAGGAAAAAACATTTAGACACCAACATTTTTAACTTTTCTTGATACATAGTAATTTAGTCTTTTATAAACAACAAAATAAAATTAAGAAACTTTATAATAAATAGCCTTTTAAGAAAATTATTTTCTTTTTGAGACTTTAAAAGACTTTAAACTGTTAAGTTTCTTTGTTATTTACCTTTAAACTTATTTCATTAGTTGGTTGTTGTTAGATTATTAAAAGTTGTATATTTGTATAATTTAATATAAGTTATTATAAGCAAAATATTCCTTCTTTTTAGATCAAGAATAGTAAATCTTTTTTTTCTTGCCAAGGAACCATTTGAATATTTATAATATCATTTGTGGGTCATATAAAATGATCACTTTAAAAATTAGTCCACTATATTTGATCAAAAATTTAATTAATTTATTTCTAATCATTAGGAGTGGGCAACCTTTTCAATTGGTAATGTAATTTCAACTTTCTCTTTTTAAATGAGGTCATAAACATTATTATTAATGAATGTTCCATAATTAATAATAATTTTTCCAATTCAATTTATAATTATTCTTCATAACATATTTATATTCTTAAATTTTTTTTTATGTTCTGGGCAGATTAATTCTACAGTAGCTATTATGCAGTAACTTATATACTCCCCATCAGAAAATGTTTTTGAAGTTTCTGCTTTTTTGTTGAAATAATATACTTTGCTTTCACATAATTTTTTGGTTTGTTTGTACTTTTGATGAAACATGCCATCTACTTTATAAATCTTCTTTTCAAGTTTACTATTTTAATATTTCTTTCCCCCAACAATTTTGATGTAATCAAAATGTTTTGATAAACAGTTTTTTTTAATAGTGTGTCTATTATTAACTGAAATGTTTTCCAGATATATCAGGCATATTGATTTATTATTTGTTTTTATTAAAAATGCATTGGCCATTTTTTTAAATGCATGATTTTATGTCAATTTTTTTTATCTTATGTAGTGTAGCTATCATAATAAAAAAAATTAAATGCAAAATAAAAATAATATGCCAAAGTAAAATTCAAGATTTGTTCTCACTAGTATATATTTATCCAAAAAAATCACCATAAAACAAACAAAATGCCCTTAGAATCATGAATTAAAAATATAATCAAATAGATAATTTGTTGGAATATTATATCTCTGACAGATATAAAGATTGGAGAGAGAAAAAGATATAGTTGAGAAAATAAATAATTTATTTTACTTAACTCTTAACTCACTATTTTCACTATATGCACATTTAAATAAGTTTATCTATAGTCATTTTCCCTACCCTTATTTTAGGCAATAAAATATATTTTATTTTATATTTCATTAGCAAAGGAATTAAATAATACTCATAAATATGAGTTTTTTTTATCATCCCTAGACATGGGTTAGCAAGATTATATGTATAATGTATTATGATTAATAAATAAACAAGATAAATATTGATAGACTTCAATTAAAATATATTTTATATACTATTTAAGTTTCATAAAACAGTGTTTGTATACAAAATTATCTATAATAGTATTCCCAGATAGTATTATTGACATGCATATTTATCAGCACCAGAATCCAGTCAAAGTTGGGTCTTATCAATAACTCTACTGATAAATGATTCGATGAAATTGCATAAAACTTGTTGTTTTAAAGTCAAAATATTTATTAACAAGTTCAATGAAGGTAATATTTTCTCTTATCATATTTTTGGCATCATTCTAATTTCCAAACAACTTGCAGATCTTCAGACACTTTTAGATATTTCTAAAAATGTATTTTCTTTAGAGATTCTATCTCCAAATTTTCAGATGAAATAAGATCTATGAGTTCAAAAGTTTGACCACCCTTTAAAAAGAATAATTGTACTGTATTAGTAATATCCTCACTTTCATCAAATATGATTGAAAAATTTGCAAAATATTTTTTTTCAGCTGATTTTTAATATAAATGGATGTCTTATTTTTTTCTAGTTACAGTTAGTACTGATAAAATTAGAGCCATAAAATTCTTGACTTAGTCATAACACATTTCTTTTGCAATTGATAGACATATTCATTTCACAACTTTGTCATAAGTAAATGCCTTTTTTAAAGAAGTTTATAAACTTGCTTTAATTACATTAAAATTTTAATTTGTTGATGCTTTTTAAAATTTAGGATTAGGGTTTTGCATTTTTTAAATTTCATAATTCTCCTTGAAAAGCTTATAAAGTACAAGTATGTTTTGAAATATAATGACACTTTACATTATTTTTTTTTTAATAATAGAACTGCATTTTTACATATGAATTAGGAATTGTTTATACTCATTTGTAAAAAAAAATAATTAAGAAAAAGAAATTTATTGAAAACGTGGCAGTTTGAGTCAATTTTTTGACAATTTAAATTTTAGTAAAAATGAAAATTATATGAATTGTTATAAAAAATATTATTAATAGAATGTTCCATTTGAAGGACATATATAAAATGTCATAACTAAAAATTTCAAATATTCTATTGAAAAAGGATGCCTCATTGTCTATCAAAATGAGGTTACGTGTGTGTTGTTACTCTTATTATTGACACCTGTAATGTAAGTGCTACTTTATCTTGGGTTGCAATTTATAATGAACTCACTAAATTACAATTCTAACATTAATACTTACTTGAACAATATTAGTGTAATGATAACAATATATACATAATGTTGGAATTATCAAATAATATGTTACAAATCATGATTGCCTAATGGAAGCCATGTCTTTGAGATTACTGGATGTTGTATGGATATTATATGATAATAATATATCAAAGCTCATATTTTGTAGGGAATATAAAATCTACTGATTGGAAAAATGCAGCCCATGGACTATATATTGTAGACTTATGCTTTAAAACATTAAACAAAAAATAAATTACTGAAGCATGCTTTCAATTTCTTCATAGTTTCTTTTTATATATTAAAATAAATATATCACTTCTGTAACACATTATTTCATGTAACAACTCAAGTTTCATAAGTTTATAAATTAGTGCCTTATCACTTGAAATCTATTATATAACTTTGGCAACAATTATTTTATTTTTCTAACTTACTTTTTAAAAATATGTCATCATTTTCATTACTTTTTTTTTCATAGATTTAATTTTAAGTTTTTTTTTAGTTAAAAAGTTCAGTAATTAAATTAAGTGTTATGGTTACCTTCATTCTTCTTTTTTGATCTTTATTATTACAGATTTTTTGTAGACATTTTTTATTTTATGCCACTTCTATTTTTAATAACTTTGCCATTTTTACTTTCTATTTCTGAGACTGTTTTTGATAATTTATTTTTTCCCCATAATTTTCTAGCCATGTGACATTTTATTTTTTATTTCATCACTAATTCCTGCTTGCAAAGATTTTAATTTATTCAATTCTTCTAAATTATTCATATTTAAATATTTTATTTATTTATTTATTTATTTATTCTGCATCCATTCATTTATCTTAATAAAAAATACATTAACTAATCATTGCTTTTTAAATTATTTGTTTGTTTTTTAACCACTTTTCAATAAAATATCTGCTGTCATCTTCCATGTCAGAACACTCTTTAAAACCTTTGAAAGTTTTAAAAGAGTATGGAAATTGTACACTAATACTTCTAATGTTTTTTGTTGTGATTGTTTTTGCTTTTTGGTTTCTTTCTCTAATTTGTATTTCGCTAATGGAGGATATGTTAAACACATTAATGTCTTGAAATCTCATTATCAAATTTTCATATATTATTCTGTTCATTTATTCTGGGAATTTTCTAAAAAAAAAAAAAGAATTCACAATGTAGAATTGTTTCCTCTTTTTTTTATATAAATTTCACAAGTCTATCTTTACTATGACTTCTCTCTTCACATTTATTCATTTTACTCAATACATTTTTATACTTCAAATAGCTTTCAAATTTAGATGTGATATCATGTAAGACAATTTCAAAATCTCTTTTAATCAATTCAAAGATATTCTTCATAACATTAAAGAAATTCTGTATTTAATCAAAATATGAACTTATTGTTACATTGCAAACTGTTTTTCATCTGCATTTTCTATATTTCAGTAATTACAATAGAATGACAGCCTGTTAAGCTAATTGCGCAGACGCTGTGAAAATGTTATTAATAAATGAATACCTTCGAACAACCACATGATATAGTATTTGTATAAGAGTAAAAAGGAATCCTCTTACCCTTACGACTCAAATGTTTATAAATGAGCAAATCTGAAGTAGTTGTAACAAAGGCATGACTACATAATAGTCACTTTAAATCACTATATATAATGTCTGTATGAATGACGCCAATGAAATTTTCTAGAATTTACTAAACGCCACTCTAAACGAAACTAAATCATATACATGAATAAACATTTATTTTATAATGTCTTGCGTGCGATTATAATTACAATAGAATGACAGCCTGTTAAGCTAATTGCGCAGACACTGTGAGAATGTTATTAATAAATGAATACCTTCGAACAACCACATGATATAGTATTTGTATAAGAGTAAAAAGGAATCCTCTTACCCTTACGACTCAAATGTTTATAAATGAGCAAATCTGAAGTAGTTGTAACGAAGGCGTGACTACATAATAGTCACTTTAAATCACTATATATAATGTCTGTATGAATAACACCAATGAAATTTTCTAGAATTTACTAAACGCCACTCTAAATGAAACTAAATCATATACATGAATAAACATTTATTTTATAATGTCTTGCGTACGATTATAATTACAATAGAATGACAGCCTGTTAAGCTAATTGTGCAGACGCTGTGAGAATGTTATTAATAAATGAATACCTTCGAACAACCACATGATATAGTATTTGTATAAGAGTAAAAAGGAATCCTCTTATATATAGTGATTTAAAGTGACTATTATGTAGTCACGCCTTCGTTACAACTACTTCAGATTTGCTCATTTATAAACATTTGAGTCGTAAGGGTAAGAGGATTCCTTTTTACTCTTATACAAATACTATATTATGTGGTTGTTCGAAGGTATTCATTTATTAATAACATTCTCACAGCGTCTGCGCAATTAGCATAACAGGCTGTCATTCTATTGTAATTATAATCGCACGCAAGACGTTATAAAATAAATGTTTATTCATGTATATGATTTAGTTTCATTTAGAGTGGCGTTTAGTAAATTCTAGAAAATTTCATTGGCGTCATTCATACAGACATTATATATAGTGATTTAAAGTGACTATTATGTAGTCACGCCTTCATTACAACTACTTCAGATTTGCTCATTTATAAACATTTGAGTCGTAAGGGTAAGAGGATTCCTTTTTACTCTTATACAAATACTATATCATGTGGTTGTTCGAAAGTATTCATTTATTAATAACATTCTCACAGCGTCTGCACAATTAGCTTAACAGGCTGTCATTCTATTGTAATTATAATCGCACACAAGACGTTATAAAATAAATGTTTATATTTCAGTAAATTGTATTTCTATTCTGAATATTGTGTTTGGTATAGTACCAATATAAACAATATTCTTGTTTTAATTTTTAATCTTTATGAATTAAGAATTCTTGAATTTTTGCTGTTCATAAGTAAATCAATTTATTTCTTTATTCGTTAACTATATGCTTAATAGAGTAAAAATCGTGTTAAATTTATCTGAATGATGATTTTTTTTTTATTTTGGAAAACTTTAATCTTAGTAAAAATAGCTTTAAAATAATTTTTTTAAAAAAAAAAAGATGTTTTCTTATAGCATTAGTTAATTGATAGTTAAGAAAGTTTTTTCAGAATATTATTAGATTAGGTTAAATAATTAATTTGATTATTTTAGTATTCCTAGGTGTGATTAAATGTGATAGCTGAAACAGATAAGTTTTAAATAAAATTGATTTTATCTGAGCATTTCTTTAAATTTTTTTATAAAAGTTTTTTTCAGAAATTTGCTTGTACAGCATTCATATACTTATGAGCTCAATTTTTATTTGTTAAAAATATTTTTTTAAAAATATGACTGTTTTGGATACATAAAATAAAACAAATCAAGACAAGTATATTAAGAAAAAGATGTTATGTGTGGACTAAAAGAATTGTATTGCCTGGAATTTAACAATTTTTTTAAATGCTTATGGTTTTATGCTATTAATTAAATTAATATTATTTTAGCTCCTAGTTGAACTAATCTAGAAACATTTGATTTTTGAGTATACTATTCAAGGCTAAAAACAAAATAGTGGTAAGATTTATATCTATAATTTAAATGGAAGAAAACTAATCTTCCACTCATGTGTTATAAATTGACAACACTCTATGGCAATGAATCTTTTGAAAGATCAAGCAGCTACTTATTCTTAAAGCTTACTATTACATAACTCATTACTTGACCATAATAAATTAAAAATATGGCTTTTAAATTAAGTCACTCTTTTTTCAGAATAGCCATTGAATGTTTATATATTTAATGGCTACCTGTTCTTTTAAAACATTTATTGACATGAAAAACTGTTTATCCATAGCCATGAGTAGAAGATTAGTTTTCTTTTATCTAAATCAGTGGTCTTCAACCTTTTCACACCTGCAGCCTGATAAAAATCAGGATAAGATTTCACGGACCGGCAGAAGTTTAGATAAATTTTCTTAAAGATGTAACCTGCTTAGCCTTATATAAGCATAATTGTTTTAACTGACCAAAACAGCACACTAGTTATTGTGTATTGTAATGGTGTTACTTACCTTCACATGCTAAACACTCTTTTTCGAGTTGTGCAGTCATACTACTACAGAAAACATACAATAACAATCATTCTCATTAATGTGCTTGCATTTTATGTTTACTATTTCATTGTTAAAATGTGCAAAAATAAAATGTTATTCACCTGAATGTTGAAAAAGTCAAAAGTTTTGATCTTATTTTTTTTTGGGGGGGGTGAAAAATACTGAGACAAAAGATAGACACCAAAGTTATTTTTTGTTTGTTTTTATTTTTAAAAAAAGGTAACAGAAATTGGTTTTAAAAATAAAAGTTTTAGTATTTTAGCGGTATACAAATAAAGCCAAAAAAAAGTGGGCATATTTTTAAACAAAAAAAAAAGAAAACGAAGCTTGAAAAAGTCAAAAGTTTTGATCTTACTTTATTTTGGGTGGTGGGGTGTATTGAAAAATACTTTGTAAAAGTTAGAGACAGAACTTATTTTTTGGTTTTTATTTTTAAAAAAAGGTAATAAAAATTGATTTAAAGCCAAAAAAAAAATCACCGTAGAAAAAATTTAAGAGATCAAAAAAAATCATGTTACATTTTATTGTTTTAACAATGCTGATAAGCAGCCATGATTGGCTATCAAAAGACAACCAGAGTTTGTATAATAAAAAACTTTTTTCTACCCCCCCCCCCATAAACATCTGTGATAAATAGAAAAACAAATTAATTTATGTATGATTGATTAGATTTTGTTTTTGTTCTGTTTCTTTTTTTTAAATCGGAAAAAAATGTGATGAAAAAATAAATAAAAATTGTTCATATTAATTAAAAGTTTAAAATATTTTGTTATTACAAACTTTCTTGCTAGTCTAGCTGTGTACTGATAGAAAACTTCTGTGACATAGTGACAGTCCGCAGCCCGGTGGTTGAAGACCATTGATCTAAATTATGTATATTAATGTTATATTATTTAATAATTACATTTATATAAACCAATGGGGTTCATTGTTGCAGGTCATAAAATATCTGCCTTAGAATATATCATTTAAAATTTTACTAATAATAGGAAGATTTTAAAATCTGACTTTTAAATTAGATTTTGTTCTATTTACCACACTGTCAATGAATGTTGGATTATTTAATGTAATCTTTAATAATGGCAGTTACCAATTCTTTTATAACATTTATTGGCATAGTGCACTGTCTAATCATAGTCATGAGTGGAAGGGTAGTCTTTTTTCATTTAAATTATATATAATCCTAATGAATTGAATTATACAATTGTATCATATATTATAATTATGCTTTTAATGATTGAAAACAGAATAACCATCAACTGAAATATATATATTAAGAAAGTTATGATTGTGATAAACTTCATCACACTCTGTTTTAGGTTATAAAGAAAAACATATTTTATTATGCAGACATATATATATATATATATATATATATATATGTCTGCATAATAAAATATTTTTTATATATATATATATATATATATATATATATAATAATTGAATATTTATAAATACAGTTATTAGATATATATAAAGTATAACTTTAAAAATTTTATCCACTTAGGAGCACTTTCGACTATTCTCGTAGTCTTTGTCAACTAACACTTTGAAAGGCTAATTTTCCCACAACTCTGTGATCTTAACATTTGCTGTCTGTCTGTTAATTAAGTCCTGTTTGTATTTGTATATTAACATAGCTTCCTTTATTTTTTTTTATATTGCAAATTGAAAAAAATAACAACAAAAGGAAAATAAAGGAAGCTATGCTAATATACAAATACAAATAAGACTTAATTAACAGACAGGCAGCAAATGTTAAGATCATGGAATTGTGGGAAGGTTAGCCTTTCAAAGTGTTAGTTGACCAAGACTAATAGGATAGTCAAAAGCGCTCCTAAGTGGATAAATTTTTTAAAGTTATACTTTACATATATCTAATTACTGTATTTATAAATATTAAATTATAAGATTACATATATTGATTTGAAGAAATACAGATATGGAACTATAATATTACACACACACATATATATATAAATTCATATAACCCTACAATACAAACCAAAACAACAAAATTTTATTAAAAAATTTTCACAACCATGGTTTTATCTATTTAACAAATATGCCTTTTCTTGTTAATAGATGAAACCATGATTATGGAAGAATTTTAATAAAATTTTATTAGTTTGGGTAGTCCTGTAGTGTTATACAAATTTCTATTTTATTCATAATTGCTAGTATAGCATTAAGGAGTATGTAATATATATACATATAAATTATGGAATTAATTACTTAAAAAAACATTATTGTTAAGCAATAAAATGGCAAAATGACCACAAGAATTTAGAATAATTTGACTAAAATTAGATTTTTTAAATTCAAGTTAAAATGATCCAAGAAATGCTAGATTTTGAGACAAAATTAATTATATATATATATATTGGAACCTCCCTCCAGGGTACTTCTGCTTTTGTTAACCAAAATTCAAAAACCACTATTATATTTTCTCCAAAATATAACATTTCATTCTATCTCAGGTTGGACTCATATTATCACCATATTCTAATATACAACAAGATGTTATTTACTCTGTTAAAATTGTTTTTGCATTGGAATTATAAAAAATATTTTAAATTGGTAATGAAACTCATATTTCAATTATTCTTATTCAGCAACATGTGATTACATTTGTGATATAATGAGTAGAAAGGAATTTTGTTTATACTCATAGTTCATATTAAGTTCTCTTATAATTAAAATTACAATAATATAACCAAAATAGTCTTAAATACTGATATAACTTCAACAATACCTTGTCTGAGTTTTAATTATGTGATTTTTTTGTTACATACTCCTATAATTTAAGCATTATTATATTTTTGTAATTTAAATTTTTTGATTATGCAGATGTTGATAATGAAGACAAAGTCATAAATTAAAAATAAAATAAAGATTTTATTAATACTACAAAATATAATAAATAAAAATTAGTTATACTTTAATCAAAAAAAAAGAATTATTACAATATTTTAATAATTAATTCAAATCCATAAAAGAAAATATATTTTAACATTTATAATTAAATAAAGTTCTTTTCTGTATTTAATGTCTAACTATCTTTCTAAATAGAACATTAGTATAAGTACCTTTCATCAGTGTATTTAATAAGCAATATTGCCAATGAAATAACAACATTAAGTTGGGGAAGATGTATAATTTTCTCAGCCTATACAAAATAACTACTTAAGTTTAAACAAAAAATATTTTATCAAATTCTTTACGTTTCAAATATTTATGCTATGAATATTAACATTATTACCATTTCCAAGACTACTCTGATAAGATCAATAGCAAATAAAGACCTAAGTCATAATACACAGGCTTTAACATTTATTTCTAACATCAATAAATAGGATAGGCAAAATGATGGAATAATCAAAATTTCATACTTATTGATCCATACAAGTGCATAATTAGTATCATATCACTAATCTTAAAGTTTTTACAAAAAAAAAGCCATCATAAAAATTTGCCCAACGCAATATTTATGTCATCAACAAAATGGCATAATGTAAAATTACATGTGAAAATAGTTTAAAATATTTACTATTTTACATAAAATCACACTGTAAACATGATTCAAAAGAGCATTAAAACACATTATATTCATAATAAAATAATTAGGCATATAAAAAAACCACACATAATCTTTAAATCTATAACCATTCATCCATAACATTCTTTAAACAATCCCATACCAAATTCATATTACCTTTGTTTTGACAACTCCAATACCCATACATGATACATACAAATTATAAATAAATTATTAGAAGAACATTATATGCATAAAAAAACTTAAAAATAATTTGTCCTTAATTAAAAGAAAAATATATTTTTCTTTTTTTATATCCCTTTTTTTTAACCACTTATAGACAGTTTATAAGTCATCAAATTATATATTATATACATAGTTCCTAGCGTTTCTGTTCAAATAATGATTTATTCAAAAAATAGTCTTAAAGTTTTATGGTCACAAATGGATAAATAATTATTTAAAATCCAAAGCAACATTGACACAATCCGAAGAAAACAAAGCTTTAATATAGCACATTATTCATTCTATATCTAAGAAGAATAAAATTTTCCAACAAAATAAAGCACTCTTTAGAAAATATATTTTACTTTAAAATAAATGCAAAATAAAGATTGAATCTTTCACATTGTCCTTGAAAACAAAACACAAATTTCTGGAATGCCATAATTTTCACATTTCCAAATTATGAGAGCATATCGTTGTTAAAATAATTCATTCTTAAACAGTGTAAATATATTCCCAATATTCCATAATTATTATAGTTTAAAACCACTTGAATTATCTTCACTAAAATATTATTCTAGTCAGAATATTTAGCATGACAAAGATTATAGTTGCTATTAATATTGTAATAGCAGAACAATATCAAGTTTATAATTAGTTTAGGATAAAGTCTTAATAAATTATTTATAAAGATAAGCATCATTATTATATCCATAATATTAGCACAATAATTTTCATTTTAATTCCAATATCAGACTAATGATAAATTCATAGTTGATAATAGTTCAAAAATAATGTAATTCTGTAAAATTCTGTTTTATGTTCCCTTCTTCCACCAAAGCAAGTTGTTGAAATTTCATAATTGTGTATATTTTGATGAATATATTGCAATGAGAAGAATGGGTCAATCTGGGAGAAGGCCCAGCAGACTGTTCCCTAGCATTTATTTTTTAACGTTGCAATTGATCGATTGATTAACAAGTTTCTTTGTTAGCTGGTTAAATAATTAATGACTGATAAACATGTGGTAAGTTATTTTTATAAGATAAATCATGTGATCGATTGATAGATTTAGGGTGTTATTAAATGATAATTAATATGGCCTTAATTAGTTGTCATGTCATATATTCTAATAATAGATTTTTTAAAACTGTCTGAATTTCTGGATATAATAAATTAATATTACATTTAAAATACAATTTTTTATTTAATAATAATTACATTATTGCAATAGTAATAACTTATTTAAACACATTTTTCAAAAAATTAAATATAATATTTTCAAAGAATAATAAATTTTAACAGTAATATTAAAGTTTAAATTTTATTAAATATTAACTCTTTTAAACAATAAACTTTAATTGTAATCAATTTCTTTTAAACTTTTCTCTCAGTCACAATAACTATTAGATATGCATGCACACACTTGTAAGATTTAAAATGTTAATTAGAAATGTCTAAATAAACTGTATTATTTGTATTATAAATACTACAGAAATTTTATCAAATTATTTAAAATGTTTGTTTAATGTAATTATTTACTATATACATTTTTTTAAATTAACTATATCTGGTGTGTAATTGTATTTTAAACTAAGAATGAATTATATATTAATAGAAATGCAAAATCTATAGATTTAAATATATAAAATTACAAAGTTAATTTAACTGATATTATAAAATTAATTAAGTTTCTTTCTTATTTAAAAATATCTAAAGAAATAATTTAACAACAACAGTTCTATACATTAATTTTAAAGTTTAAATTATTTACCATATTTGATGTATAAAATGATTTATTGAAATATATATAAAAAAATCTTGATACACATTTAAAATAAATAAAAATAAACTCTTTCACTTTATATTCTTTATTAAAAGTGGTCAAAATACTATTAAAATAATTATACATAAGGTGTTTTTAAAAAAATAAAAATTTTAAAGGGTTATATTATAAATTTATATAAAAAGAAAAAATGGATGTTAAATGATATAAAAAATATTTATGGGAATTTAACAAAATTAATTACATTTAATGAAGAATGGTTTTTGAAAAAAAAATTTTTATAAGAAAATGTTTTTGTTTAGAAAAAAAATTTCAGATAGACATTATAAAAAAATTCAAATATTAATTATTAAGAATAATAAATGTAATAATAATAATATTTATTACAAAAACTATATATATAATAAGAAAAATAATTATGGTGGTAATAATAAGCATAATTTTGTTATTAATTTAACTGATACAGTTTTTAAAAAAGAAATAAATGTTTTAAATAAAGGTTTAAAATATGTTCCTAAAGAAAGATTAATTACTATGGAGAAACAAAATATAAAGGTTAATGCAAAAATGAATATTTTAAAGGATATTTGTTGTAAAAAAATAGATGAAAAAAATATTAGAGCTAATATGATAAAAGATTTAGAATTTTTTAATAGTAAAATAGAATATAATATAAAAAGAAGTTTTGAATATAGGAAAAATGTTATTAGTTGTAACAATGAATTGAAAATTATAAATGATATTAAAATAAAATATAAGGATTTGACATTTTTAAAGGGAGATAAATCTAGTAGTATGGTTATTATGTCAAAGTTAGAATATAATTTAAAGATGTGTAAATTATTAGATGATGTTTTTTTTTTGTTAAAATTAATAAAGATGAAAGTAAAAAAAAGAATAAAATTGTAAACAAATTAATAACTGAAATGGAAGAAAAAGGATATATTGAAAAGTTCAAAATGAAACAATTGAAAAGATTAGATGTAAAATGTGCTAATATTATAGGTTTACCAAAGGTGCATAAAGAAGGAATTCCAATGAGACCCATTATTTCATGTAACAATACATAGTATGAAAATATCACAAAAAGGATATATATTAATGTTTTTAAGAAATATGAAGATTTTAATAAAAATGAAAGTAAAATTAATAATTCAAAAATTTTTGTAGATAAATTAAAAATATTTTTAGAAAATAATAAATTTAAAAATATTACATTTGTAAAATTAGATATTGTTAATATGTATTTAAATATTTGTCCAGAAGATGCTATAAATTATATTATGGATTTATACATAAAATATAAAGGTGATAAAATAAAAATTGATTGTAATTTATTGTATGAAATTTTGGTTTTATGTTGTAAAGATTTGGTTTTTAAATATATGAATGTTTTTATAAGCAAAAAAAAAAGGTTTATGTATGAGAAATTGTTTAAGTGGTCTTCTGGCGGATATATATATATATATATATATATATATATATATATATATATATATATATATATATATATATATATATATATATATATATATATATATATATATATATATAAAATTTTAAGAAAAAATATTTTAGTAATGGGTTTGGTCTTGTTTTTTATTGTAGATATATTGATTTTACTGTTTTAAAGGAGATTATAAAAATGTTAAAAGGTTTTTAAAATATATAAATTGTAAAGATATTAATATTAAATTTACTATAGAAAAAGAAATAGGAGGATGTATTGAATATATGGATATAAAAATAAAAAAAATTTTTGTTGATTATAATTTAAATATTGAAACATCAGTTTTTAGAAAGAAAACTTTTCATAGTTTATTAAGTAATTGGAATTCTGACTTAGATAAACATTGTAAAATGAACATTATTAATAATAGAATAAAAAGAGGAATAAGAATTTGTTCTAATAAAAATTTGTTAAATGAAGAATTAAATATTATATAAAAAGAATGTTTATTAAATGATTACCCTTGGGATGTTGTATTAAAATTTTTTTCAAATAACAATTTAAATAAAATAAAAAATGGAGGAAAATTAAAGAAAAAGTTTGGTGATGATACATTTTTTATGGGTTTTAAGGTTCAAAATTTTATTTTTAAAAAGATAAAAAATTTGTTTCATGGATTTAATAAAAGATATGGTTTTAGTATTTATCCTGTATACAAGAAAAAAAGTAATTTATATAATTTAATTAATAAAGGAGATTTTGTTGATTTTTCAAATATAATGCAAGCTGTTTATTGTATAAAATGTATGGATTGTTTAACATATAATGGTAAAGATATATAGGTAATACAAAGAATTTTTTAAAAACTAGATTAAAACAACATTTGTCAGATAAAAATTCAGCATTATATTTACATAAAGAAAAATTTGGTCATGTCAATTTTAAGCTTACCCCTTTAGAGTGTATAATTAAACAAAAAGAAAGATTTGAAAAGGAAAGTTTATACATAAAGATGTTAAATCCTGTTCTGAATAGGATATTATAATGTAAAAGAAAAAAGAGAAGAGAACAAATATTTTGTGAAATTTAATAGAATGTTTTTGTTTTTAACAAGAAAGGAATGTAAAAATGTGTTAATTGAAGATAAGATGATCAAAAACTATTTTTTGTAACAATAAAATGTTCATTTAAGCAAAATGTAAAGTTGAAAGCTGTTAGGAAAAAGAAATCATAGTAAGTAAAGAATATATTTTCCAAGATAGTATGTATATTCTAACCCAATTTTAATTAATTAGTTTAGTTTTATTTAGTTTATTTACTAATTTATTTATTTATTTTCTAACCCAATATATTTATTAGTTTACTTTATTTTATTTGCACTTGTTGTTAAGGCAACCAAAATAAAGCAACATATCCATTAATTTTCCAATATGATCTAAAATACTTTTCATATAATACAATTGTACATTCAATTCTCTTAAGCCATGCCACGATTGTAATAACAACAATAATTGATCACTTATTAATTTAAAGAATAATTATAATAATATTAATCTCAGGGTTCTTTGTTTCATGTAAGGAAATGCTCGGCAGTATTGTGTTGTCGCATATGACTGGCATTCTGGTCGGCTATAGGAAACATTTATTTTACTTAAATTCAATGTGTCTTCATCTCTCATATCAACTGCTATATTATTTAAAGAGATGATAATTCTATTCAATAATGACGTATAATTTTGAATAACACAGCCCTTTTTTTTTTTTTTTTTAGAATCTCAGTCAGAATAATAAAAAGACAAGGGTGCTTTTTGTGTCCTTCCATCATCCATGACAACACAATAATATAACTAAGATTTATTACTTAGACAATTTAACTAAATGGGAATGGAATAATGTGCAACCAAAGTTAATGGTTTGGGAATAAATTCATTTTTTTTTTTTTTTTTTATACAAAGGTGAATGTTTAGTCTTAAGTTTTCAACTCCATAAATAATTATCATTAAACTAAAATATAATGACATATTCCGATCTGCTTAACTTTATTTATCTGGTATATTAAGTTTTTAAGAATTTGGAATGATTTCGGACTCAAGAAAAGGTTTTGCAAATATTGTGCAAACACTTATATTTAGCATATAAAAACAAAAAAAAGGAATCTACAACAAATTTTAACAAGACTATAACTTATTATTATCACAAAAAAAAAAATATATGAACATTTATTCAATAATCCCTTAGTAATACAAAAATATAAAATATAACTGACATTAATCTATATACTCTTTTGGTTATGGACTAGAGGTTACTACTTCTCCTGTATGCAATCATATGGATTGATTAACTAAAAATACATTTCATTACCAATACATTGTTTATTAAATTTTGATAACCTTGTAGAAGCTTTTATTCAAAATTATTGACTAACTATTTTTTTTGTTCATTTTTTTTTTTTTAAAAAAATGATTAATCCAATCATATGCAATACGCAAAATATTAAATTTATTTCTAATACATTTACTTTATTTATGGTCTTTAATGGGATAACCTATTCTAATTATAGGCCAGCTATCAGAAGTTACACTTACCATCTTACATTTAACTTAATGCTAACTTAAGTTATGATACAAATTTTATTCATACGTATAATTTTAAATATGAGTATTATTTAATTACTAACCAGAATTAAATATTGCATTTGAATATTCCTTCAGTAAATAAGCGTTTTAAATTACGCAATTTTAATTACTTTCTCCATTGATTTACTTGTCAAATACTAGCAATATTTAGCAGCACAATACAGATATTGATCTTAGTTACTAACGCACTATTTATACTAAAGTGGATCTTGAGGAACTAACACCTCCAATATAACCTTTATCTTGCCCGAACTTTCAAAATTAAGCACAATAATCAACACCTTCCATGGTGGAGCTATCTTTATTTTCACATGAGGAATATGGAATAACCACGAAGGTCTGTAAAGTAATCTACTACATTAAAATATTTTGGTGGTTTCTTGCCTCTTACTTGGGCATACAACGAACACACACCAAATACAATCCTCTCCTGGGATTTAAACGAATGAAGCATACTAAATGCTAGATAAATTCTTGATCGTCCTATCTATGAGAATCGATCACTTGGGCTATAAACATACCCAAACATTATATTTAAAATCTTCCTCTCATGGAAAACAAAGCTTTTGGGGAGATCATTTTTCATCCCACAAAATAAATACATTATAATTATTACCTATGCGAATATTAAGCATATACCAATGCTATATCTGGGCAGGATAAGTAAAAACACTGATTATAATAAACTTATGTTACCGTGTATACTTTGATCAACATCTGAAATCAATGGACATCATAGAATAAAAGTATAATAATTTTAATTTTAATAAAGGAACATTCAAAATAGTTGGTAGCATACTATCTTAAACTAAATAAAGTGGATGTGTTATTTAAGAATAATTAGGAATAACTTCCTCAATTAATACAGTATAAATTCGTTTCAAAACTTTAACAAGAAATATTTTGTTATAGCATTTTTTTTTTTTTTTTTTTAGTTACTTCTGATAATTTCAATATTTATTTTACCCCTTAAATATCTAAATATTTTTCTTTTACGTATCTAACATACAAAATTTCTACCTACAATTGTATGTAATAATTAAAACATATTTTATAGATTTTTTCTTTCGTGTTAAATATCAACTTAACCTATAATAATTATATTAAAACATACCTTTGTCATTACAAGGCTATTAAATATCACTTGACCATACAGACTTTAACCTATGTGATATAACAAAAAAATACATATCATTTATAACTTAGTTTTAAACAATCATTAATTAACAAGTGCATATTCTCTCATTAGAAAATGTTTTTCTGTTGAGCAATTGGTCCAGGTGAAGAGCTTTATCCAGTCGTATTTCATGAAGCAAGTTTAAAAACAATAAACGCATGGTATTATTTCCTTTAAATAAAAGTTTTCTCTTATTTTGTGCGTTTAATAAATTAGGTAAAGAAAAATATAGCAGAATTGAAGATTAATTCTTACTTGAATTAAACTACTACAATTTTGGGATCCAAGAAAAAAATAGACTTCTAACATAGACGAATATTTGACTATAGACGATAAACATACACAATATTTTTTTTTTATTGACGATACGTACCATTCATATTAGCTAGCTTACTTATGGACGGAAATGCGCAATTTTTCCGAGATTATTATGATAATAACTGCAGTCAATTTACGTGTACAGAAAGTTTTAATAATTCCAACTGATGTATAATATAATATATCATTTATTTTTATCATTAAGTCACTAAGATATTTGGTTTTGTTCATACTTTAGGAATTATAATTTTTTTTTTAACGGTAACTTCTCCGTAAGAATGCCCCTATATGGCTTTTCCTATATTTACTCTGAGAAAGTTTATATTTTTTTTTTTTTATATTTTTTTTTTTTAAAAATATACAGGTGCATAATTTAATCTTATTTATCATTATTATTATTTCCAGACAATTCTTGGTGAATAAAACATATTTTAACGTATGTAACTACATTACTTGTAAAGGCAGACAATATTGAGAAAGAGCGCGAAAATGTTTCTAGTTGATTTTCCTTGGTTTCAAAATATTTCTTTCAATTATTTTTTTTTTTTTCTATACCAAGAAAATATCAATAAATGACATAAAGTTAATAAATAATTAATCTTTTCTTGGAAATCGTTTCTTTTCCTTAATTTAGATATAATATAATTTTTCGTGCTTCTTTTAGTTACATCTGTCATTTTTGAACTTTAGCGCGAGACAATAAACTTTTAAGTATAAAAGGTCTTTAGATAGGTAGATGGCAAAGAAAATCAGGATATCTTATCAAAAAAATTTAGCCACACATTATATTATTAAAATTTTACTTTGATTACATTTATTTCTGCAAAATAAAATGAAAAAATTGAGTTACCAAATTTCAGCACTGTTCCTTCCTTGAAAACTAAAAGCAGACTATTTTTTTTTTTCAAAAAAAAAATGATCTTGACTTTAGCGACCTCTTCCAGAAAAATAATCATTTGATTATAACATAAACAAAAGAAAGGAAAAACTTATTACAATCATATAGTTTTAGTATTATTTACCTGGATTACAAAGTAATTTGACAATATAAAAAATAATAATAAATACATTAAATTAACAATCAGTGATGTATAATTCTTTAAACATTATTTTTTTCTTTTTTTTTTCTTTCTTTTTCTTACAAAAAGAAATTACCAGAAGTTATGGTGCTTTATGATAAGACACTCATCCCCTCTCCCCTCTACCCATCCAAAATCAATTACTGTTTAGCTTTTATACCATATTAATTTGCTCTAATTATTAATATCTCAATTAAATTATTCATGTTCTCTCTTTAAAAAATGACATTGAGTTATTAAATCTATTAGTTATTCACCCAAAACATGCCAAAGTGAGTGAATAGCATACTTTATTAATCAATTATTGCTATTGTTATTTTATCTTTTTATTTCTTTAAAGAATAGCATTGT
Source organism: Epiperipatus broadwayi (assembly GCA_028023455.1). Lineage (NCBI taxonomy): Eukaryota > Metazoa > Onychophora > Udeonychophora > Euonychophora > Peripatidae > Epiperipatus > Epiperipatus broadwayi. The sequence goes on from JAQFVV010006197.1 coordinate 4,440,137, forward strand.
TTTCCTGCAGAAATAATGCCAAGTAAACCAAGTGTCAATAACACTAGGTTACAATATGTAACAGGATTTTTATTTTTGTTTGTTTTGAAAAATTTTATATTTTTTTTTCCTTTTTATATATTTTTAGTTCCTTGAAAAAAACTACAGAAAAAAATAAAGAAATAGTCAAAATGTTGGAAATCTATTTTAATATATATTTCATTTTGGTGGCAAAAAAATAAAAAAACAAGTTTTTAAAAGATTTGGTGTATTTTATAATTATTTTTATACACATTTTCATGGTTCTTTTGGTAAACCTTAAGGTTGCAGCTTTACACCGAACTATGAGAATATATATAGAATACATATTTTGCAGGTTCATCCATGTTAAAAAAAATTAAATATTAATATTCTGATGTTTCGACTTGATCACACAAGTCATCCACTGGGTGATAAAAGATAGAAAGACAGTTGTAGAGGTGCTACAATCACTGATTTGAATAAATGTTAAAGTTCCACCAATAGCAAAAATGTTAAATTTAAGAATGTTTTTTTAAAAAAATCTTTCCAAGTAGGAAGTTTGCATGTATCATCTCACTTATTGATACAATCTAGCCTTTTAAGTATCTCAATGGCTTCTCTAATATTGCATTGGTAGAGATTATCGCATCTGGATATGATCCTGGTACTACAAAAATCAATTTTATGACCTGCATCTATAGTACGGAGTGAAAGTGCTGATGATGATGAGTGTTGTTTAACTGTGTTAGCATGCACAGCTCTCCTAACACTGATGCGATGATTACTCATACCTATGTAAGAAGCTTTACAATTTTTACCTGAGATTTGATAAACACCATGAGATTCAAGAGGGATTGAATCATTAGGCTTGGTTATTACATTGCTGATCTTTTGATGAGTAGAAAATTCTGTATCTATATTATAGTATTTTAATATACAGCCAATACTGTCTGTAGTTCCTTTTACATATGGAACATAAATCCTAATAGCTGATTTATCATCTTTTTGTTTCATATATATATATATATATATATATATATATATATATATATATATATAAATATAAAACATTTTAATAATATATATATATATATATATATATATAAATTAAAATGTTTTATAGACAATCAACTCTTCAAACAATTGGTACTAAATTATCAACTTTCTATTTACAGCTAACTATCACTATTACATTATCAAAATCAAATCCAATTTAGTTTCTTATATATATATACATCACTTTGACTTATTTTGTAAGGTTTATCATATAATTATTTAGACTAAAAAGGGTAGAGGCCTTAGACTGCATGCATTATAAGTAAGTTCCTCTAGTTCTTTCAGGGGTCAAGAGCATAAACACATTCCTCCCAAACTGACTTTTAATATGGAAATGTTCAGCATACAAATTTAAGAACTTTTTTCATTTGTGTTCTTGTGTATTATAATACATAATCAAAGTTTTATCTTTTGCCTTATCACTCATTTTTGGTAAAGTTTGAACTCCACTGATGGATGCTTTGTACAAATTATCATCACTTTGTTTCTTATATTTTATTTTGATGATAGCTAGTTTTATAATAAAAAACTGCTCTTTTATTACTATGATTTTTATTTCTAGCAATTTTACTTATACTAGGATTTTGTAGAGGTAAAAGATTTATGCTAGCTATTGAATAATTATGGGATTCTTTAATAGTTTTATATCTAGTATCAAAATAACATCATCTCAAGAGCATCAAGAACATCAGCAACTTTCTCAATAATATATCTATCTGTAACAATTAGAGTCTGTTCTATTTGCTTTGAAAGGTTCTGCCTTGGTATTCTAACTTTCTGATGCTCAGAGAAAGGAAATATTGTCAAAGTTTTTATCTTAATTTCTGGTCCTCTGAAGAATTGAATATAACTCCCCTTGTTTGTAGTATATATTTTATAAAACACCTGATAATGAATGTTATCCTGACAGTTTTTCCCCAAAAACTAGACATAATTAAGTGCTTGAAATTCCCATAAGTTTTGAGGTTGATCAAATAAAGATTACCATCAGTATTTTGCTGTGGCAAACAAGTGATTACTTGCTATAGCTAACTTTTTTTTCTCTGCTAAGATACATAAAGCAAATAATTCCTTCAAGCTTTGTAAATATTCAGATGGATTTTCTAAATACTCCCCTCAGAATTATTTAATTTTCATAAATTTAAAAACCATAGAATTTCCTACAGTTTCTCCTCACTACCTATACCTGGCACTATTAAAATATCTTCAATTAAAGTCTTATAACAAGTATCTTCTGGATTAGAATTTTCCAATTTCTTTTACAATTTAAACTTATTTTTTACACATTTTTCTACTTCTGTCTCTACACTATGACTAGGGTTCGATTTAATCATATTCAAATTCTGCTCATTAACAATTTGTAATTTCTCATTCCTTTGATAGACATTTTGTATTTTAGCATCTATTTGCATTTGTTCCAATATATTTTCAGCAAAACTTTTCTGTTGTTATTTAAAATTATCTAGGTATTTTAATATTACTATCTTTTGCTCTATTACTTGACCTGATAACTCTTTCTATTTGCTTACTATTGTCTTCAGTTATTTTTGAAATTACTTTACATCACCATCTAGCCTTATATTAGATTTATTGGCTTCCTTTATTTTTGCTTTTAAATCATTTACAGTATTAATCAACTCTTTCTTAATATCTTTTAGTTCTATTTTGTTTTGAAATTGCATTTCTTGGTTCATTTGTTGATTAACCTGAATATTTTTTTGAGATTGAATTAATTCTTTCTCTATATCATTATGCTCTCTATAAACTAATTAGTCTGTGCCTCAATACATTGAATCTGAGTATTAAAAATGACAATTTGTTCAGCAGCTCTACTTTAATTTCAAACTATTAAATGTAGCATCTGATTCTTTTTTATATTGAGATAAATCCCTAATATTTTTCAATTTTCTATCAGAATCATTCTTAGCATTCTTATAGTTAATCTCTAATAATTCAAATCTATAATAAATTATTTTACAGTCGCATCCTCTGCAGTTTTCATTTTGTTTTCAAAATGTCTTCAGATTTTTCTAAGACTTTCTTGAGATTCTTTCAGCTCTATCTGAGATTTTTTTAATCCTAAGAATTTGTTTTCTTGAGATTTTTTTAATTCTATCTGAGATTCTTTTAATTCTAAGAATTTGCTTTCTTGAGATTCTTTTAATTTTATCTGAGATTTTTTTCAATTCTTTTCAGATTTCTTTACTTCTCCCAATTGATCAGACAATATTTGAAAAATATGATTTTGAATAGTGAGAAACGTTATATTTTGGATCTCTCCCATATCACTAGTTTCTTCAGAATCACTCATAATTAACAAATTATTATATAGCTACAATATCAATAATAATAAAGACTATATAAATTTTTTAATATAATACTATAATGATAATCTACCTAGGCATCCTGCCTTCAGACCTTCTTTACTCACTACAATAATTCCTAAAAAGAAAAAAATATCCTGTATATATAATAAAATCATTTACTAAGGCTTTTATTTCAACAATTTTTTTTAATATTTAGCAATTTATTGGTCTCAACTTTATTTCTTTACATGCCGAAGTAATCCTCAGAGATTTTTCTAAAAATAAATAATGTGAAACCAAAAAAGTATTATTAAGACAGAATAATTATTATCATCATCAGAAAATCATACAAAATTTTTCTAAGTCCAATATAATATCGAAAAGAAAAGAAAATATATTATAATTTACTATTATAGAGTACAAGTCACTTGAGTATTTTTTTAGTATTTAAATTAGACAATAGTAAAACTAATATACACGTTGTCAATACTCAAATTTATTATCTAAACCCTCTCATTTATACAAAACAATCTATAGCATATAACTCTCTAACAACAAGTTGTCAAATTGTTACATAATCCATCACTCACATCAATATGCTAAATAAACAAGTAATAACTCACACAATCGAGGCCCTAGTTGAATGCCAAACTGCAACCTTCCCTGCTTCTATTGCTAGCCCAAATTCGAAATCGGAGTATTACATTTTTTACAAACTATAAAATTTCTTTTTGTCTCAGGTTTGACTCATATTATCACCATATCCTAATGTACAACAAGATATTATTTACTCTGTTGAAAATGTTTTTATACTAACTATAAATAAATAATTCCAGTTATAAACTGATAATGAGACTCTTAAATTTTAATTACTCTTACGTGTGATTACATTTGTGATACAACGAATAGAAAAGGAATTTTGTTTATATTTATAGATCACATTAAGTTCTCTTATAATTAAATTACAATAATATATCACCAAAGTAGTCTTAAATTCTGCTATAACTTTGACAATACCTTGCCTGAATTTTAAATATACTCTTATAATTTAAGAATTATTATACTTTCGTGATTTAAAATTTCTGATTATGCAGTTGACAATAACAAAGAGAAAGTCGTAAATTAAGAATAGAATAAAGATTTTATTAATACTACAAAATATAAATTCTTCATACTTTAATGTAATCAAAAGAAATGATTAATTACAATATTTTAATAATCAATTCAAATCCATAAAAGAAAATATATTTTATCATTTATGAATAAATAAAGTTTTCCCTTGTATTTAAAGTCTAACTGTCTTTCTAAGTAAAACATTAGTCTACGTATTTTTCATCAGTGTATTTAACAAACAATATTGCCAATTAAAGAACAATATATCAAATATGCCTGCTATAAATATTAACACCATTACCATTTTCAAATGTACTCTGATAAAATCAAGAGCAAATAAAGATGTAGGTCACAATAGACATGTCTTCAACATTTATGCCTAACACCAGTAAATGAGATAGGCAAAATGATAGGATAATCAAATATCCACACTTATTTATTCTTACAACTGCAAAATTAATATTATGTTACTAATTTTAATACATTAAAGATCAGCCTTTTCAAGCTATTGTGCATGCGCTTTTTAGGAGTGTTAACAATAAATGAATACTTTCATTCCCAAACACAAGATATAGTATTTATGAAAGAATAAAATGAATCCTAATCTTAAAAACTTGACAAAAATAAACTATTATAAAAATTTGCCCAACACAATATTTATATCATCTGTAATATGCTATACTCTAAAGGCATAATTTAAAATAATTATATGAAAATAGTTTCAAAAAACCTACTATTTGTTATATAACAACACTATTAATACGGTACAATAAACCGATGAAATACAATTTTAGGCATTTTTATAAAAAAATCATACATGATCTCCAAATGTATATCTATTCTTCTGTAGTATTTTTTAAACAATCACATGCCAAATATTCATATTATCTTTGTCAATACAATACTGCAATTATATTTTTAGAACTCTAATGTCCATACATGATACATACAAATTATAAATAAATTATTAGCAAAACATTTTATGCATAAGATAAAAAAACTTAAGAGAATTTTCTACCAAAAAGAAAAAAAAAAATTTTTTACCACTTATAGACCTACAGTTTATAAGTCCTGAAATCACTTATTTTACATACCCACTTCCTAGCTTTTCAGTTCAAATAATGATTTTATTATAATTCAAAATATTTGATTTAAAAATAGCTTTAAGATTTCAAGGTCATAAATTGATAAATAATTATTTAATTTTCGAGGCAATCAATGTAACACCAATACAATCAAAATTAATAAGAAGTTTTAATGTAGCACATTATTCATTCTATATCATAAGGCGAATAAAATTTTCTGACGTAATAACCTTTAACAAATGTGTTTTACTTTAAAATAAATGCAAAATACTTTTTCTTTTATTTTATTCTTGGAAACAAAATACAATTTCCTGGGATGCAGCGGTTTTCGCTTTTCCAAGTTACGAGAGCATATCGTTGTTAAAACATTTTGTTCTTAAACAATGTAAATATATCCCCTATATTCATAATGATTATAGATTAAAACAATTTGAATTATCTTCACTAAAATATTATTCTATTCAGCATTTAGTTCAAATTTTTATTATTTTCAAAAATTTAACATGACAAAGAATATAGTTGCTATTAATATCATAATAGCAGAGCAGTATCAAGTTTACAATTAGTTTAGGATAAAGTTTTAAGTTATTCATAAACGTGAGCATCATTCTTATATCTATACAATATTAGCAGAATAATTTTCATTTTAATTCTAATATCAGCACAATGATAAATTGATAGTTGATAACAGTTCAAAAATAATGTAATTCTATAAAATTCTGTTTTAGATACTCTTCGTACACTAAAACAAGTTATTGAAGTTTCATAATTGTATATATTTTGACGGATATATTGCAATGGAAAGAATGGGCCAATCATGTTCTTTAGCATTTATTTTTTAAAACTACAATTGAGTGATTGATTAACAAATTTTGTCTTACGTTGTTGGTTGCAGACGGTTGTGGGTTCGCGTCCCGGCCGATGCTATGACACATGGAAAAAAAGAAAAAAAAATTCTTAGTTAGATAGTTAAATGATTAATGATTGATAAACATATGGTAAGCTATTTTTATAAGGTAAATCATGTGGTTTTAAAGAAATCAATGATCGCTGGATTTAGAGATAATTAATTGATAATTAATATGATTTTAATTAGTTGTCAAGGCATATATATTCTAATAATAGATTTTTTTAAACTGTGTATATATAGGCATAATAAATTAATATTACATTTAAAATACATTGTACATTGTATTATGTAACAATAATTACAATATTACAACAATATCTTATTTATACACATTTTATTAAATGAAGTTCTCAAAATTTTAATATAACAATAAATTTTTTAATAGTAATATTAGAGTTTAATTATTATTAATTATTAACTCTTTTAAATAATAAACTTTAATTGTAATCAATTTCTTTTAAAGTTTTCTGTCAGTCACAATAACTATTATACACACAAGCAAATATCTAAACAAACTATACTAGCTGTTTATATTATGTATAATATAGAAATATCCAATTATTTTAACTGTTTTAATGTAATTATTTACTTTACACATTTTTTAAATTAAATACATCTGGCGTGTAATTATATTTTAAACTAAAAGTCAATTATATATTAATAGAAATGTGAAATCTATAGATTTAACAAATATAAAGTTACAAAGTTAATTTAACTGATATTTTAAAATTACTTTTTTTTCTTTAAACCTAAACAACAGTTCATAGCTACATTTAAAAATTTTAAACTATTCATCATGTTTGCCAAATAAATTGACTTATTGGAATAGGAATGATATATAAAAATATTATATATACATTATAAACATACAAGATTCTCTATCTCAGGGGTCGATGGTGGCGTTATTGCCTCTACCGGAAAGCCTACCGGGAGGGTACAGGGTCAAAGTTTCCAGCGCCGTTTCCACTCTCATGGGTTGCTGCGCCCCTTAATGGATTGTTTTCTAGCAGTGCAAATCTGTGCTCGTAACTCGTTTAACTTTTTTATGGATATAATTGTGATCGAGTGTAAGTACTTTTGTAAACCTGGTCTTTAATTGTTTCACCTTGTAATATTGAACAATGTATTTACATCATGTAGCGGGTGATCAGTCACCTGCATTTTTTTATTAATAAAAATATAAAAAAAAACATACAAGAATCTCTAGGCAAATCTTAAGTTTACAATATATATATAGTAAATTTAAATGTTTATTTATCTGACTTTTTTTTTCAACTGAAGTTATAATGTATGAGTAAAAAAAAATAATACTACATCTTTTTTTTTTAATCTAATGAGCAATAAATACGCGAAGATTTACAAGAAAATAACTATCTAGATATTTTCAGAGTTTTTATTCTGAATAATTTAAAATAAGTAAACTATGAAGATATAAAAAATAATTGAGAGTTCTTGCTATTTAAAAATGTTTATTTCGTTTTGGCCATATTTTTGTAAGTTTATTGTTGTAAGGGAAATAAATTTGCAGCATATTTAAATTAGGGGTGATTTTTTGAATCTAAAATAACATTATAATAATACGTTTTAACATTTCTAACATTAATGTCTCATAGATATCAGTAAATTTATATTGCAATATATGAAGCAATAATGCATTTTATTTTATCCTAACTATATAATGATTTAAAACTTCTTTCCCAAAAATTTGTTCTGTGAGTTTAAATAATATTGGAACTCAATATCTGGATACAATCAAATCATTTAATGCTTTGGAAATGACAAAATTGTGCTGAGGTGCAAGTCAGTATATTTTAATAAAGCACGCTCATATTAAATTTAAGTGTTTGTCATAAAATTAATAATATTTTTACTTCCCTCACAAAATTGTATATGTAATAATAAATCAGTTTTTTTATTTACATTTTGCTTATCTAATTACCAATAATCAGAAATTTAGAAGAAAAGTTTATGGATTATTATGTGATATTACTTAACACATTTTGCATTTTTATATTATTGAGAAAATTGTTAGTGATTTTCGAATTTATCTTTAACTATGCATTTGCATGTACAATACTATGGACCAAATAGTCAATGATATTTTCATTTAACAAATCTTTTTTATATTTAATTGTTGATTATTGAGTTGCCCACCACTCTCAGTTACAGCTTGCTCACAGGACCCTCTTTCCTTAATGGACATGAACACTTATCCAAACTCAGAAATCATCCTGTCTGAGTCTACCAACTCTGGCCCTTCTGCCACTAACAAGAAACATCAGAAGCATGCACGCCCTAACCCATCAAATAGTGACACCAACTCTGACAGGCAGATTTCCATCATTGATCTTCCTGGTAAAAACATAATGGATCCTTTTCCTAAACCAAGGGCATGTCTCAAACATTCAGAACACACAAGGAAAAAAAGAATTCTTTCAGCAAAAAATTCTCTGGCTTCAACCCAGGCCTCGTCACCCTCCTCCCTTCATACTCTCTCACCTTCCTCCTCTGAATTTTTCTCAGACAGTGGTTCATCAAGTAACATCAAGAATGAATCATTGTGCAATTCTGGCAGGAGAAGCAAGAACTGTACTCCTCATATCTCTCCCAACCCAGCTCATCCTTGCTCACCATAAAATTTCCGTATTCCTACCTTTTCTAAGATGTGCTTTTCTAACCAGCCTGTACTACACACCATTTCCCCTGTCCACTTCCCATTCCCTTTTTACATGTATCCTTCCCCTCTTACCATTTTGTTCCTGAAATTTCATTTGTTTCATTGTATCTGTTTGTTTGTTTTTTTGATGAATAAACATCTCATCACTGAAAAAAAAATAATAATAATCTGCTTTTATAATAATATAAACTAATCAGTGATATAATTATCTAAATTTAAGCTTTTTTGAAGATTTAAACTATCATTGTTTTTTAATTGTTTTTTCTTAAAAAAAAAAATAATAATCTTTCATTTTAGATAGACATATTTTTAAAATTAAGTATATTTTAAGGCTCATATTTTTTTTTAATATAAAGTAGTAATATTGGTATAAATCAATTATTTTCAGAATATTTCTCTTTTAAGAAATGAATCATTAATAGCTATTACATGACCTAAGTCAATATGAAAAAAAAAAAAACATGAAAAGATCTAAAGTCAATATGCTCAAAATATTGGAGTCTCATCCATATTTAAACTGTAATATTTAGCTCAGTACTTAAGAATGAAAACTAATTGTGTCAACAGCATAAGTCTTCAGTTTTGAAAATTTTATTAGAATTCAATTTCCTAGAAAATGGACTATGTTAAGGTTTTCAAATTATTCATAATTTTTATCATTAGTTTTTTTTTTTTCTGATTACAACAGTGATATAATCAGTTTTATATTTTCAAAATTAAAAATTTTGAAGTAAAGTAGCTTGAATATTTAATTAATATAATAGAATTCAGTGATAAAATATACATTTTTTTTGGAGATTGGAACCCAAGTTAAGTTTGTTTGGCTTAAATGAATATTGTGTTAAGTGATCTATCACTTAAATGCTTTTATTTAGTGCATAGTTAAACAATTAAATAGTTGTAAATAAATTTAATACTATCTAGAATAAAGATATTTTCTAAAAATATTTAAACATGTTTAAATTAAAATAAAAACTGTTTATGTTAGTTAAAGTAAGCACATTAGTTCTTCAACTTATTGCAAGACTTCTATGCTTCTGAAGTCATTGATCTTTATGTAGAGAATTTATATAAACTAAACATTTTAAAATTATTTTACAATGATTAAAAACGTTTGGCATAGAAAAAGGTAATGGATAAATTTTAATAAAAAGAGCAGACATAAATATTTACATTTTATATAAGTAAAAAAACGAATGAATTAACTAATTGTGTTCATAAAATAAAATAGAAATAACAAATGGGCATAGAAGCATCTAATTAAAAAGTACAGTAGTGTTGAATATATTTTGACAAAAAAATTACATTTTGAGCAGTAATGTTTTAATAGGTTTTACATGTCATTATGAATTAGTAAAATATAAAATATGTGTCAATGCAAATTGAGAAATACACCACTAAATTTATTTAGAACTTAAAAACTATTTAAAACTATTACAGACTTTGAAGATAAATCATATTGAATGAATCAATAAGAAGATAACAAATACTTTATTAAAAACAACTAAGAAAATAGTACAATAAGATAAAAATTATTATAAATAGTACATTTTAATTAAAGTGGAATAATATTTATAAAAAAATAAATAAATATAAAAAGAATTACAACCAAACCATTTTTAAAAAATAACATATGGAACCCTAAAATATGTTCTAAAAATAATTTTTGACGACCTAAAAAATCTATAAAATGATAATAAGGTTAGAAAAAAATCGTTTCAATATTGAAAATAAAAGATCAAGTATGTTTACTAAATAAATAAAAATTATTCATAAAGTACTGAGGGTTGCTACAATAAATGCTTCTACTGTAATTCAATTACACAACAAATTCTTTTTCTTACTGATTCAAGATTTATATAATAAAGGAAAATACTACAACAGACATCTTTGTTATGTTTTGTAAAGCTTAAGTCATAAATTTATTTTATTCACCTTTTTATTTATATCTTTAAAAGAGAAAAAATATGTTGTACTTATGTTTTTAAAATTATTTTTCTGCAAAAATATAATAATTTTAGCCTGAAAACTAAACTATTGAACAATAATTATCATTTTCATAGAAAAAAGTTTAAATATAACAAATGTAATGGACTGTAAGGATAGAACAATCTGGTTTTTGAAAAAACAATTCAAAAACTGATTACTGCCCACCAAAAGAAATACTTTTCAAACAAATTAAGTGAAAATAAAATAATTTTTATTAGTGCAAGTTTGTTTATAATTTTAAAAGTTGACCTTGTAATCTTCAGCATAAGTCAGAAACAGTTATTATAATTGACAAAAGATAATTTCCAAATAATAAGTGTAAATAAAGTGATTTTTATAAATGTAAGGATATTTGTGTTTTTAAAATTCAAATTTATTTTTAAAAAAAAAACAGAATTTAAATATAGCATCAAAAAAAAAAAATTCTAACCCAGTAAGTGTAGATGACTAAATCAACAAAGGAGTTTTAAATTTGTAAATTTGTTTTTCATTTGTATTTTATGCTTTTAAAAGTTGGACTTTAGTTTTCATTAAAATTTAACTGTACAGTATGTACAGCAGCAATTTTTTATGCATTTTTATATCTATATTTTTGATTTTGTATTGTATTTTTCTTGTTTAAATAGCTGTATTAGATGGTCATTTTGTTTTAGACTATGGATCTAGAATGTAAACTTATATATATATATATATATATATATATATATATATATATATATATATATATATATATATATATATATATATATATATATATATATATATATATATATATATATATATATATATATATATATAAAATTATTAATCAATGTCTTATTCCAATTATAATAAAATATATATAATTATTCAAAACAATACAATAATTAATACAGTAACAATATTTTAAACAAATATATACCAATTTAATAGAAGTACTTTCAACTATCTATGTAGTCGTTGTCAACTAGACTCAAATTGTATTACAAAATAATCAATTTAATTTTAATACAATTTGAGTCTAGTTGACAACGACTACATAGATAGTTGAAAGTACTTCTATTAAATTGGTATATATTTGTTTAAAATATTGTTACTGTATTAATTATTGTATTGTTTTGAATAATTATATATATATATATATATATATATATATATATATATATATTGTAACCCACTCACACATCACCGCTCACGTACATTATATGAGCAAATGCACAGGGCGCCAGTTCTATTAATGAATAGAACGATTTATCATTTTATCTGATTCATAATTAATGCTGAGACTCTTTTACTTATGTTTATCTTACAGCTTCGCTCAGTGGGAGGTTACAGAAAGTTCATAACATATAGAATATAAATAAATGAAGGAAGAAATACTATAAATTATCAAATAAAATATAAACCTTATTTATTAATTAACCAAATGATAAAGGCTAGCAGAGTTTTATTTATTCCATCTAACAAAATATAATTTCAATTTGATCTCTTCCATCATCCAGTCACACTCTATATTAGCTCAATATAACTCTGACAGAATAGAAAAGCATAACACTAAATAACTCTATTGTTCAGCACATCTTAATCTAAATAACTGAATTAATGTTCCTCTAGGAATATAAAATCAGATCTCAGGGAATCTATAACACAGTTAGACCAAAGAACTATTTTAGCCAGTAATTTATAACTCTAAATTATAATAAAATATAATGAAATAAATTGAATAATGTTTTACTGGGCTAGCAATTAGATAATGAAGGAGATAGGGTATCTTTTAATCTCACATCATCATCCAAATAATACTCTAACTAGGCAACCTTTTTATAAGTTTATCAAGCAATAAATATTTCATGTAATGTCTGGATCAAGGAAACAATATTATCAGACCTCAGCATATTTAATATTAAAGCCATAAAATAATATACTTATTTTTGTAATAGATATATGAAATGTGAAGATGTGGAAACTAGAATAGGAATGCACATAAGAATAACTCAGAACACAGTTTTTAATAAATAAACAAATCATTTATATTATACTCAAGATTTAAATTTAAAGTAATCAATTTACAATAAGTTTATTTGTCCCAATCTTTAAATCTACACTTAAATCCATAAACACAAGTTTGGGATTATCCCTCTGACATGTTACATCGTTTATTGGCTACACACTTAGGAACGCAAATTAACAAGCAAACAAGACTTGAATATTCTAACTTTGAATATCCGAGCTATTTAAACATTTCCATATGCAATACTGAATAAATAATACTTTATACTATGGGCACAATATACACTTTTGAGAGGTTATATTATCAATTGTGGGAATAAAACAAATTAATACATTTGGCTATCAAGAGAGCAGCTTTCAATAACTTAATTAGATGGTCACTTTAAATAACTACACTTTACACATAGCAATAAAATCATACTCATTCCGATGATTTGATGATTTCTAACATGTGGCAAATTAATATGATATGTTTTAAAACATTTATTTTCTATTTTAAGTTTAACAATATTATATTTTATATACGCGATATTATTTACATTACGCGTGTGTGTCATACCTTAAGCAATAATAAAAGAAAACAATCTTTTCTACACATTATCAATCTATCTAGGAATTATTAAATAAATGTTTCATTTCGGACAATGTCATAGACCATCCAACAAATAGAACACTATATCTATTCTAACATTCAATAAAGAATTTAAATTAACTATTTATCTGACCACTGACTGAATTACACAGAGCTATATTTTTATGATAATACAAACTAGATGTTCAAGAGGAATCCCAGCACATGAGGAGCAAATAAACTCTTTAACTAATACATCAACAATAACTTATTTAAATCTGAAATACACTATTGGTGTGGAACTTTTCTCATCACCAAACAGTAAGAAAATATCACTTAACTTCATAAATATCATTTCATAATACGTACGTATACAATCTAAAGTCGGCTCTACTCATGGCAAAATAATTAAAAATATACTAAGGGGAAAAATCTTTCATCCCTACAAACATAGAACATATCAAGAATAATTTCCTTTCTCACAGCTCTTCTACATATCTAACATTATACGCTGGCAGATAAATACATATAGATAAATCAATCATCCCTTCAATTCTTTAGAATATGACAACATCCGAAATTTATATTGAGAGATAGTCATGAAACTAAATGTTTACTAAATAAATAAAAGAATTGCACAAGACAGACACACATATGCATAAATAAAAGTATGAAAAACAATTCTAAATTATGTAATATGCAAACAATACGGTAAGTAAATGATACATTAAAATATAACTGAATTTGGAACAGCTGTTTAGAATTTAAATAGTAATAACTATTATGAACGAGGTTTCTTTGCTATCTCTGATATGATATTTCTTTCATACGCTCACTACTCTGAAAGCTAAAACTCTCACTTTGAGATAAAGAAAAATATATAAAATAAAATAAACACCTCTCTTGAATAATATACCAAAGAAAATATATATATCAAATTCATAAAAGAAAACAAATAGTTAAGCAATAATATTTTACCAGCATATTCCCCAATTTGTGAACATGCTTTTCCATGATGGTCTAGAGTTTTTTCGCCCCCACCCCTTCCTTTTCCCGGCCCCCAGGGGGGAAAAGGTGAAGACCACTGGTCTAAGTTCATAAACTAGCATAAGTATATAAGCAACATATAACACTAAATCTGTCTAACTATCTATGATATATACCATTAACAATAAATAAAAAAAAATAAAAGTCACTCTTATTTTAAACTTGAGAAAAAAAATATATTCACTTGCAAAGTTCCTTTCCAAGCTTACTGAATGATACGGAGATGAATCCCAAAATGAGTGCGTGTTTAATACGAATATGAAACATAAAATAAATTCTTGTAGGATGAAACAGTTATAATTCACAATTAATTTAGTAAATCTCCAATGTTCTTTAGCAAAAGCTAATAGAGTTTACTTATATAGCATGTAAGTAGTAAATTTTTATAATGACCATAATATGAAAAGATAGTTTCAGCTGTATTTGTACGATAATAATTATTTAATTCCTTCCATAGTAATTTTTAACCTAACAGCAACTTTTAACAGATTTCCCGAATAGCATTTGTTTTTCCTATAGTTTGTAAGCTAGCATATACATAATTAATTTTAGGCATTGCAAATTAATTGTTCATATAAAATTCATGATTCCTTAAGCAATAATATTTTGTTTTTTTATAATACATACATCGAAGAGAACGGAAATATTCAATACCAACGTCCTTCAATCCGACTTAAGCGTATACACATTCTATACAGTAGTAATTAATTAATCCTGTATCAGTCACGTATTTATTCTTAAATGAAACATTTTAATTTTATAAGGATAGATAAAAGACGAAGTTGTCATTCCGTAATAATTTAAATAAAGTATGATAAAGTACATGCATCCTTTTAATTTTAACTTCACTTTTGCAGAAGTAAAATATAAGTTTATCTGATAGCTGAACATAAATCCTGTTAAATTGTTCTGCATAGTTTCCATAAAGCATTTATAAACGACACACTGTTTAGTTAGTAGATTAGAGAGTTCATGCATTTTGACTTTCTTCTTAACAATAATAATTATCAATAAATAAAGTAGCATAAATCTAATAATGTAGACAAACATTTTAGAATGAAAATACATATGATAGGGTTAATTTAAGTGTTTAATTTGAGCAAAGAATGGAATTGATCTACCTTTTTCTTTATATTTTAGCCCATCATTCTAGTTAAAGACTTCTGGTACTAGAATTTTCCTATGACCTTTTTAGACTTTCTTTGGAGCTTTAAAAAATTAGTTTGACTTCTGGAAGATATATTTTTACAGGCAGAATGAACTAAGGCAAAAGGTTACACTAATACTAATGAACAAATTTTACTAGTGACTATTAGTTAAATAGATATCACTTCCTTCCATAAAAAAGGTCATTTTTCCTCTCCAAAAAGGTCAACTCCTCCCTTTGCAGACAAGAGTTAATTAATATTCAAGAAATCTTTTCTTGAAAAAAAAATCACTTTGACCTTCACAATTAAATCAAGTCAAATAAAACAAAAAAAAATAACTTTTTACAAACTTAAAACAAATGAATATTAATTGGCTATTAAATAAAATGGTTGATAATATTATTTAAATTGTCAAATAATTTATTAATCCAAATATCCATTAATTACTTAAGAAAATATATTTTTGCAAAATTATTAAAGATAATTGCTGTAATTTAAATGTTTTATTGTAAGTGTAATATTGTTTATTGTAATTAGAATATGAAAATGAAATGTAAAATGATACAGACATACCTGCAATACATTTGCTGCTATATGAATATTAAATTATTCTAACTAAAACATAACTGATATGGCTATGGGTTAAACATATCTCACTGACTATAATATTAGTAAATGGATGGGTGTCAATGAATAATAAATCAGAAAACCATTCAAACAAACACCAACACTATCTTATAAACAAATAAAACAACTTTGCATCAATCTAACTATTATAACAACACTTTCTGTAATAATCCACCCCCCTTCCTTGCATTAAACACTTTATCAAATATAATAATAACAATAAATGCTTGAAAAATTGCTAACCAAAATGCACAGTTGGCCCACATATAAGTTTTTGAACCATTAATAGAAAAATTTTAAAATTTTAAGGCTATTTCATTTTTTTAGTACAATGCAGTTATTCACTACTGATGCAACACAGTTTAATTACTTGTGCCCATTCAGAAGGTCACAATATATATATATATATATATATATATATATATATATATATATATATATATATATATATATATATATATATATATATATATATATATATATATATATATAATGTCTGTTAATTAAAACAAAATTATAATTATAATAAAAATAATAAATTTAATAGTAACAAACTATTATAAACAATCCTTAAATCTGCAGAACTACTTTTGGCTAATTCTTTAAACCTGTCTCAACTGCCATTAAATTAAAAAAAATCAAAGAGGAAGCAAATGGCATCAATTCAAATCCCACGAATCTCATATTTTAATGTTAGCAGCTTGTCTATTTATTTAATGCATTTTATTCCCATTTATAAAAATTGTCTCCTTAATTTTTTTTTTATTATGGTTTTTTTCTTCATGAAGAATATTCACATTTTCAAAATCAAATTTAAATTTATATTTAGATGTTTTTTCATGATCAAAGAAAACTGAAAGTGGCATTAAATCACCATTATTTTTACTTTTTACATGCTTATATAACAATCTATGTTCCCTCAATCTCTTCTCAATACTGCACCTAAATTCACCTGTATATAATAACATACAATCACAAAAAAATTGATATATGATATTACGTTTCTGCTTGACAGGTATGACATCCTTAGAATTATTGACTAATTTAGTAATATTGTTTTGAATGTAGAATGAAATATTATGTTTAATGTAAGCTACAAACAGTAAATGCATAACATAATGAACAATCTTTTATAACCAAATATATTTATAGTAACAGACTTTTGTATGTAGAAAAAAGACAATAAAAATTACATTTGCAATTAAAAAAACATAATTAATATATGTATGTAATAACAATTGCATAAGTTGAAATATGATTTTTGCCAAGTAAATAATATAATATACCGTAATGATAACAATGATAATCCCATATGTTTACTTATAATAATAATAATAATAATAATAATAATAATAATAATAATATACCGTAATGATAACAATGATAATCCCATATGTTTACTTATAATAATAATAATAATAATAATAATAATAATAATAATAATAATAATAATAATCCCATATGTTTACTTATAATAATAATAATAATAATAATAATAATATACAAAAGCTTTTTCCAACAAGTGTTTTATGCATTTTTCAGTGTAATTGTGATCTATTTCAAAATTTCAATGTACGTTACGGACATAATGGCATTTGTAATTTTTATATAAAATTAATCAGGATCAATAATAAAATTATGATAAAGCAATCCAAATACAGTACTTGCAAAATGCAACAAAAGTAAAATATATTAATTTTATAACATATAACAATTTCCTCTCATATATTATTATAACAATTATATAGTATATAAAAATATACAATATATAATATTATTATATAATTCTCCATTAATTTTAACTGCCTAATTATTAATTAAATTAATTAATATTTCATATATATATATATTTATGTAATTATTGTAATTCTAAAAAGTACCTTTATTGGTGAAAGGTTACAAATAAGTTCTATGGGTATTCCCCATAGATAAAAAACACTTATTAATCATTCTATAGGCTCAAGGGTGCTAGGACCACATTTTGTCACCTGCACCTGTGGGCCAAAGATATCAAAAGTATACACTAAAATTATATAAATGGGCAGTGTCTAAAATTAGTCCAACTGCTTTACATAATAAACTAAATACCATATTCAAACAGGAAAGATGACTCTCACTCAACTGACAGGTCCCCAAACTACTCCCCCAGAAACCATCCATGACTGGACAGTCATAATCATGCTTTTTAAGTCCCAGACCACCCCTTGGGTAAAGAATATCCACTTTGGGATTCCCCATAAGTGACTTTTGCAAATCTGGAGCATTAACTGAACCAAAGAGGGCAGCAATAATTATGCCAAGCCATTCTACCCTTAGGAGTGGCAATAATTGCCATCTGCCTCTACAGATCAACAAATGCATCATGTCCATGGCATCCACCCCTGAGACCTAAGATTCAAGTAAATTAATTAAACTATGATTGCCCATTAGACAGTTCACCTGGGCAGTGACCAACTTGATCTACCTACCCAAAATGCACCATTAAGCAAGAACACATAAAAGCAATAATTAAATGAAAAAAGGAACATGGGTCATCACCCCTTCCAAGAACACCATCAAGAGTCTGCAGCAGCCCACAGAGGACAAACCAGAGTTGGAACAGGGACCCTCAACTCTTCCAGAAAATCAAGATCACTCTTACTTGGGCATGGCAATGATTACCTCCTGTTTCCCCAAACCATCTGGCCCCACAGGTCCACCACCCACTCATAAGGAAGAAGATGCAAGTGGGGACCATGCTCTCTGAAATAACAATGTATCAGTCCAAATAGGCCAGGATCACATATAGTCTACCTGCCCACTTAGACCAAGAAAATTCTATTACAGCATCTAGGTGATCAGCTACAAAATACATGGAATTAAATTCATTATTTTACAGAAACAAATGATGAAAAGCACATTGAACATTTATACATAATCCAGTTAAAAACCAATCAAAGTTATTACAATATTTAACATTATCAATAGTTAACATCTAAATTTTCTGGGTACAACAATCATCTTTTGATAACCCTGGTCAATTAATAAGTACAATATACAGGGACCTGTGTAGGCAGCCCACTTATTGAAATACAACTTGAATTTTGTCAGGACCGCAGTGTCTTCACTCTGACTCCTGAGTATCCTGATCACCCTTCATGTCAGTACAAACTTACCTTATTTGTAAATCTCTGAGCAATTATTTACAGTATTTTACAACAGAATTATATAATTCAAATAATCAAAAATTTAAATTTGTGCCCCTTCAAGTCTGTAATGACTACATCCATCCAAACTGGCAGCCTGGAGCCCCTCTTATAATCCATAGAGTCATACACTAGGACACTGAGCCTTACAGTTATTCAACTTAAACTAAAGGATCCGCCAAATCTGACTTTGGCTGTTCCACCAACTGAGGGAGAACCACCTCCCTCTACATGATAACCACATCAGGTAAACAAAAAGTCATTATCACAACAGGAGAACCGACTCTTTGCAGGGAGAACTGCTCTACTGCCAAGATCTAAGTCAGAGCCTTCTGTCTGTGAGGAGAAGTTAAATTTATCAAGTAGAAGATCATTTTCCTGTGGCCAGGCTTCTATTCATAAACTCCCCTAATTGTAGTTAAAATAATTAGTTATCATATATTTTCCTTCTGTACATTTTTTTAATGTAATTGAAAAGTTTAATATTTTTTAATATAATCTACTTTATATCCATAAGCTAATGGTGAATATTTAAGACCAATTTATCATCTCTTCTATTAATTGCATTATGTTCTTTTGCTCTTTTATCTAATTGTTTCTTTATATGTCAATAATAATTCATATTATAATTTCAACAATTAATTTTATATACAATTCGTTTTTTTATATTAGATATTTAAAATTAACACTGAAGAAAATAGGTAAAATTGTTTGCAAAATTATACATACAATGTGCATATTATAAAACCCTAACTGACTGGAAGAAATGTTATTGTAATATTAAAGACATTTAACAGCAATATTTAATAAATGCATCAGACCAATACTTTAATTCCAAATTTCATTGGTATTTAATTCCAAATTTCATTGGAATTTATGCCAAAATAAAACCATAGAAAAAACTAATGAACTTTATGCTACTGGTTAATGTGCATGCATATGCAATTGTAGACAAGAAAAACAATGGATATTTTTGAGTGATGAGCAGGTTTGGAAATTTTCTTTCAGTTAGTTAATCCATATTTACTTTAGCTGTTCATATCAATTGATTAATAAGCATCTAATTATTATTAGCTAGAGATTAAAAAGTCCTGATTATTTTGATTTTTTTAGATAATTTTTAATGTTCTTATTGTAAAAGTAAATAATGTTGTTGAAAAAAGATATAGCTTTATAACTTGTGGAGAAATTATCATACTCTACTGGTTCTGAACTCATAGTTTTTCTGTTGTTTTTTTAAAAAATATGAGTTGTCAATCTGTCTCATATTTGGATATATATATATATATATATATATATATATATATATATATATATATATATATATATATATATATATATATATATATATACACTGAACTTAATGTAATTGAAAGGATTTTGAACTCATAGCTTTCAAGCTCCCTATAGCTATCCACTCCATCTTATATAATTAATACACATGACCACATACATGTGAAAAAGTTAAATGATCTCGAATGTATGTATCTTGTGCTAAACCAGCATTCATCAGTTGGTCCAGATTATCATCTCTCCTCTTCACACACACACACATGCCCACACACATTTATATAATTTGATTCTCAAAAAAATTTTGCTTTAATTTAAATTCTCGGCTGTCATAATTTAAAACCAAAATATCAAATTTGTAATAATGAATAAATTACAACACCATGAGATGTTGACTATAATAAAATTATCATTCAAGAAACTAATTTTAACCTAGAAAAAAAAAAAAAAAGAAAGAAACTGTATGGATGAGCAAAATTCATTTTCCCAAAGCACTTTATAGCCGTTTTATAGGAAAGTAAACATTTGTAGATTAAAATAAGAAGCAAAGAAAGCATTCCTTTTGCAAATGATGCTTTGGGTATTTATGAATAACGCTTCAGAATTGCAAGAATTATTACAAAATCCATCAGATAAAAACAAAACAAAAGTAGAATTGAAGTTATAAGAAAGGACTATAGTATTGATTAAAGATTGTTAAAAAAAAGAAAGTTTAATAATAAAATCACGAGTTTAAATTTGAATCTAGTGCTTTCGTAGAAATAGAGTATATTAAAAATTAATGTCTGAATAAAAGTATTTAATTAATGTATTCCAATAGCATTTGCTTACGGTTCTGAAGCTTGTAGCCTTCATAGAAAAGTAATAGAGAGAAGTAATCCTAAACAGAAAAGTATGGAAATATATATGTCAAAATTAATTAAGAGTCATTGAAAGCTAAATATATGTATGAAAGAACAAGAGATATTATGACCATCAGTAGAAGATTGAAACTAGCTGGGCAAAACTTGCTATTAAAAAGATGATCATAGGTTGCACTAATGCCTTAATTAAGCTTGACTCCAAAAAAATTGTAAAAAATTTTGAAAAAATAACGTGAGATGGAAGAATAAGATATGAATGTTTGTTGGCATTAAAAGTGAAAAATAAGAATTAAAATGCTAATATTTACTATTAGAATAAAATTTAAAATTTAAAATCTTTTTTTTTGGGGGGGGGGGATTTAAAAACATATTTGCTTTGATTTTTTAATAAATTTACTAAAAATATTTTCTATACGAAATATAACATCAAACTGAAATCGCTGGAAGTTGTTTTTTTTAATTCTGGCCATAATAATTGGTCATTCTAGATTGACCATGTAGATTCAAAGCTATACTCAAAAGAAAAGTAATTAGAAGAAATAGATTCCACTGAGGCAGAGAAAACTAACTTCTCTATATAAGCATTAAATAGTTCTAATCATCATTTTATTTCCATGGCAACATCAGTATCTTGCTTTGTAAACCCAGTTCAACAAACTAGGTAAAGATAATGTTTGAGTTAAAATTAGCTCAATTAATAGCTAAACATAAACTAAATCTCAAATTTTTATTAAGGTCAAAAAATTGTTTATTATTTGATATTTCAATAAATATTTTGCTAGTTTTTTTAAACAAGTTTCTTATAAATTCATTTTTAATAGTTTAAAATAAATAAATAATCTTTATAAATATAAAAAAATTTAAAATATTGTAATTATTAAAAGTTTCATATTTAATACGATCACTATATCATAATTTACGTTTGGACTTTAACTTTCTTTTTGAGCGTAGGACTATAACTTTCTTTGATATATGTTGAATAGATCACTAATTTTTTATCTTATTTCTGTCTGCCAATTTAAGTTTTTGAATTTCATCTATACAGGTCGACTTTTATATCTGTATTCTAAATTGGATTAACTATTTCTAAATAATTATATGTAATTGGTGTATACAATTATGATAAATATTTTTCCAAATTAAAAGAAATCCTTTGATTCCTTTTCGAGGCCTTTAAAAAACAAGAAGGGTCAATTATTAATGTCTACTCTATACCTTCTTATTATTCCAGATGTTATAACTATATGAGTATAAATATATGTACAAATAAGGATAAGCTGCTCAAAAATATGCTTTAGCTAGCGTAGTTTAGTGACTTTTTACCTCTGAGTTTAAGATTAAGAAAAAACATAATCTTTTGATAGTTCTTAACTAAACTATCAACCGAGTTTTCTTGAAGACACAAATGAATGTGTGTATAAGTGAACTTTTTAAATAGATATTTACAATCACAGGAATCAAAACTAAAATATGGACTTTATTCTCAGGAGGTTGTAAAGTATCTGCCATAATACTTGATAAACAATGGCAGAATGTGCTAAGAATCCCATTGTATACTCAGATTGACATTTAATGACAATCTTTTATTTAGGTACTTATAGCTGCATGAAATAGTAAATGGGACATTTTAAGATTTTATGAAGTTAACAAAAAACAGAAAAAGACAATATATGAATTCTTCTTTTAAGAAAAATATGGAAGCATCCCAAATGAAGATACAGAAAAATTGGATTATATTTTGACTAACAGAAAATACAAATTTCAAAATTATAATTTCCTTAATACATTAAACAGAAAAAGTGATTATCTATTAATGATATGCAAAATTAAAGAGCTGAAAATATTAAGAAAGACAGTGACAATATTAACAGTTGATATTTCTAACTTAGTAATTATTTCTATGAATTGAACTGCAACAAAGATAACTGCTAAAAAAGGCAACAGTTTACCAGTAAATTTTATATTGAGACAAGACAATATATGGAGACAAAAAGAATATATATATAAATTATTCATTAGAAAGAATTGAATAGCTAGAATTGTGTAAAATAGTCCTTTAAAAAGAGTTAATAACGGTATAAAAAAATATAAATATTAAATTAGCAAGGAAATCTAAAAAAGTCAAAAATGTAAAAAATAATCTTGGCGGTGGTAGCAAACTTATTTCTAATATTTGAATAAATATACACTTTACATACATGGTGTTTAAATGTAGTTATAGGTGATTTGAACCCAGACTTTCAAGTTTCTTTCAGCTATCACTCTATCTTATAAACCGATACACATGACCACACACGTTAAAAAAAAGTCAATGATTTCCAATATATATATTTCATGCTGAACTAGCATTTATCAATTGATCTAGATCATATATATATATATATAGCATTTATCAATTGATCCAGATCATATATATATATATATATAATCAGTGTTCAATCAGTGCTCAGTTTATATTAAAATAGCAAATCTTCAACTTTAATTAACAGTCTTCAATTAACCCCTACCTCCAACATTTTAGCCATTCATATCATTGAAAATTTGATGATATACCATATTGACAAGGGATTTGGGTTTTTCATCATCATATTTTCAATGGTATATATGACTGAAGACTTGGAGGGAAGGGTAGAGTGAAGCCTATCCATTAAAATTTGAAGATTTGCTATCTTAATATATAAACTGAGCACTGATAATACGTGTGTATGTGGGAGATGATGATCTGGGTATTCTGATGGATGCTTGTTTATCACAAAATATGTATATTGGGGATCATTGTGGATTATTGATCTTTTTCACATGTATGTGATCATGAGTATTGGGTTGAGATAGAGTGGATAACTGAAGAGATCTTGAAACCTGGTTCAAATCCCCTATAATTAAACTTATTTCTGCAAATATAACATCATGAAATGTATGGAAAAGTTCTGTAAAGAATTATTTAATAATAAAGGACTAAAAACAAAGTATGTTCTACAATTATTATATCTTCTGAATTGTCCAGTAATTGCAATTAAATCTATTAAGAAGGAAAAAAGTCCAGGAAATGATAGAATTGTAACTGATATCTTAAAAGAATCAGGCAAAATAGTAGAAAAATTGTTAGCCAAATTATATACCAAATGTCTAAATGATAAAGATATGCTAAATGATTGAAAAAATGTACTAGTAATATTGATATTTAAAAAAGTGATAGAGAAAAATTTCAAATTTATAAACAAATTCATCCTCTATTAGTTTTGTAAGATGAAAGCAAATTGGACTTATAAGTGATTTTACTATAATGATTTACATCCAAGTATTGAAAGAAGTTGTAGGAAAGATGAATGAATATGAGTTGCCATTGTTCCTGGAATTTGTAGATTATGAAAAGTCATTTAAGTGTATAAGCATTTCTACAGTGATTAAACCATTGAATCATCAAAGTATAGACCAGGGGTATTATCATATTTTAAAAAATATATATCAAAATTCAACAGTAATGGATAGATTACATATATGTTGCTGCTAAAAAGATACTTCCAAACTTTTTATAGTAATTTTATAAAAAATGTTTTGAGAATTAAAGTGGAAAGTTATGGAAGCAAAGTAAAACTGAAGATATTTAAGTCATTTAGAATTTGCAGATGATTTGTTTTCAGAGCTTCAAAAAATCTTGCAAGAGTTATCAGATGTAAATAAATAGAACTAAAGATCTTTATTTTTTTCTGAGAAAATCTATTAAATATTACTTTAGTCTTTTTATCATGTACTCTTAATCCCATTTATTTTCTGCTTTCCACTTTAAAAATACTTTTTGTAAAACTACTGTAAAAATTTTTGGAAATATGGAATAATCCTGTTTTATACCCATCTCAATGAATATTCTATGAATATTACTTTAAACATCTATAAATGCTTTAAGTCAGATTATTAATACTGATGAAAACATAATGGATGAAATTAACCATACAATTATTGTCACTTATGATTTTTTGCAAAACATCTTAAGGTACACATGTAATTCTAAATTCTATTTCTGAAAGACGATTATTTTTTGATGAACAAAATTAAGATTGAAAAAATGCAATAACAAAGAGGTAACTTGTGCATTTTCCTGTCTACCAAGCTTTGCAGCCCATCTTTTTGATAAATAAATAGTTTCAGGGATGTAAAAAATGGCTGATAGGAAATGCCATTTTAATGTTTACATTTTTGTTTTCATTAGTGTTATTTTAAAAAATAAATTAAATGTGTAAAAATTATTTTTAATATTAATACTTTATTTATTTTTATTTTTTATATTAAATAAACTTATTAATACAAAAATAAAAAAGATAAGTAAAGTGTCATACATTGTTATTAATGCATTTTTCAAATTATTAATCTAAAAATAAAAAACAAAACCTCTTTATATGCATTTACAAATGAGAATATTTGATTACTGTTTTAATATATATATATATATTGTAAAAGATCGATAAATCTAGCTTTATTTTAAAAAATCACTTGTTGTTATTAAAAAAATCTCTTTGATTTAATGTTTATATATGGAGTATTATTATTGTTTATGGTTATTAGTTATAGTTATTGTTGTTTGGATTTATTATTTTATTTATTTGTTGATGGTACATTGCTGTGAATATTTAATTGTTATTATTATTATTCTTAATGGTGAGATTTTTAATAATAATAGTGACATGTTTCAATTATTATAAATAAATAGAGACATATAAATTGTTGATTATAAAAAAGATTATTTTATTTGTAGTGATTATTAAAAAATGCAATCTTATTATTTATGTATATATATTTAAAGCGATCAAATAAATTTTTGATTTAATATTTTTTATATGATTAATATTTTAATTTTATATTTAATGTTAATTGTTTAAAAGAAAATATATGTAACAATGGTTTTCAAAACTGCATTTTCTGGCGCATGTGAGAACAACAGAAACAACAGAAAAAGAAACCATTATTAAGATAGTTATTAAAAAAACTGAAGGATAAAATTAGTTGTACTTTGTTTCTTTGGAATCGCCATTCTTGAGAATAATTGAATAATCTATTGGATGTAAACACCTTATTGATGGAAGAGTGAATAATAATATTATCACAGTTTAAGAGCTGTGATCTTCTCAACTTTATCCTAGCAATTAAAAGAAATTAAGCAATGGCTCAACATATAAATTCCATCATGTTGAAATGTAAGATAGCTATCTAAAAAAAAAAAATCTATAACAGTAAATTTACCTAACTATCTGGAAGCAACTAAAATTAGTTAATCTATTGGATTCAACATGTCAATTATTATTTTTTTCAAGGAGAGAAATCTTTAAAAAAATGAAATATATATATGCGTTTGGAAATCGATAATTTTCTCTAACGTGATATTTTTTTCAAATTTTAACCTTGGCTCGAGAGCATTCAAATATTAAAGAAATATAAAGGAATAAAACAACAGAACAAGTTGAACTTTGAAAAGGTAGTAAATAACTTTATTAATGTAAATGATATATATATTTTTGAGATCGATATTCATTGGGTTTTTTTAATTAGAAAAATGAAACGTTTTTATAAGTATAATTCTATTTGATTTAAGCATCTTGTTTTAAAAAAAAGCAAACGTTTAATAAATGTCAAAATTAACACTTAAGTATTAGAAATTTGTAAGGAAAGCTTTAAGTTTAGGTTGCATATGGGTTATTATATATATATTTTAATAAGTGAAATTTATATTTGCAAATTTTATCATCAAAAGTTTTATATATATAACTTAATTTTTTTTTAATACTATTTAGTTATTTATTAGATAATTAAATGTGGTCTTAGGGATGGATCTTAGATTGAGTTAATTTTTGGAAAGTTATTTATCAATTAGAAATCATCATTATATTTATATATTTGTGTGTGTGTATGTATATAAGATAACAAATAACAAAATGAGGTAAAATAAGTTCCATATTCATATTAAGTTATAAGTTAGCACTAAATGACTAAGTAGTCAAAGATTTGTTATATTTATTTATAGGCCTGAGTGAGCCTCATTGTAAATATTAATAAAAAAGTATTCAATGCTTATAGAAATAAGTATAGTCCAAAAGTGTATATAATATATAAACCTTCTATAAAGTAGTGGAGTAAATTTTGATGATTTTTTTTGATGAAATGACTTAATCGATTAACCTAGCTTTGAGAGCATATCCATTATCTATTTTATTAATTTACAATATTTTACCAGTCAATTATTCACTTATTTATTTATCTATTTTCATTTTAACTTCATATAATAACTCTTATGCAAACATAAACAACAATTCATATATTTGCTGTATATAATATACCTTTATTTATTTGTTTATTTTTTTTAAATTGGAATATTTGGAAAATATAAATATTGATTTGTGTTTATATTAATGTATACTTGTTGAGAACAAATATGTCTTTGTCTATTTAATATATGTACTTATTGTAAGTATATATGTATTTTTTTGTATTTGGTTTGTATTTAAAAACTATTTAAAACACTGATATTACTTAAATATCAAACCATAATATAGAAATAAAGAATGTACTATTTGTTTTATAAGTAATGCCTTGGTATTTTATTTGGAACAGTATTAATATTTTATTCTTTTTTTTTAGTGCCAGAGTCATTATGAAGTTTAATAAATTCACAACTTAGCGGAGAATAATTTCATATTTCAATTATTATTTAGTTTTTTAGGTCACTTACACAAGTCAATGTTCATTGATATGTTTAAATATACATAAGTTTACTTATTTGATGTGTATATTAGATTCAATAAAATTCTCTTTGTTTCTAGTATATATTTTGTTAGTTAATCATATTAACCCTGAGAATAAATTATAATGATAGGTCTTATTATTGCTCTGTATTATTTTGGATTTATTTCATGTATAGATAGTTGGAAGGGCATATAAACAATTTATTTAAATATAATTGGGATATTTTTATCTTTCTTCATTTAAATTATACAATCTATTAGATTTGGCTTTCTCAATAATTGGATTCATTTAGATTGTTAAGATCTTTCTTTATGTGTATGGTGTGCTATGTTTATATTATTTAAATTGGATGATAAATATGTTCTATTACATTTGCACCATCAATGTGTGGACATAATTAATTAAGGACTGTTGATAGTCATTTCATTATATTTGATGTCTAAAACATGAGGTTTGATTCATTATGATTCATTTATGAGGATAGAGCAATCATGATTTCATTACATTTGGCTTTCCCAATGATTGGGGCTATTTCATTCCAGTACATTTTGGCACCAACGTTTGAGGCCTTCTTTCTTCATATGTGTATTTTTGTTTGAGATCATTTAGATTACATATATTCCCTTACATTTGGTGCCCCAAACTTAGGGGCCTGGTTAATTGATTATTGTTGGTGACAAATAATCTATTACATTGGTTATCAACTAAGGCTTGAAAAGCAAACATATCAATGTTTTATTTTCCATTATAAGTGACTTTTAAATGTAAAGTTCAATTAGTGAATGTTTGTTGATGATAAATTGCACTAGTACAATTTTAGTAAAATAATGTTTCAGGCACAATAGTAAATAATTAGTGAAGTTGATTTTTTTTTTTTTGTATATGAAATGGTATCAAGTTTTAAGTTCCAGAAAATGTATACATTTTTTCTTCTCTATTTTATCTGGACTTAATTACATAATGGTGAACCCAGTTGTAATAGGCTAGAGATAAGTATCAATTTAATCATTTTATACTTAATTACCATTATCTTGAGTGAGAAAGTTATCTCACTACATTATCTAATTAGTTAATTTTAATGCATGTGAACATTTTATTACATTTTAAATATTTTAAGGTTATATTGAATTTGATATGAAATTTCCACATTTCGATATTGTATAAGTATAGAATCTTCATTATCATTACACATAAATAAATGTTAGTTAATTATCTCAGTTGTTACTCTCTATATATTTTTTAGATAAATTTGTTGATGTTATGGTGATAGATGAGTTTTTTTATATAAACCAAGAAGTTCATGAGTTCAAACAACTGAAATTTAGATTATTGGATAGCTACTAGGTATAATAAAATTAAAAAGCTTGTACTTTGCTTAGTTGAGTAATTGATTGTTGGGATAATAATTGGAGATGGTGAGCCTTTGATCTGTGGTAATTAGATTTTTTTATATGAGTATATAATATTGCAGTTCTAGTAATAATGGATAACAGTAATGAAATGCCAGTTAGTGGTAATTTTGATTTAAGAAATTTAGTAGAGATATTAAGAGCTGAGATAAAAAACAGCTATGATGATCTTTCCCAGAAACTAGAGTCTAGTTTAAAAACCAACTCTAAGAAACTAGAGGCTGGATTAAAAACCAATTCTGATGAACTTAGAGCTGAGATAAAAACCAATTCTGAAAAACTAGAGTCTAGATTAAAAACTAACCCTGATGAACTTAGAACTGAGTTGAAAACCAACTCTGATGAAGTAAAAGCAGAACTTAGAGCTGAGATAAAAACCAACTCTGATGCACTTTCTAGGGGATTAAAAGTGGAATTAAAAGTGCTGGTAGATGATAGTGTTAGGAGATTAGAGATAAAATTTGAGGAAAAAATGGAAAAATACAGAGAAGAGACAATGGTTGAAGCTAATTCTTTGAAAGCAAAATTCGAAGAAATGAGTAGTGAAATGAGTGAAGAAAATCAAGAAATTATAGTCAGATTTGAAGAGTCTAAGAAAGAGCATGGGGAATTTGAGAAAAGGATTATTGATGATAGCAAAGTATTGTGGGATAAATTCCAAGCATTGACATTTGATAATGAATCTTTATTTAAAAATATTCATACAATTATCTCTGCTGAAGTTAAAGTTGCTGTGGGATTGCAACAAGAGGAACATCTGATTGATGTTAATAAATTACAGGATATAGATGAATGGATGAATGTAATAAGTAATGTTACTTCTAATCATATTCAGGAAGTAAATGCTAAACTGGATGAAATTCAAGGAAAATTAAGACTTCTTTCAGAATATATGAAAAATAGGGAAATTGAAGCCTATAAAAATTATGAGATAGAGGTATGAAAAGATGTTTCAGAGATAGGTATAAAAGTTGAATAAATAAAAACTATTATGTTAGAGAATTGTGAATGTATATCATATTTACAAAAACAATGGAGAGAACATGAAGTAGAGATAGACCAAAGTAAAATGAAAAATAATATTGCAGACAGAGGATCCTAAGGATGAAACATTTGCTAAGAAATTGGCAAATAAGGAAAATTTTGAATGTTATTTAGATAAAGTTCATGATGGAACAAATGTGATGGAGTCCAAAAGATCTTCTGATTCTCCACATCAAATCTCTAGTGATTCATATATGAACCATAATGCTTCAAGGTTAATTAATGTTAAGTTTTATAAAGGCAAATATCATGAAAATCCTATGGAATACTTGAATACCTTAGAGGAGTTGTTTACACTCAGTATCCTGTCAGAGAAAGAAAAGTTTCCAGTTGTTAATAACCATCTATATGCATCAGCTAAAGAATGGTGGAGATCTCTGTTTGAAAGACCTCAGACTTATGGTGATTATCACCAAGCCATAATGAATAACTTCTGGAATGAGTACAAGCAGGATTCTATATGCCATAGACTTTCTCATGAAAAATATACTTCTCATGATGGGAGTTATATTCAATTTTTTTGACATCAGGTGGCCAAATTCAAAACCCTGACTGCATTTCCACTTTCAGAAACCCAGATTGTGTGGATTTTGTGTAGAAATTTACCAAGGCATATTGAACAAACATTGGTAGCTGCAGATCAGCATACCATTGAAGAAGTAGCAGATATCCTGGGAATATTAGAATCTGGAGAGGGTACTTGTAATAGATCATCTGGAACTAAAAGGGATAACCCTAATTACAGTTTGACAAATATAAATTATCATGTACCAAAAAACCAATTTGCAGGTCACATGCAAAGGTCCACATGAAATTATCATAATAATAGGAGACAAAATCCATATAGGGATCATGGAGGTTACATTAAGAATCGTGAATATAATCATGTTACCAGTTTACAGCCAAAAAGTTATCCATATGGTTCCACCAGTACTTGGTCTAAGACTCCAGTGACTGGATGTTCAAATCCCCATTAAACTAAATTGGGCCTCATGGCAGTGTTCCTGACTGTGGAAACCAATGATTGATATGGAGAGGAACAATTTGGTTGTGGCTTTAAATTTGATAGAGTTTGAACTGGAAGATTTTGGAGTTGAAGAAATAGAGAACCAACCTTTTTTAACAGTTGTCCAGATATTATAATCATGTTTAAAAAAATTGAAATTAGAGCTTTAATTGATACCAGTAGTCAGGCTTCCATCATTTCAGATGAATTATTTCACTGACTTTTAGAAGTGGGTATGATTGTTCCATCCTTGCTGATCAAGCAATTTTTTCAGGTCACTTTAACTAATGGGTGGAAGGCTAAATTGGTTCCTTAACAAGTATAGCTAATGGTACAATTTAATTCAGTAAGCCAGGAACATGTTTTCTTGATAATGGCAGTGTTGATACATGCTGTGATCTTGGTATCAGATTTTTTTCAAATGCATGTTTGTATAATTGATTATGTGGCAAAACAATTGATATGTAAAGGTGAAATCATTCATTTTAAGCAGTATGTACTTCACCAATCCTTGAATTTAAGTTGCATGGAAACAGTCACAACTGATCTTGATGTAAAATTGAAGATAAATGAATCAATTGGTTTGACTGATGAGGCAAAAGAGGCCTTATATTTGTTATTGTGTAATTACAAAAATGTTTTTTCAAAACAGCCTGGAATCATCAAATGGTATGTCCACCAGATATGACTGAATGATCTGGAACCATTTCAGTGCAAATCCTACCCAATACCTTATCAATATAAAAATGATGTGGATAAGCAAATTAGCAAGATGGTGGAATGGGGTGTTATTCGAAAATCTGCCTCAGCATTTAATAACCCTTTAGTTATTGTCGAAAAGAAGGATGGATCGGCTTGCATTTGTTTGGATGCATGATTTCTAAATCGTAGGACAATTCCAGAACATGATGTTCATCCAATGATACAGGAACTCTTAGCCTGTTTTGAAGGAAAGAAGATATTAACTACAGTGGATTTGACTGCCAGTTATTGGAAAATTTATTTGCACTCACAAGATCAAAAGTTCACAGCTTTTTGAGGGACAATCTTATATGTTCCAAAGGATGCCATTCAATACTGTCACAGTAAAAATAATATTGTCCCTGATATTCTTAGTCGGAACCCGATGGAATACCCAGATCAACCTATCAATTATACAGGAAACTTGGTTTTGACAGCTTTTACCTTAATAGTCGATGACTCTGTGGAGAAAGATTTGACAAATATTAGTGAACTTCAGTTACAGGATCTTAAATTGGGGTCTATAATATCCCAATTAAATGACAATACTATTGCAATGGGAGATGCAGAGCCAATGACTAATGGAGAATTGATACAGCATCAATTGTCAAAAGGTATATTAATGTACCAAGTAGACCTTATGAATTCTGGAGTTTATATTCCTAGCAATATTAGGAAAAGACATAAATTATGTACATTGTCTGTATGGACACTATGGTCCTAGAAAAGTAGAACATACTTTGTGTAAATTGTTTTATTGGCCTTGGATGTATGCATCCATACTGGATACATTACAATTGTGTGAAATTTGTCTTAAAACAAAATTTCTGAATAAGTCATATGCAGGAAAATGGCAGCCTTAATTACCAAACAAGCCTAACAAAATTTTGGCAATTGATTTTTATGGCCCTTTACCATCTTATCGGTGTTACAAGTTTTTGTTAGTAACGTATGACTTATTAAAAAAGTATGTCACTGCTTATACAGTGAGAAAAGCTATGGCTAATGATGTCATTAAAGTAATGACAAACTTTCAATTTCCAATAGTTGGAAAACCAGAGTCAATTTTGTACCAATCATGCCACTTCATTCATGTCAGTAGAATGGAAAAATTGTTTACACATGCAAAACATTAAACCTGTACTGATCTCCATTCATAACCCTCAATCTAACCCATGAGAGAGGGTTATGAGGGAATTAATTCAGTTATCTAGGGTGTATCTTGAAGGAAATCATTGTGGTTGGGTAAACCAATTAAAGGAGGTATTGTCATACATTAACACGACTAGAAATGAGTCTACAGGCTTTATGCCTATGTAATTGCATTTTGGACAGGAAGAGCCAAGTGTAATTAAAACCCCATTGCCTGTTATATTAGAGGAGCCAGATCACAATGATGATATCATCAAAGCTAAAGAAAATATAAGAAAAATGGGAGACAGACGGGGATTACAAGGACCACAGCATTTTAGTCAGTTCAAGGAAAGAGATCTGGTATTAGTTTGTACACCCCATGTTAGTAATCCACAAGATCACAAATTCAAGAAATATTTTAATATTTACAAGGGACCATATTGGATTGACAAAAAGGTTAGAACAAATGCTTATGTTGTTCATATGCATGATAGTTCGAGGGGAACCTATAATGCTAGAAGTCTTCAGCAAAAACATTATGATTAGCTAATAGTGTAATTAATATTTTAATATAAATCTTGTATTAACAATCTTTACTTATAGAATTTATGAAAATTGTAATAGAAGGATGAAAGTAGGAAAAACCAAAGTAAAATTTAAAAATAAAAATATGAAGAAAATTAAGGTAAAATTCAAAGAGATGAGTAGAGAGAAGATTAAGGTAAATTATCTTAAAAGAAGTATAGACTTTATAAAAGAAATTGGCAAAGCCAAAGTTAAATTTAAAATAATAAGTGATGATGTGATTAATAAAGATTTTCTTCGAGAAAATATAGCTAAGGAAAGAGATTTAAGTAAACCTAAAGTCAAACTGAAAAGAAATAATATAGAACAAGTTAATATTAATGTTGTAAAACAAAATGATTTTCAAGAATTCTTTAATGTTGAAGTTGTATCACATCAATCTGATTTGTGATTTTTAAAGGATTATTTAGAAAATTTGAATGAATACCATTCAAAATTGCCCAGAGAATTGTTTTCAATTGAACATAGAACAAGTGAAGTAAAACAAAGATTTGCTCAAGCCAAAGATATTTATCAGGATAGTCAAATGAAAGATAATAGATTATCTGATAAAGTAGCAACTGTTATTGAATAAAATTAAAAATTAGGTTAGTGCTTATGATCAAGTTAGTATTTTCGTAAAGAATATAGAGGCGGAATCTAGAAAGATCATAGCAAAATCTTTAGATGCTGATCCCAAAATTATTCAAAAGCAATTGAATTATACCAAAATGTTATGCAAAAATCTTGTAAATCAAAGCAAACTTCTTCACAGAGTTCAACAAACAGAAAATTCTTTCCAAGAAGAATTAAAAAGCACTTTTGATTATTTTTTTTATTTAAAGAAAACTTGGACAAAGACCTAGATGATCTAAAAGATAGATATGAACAAATGAATATGGTTACTAGTAAGAATAATAATATTCTTCAAGACCATGTTAGTCCTCAGAAAGATTACAAATTTGAGTTTTTCAATATCTCATAATTAATTAGTTATTTGCAAAGACATTTTTATGTGGATTAGGGGGTATTGTAAAAGATTGATAAATCTACCTTTATTTTAAAAAATCATTTATTGTTATTAAAAAAACCTCTTTGATTTGATGTTTATATATGGAGAATTATTATTGTTTATGGTTATTAGTTATAGTTATTGTTGTTTGGATTTATTATTTTATTTATTTGTTGATGGTACATTGCTGTGAATATTTAATTGTTATTATTATTATTCTTAATGGTGAGATTTTTAATGGTAATAGTGACATGTTTCAATTATTATAAATAAATAGAGACATATAAATTGTTGATTATAAAAAAGATTATTTTATTTGTAGTGACTATTAAAAAAGTGCAATGTTATATATATATATAAAGCTATCAAATAAATTTTCAATTTAATATTTTTTATATGATTAATATTTTTATTTTTATTTTGAATGTAAATTGTTTAAAAGAAAACATATGTAACAATGGTTTTCAAAACTGCATTTTCTGGAATACCTGAGAACAACAGAAACAACAGAAAAAGAAGCACTTTGTTTCTTTGGAATCACCATTCTTGAGAATAATTGAATAATCTATTGGATGTAAACACCTTAATAATGGAAGAGTGAATAATAATATTATCACACTTCAAGAGCTGTGATCTTCTTGACTTTATCCTAGCAATTAAAAGAAATTAAGCAATGGCTCAACATATAAATTCCATCATGTTGAAATGTAAGATAGGTATCTAAAAAAAATCTATAATGGTAAACTCAATCTGGAAGCAACTAAAATTAGTTAATATATTGGATTCAATATGTCAATTTTTTTTTCAAGGCGAGAAATCTTTAAAAAAATGAAATATATATGCATTTGGAAACCGATAATTTTCTCTAACATGATATTTTCTTCAAAATTTAACCTTGGCTAGAATCCATTCAAATATTAAAGAAATATAAAGGAATAAAACAATGGAACAAGTTGAACTTTGAAAAGGTAGTAAATAACTTTATTAATGTAAATGATATATACATTTTTGAGATTGATATTCATTGTTTTTTTAATTAGAAAAATGAAACGTTTTTATAAGTATAATTCCATTTGATTTAAGCATCTTGTTTTTTAAAAAAAAAAGGCTTAATAAATGTCAAATTAACACTTAAGTATTAGAAATCTATAAGTAAAGCTCTAAGTTTAGGTTGCATATGGATTTTATATATATATATATATATATATATATATATATATATATATATATATATATATATATATATATATATATATATATATATATATATATATATATATATATATATATATATAAGTGAAATTTATATTTGAACATTTTATCATCAAAAGTTTTATTTATATAACTTAATTTTTTTTAATACTATTTATTTATTTATTAGATAATTGGTTGTGGTCTTAGGGATGGATCTTAGATTGAGATAATTTATGGGAGGTTATTTATTAATTAGAAATCATCATTATATTTATATATTTTTGTGTGTGTAATAAGATAACAAATAACTAAATGAGGTAAAATAAGTTCCATATTCATATTAAGTTATAAGTTAGCACTAAATGATTAAGTAGTCAAAGATATGTTATATTTATTTATAGGCCTGAGTGAGCCTTATTGTAAATAATAAAAAAAAAGTATTCAATGCTTGTAGAAATAGTATAGTCTAAAAGTGGATATAATATATAAATCTTTTATAAAGTAGTGGAGTAAATTTTGATGATTTTTTTTTGATGTAATGACTTAATCGATTAACCTAGCTCTTAGAGCATATCCATTATCTCTTTTATTAATTTACAATATTTTACCAGTCAATTATTCACTTATTTATTTATCTATTTTCAATTTAACTTCATATAATAACTCTTATGCAAACATAAACAACAATTAATATATTTGCTGTATATAATATACTTTTATTTATTTGTTTATTTTTATTTTTTTTTTAATTGGAATATTTGGAAAATATAAATATTGATTTGTGTTTATATTAATGTATACTTGTTGAGCACAAATATGTCTTTGTCTATTTAATATATATACTTATTGCAAGTATATATGTATTTTTTGTATTTGGTTTGTATTTAAAACTATTTAAAACACTGATACTACTTAAAAATCAAACCATAATATAGAAATAAAAGATGTACTATTTGTTTTATAAGGAATGCCTTTGTATTTTATTTGGAAGAATATTAATATTATATTCTTATTTTTTTTTAGTGCCAGAGTCATTATGAAGTTTACTAAATTCACAACTTAGTGGAGAATAATTTCATATTTCAATTATTATTTAGTTTTTTAAGTCACACAAGTCAATGTTTATTGATATGTTTAG
Source organism: Epiperipatus broadwayi (assembly GCA_028023455.1). Lineage (NCBI taxonomy): Eukaryota > Metazoa > Onychophora > Udeonychophora > Euonychophora > Peripatidae > Epiperipatus > Epiperipatus broadwayi. Next base: position 4,477,967 of record JAQFVV010006197.1, read on the forward strand.
ATATACATAAGTTTACTTATTTGATGTGTATATTAGATTCAATAAAATTCCTTTTGTTTCTAGTATATATTTTGTTTGTTAATCATATTAACCCTGAGAATAAGTTATAATGATAGATCTTATTATTGCTTTGTATGATTTTGGATTTATTTCATTTACAGCTAATTGTAAGGGCATATAAACAATTTATTTAAATATAATTGGGATAAATTTATCTTTCTTCATTTAAATTATACAATCTATTAGATATGGCTTTCTCAACAATTGGATTCATTTAGATTGTTAAGATCTTTCTTTATGTGTATGATGTGCTATGTTTATATTATTTAAATTGGATGATAAATACATTCTATTACATTTGTCACCATCAACAAGCCGACATGATGAATTAAGGACTGTTGATAGTCATTTCATTATATTTGATGCTTAAAAGGTGAGGTTTGATTCATTATGATTTGTTTATGAGGATAGAGCAATCATGATTCCATTACATTTGGCTTTCCCAATGATTGGGGCCATTTCAATTGTGGATAGGTTTTCCAGTACATTTTGGCACCAACGTTTGAGGCCTTCTTTCTTCATATGTGTATTTTCGTTTGAGATCATTTAGATTGCATATATTCCATTACAATATATATATATATATATATATATATATATATATATATATGTCAGCATTTACACAATATAATATTTACCTTTAATCTATTATTGTTATTAATAATACATATTCAGTGATAGAAAGTTGGAAAAAAATCTAAATATTTTAATTAATTTTTGCACAATTTATTATTTTTTTAAATAACACTAATAAAAAAATGTATATATTAATATCAGACATTTTTTGCAAAGATTTATTGTATGCTTGTGAATCTGCATATTTATCAAAAATATGGGCTGCAGAACTTGGTAGACAATAAAATGTGCAAATACCACGAAGAGTATATTATCAAGATATAAAAAAATAAGTTTAAAGATTCAAATATCTTAAGCTTTTCTAAATTATTAATCTCAGTAATAAAGACTAAAAAAAATTACTTACAAAATTAAGTTCTATTTTTTCTATATTAAAGAATTCAACATTAATTATTTTATAAAATGCATCTTTATTCTTTTTTTTTGTTTTTTTTTTTCCTTTAACATATATTTAAATGAGCCACAGAAAATTTGATATTAATTATATAATTATTAATACTTTTTCAGAATTACAGATGCTGTTTCTATGAGAGTTTTTTTATTATTAGAGTGGCCAGATAGGAGAAATTTTAGTAACTTATTAACAGATTTACATCTGAAATTTTTAGCAAACTGTAGCATTTGCTTCTATTTCAATTTAATTTATGATTTTATATAAAAATTTAAATTTAATATTTTTAATGGTTAATATAGATGTAAATTAATTAGTAAATGGAATGACCATTATATATAAAGTTAAATCATTGCCAAGGTATATTGATGTGTAGCAAATTTGTTAAATCTGCCATTTGAATGGCTTCCAAATTCAGGCTTTTCTTCATTTAAGAAAAAAGTATATCTGAAATAATATATCTGTTGGGCAGCTAAACTTGTGCATTGTTTCTCTTTATATATTGTAACCTTATATTTTCCAGAGAGATTTATGCATTCAATAGTACTTTAAAAATTATTTTATTAACTTAAATAAAGACAACTCTTTATTTCTAAATAAACTTTACTATTTTAAGCTATATAAAATCTTTATTATGCATTCTAAGTTATATTAATAAAATATATGTGCTTAAATGTATTTAAATCATAATTATTAAAAGATATTAATTAATTTATCGAATAACTGTTTAAAGTTAGAATTTAATAGGTAAAGATTAAATAAAGCTATTTTAAAATGGATTATATCTTAAATAAATTTCAGTACATAAAGTTTTTGTTATTTTAAGAGAGGGAATTGTTAAAATATTAGTTATAAACTTGTAATAAATATGGTTTCTTTAAATGACTTACTGATGCATACTATGTGTGAATATATTAACATGGTCATTAAAAGGAAACTTTAAAATAAATTATTTTAAGTGTTAATTATTTTTAAAATATAATAAATTTTATAAATGGTATTATTTTCATATTATAATAATTTTAATCATAATTCTTTGAGAATTTTAAAGAAAAATCAAATGTATTTTTATTAAATAAAAGTAAATAATTTATTTAATAATTAAAATAAAGTTAATTATATTTTAATTAGTGTCTAGACAGATATCTTAAAATTAAATCTGTTTTTAGACATTATTATTAATAAAAAATTAAAGTTGTATTAATCAATTTAACCCTCCCCCAATACCAATGTCTCATTGATTAGATAAACCATATAATAAATCCTTACTGTTTTTTTTTGACAATCACATACACATTTAAAAGAAAAGACTGAAAAATAAAAGTTTACTTTACTTTTAATTTTTTTTTTAAAAATGAACTTTATTTAAATTTTTAAAATTAAATAATGAGTTGTTAAAACTTTAGAAATCACTTGGTCAAGTCTTCTTCAAACTGTGTATGTTCTTACTGTTACAGATAGTATCTTTCATTGAAATTATACAGGTTTTATTGTTACAGAAGAATCTTCAAAGCATCATAAGTGTGAAAAATACTACTGTAGATCATTAATGTAGAGAATTCATACTATATGTATTTTACCATTTCAATGAACTTTTGGCTAATTCTAAACTTTTAAAAAAAAACCAGTTTATTACCATTTCATATTTTTATAGTATTAACCTTTTAACCGCTAATTATATTATTGGTTGTATGAGGTAAAAATCAAATCTTTTAAGTGGCCAACTCACAAACTGAAGACAAAGCCTATTGTTAAAACATATTCGCCTATAATATTAAATTCAACTCAGATACGTTTATAAAAAGTATATTACTAATTTTTCAGGTTATGAAGAGAACGAAAGTTCTTTCAAAAATAAATTGCTATTTATTTATTCTAAAATATTCAATTTCGGCAACATAAAATCTATAATATAAACAAAAAGGTTGACTTTTACGTTATAGAAAAGTAAATATTTCTTTTAAATATTTCTTTAATATTTTTACTAAAATCTTCAATATTTTTCGAAAATAATTTTGTTTTTTTTTAGTATTCTATCTGAAAATAATTTGCAATTTCTCAAAATATACTTTTATAATACTTTAAATCATATTCGAAATGAAAATCTCAGCGTTTTTCTTTATTTTCTTTGATCAGGCGGTTTCTTTGTTCTTTCCAGCCAATCAGAATGTCTTTTTCAGCTGAGAGCATGCTAAGAACCAATCACAACTCATGTTCTTTCTTTGTTTAGGTTTATATGTGTTTTTTTTATTTTTTACTTGTAAAATAAATCGGAAGAGGTCACCATCTTACAGAACTTTTAAAAACCTATTCAAAACCTATCAAACGAATTTTTTAGCATAAGAACTGGCAGAGTTAGAGTGATGTCAGTTGTCTACGAGGAGCCTCGTAAAAAACAGTCTTTTGGTTAAAAGTTATATAAACTAATTATAAAGATTAATGGTATTGCTCTTATATTCTACTTAATGTCTTACTGTAAGATAAGTTATTTATATGAAGACAATTTAATATGTTTTTTAAAACATTAATTGTTGAATTATTATTATTATTATTATTATTATTATTATTATTATTAGTAGTAGTAGTAGTAGTAGTAGTAGTAGTAGTAGTAGTAGTAGCAGCAGCAGTAGCAGTAGCAGTAACAGTAGTAGTAGTAGTAGCAGTAACAGTAGTAGTAGTAGTAGTAGTAGTAGTAGTAGTAGTAGTAGTAGTAATAATAATAATAATAATAATAATAATAATAATAATAATAATAGGTATGCTTTCCTATTATTATATTCAAATTCCTTAATTCTTCCCTTATTGTGTCTAGCTTGTGTCCAAAGAATAAATACCTATACTGTACTGCATCCCATATCTATGCCTGCTATGAAACAATAAATATTTATAATCAAGTGAAATGATTTCATCATTTCAATATATATATATATATATATATATATTGATCTGATTTATATATATATATATATATATATAAAGAGAGAGAGAGAGAGAGGAGGAGAAAATCATTTCCTTTGTGTGTTCATTACTTAAAATCTTCAGTTGTTTTTTTCTTTAAAAAATGGTTTTATTTCAACTTATAAGACATTTATTTAGATGTCTTAATTTAGTTCTTCACAAAAGTAAACTGTGATAGTGCTGTTATATTTGATATTTGAGGTGGTACAGGTGCTGTGATCACTAATTTTCTGCACAGAGGCTAAACTCTCCATATAGTAGTGCCTTCAGTGCAAGCCAGAGTAATCAACAGATGCAAAAATGTTTGTTCATAAAATCCTATCTAGTGCCTACTCATTCAATATACCCCAGACTAGTTTACAGATTATGGCTTCCTTCAGTGAGTAGCCTTGGATCTGAAAGCACTGAACCTAAATCTTAGACTGTAATGCAACCCTCCAGCAGTTACCTTTTATCTTATTAGCTATCTATAGAGCTTTGAGTCCAAAATGAAAACACAATAGTGTTTTCAATTCAAGCTGATTAGCTTGCATAGTTGTATAGATTTGATCTCACTTCAGCATTTTTACTTAAACACCAAAAGTATGAATGCTGAAGTGAGTTAAGGTCTATACAACTAATGAGCTTGAACTGAAAACATTATTGTGTTTTTATTTAGGAATCATAGCTTTATAGTTAGCTAATAAGATAAAAGGTGACTTCTGTAGGGTTTAATTAGACCCTAAGATCTAGGTAGATTGCTCTCAGATCCAAGCCTCTTCACTGAAGAAAGCCACAAGCTGGAAACTAGTCTGGGGATGTTGGATGAGTAGGCACTAGATAGTGTTCTGACATTCATTGATCACTCTGGCTTGCACTGGTGGTACTACTGTATGGAGTTTAGCCCCTGTGTAAACAACTCATGTAATCATAAGAAATGGTGATCATGTGATACTTTTCTACATTGTTAAATTATGATGTGCAACAGGCTACAACAATTCTTTCCATAAAGTTTCCATTTTTAATGTATTAATTTTAAAAATTTTCTAAGAGATGTCCACAGTATACCAATCTTTATGGATCTTTGTCTGTAATTGATAGCACATTCTATTGTTAGTATAAAGCTATAAAGGAGGTGGTGATTTGCGATTGGATGATGCTTGAGATTCTTACCCCTACAGCTAAATGCCACACAAAACATAATTTTCAGTAATTGTTAATGATTGTGATGCAATATTTTGTAAAAGATTTATTATTAAACCAAAAACTACATCACTATGGAATAGGTGTGAAAACATTTTATTTTTGAAATGACAGCTCCTAGAAAGTTCAGAAAATGTGTTACAAGAACCAGAAATTGGTAGGAAACAGTTATTATACGCTAAAAAAAAAACCATTTTCATAAAAATGATAAATGAAATATTTTAGTAACAAATAATATTTTATTAACTTCTAGATTTTTTTTTGTTTCTTTGATGATAACTAATTTTAAATATATCATTTTCAATAACATAAAATTCTAATATCTAATATTGCATTCTTCTAACTTTTTGAATAAACATAAGGAAGTGAATAACATTGTATTCCTTTGTTATCAGTAAGCTTTTCAGTTAATACTTATTTTCATAATTTTAAAATATTAATTTAAAATATATTTTTATTTTAATTATTAGAAAGCTTAAATAGTTATAATGTAATATATAAATTAATTTTGTAATATACATGAAAAATATTTAATTGCACACAAAAAAATCAAATATGGTGCCATAGTAAAAATATTTGTCACTAGAGTCTATTCAAAATTTTTCTGTTGTAGAGTTTACATGAAATAGATTAATATAATATATTTGGAAATAAACTAACCTTCACACATGCTATTTCAATATAAATTGACACAGATTCACTGGTAAATAAAGATTTTAAAGAATAAGTGAATTCACTTGTCTTTCAAGCTTATCTATATAAAAGCCAATCTTTGCTTTCCATGCATTATTCAAGGCTTGAGCCTATTATGTGCCTGATTTTTTAAAAAAATGTTCAAATTGTACATGCAAAATTCAAATACTACAGCAGATAAAATTTATCTTATTTTTAACCATCTGCAGTTACCATACAATAATTTGGAATCTAAATAAATTGATAAATATTTATTTTTTATAGACAATATTATTGTAATATGTTTGGAAGTAAACTAATTTTCATAAATGCACTGTTTTAATATAAATTGACCTGTTCTCACCCACCAACACTTAAACAAAGATTTTAAAGAACAAGTGAATTTGCTTGTCCTTCAAGCTTGTTTATATATAAGCCAACCTTATTCAGGGCTTGTGTCTATTGTATGACTGATTTTTTAAACATGATCAATTTGTACAAGCATGTCAATTTATATTAAGACAGCGCATGTGTGAAGATTAGTTTACTTTTGAATATATTATAATAAATACTGCACTGTATAAAAAATATTTATAAATGTATGAAATAGATTAATTAAAATTTATTAACCAAAATATCTTATTTTCGATAAAATAATAGGGTGTTATTGATAGACATTAAAATAAAATGAATCATTAAAGCATTAATAAGTTACGCATTAATTACTTTTAATGTTGTATCTTTATTTCTATCGCAAATGACACTCTAGAGCTATTATATATACCTATTTTGTGTGAGCATACAACAACAATCTTTTTTATTTACATTTTGTTTGTTTATTTGAAACTTTATTAATGTTGTTTGGCATTTAAGTTCTAATTTATATTCTAATTAGATGTAAATGTCACCTTAGAACTTTAAAAAAAAATTCTTTTATTTCTATAGCTTCATATTTTATTTGAAACAAAGTAATAATTTATAACTACTCCCACTTTTTTTTTATTAGCTATTAGATTATAGTTTTAGAATTATTAATAAGACACTGTCTACTTCTAGTGTTAAAAAAAGCAAAATGATTCATTTGATATATTTAATTTTATTTATTTAGAATAATTCCAGCTGTATAGTAAAAATCTTCAGAGATTTTTTTTATTGTTTATATTTTCTTATTACACAATTAAAAATTTTAATTTGCTGTTAAATTGAAGCCTAATTGTAAACAGCTGTTAATTTATTATTATCTAGAAGCTTCATATCTGCATTTGATTATGATAAAGTTTTACTGAAATAAAAATAAGCACTTTTTTAACAACTATAGCTTAAAAGTTAACTATTGATATTAAAATTATGTATATCGATATGAAAAGAAATGTTTGAATTGTATATCCCAGCTTCAAATGTATTAACTACAAACATTATTTAAAATCAAACAGTGTCTTCTCATTTTACCTAGGAACTTTTTGTAGAATTGTCCCCAATGTCATTTTTTAATTTTAAATTTCAACTGAAAATTTTTATCACTCCTGTAATAGTCACTCTTTTCACTATTTTAAATTTTGTACTTTTAAATTTTTACTTTAATATAATTAGTTGGCTCATATACTTTTTATAAAGTATCCTCTGGATTTCTTACTCTCAAAAGTCTAAGATTCGTAACAATATCAGATTACTGCTATTACATCTGGGTGATGATAATAGCAAATTTTTAAAATTGGATTATTTTTATCAAATAAATTGTAAACTTTATATTTTATTCTTCTATTGACCTTTCAAGATATAGATTAGTTTTAACTAAAAAACATTTTTTTTACAAAAGAAAAAGATAAGTAAGAAATTTGTGGATATATATTTCTTCCTCTTAAAGTAGTCTAAATTGCATCATAATATAATCTATTCCTTTTCTAATCATTTAAGACAACATCATAAGAAAGTTTGTTTCAAACTCCATATGTTGCAGTTAGAATAAGGTGATATTTCTTCAATAATACTATTGAATGAGTTGCTGATTGACCAATGGCTGATCATTTAAAAAATTGTTTATTTCTAAAAAAAATTAACCAATTTATTAAATATTTGAGCTACTCTCTGAATTTAATTCTAAGTAATGTCATATTATCACAAAAACCTCAGTGTCAGCAATTTTCAATGTGTGCACTATTGTTATCTGGAAAGCAATTGCAATATTTAAAGAAATATTAGAGTCAAAAGTATAAATGGGTGTGTTTGAGGTATTTAAAGGGGCATTAGATTCCAAAAGTGTGACTGGTGAGCAATAGATTTAGTGAGGCCATAAAAAAAACTTATTTTTTTCCAAAAAACCACAGATTATTGTTTATGGTTTCAAGTTGCTCAAAAAGCATCAGTTTTTATGTTACTGTAGTGTTTGTATGCTTATTTTAAAGCTTAAAAAGTACCATAAGATTCTGCCCTCTCTAGAATTATTTTACAAGTAAAAAATGAATAATATTGACATAAGAAGCTACAACAATAGTAGTAGGCAGGTTTTTCTAAACACTGATTGGTTGGTTTTCATTTCTAATAAAATAAGTGCCTGTCAACAATTTTCACCACTCCAACTTCTTTGTTTTGATTTTCAAACTGAAAATGAATGTTTTAGAGCATTTTTATATAATTTTTTATACATATTATAAATTATTTTGATAAAATATGCTAAACTTATAATTATCTTAGAAAAATAGTGAAATTTTAGTAAAAAATTATTTACTTTTACATGAATGTAAATTGAAAAAAAAAAACAGCACTAACAACAATTTTGACACCTGTCAACAATTTTCATTGCCCCAAGCTCTTTATTCAATTTTCAAACAAAAATGAATGTTTTAGAGTATTTTTGTTGATATTTTTTTAGATATTCTAATGTATATTTTGATAAAATATGCATAAAATATAATTATTTTAGAAAATAGTAAGATTTTAGTAAAAGATTCTTTACAATGTAAATTAAGAAAGAAATCAGTGATGACTGCCGCACTTTCTAATTTGTTACAAACTTTCTTTTTAGATCTTCTGCTATCAAATATTTTTATAATTATAAATAGAATTTTATTTTTTCAAAAAAATTTCATTCACTTTAATGATCAGACAAATTATTAATATACTTTTACAAATAAAACTAAAATGAATATAATATTAAAAGATGAATATATTTTTACTGCTGATTTTGTAATTGACCAATCAAAAGTTATAAAACTTTCATTCACTTGGCCAATAAAAAAACTTTAGTTAAAAAAAAAATTTCCAGTGAAAGTGTTAATCCTAAAACTACTTTATATATATATATATATATATATATATATAAGTAGTTTTAGGAGTTTTTACATTATATATATATATATATATATATATATATAATGTAAAAACTAAATAGTGTTTATTTTAATCTTTATAAATATAATGATAAATGAAAAAGGGTAGAGGAATGTTATGGAAAGTTTTAATAGGTAGATTTTTTTTAAAAAAAAAAAAACAATACATTTCCAGATTGCAAAATTTTCATAATAGTTAAGATTATTGGAAATTTGATAAAATCTAAAGCATTTTAAAAAATAATTTATTTGTCAATCATTATTGCATTCTACAAGTATAAGAGTGAATTAAATTAAGCTTAAATAATTATTAGATGCAATATAGGTGCAAATCAGTAGTTTATCATTGTTTTTGTTTTAGAATTAAAGGGAAAAATATATTACCTCTGCATAAATATTTTTATAAGAATACTGAATTTTGTGCTTTTGGTGCTTTCTTTACACAGTAGGTCCTTCCACATTCATGGTCTCATCTTTCAAAGTTTACATTCTCCACTTGGAAAAATATTTAAAAATAAAAAAATAGAAATTTGTAAACTTGAATCTATAAAATTTGCATTCACACACACATATGCAGCCAGTTCTTTTGTTCACACAATTTGGTAATTACTAAGGTTACTCTCTCACTCTCTCTTTCATACTCTAAATTTATTTAATATCCTGTCATCTTAAAAAGTAAATTATTTTAATTTTTTGCTAATTATTTTTGTTGATGTCTAAGTGTATCTATTTTAAAAATTAAAAAAAAAACTATAACATAGTGAAGCGGTAAAATCTGTTATACATATTTTTGCTTCACTGTCTGGTAATATTAGGAGCCTTCAACCAGAGGTTCAAACCCATTTTTATATTCGTTAATCACTAGAGAGTGCAAGTACACATATACACATGATTATTTCCCCTCTTTTGTTAGTCAAGCATTATTTTGATTGAATAATATTACTTTAATGTGTAAATATTTAAAATTCCACCATCATAAAAAAGTTGTGTATGTGTGTGTATGTATCACAGATTGCTGCAAATGTTATAATTATATATTATTAACTATTTTGTTTCTTTGCATTTATAATTTGTGTATTATTTTATTTAAGCTGACATAAAATTAGAGAAAGTTCTAGAGAGTAATTAATATAACAGAAATTTGCAAACAAAAGAATGTACCTTGTTTAAATATAAAATGTCTCTAATAAAATAGATTTATTTTAAAAGATCCTATGTTAATGGAAAATATATCTCATGAATCTATTTCCAACTCAAAATAGATCGAAACAATACTCTCTTGAACTTATCTCATTGTCATCTTTAAAATGTAACCATTGACAAAGGATAAGTGCAGTCAAGTCAGTTAATGTACATCCAGGCCTTGCCAGTGGTAGGGTAAAATAGAAAGTTCTAGAAGGTTTTGGTGGCATATAAATACAGCCCAAAATTCTGTGCTACTCACTCTGTGCTTTATTTTCAGAAGGTATTGCAGAACAAACCTGCATCACTCAAATTTTTAAAATTTGACTTTTGAGTAGTGGAAGAAATTTATTTTCCCAATCTTTTCAAGATTGCCTCCATACCACTATGCTGCTATGCCATCTCCACTTAAAGACTGTCTTAATCAAATGTTAATTTAACTTTTAAAGGATACCCATGTTTTTCCACATTATTTTCCCATACACATATCAACCTGAACAGCCATTATGTCTTCAAATAACAGAAGGTAATCCTATATCTGCCACCAATATAAACTTCTAAAACTTCCATCTATGTATTAATTTATGTAAAGTAAAATGTAACTCTTTGTCTATTTTATAATCTGTGACATACTGCCGATTATCATCATAAATTTCAAAGTAATGACTTTCACTTTCTCTGTGTAAAATCTAATGCACAGATCTATAATTTTTATTTTCTAAATGTACTTGCTGGGTTTTACTCTTGCTGATTTATTATTTCAAATGCGACAAACTTTTAACTTTATTTTATGTTGATTAAATTTTATTTAATATGCTAATAATTCAATCTAGTGAACTGATCCTATTTTAATGTTCTATTCCGCCATTACAAAATCATAAATACCTAAATGTAAGCTTTTTTACCAAACTCTAAGTTTGCTTGATTGAATAATGTTACTAAATTGTTTTATGTGTTTAATGGCAGATTATCCGCTATCAAATTATTACTATATTAATGCTATTGATTTAGTAAATTTTTATATTATGTAAATAAAGCTTAGTGACTTTACCTTTACTAATACTCAATTATTCACTTCTCATGCCATCCAGCGTGGTAATATTATTATGTAATTTTCCTACCCGTTAAGTGTATTAATATTTTTTTCATGAAGGGAACTACATATTCCCTCTCTTTTTATGTTTGACTTTCTAACTAATATTTAAGGTCAATTGCATACCTTTAGGGATAGATTAAATTGTGTCATGCCATTATGCTAAATTTTATTTAATTACGAGGGCCTTGTTTAACATATCAGCATCATTACAGACCTGATTTTTATTAGCATTGCTTTTTATAAAATTCGTATACCTTGCTTTGTCAAACTAATACCCAGAGATACCAGACCACTTTGTAAAAGCATATTTTGTAATGGGGTTTGGAAACACTGACTCTAGGATTGTGTCAGATTGTAGTTAGGCTTTGCATGGGACATCGGAAATCTGAACCATGGACTCCTACCAACCATTTGTTCAGGTACTGTCTGTCATAAGTGCAGCAAGTTTCTAATTTGTTTAAGTTGAAGAAGCCTCTTGTCCTATAATCAGACTCAACCTTTTTGGCATTACCATGTAGGTCAGCACCGCAATTATTAATTAATACCTATATTGCCCACTATTAATCTATAAGTCATAATGCTGTGATTTTCTAAATCATCCTATTCTTTCCTTTTATATATCTTATAAGTTAGAAAGCTCATGTTAAAGCTGATTTAAGCTATGTGCCCACTCATTAAATGATCTTTAGATATGCTAAGTAATAACCTCTAATAAATGCTGTCAAATCAGAATTACTTGATAAAGTACACGAATAACCGTTTCTTTTTAAGTGATTGATGAAGTGTAATTAATGACTGAATAAACTTGGTAATTTATGAAATGTTTTCATGTATGGTTAGAATCTAATACAAAGGAATTGTGTAAATCAAATTCCATTTTATTCAGTAAGGTCATTTATTTTATTTTTTTTAATAAATCATGGTGTTCAAAAATCTAAAATCATTGTAATTTTGATATCTTACATTAGCATATTAAGCTGCAATCATCTTGATTATTTATTGCCTTTATTCATTTATGTAACCTGTATTTGCATATTCTTTAATTATTAATCTATGTTCTAATATGTAACCTTTAGAATATGCAAATCACTACCAATAATTACATGAAACCCAGATGCTATTAACTATCTATGTTTCAATAAATTCACCAGGGTATTTATTTAAAATATATTGCCCATATCTATTTACTCAAGTACTAACTAATTATTATTATAAATAAATTAACATTTTAATAAATCATTCTTGGGTGCTTCATATCAATGCATGCACATCAATTAGATTGTGTTATATATCATAGAGTCCATTGACCTTAAGACCGTGTATTATCTTTATTAATGATTTTTAGCAAAATAGTAATATAGTTAGAAGATAGCACTTCCTATAAGAGGTTTGAGGTCATATGGCACCAATATTTCCCTGTATATCTCTTGTTTCTCCATTGTGCCTCTGGGACTGGAATTAAGAAATTTCATCTGTTATCATCAGAAATGTTGTTCATAATGTTGAAGAGTAAATAGGGAAGAATTCATGATCACTCTTGACCTGTGTATCTTGGGTATGAGTGGATTTAAGGTACTTTTGCCTAGATTCTGGTTCTTGTTAGATGAACACACAATTCTGACCGGTACAATAGGTATATTTATGTATATGTTAAATCACATATATATCATGATTACCCACACTTTCAGGTACAATTGGTAGTGGCAAACAAAACTATAGTACCTATTGGATTTTCTTTTATTTTTGAATTTTTTTTATTTTATTTAAAAAATAAAAATTTCTTACCAGGTTATTCTTTTCTAATACTTATTTTTATTTTACATTTATTATATTTTTCAAATAATGTCTTTGCAATCTGTTATATAATTCTAACCAAATGTTAATATTCAAGTTAATCTGAAAAGATAAATAAACAATAAAAGAAAGTCTTAAATGCACTGAGCCAGCTTTCAAATTATAGTGCAGAATAAAAATGTGCAGTTACAAATATGTCTTTATATTAGCTCAGTATGCAAATAAAGCGATTAAATATTCGACTTTTTCAATAATGGGCTGCAGGAATCTTTTTTATTGATGGAATGTTAGTCCCTTTCAAAAGTCCAAGACTCTTTATATTTTCTTTTCCTATCATCTGGCTCAACACATAGTGTTCTTACCTTGGAGAATGAAAAGGTTTGACTTTAATAAGTTCATGATTGAAAAAGATCGATTGTATTTGAAATATTATTTAACTTTATTGTTTAAATATGTGTTCTGGGCATTTCTGGTGTTGCTCTGCTGATGCAAGATTGTGTTTCACCATAATACACACAACTTCAGGATAGAATGGGGCATGAAATTGAGTATATAACTTTGAGGAGCATATTTGACAGGTATCCTCTTTTTTGCATTGTTTAATAGGTTGTTAAATTAGAGGATGAATGTGAAGTAACTCTGCATGAAAGGGATCCATCTTTCATAAATAAAAAAGATTCTTGCACCAGATTATCAAAAAATTTGAATATCTAATTGCTTTATTTGCACACTGTGCCTAATTTACATAATATCGCACATTAATAAATAAATATGAGGCAACCCGCCTCAAAAGTGCTAAGCGTTTAATATTTGTGCATTTGTTATAGCTTCTCTTTCAAGCTTCTCTTTCAAGCGCTACACATGCTTTCAATTTTATTTATCACATTAATATAGCAACATATTTCCAACTGCTCATTCTTATTCAGCACTAAGAATTTCTTAATGTTTATTTATCTCTTCAGATTAACTTGAACATTACAAGTTGATTAGAATTACATCATTATATGACAAGAGACTGTTATATAGTTTTTCATTACCCTATCACAACTAAGTATTGCGATTGAACATTAATAACTACATCAAAATATTAATAAAAACAACAGTTTTGGTTTCTATTAAAAGCCTATATTGCCTAATAAGATAATTAATAGCACTTATCATTTTCAATTCAGTATTTACGCTTTCAACAATTTTTTATCATTATTTTTTTTAATCTTTCAAATATATTCTCCAAACAGTCTAGATTATTCACCTTTCCCATTATATCAATCATTAATTATGAAATAAATCTGTATCATAACCTATAAAAAACATTTTCAATGCACATTATTTAATAGATTTAAAAGTAAGGAAATTTTCGTAAAAGCCTATTCATTTCAATTACGCTTCTCGGTATCACTCTTTGTTTATTACCTTAGCAATTTACGGTATTAACTTTCAGTTTTATTTATTTATTTTTTTTTAATTAAATTTTCTGACTTTATAAAGAGAAAGATTGATATAATTACTTAATTATATAAAATATTCTTGCATTTTAGAAAATGACAGGTTGACATTTTATTTAAAATATTTATTTACTCTAGGTATATTTGCTTCAATATCTTGATAATATTATTGTCAAATACAGTGCCACGTTTAGAAAAAAACATGGAAATTATATAATGAAATCAAAACCATTACTATTCACAATAACTTTTAAAAAACATTTTAAGCATTGTACACGTGCGTTTATATCCACAAAAAGAAGTTCAAATATCTAGAATAGTTTATAAATGTAACAATATGTATTGTTTCCTTTAAAAAAATTTATATTCTCATAATTTATATTCTATAAATTATTTGAAAAATTCGTAATTAATCAATGATCAAAAATAGTGGATTACTTTTTTAAGGCAAATATGTGGTATGTATATATTATAACTTTGTGTAGTTAGCTACAAGTTTAAAAGAAAGTCATTAAAATAATGTATAGGTTCGGGGAAGAGAGCGACTAGATTGAATTTCAGTAATGGAGATAAAATGTGTCAACACGCTGTCTTATTTAATGTCTCGTTGACAAAATATATATATCTTATAACTGTATTGAAAAAAAAATAAAATGGACTGATATATATTTACTGTGGAGTTGTTAGAATTAAAAAGTAAACCAAAAAGTTATCAAGGTATTAAAATTAATATTAAACGCAGTTTGTTTTAAAGTGAATTCAAGTATATACATGCAGTTGCTCTCCTTCTTTTTTCTTTCTTTCAAGTTTAAATTTACAAAAATGACATTAAAGACTGATTGGGAAGTTAATTTTGGTGGTAGAGAGTGTTAGATAACATGTTTTTGAAAATATATGACAATTGCCTAAAATTGGCTGAGATAATGGATTTAAATTATAATGTATTTGCTAACAGAGTGAAACAAGCTTCATATCTTCCCTTCCTATTGAAGTTAAATACAGCAAGCTGAATGTTTGCCAGTGAGAGAAAATGATTCTTATGATTGTGAAAAAATAACTACAAATTGATTCAGAACACTAATTATTTATACTGCCTAATATGAATTGTTTATACTTTTCTGCTGCTGTTTCTCTTAACCTTAGTATGTATATTCATATAAAAAGAAAATTGCAAATGTATAATGAAAAGTGATCCCACCATCATTTGAAAAAAAAAAAATATGTTGCCTTATCTAGAGGTTGAAATGATAGTTGCTCCCTCCAAAATACTACCGATTGTTAATGTGAAAATGTGGATAGATTGCAGTAAAGAAGAAACATATCAATGCTAATAACCCTAACTTGGAGAACAATTTAACAAGAAAATTTACAATCTAAAGATAAAATAAATGCACTTAGCCATTTGCAACATCCTGAAAGGAGAAGAATTAATAATAAAAATAAATAGACTTAATCATTTGTGATCAGTCTAAAATAATAAGATAATAACTGACAATTATACTTAAGAAATAAGTGTATTTCAGTCTTGATCAACCAATCAATAAACTTTGAAATAAAAAATTATGTTTGGTTTTTTAAAATTATGTATTTCAGAATAAACATGAACACAAAAACTTAATGAGACTGTTTCATATATATGTCACGTTATAAAATTTTAACTAACATTTAATTATGATTGGTTGATTATATTTAATACTGTTTATTTTACCTTAAAACTGAATTGAATATTTGTCTGTATATTTATATTTAATTAAGTGTATAAAATTTAATTATTTTTTTTAATATGTTATAATTAAAACACAGATCACGCTAATGGAGAGGGGGGGTGCAATTAAAGAAAAAAGGATGTTAGGAGTTAATAAAAGCCTTTATATCATATAAAATGTTTCACCATGGTCTTTATTTATATTTCTACAGTTAGTAGAATTAATTATTTGAAGAGAAAATGTTGGTGCATTTAAATTATTATCACTGTTTGAAATGTTGAGTTTGAAACTTTATCCAAGTTTTAATTCTCATGCTTGCATTTTATCAATTCAATAAGTAATCAAATTTTGCAATATCATGGCTTTTTGTGTTCCAAGCTACTGATCAGTACTACTGGGATTATCACATAATTAATGGTTTGAATCTGGGTCTGTAGTCATTCCTAAAAAAGTAAATAGGTGGAATCATAATGGGTGTTCCTTAAATGTACCAACTCAAACAAATAAAGAATGGCCAAATATCCCAGGTCATTAAATCATGTAACTTTATATGTAGAGGCAGGCACATCAACATGTATGACAATGATACCAGGAAATATTACTGTTATTTACTAACCTTACAAGCAATATGCTTAAAAACAGATAAAGCCTTTTAATATTCTGATCATCAATAATTTGATTTGATTCCAAGTTAAAATCCTTTTACATTTGTCTCCCAATATATGTACTCACTTGAACCAATCATCTGACTCTAAGTATTCAACATAACAGAGGTTGTGCAATAGAAATAAACTTAAAGAGAAAAAAGTGATATGGCACAAAAATGAAACAAATGCTGGAACGAAGAGGAGATTACGATAGTTGGAAGAAGCAATATTAAATAAAGAAATAAAGTTGAAGGATATTGACAAAAGAATGAATAATAATTCTGGATATTAAAAGTGTAAAGGACTGCTGTTGGAGAATTAAATGAATACTTATTAATGAAACAGAAATAAAGAAAAGAAACATTATTATCAATATTTTGTTGATAAAGAAATAGATGAAAGCAAAAATGTAAGCTCAAGGTATAGATGTAGAAAAAGTAAATATTGGCAGAACAGAGAAACCAAAAAGTCATGTGTGAAAACAGATATCACTATTAACAAATAATATATTGGAGAATAATTTGCAACCTCCAAGAAATGATATGGCTGAAGAAACAATGGTAATAATGAGCCTACTTATAGAAATGTATATAAATGGGAAAAAGTGGCTCAAGACAATAAAAATCAAATAAATAATAATAATAGATAATAATATAGCTAATCAAATGAAAAAAAAAAGAAGATAATCTGAAAGAAAAAAAATAGAGATGTTTCAAAACCAGTTAATAAAGGAAGCCACAAAGTGATTGAGAAAAGCATTGTAGAGAAATGAGATCCATCAAAAAATCAGAAAGAACAAAGAAGAACAGGATTGCAAAATAAGCCATACTATGAAATAGTGGGATTAGGTCAGATACAAAATGCTAAGAATTTAGAGTTAGCACAAAAAGATAGGGATGGCCTGAAAAGTAGTTTAAGAAAATCCAACTTCAACCTCGTTGTTAACAGGAAAAATAATTAATTGGCAGGGTGAAATAGTTACATACTGTTTGCTGAGAAGATAGTCAGGTTAGAATCCAAAAAGAGAAGTATGTGACAGTACATCTGAAAAAGGAAATAATATAAAATTTCCCCCCAAAAGTACATTACAGTACAATTGAAGTAGACTATAATCCAAATTCTCACTCCCAAAATAATATACTTACCTGTTATAATAAACCAGCTTTTAAAGATTACAATCTTTCTGAGAAGTATGAATGGAGTACCCATTCAGTATTTAAATGATTTAAAAAATATTTCAGTATAAATCTAGTGATGGAAGAAGAAAAGCTCATAGCCATCAACAAAGGATATTCTAAAGAGTGGAATTTCTTATTTACTCATCGACAGACTTTAAAAAATTTAAGCAAGCTTTGTTAAATTGCTATTGGAATGAATATTACCAGGAAGACAAAGCATATACTATCACAAAAAAAATGCCTGCCTAGTAAGCCATAGTTTCCTTCTTCAGAAAACAAGTGCTAAATTGAGGGCTCTGATAACTAACCCATTTTGGAAATTCAAGATCATCTGGAATTGTTTAGAGTTTTCCAAATCATACTGAAGAATGTTAATCAGTACAAACATATGTACTTATTGAATAGGTTGCTGAGCTGCTGAATACAATCTGCAACTCTGAAAAAGAAGGAAAATCTAAACCTTAACAGAATATATCATAGAAATGGAATAATAGATCTTGCATTAAAGCCATCCAATATGGGAAAAGAAAAAGACTGCACTATGGACAAGAAATACAAGTCCAACTGGCA
Organism: Epiperipatus broadwayi; assembly: GCA_028023455.1. NCBI lineage: Eukaryota > Metazoa > Onychophora > Udeonychophora > Euonychophora > Peripatidae > Epiperipatus > Epiperipatus broadwayi. The sequence goes on from JAQFVV010006197.1 coordinate 4,496,810, forward strand.
ATTCAACCAGAACTTGTATAATCAGGTAAACTGAAGTGGATCATTAATAAATAAAATTGAATATGATCATGAACCTCAACTACTTAAGGAAAGAATGCAATTATGCCCCACTAGATATTTTCTGAGATTGGGAGTAGCTTTTAATTATGAACATGTGGTTACTGTATTTTCTGTACTGCTGGTGAATGGAGATTTTGTCATTGACATGAGGATACAATGTGTTCTTGATACTTCATGGTATAATATATTTCAGCATTGCAATTGTCATTTAAATTTTATAAGAACTAGCTTCTAAATCTCAAAGCAAGACAAACTTAATCTTTGTATTTGATATTGTGATTATTTGTAATGGACAATACTGTACCATAACCCATAAGCTTCTAAATCTCACAAATTTTTCATGAGCAAAGCTTCAGTCTATCAAACATTTATTTTGGATTCCATATTTTAGGTTTAAGTTGCTTATTGAGATTAAAGTGAGATAGCTCTTCTTATATTTATGCTGTATTGTGTATATGTGATCAATGTTAAGAGTAGATATGTAACAGATATATTTTCTGCTTATTATTATTTATTAATATCACATTACTGTAGGCCAGGATATTCTGTGGCCATTTTTATAGTTTTGAAGTGGTACCCTCAATCAATTTTCACTATGATACTACCTTTACTTCTTTTGGCAAATAAGTTGGAACCCAATGATAATCCCATTAGTATTGAACAATAGCTTGGGACACAAGAAACTCAACCATGGTACTGCAGAATTTAATTACTTTTTGAATTGGATAAATTGCAAGAATCAGAATTAAAACATAGAGTAGAGTTTTAAACTCAACAATATTTTATTCCAAGCAATAACAATAATATAAATAAATCAACATTCACCCTTCAAATAATGAAGAACTCTACCATACTGTAGAAACATAAATAAAGACCATGCTAAGACATTTTATATTATATAATTTTATATCATATAATTGATTTTAACAACTTCCAATACACTTTATTCCATTATTTTAACTACAATATTTATTATCACCTCTCCATCATATGCCTGATTGAGTTTTACTATCCAAATATTAACTTTCTATATAGTTAGATGGATATAATTATGGTAAAAGCTAAATAATGGTAAGCAGAAAATATAACTATTACTTGGTGAACCTTATCAGCAATAGGCTTAGAAACTGATCAAGTCCTTCAGTATACTCATCTTCAATTTTCTGATTGCATTTAAAGTAAAGTTTATCTTAATAAATATATTTTTATCTATCTACAAAACAAACACCTTCTTGTATATATATTTAAATATGTCTTATACCTTTTATAATTTAAGCATAAGAAAAGATAAGCTTTAGATTGAGAAAACAAACAGTTATCATTAATATGTCAACAAAGAAACAATGAAATTATAAAATGGATGTAAAACATTATAAAAACCATTAATAAATAATTTTTGTGAGCTGAATGTAGTAGAAATGTTATTTTAAAATAATAAAAGCTATGGACGGAAATACTAAAACAAATTTGATGGAACTTTAATCTTGTATGCATAAATGTAAATAGATATGGATGATAACAAATATAAGCTTGTTAATTTCAATATTATTTATTTCATTTATGTAAATATCTATACTGATTATATACTTTTTTATCTTATCAATATTTTTTTTTCTGGCTTTCTTTATCACTCAAATGAATTTTCTGATTGAAATAATAAAAAGCTGTGTGTTATTTTATTATATATAAAAATGGAAATTCAGTGACTGTATCCATGTAAAGAACCAGTGATAACTTTCTTTTTAATGTTTGGAAGAGACTATCAATAGCTGATTAGATAAAATAATTATTCTGTAGTAACCTATTAAGATATACAGTTCTCTGGAGAAGATGAATTATTTACAATATGTCAAAAGAAGATTTACATTTTTTTTTTGGTTTTTTTTTAAGTGTCATAGCATCAGCCGGCCAGAACGTGAACCCACAACCCGGGCAACTGCCTGCAAATACAAGGCAGTCGCGCTGACCTCTTGACCACCAGTTGAATCTTTACACCTATAAAAATAGTTATATGGGGTTAAATGCTTGTAACAGCTTGGGTTAGTAATAAAAGGATCTGTTTGTCTTTTAATTAAACTCAGGACAAAAGAATTATAATAGCTTATTAGAGAAAATTAGTTTAGCCTTAGAATTGGCAATTAATAATTGAGTTTCCTAGCAACAAAAAAAAGATAAAGTTATCTCAGGTTATTTACATGCATATAATCTCTCAATTTTCATTATTTACATCACAATAAATCTATGAAAATATTTAATTTAATATATACAACTCTCCATGGAAGATGATTTATTATCTGCAGGATATCAAACAAATAAAAAATAGCTGTCCATGTTTAAATCATTATAACACCTTAAGTTTGAAGTAAAAGTGGATTTTTTTTCCTTTTCATTAAACTCAAGACAAACAAGTTTTCATAGGATTCTAGAGAAAACTTGTTTAGCTTCATGTCCATCAATTAGTAATTGATTGTTTCCTATCAACAACAAAGGTAAAGTGATGTCTGGTTGTTTATATGAATATAATCCCTGAATTTTTATTGTCTACATTATAATGAATCAACAAAATAAGTATGATACATGTATATATACAATTATTATATATTATATACATTCAACAGACATCTTGTATATCTTACTATAAGTTAGATAAAATTAATCTTATTTTATTTGAGATCCCAAGAATATATGTGGAAAATAAGTTTAGACAATGCTAACTGTCAGAATAAAATTTATTATATCATATTATAGATATAAATAAATTATTATTGAAAGTAATTTAATTTAATATTTGTAAGACTATATTATCAAATATTCATTTAAAATAGCAATTAATCAAAGTTTTATTAAATGGGTAATATTAGAAATATAGGCCATGAAATATTATGTAAATTTGTTGAAGATATCTCTAATTCTCACACAAATAATTTTTAAATTTTTTTTATTGAAATTCTGTATCTGCATTTCTAAAAAATATTTTTACAATCCAAACAAATAATTTTAAACATTCAAATAAAAATATACTAATGATTTCTAAAATGGGTATTATCCCATGAAGACCTTTTCAATATGAGCAACACACACATGTATATAAGTGTGTGTGTATGTATATATAAAGCGCCTTTTTTTTTTGTTATTAATGCCAAATGCTTTTTTGATTTATATTATGCAACATTATGATAAAATTTGCTTGAACAATAAGAGTGTATATCATAATTTAAATGCTTAGAAACATTTCAAATAAAAATTGGACATTAAAACAGAAAATTATTACATGAAGCAATAAAAGGAAAAGAAATATCAAATTATTCCAAAAAATTTCTTTTGTTTAAAAAAAGAAAGAAACCATATAATCAAATTTTGAAAATATTAAAATAATGTTAACAAAAAAAAAAAAAGATAAGAAATTATTATTAGGAAAAATTAAGATTAATTGTTATGTTATTGTTATAATGAAATATTTCAATAAGTTAATCCAATTTTTTTCCAAACTTACTTGTTTTTATATATAAAAAAATTAAATTAAAAGTTGATTAGCCTATAAAAATATGTTTGTGGAAAATATATATATGTTAAGAACGTGAAAATATATAAGTTCTACATTCTTAAAAAATATTTCAACACTAACAACTGTTAAAAATTATTAATATATATATATGTGTGTGTGTAAAGCACATAAATATATGTGCATGTGTATATATATGCGTTTGTGTTATTTTATATATATGTATGTTTATTTTATAATATAGTAATCTTGTTATTAAATAAACATTTCAAAAAAATATTATATAAACTAATATTTATTTTCTTAGCAAAGAAAATCCCCTACCCCCACCCCAATCCAGAGATTCCTTTAGCTAGTTCATGGTATGAAAATAAAATCAGAAAACTTTTTTTCTATAATTTGAACATAGTATTATATATCTTTTTTTAATCAAAATTTTATTCAGACTTTATTAAACATAATAATAAAATTTCTATTTTAAAATTCAAATATTAAAATTAACAATTTATGAATAAATTCATAATTAATAACTTTTAAAATATTTAAATTTCTACGGTTTTTTATTTTATGATAATTATTATGCTTTTAGTTTTATTGTACTCCATGTTATGTTAGCTTTGTGAGGTATATAATATTTAATTTTTGACATCATGTAAAGTTGTGAAAATTGCACCTACCAAATTTATAAATAGTCAATTTGGCAGATATAGCAATAAACAATATATATATATATATATATATATATATATATATATATATATATATATATATATATAATTACTTGGAAATTATTCTATTTAATATAAAAATGGACAAGTAAAAAAAAAACCAATTACTTAGTGAATATTTTTATGGTAATAGTAATAAGTCAATGAGAGATCAAAAAAGTTTAATAAGATATCAAAAATATATTGTTATTAGAGAGAACCTAGAAATTTGTACCTTACTGCAAAACTTTTAAAAAGATGGAATATTTTATAATTGCTTAGATTAATGTAGAGTGTAAAAGATAAAAGTAAGCTATGACTGCAACCATTATAGTATGATGTCTCTCCATCAATGGTGAAAGCAATATTTTATTACCATAATGTTTTTATAATTACTGCATTAACATTTACTAAGACTTTCAATTTTTAATTAATAATAAATAAGATGTTCACTTATTAAAAAATTCTACTTATGAGCTGATCACTTGAAAAAGCTTAAATCTGCTAGTTACTTTAAAAAATTTTAAGATCTAAACCCAAAGACATGAGTTTCTATGCATATGCATAACTAATATCAAGTTATCATTATTTGTTTTAATAATACATATTAAAAACAATTTCTTTTAAAAAGAAATAATGACAAAACTTTATTCTAAAACAGAAAATGTGAAATATATATAAAAAATATATTGTAATTATTAATATTACATTATGATTTTTTTTTTCAGATATCTGATACTTTTTAACTGGACATAAATGGGGGGTGAAGTTTGAAGTCAGAAAAAAATCGGTACATGTTCATGTGAATTTCAATTTTATTTTATATTTCTTTAATGTCAACTGGAAATGAATTATGACAGTAAGATTCCTGCAAACTGTAAGGTTATCAACTAAGAATAATCTGTTGGCTGCCATTTGATTATCTTTTCTTTATCTTTGTTTGAAGGCAGATTGTAGAGAATGAAAAAAAAAGCCTATTAATATTAAATAATATATTTCAGAACATCATAAAGTTAAAAAACAGTGAAGAGTAGTCAATAGATATAAAATTTCTATACAGTACTTTAAAATAAAGGCACAAATATTAGAAATGCAAATAGAATAGAATTTATTAGAAAAAAAAAGATAAACAACCACGAAGAGGTTGATGATACATCAGCCAAAACTTGCAAAAATATCTATTCATCTTAACAAAATATATGTATGTTAATTATGATAACTGACAATTCCATTATGCTAGCAACTCCTCAGCCTCAACTAGAACAAAAAGCAAAGTAAATATGGAGTAAAGTAAGGATACATTATTTTTGTGCAACAATTTAAAAATATTACTTATAATCATAAAAAACGTTTCTCATCTTCCATTGATTCAACAGACTACATTAAAAATATACATTAATCTTCACTTCAAATTATTATTATTATTTATTTACTGATTTAAAACTTGTTTATAAATAATATTATTTGTAATCAGGTACAACAATGTGATGAAGGTAATGATTTATCTCTACTATATTATTAGGTGTTTTTTATTTTATAATGTGTAATATAGAATTAACATTTCTTACTAATTTACATACTTTAGTTAAAAATGATTAAGTAATTGGATATTATGATTCCATGACAATATTTGATTATTATTAGTAGTAATTTGTCAATGTCTTTCATGTCCATGGTTATATGTCGAGTTATTGTGAAATTCTAATAATAATAATCAAATGTTATACAAATGGATTATCATTTATTATATTTCATTGGTTCCAGAAAAATAGTAAGTAATCTAAAATCGAGATGTACAAATGCATAATTTTTAATACTTTAATTGGGAGAAATCGAATGAAACAATAGCCTCATTTTTATAAACGTTTTTTAAATATATAAAATGTAAATATATTCTTTAATAAATAAATAAAATGAATTTTCTGTAAAATGAAGAGATCCTTTGATTCCTCTTTGAGGTCTTAAAGGAATTGAACAAGATAAATATTTAATGTCCATTCCATTGCCATGACAATTATTATAAATATGTGATTAGTCATATGGTAAATGATCAAAGAAGAGCTGCTTTTTAATACTTATTCTTCTCAATTGCATGATATCTTTCGTTTAATATAAAGAATGAATGTATGCGAATATACTTTTATAGATACTTACAATCATAGGCAAAGCTAAATTATAGTCTCTGTTCCCAATAGACTTAAAGTCAGCAACCTAGACAGTAGTTGGCAGAAAGCAAAGGCTGCTAAAAATCCCAAGACTGTGGACCCATGCTGTCATTCTCCAAGATTTTATTTAGTTACTTTCAACTGCAAATAACATTTAAATAAAGAAACATTGCATTAATTGGAAGAAAAATTGCATCATATTAAAAGGAATAGTACTAGACTTTGTGAAGTTAAAAAAAATGATTTAGAAATTGGAACATATACTATAAAACATCAATTTTGAAAAGCTAAATAGAGTGAGATTTATTATAAGTGAAAGATGGAAAACAATGTCCTGCAGAGTAATCATATATTAGACAGGGACCAAATTAGTGATTTAACTTAAGATACCAAATGAAGATAAAATCTGATTTATGCCCTAAGGAATTCTTATTATGATGAAGAAATACAGGATTTTTTATGTGAATGTACAAAATACTTTTGATCAGACCAAACAACACTTTAAATTTGTTTTAAAAGACTTTAATTCTAAAAACTAGCAGATAAAAGTGGTATGGATTAATTTGGTTATGCTGAAATATCTGAGAAAAAACATAGACTTGTGCATTTTTCAGAAGAAAAAAATATGTATATTATGATTTATTTATTTTTTTGAGAAAAATGCTAAACGCAAATGGACATGGATGCATTAAACAAAGTAAAGCAGAGTTATATTTTGATTAACAGAAAATACATATTTTAAATTTATATTTTTTTAATAGATTCAGCATAGGAAATAATCAATGTTCACTAAAGTGATATAAGATAATTGTTGATGCAAAACTAAAGTGGCAAAAACTATTAAGAAAGACAGTATTAATAGTTCATATTCCTCATCTTCAAAAACACTTTTCAAATACAAATTAGAATTTGAAAATAGTTTTTAAATATTAATAACCTTAGAAGATGGTTCAATCCTGACTGTCATCAATAAGAGAAGATAATTGATAATCCATTAAAACAATAAAAAGAATAACTAGTACAAAAAAAAAAAAACAGTTTATCAGTATTTTTTTTTTTTACTAAAATAAGATAATATGGAGAAAAAAAAGGAAAGTGAAAACTTTTTCAAATTATTCACTAGGAATATCTAGACTTTTGTAAAACAGTATGAAATATAATTAACAATAATATAAAAAAAAAAATACAATTGGAATTGACAAAAAATGTTAGTGATGAAGAAAAAGTCTCAAAAGTATAAAATAATAACATCTTGGCATTGGAAAGAAATATGGCATCATTAAATGTGTGATATCATTTTATCTTTTTATAGTACATGCTGACGTTTCTTTAACTCATTGGGAAATGTAGTTATTTCCATTTCAATTATTTACAATTATATAATAATAAAAAAGCAAAAATGTCTCTCATGTAAATATTGCATCTTCTGAAAGCAATAAAATCTATGAAGATTGGAAAAGCTCTAGGTAATAATAAAATTATAATCAATATTTGCCTGAAGGTTTTTTGTGATGATGGTATATTATTAGTTGTGATATGTTGGACTATTTCCATCATCTATGAGTAAATGTTGAATGTATTGAAAATTTTAAACTTTATTTAAACTTTTCAAATATAAACAACTTATAGATGAAGATTTCTCAAGAATTTGTCAAACAGAGAACAGATCATATTGTAAATTACATGGAAGGAGCAAAGAACTTTAGAAAAAAAGCTTGTAAATCTACATGGCAAGTCAAAAGTCATACTGCAACTAGTCTATCAGCTTTGTCAGTGAAAAACCTTAGTTCTAAACACCTTACAGATGCTGCATTATCAGTACTTAAAAAAAATCTGAACTTTGCCATTACACCATCGACTGTCCTATTATTAGATATAATAGCAGTCATTGAGGAGGTGCCCCAAAATTTGCCTCTGGAAAAAGCAGCAGAGTTATTCTGAAGAGGTAAAAGGACACTTGTAAGACATCAAGTAAACAAGTAGCAATCAAACATTTCATGTGATGAAAAGAAAACTATTAAATCTTTCAAACAAGATACAACTATAATTATTCTTCCTGTTGACAAAGATAACACTGCAATTGTAATGGATAAATCTGATTATGATAATAAAATAGAAGATCTTCTCACAGCAGGTGAATTCAAAAAATTAGCAAAAAATCCAATTGCAAATACAGAAGTAAAACTACAAGGATCACTCTGGAAGCATTGCAGGTATTTCAGTGATTCATAGAAAAGGAAATTAACTTTGTTTTTCAGCAAGATTCCTCATCTTTATAGACAGCCTAAAATCCATAAAGACAAGGGTTCATTAAGACCTATTGTTAGTTCTAGAAATTCACCATGTCAAAATTTGTTGAGATTTTTTCTTAAAGTTCTTAGTCCATTTACATACAGGGCACAATCTTTTGTCAAGGATTCTAAGGACTTTGTAGAATTAGCCATGAACATGAAAATGGAAAGAACTGACATATTGGTAATCTTTCATGTGGAAAGTCTGTTTACAAATGTACCATGTGATGAAACATTGTCTATTGTAAGAAAAAGGTTATATGATGATAATAGTCTACAAACTAGAACAGCTCTACCTATTGATAGTATAATGGAATTATTAACATTCTGCATAACAACAACATACTTTCAATATAACTCAGAATTCTTCCAACAAAATCAAGGGATGGCCATGAGAACATCACTATCACCCTTGCTCAGCAACATTTACATGGAAGAACTTGAAACCGTTGCCATAAATACTACTCCATGTCCACCTAAAGTGTGACTTCGATATGTTGATGATACATTTGTGGTATGGCTACATGGCAAGGAAAAATTACAGACTTTCTGGATGCACATTAACAACATATCTCCTACAATTAAATTCACAATGGAATCAGAACAAAAACAAAAATTGGCATTTTTCAATGTTCTTGTGACAAAACTCCCTCAGGGCAAAGTAAAAACAACAGTGTATAGGAAACCAACACACACTGGCAATACTTGGCATATGCATCCAATCCTATGAGAAGCACTAAACATGGAATTGTACTATTACTACAGAACAGAGTGAAGCCAGTTTGTTCAAAAATCAGTGATTTGGAAAAAGAAAAGATTCACATAGAACAAATGCTTATGAAAAATGGTTATCCATCACATGTCATTAAGAAATCCTTTAATAAACAACACAAAGAGACACAAAAAGGAAAAACAATTATTGGTACTATAGTGCATGGGTGGCCAACTTTTGTGTTCATAAGATCTACTTTTTATTTTAAAAATGTGTTGCGATCGACTTGTTGTCATAGGCTTAGTCTAAGTGAAGGGAGGTATGAAATACATACTACTTGTATATATCTACCTAGTAAAAAATAATTATTTAATGGGCCAAAAAACTTATGTCTGGGGGAATTAAAGCAACATTAGTAATTATTAACAATATTTATTAATTCAAATTAGCTACATTAAATCAAGACTGAAAATATTATTTTCAATAATGATATGACTTAGTGGACTTCACCTATCTAGAATTGAAAAAAAAAATTAGAACAAAAACAAAAATAACAAAAAACTTGAAAATCTTGACTTAATTTGTTTCATTCATTACCCAACAGCTCTTACCAGATCGGCCTTGTGATGACCAAAAATGACTTTGCGAGTGACTGGTGGATCATGATTGACTTGTTGGCCACCCCTACTATAGTGTATCCATACATACCAGGAATGTCCAACAAATTAAAGAAAATCTGCAATGTAACATTAGAACAGTTCTCCAAAGTCATACAATCCTTTAAGGAATTCTAACTTCTACTAAGTCTAAAATGAAAATGCTGAAGAACAAAAACTGCATCTTTGAAATATCATGTGAATATGAAAGGAAATATATTGCTGAGACTGTTGCCCTGTTGAACAGTGCTTGAAAAAATACAAGATAATAGTTAAAAGAAAGAAAATGAATGTCTTTACCATAGCTGACCATGTGTATACTAATGACCATAAGTTTAATCGGAAAAATACAAAAATATTGAATAAAGAGGAAAAAACATATAGAAGAAAATTCAAGAGTGACAATAGTAAATTCTATAAGTCAATCCAGTGTAGAAATATACAATGTAAGGAAGTATCTAATTAATCTTGATCTTGGGAAAAATTAATATTTAAAAAATTGAAGGACTTAGGAGGGTTTGAACCCAATCCTCATTTGAAAATATATCAAATTTCTACTATCTATTGCCTTTGACAGAATAGCTCAGTTAATTAAAGTGTTGCCTTAAATTTGATATTTAAGAATGTAAAGGTGCGAGTTCAACTTCTGTGTGAATACTGTCACTGTGCATATCATGCCAGCAATACCTGAAGAAGAGTAAAAAATAATACTACTTAAAATGTTGTGTAATTACTAACCTGTGTTGTCTATTTGTGTGATATTGCTAACAAGTCATTTGTATTTGAAAAGTTTAAATAAAGTTTAAAATTTTCTGTACATTCAACATTCACTCATGGATGATGGAAATAGTCCAATATATCACATCTAATTATAATCAATATCTTTAAAAAAAGCATGTGAAGAAATAAAAAAATTGTTGGTAAAGTTATAATATACTAAATGCCTAAATGATAGATATACCAAATGACTGGGAAAATGCAGTATAAATATGATCATTTAAAAAAATGATAAAGAAGATATTAGAAATTGTAGACCTGTCAGTCTTTTATCAATTCTACACAAACAAAATTCAAAAATAATTATAACTCTTCTAAACAAACTTTGGGTTTTAACCAATCAAAAGAACAAGTTAGATGTAAAAGTGATTTTTACACATTGAATCACATCCAATAGGACTAATGAATATAAGTTGCCATTATGCTTATAATTTATAGATTTTGAAAAGCCATTTGATTTTATAATAAGATTAAAGCATTGGATCATCAAGATATATCCAGAATATTGTCATATTCTGAAGAATATTTACATATCATACCATTAACACCCTTTTAGACACTTTATCAATACTTTTATTTGTATTAAACTAACAGTTTTGACTTCCCTGCAGTCATCATCAGAATTCTTGTTAATTAACAAGAACTCTGATGATGACTGCAGGACAGTCGAAACTGTTAGTTTAATACAAATAAAAGTATTGATAAAGTGTCTAAAAAGATGTTAATGGTATGATATGTTATAATAGAAATCAATACATAAAAAAAGAAGAAGTAGAAGAGTATTTATCAAAAATGAAACAGCAATAGATTAGATTATATAGTGATATAAAATATTAACATTGTGAAACGTTTACAATAGTGTGATTTTATATCTCCAAATCTTTTTATAGTCGTTTTATTAGAAGCATTTTATGGATTAAAATGGTAAGTTAAGAGAGTAAAAGTAAATGAAGATTATTTAAGTCATTTAAATTGTCTATTTGATCTAGTTTTTTTTAAATAATTCTTCAGAGTTTCATATAATATTACAATAGATTGAAGATGAAAACACAAAAAAAAAAATGGTACTAAAGACAAATACTAAAAGAACTAAAAAAATGTTCAATGGATTTTCTCAAAAAAAAAAAAAAAATTAAGATTGATAATGATGAATTAGCCAAAGTTAACAACTACAAATACCTTGTTCAGATTTTTAATACAAGTAGAAATATAATGGATTAAATTAATCATAGAATTGAAATTGGATGGAGTGTTTTTATTAGAAATAACTTTGTATCAAAAAAAATGTCTATATATTTGGAAAATTTTGTTTTTAGTTTTTGTGTTTTATTAGTTCTTTCTTATTTTTTTTTTCATATGTCATAGCATCGACCGGGACGTGAACCCACAACCGTCTGCAACCAACTACTTGCTTGCGAGGCGGTTGCGATGACCTTGGCTAACAACGCTTGACTAGTTCTTACTTATGGCATCAATAATTATAAATTTTATAAATATTAAATAATTTCTAAAAGATAGTGTTAATAATACAAAAATTTATATTAACAAAGGCTAGTCAAACCAGCAACATCATTGTGTTTAATCACCAAACATGTTTTCTTGGTTCTTCAGAATAATTTTTAAATTTCTATTGTATAGCAATCTCTCTACTTTTAATCTCAGTTTTTATTTTACATTTTATACTTCTCTCTAACATACAGTATACCTCATTTTTATATATATCTAAAATCATTTACATGCCATTTTCCCCATTTTTTATTTTAATAAATATATTTTCATCAATTCTTTCCATTTTTCTTTAAGCTTATTTTTGAAAAAAGTTTTTACTTATAAGCATACCTTAAATAGTTCGATATACATTACACATTGGATTAATCAATTTTCCTCCTTAATGTGAAGTTTAAAATAATTTTATTGTTTTCTAAAAAATCCATTTATATTTTTCATTTTTAACATTATTCTGCTATTTGTCTTATTAAAGTAAATCTTGGATTTAGGTCTTCAAACAAGTATGACTTTCTCCATGCTATTGTATTATGAAAAGAAACACCTGTAATCATCCGGAAATTCAAATTAACATGAAATCTTTATTCTACAGCTAAAAGCAACTAGATATTTAGCAAACAATAATTGAATGGTTAACTTTAAAACAGCTATCTGAGAAATAGTTTGAATTTCTACTTACATTCAAACCTTAGGTATTGATAAAACAGATTGATTTTCTATGCTTTGAGGTTCTTTAATTTAAACCGTTTCATAATATTTAAAAAAACATTAACCTTAATTTGTTCTATAATCCTTGTTTTAACTAACATTTATTTATCATGTTTTTAGTGTTCAAAAGGTGTATTCATGTACTATTAAAATATAATGATTTTAACATTAGGATATGCATAATTATATAAATTATTTTTTTATGTTTAATAAAAATAGATATTCATCTTTAAATAAGTTATTATACTTAATGATTAGTAATAATCATTCATGTATTTAAGTAAAGTGGATGATATAGTTGTAGATTAAACTGTAGTAATAGAATTTAATATGAATTTTAAGTTTCCTGTTATTTTTTTCTAATCTCTTTTTTAATATATACTAATCCCAAATTGATTTGGCTGATAAGAACAATCTTCAACTGCAAAGGATTGTTTATATATTTAAAATTTTAGGTGAATATTTACGAATAATGTTTTCGATGCAATCTTTTTGTTAATATTTTAAAACTATAAAATGTGTATAATTTTATGTTGTTTTGCATTTTGTAAAAGTATGCTGCTATTATCATTTAATATTATAATTATTTTAAGTTTTGTTAAGCTTAAATCTAAAGGTTTTTTATTTTTATTTTTGTTTAGCTTCGAAGATAAAAATAAGTAAAGACTAAGTTTGCCTTTACTTACTTTATCTGTAAATCAATACTCATCTTCAAATTACTTCTTTTAGAGCCTCAAGTGAAACTTATCTTTTTTGGATCGGATAAAATGAAAAGAATGTTAAGTTTTTAAAAAAATCACCGCTGATATTTCAATTTTCTTTCTCTAATGATTTTTCTATTGAAAAGTCATTTTGTCGGAACTAAATATATTATGATATTTAATTATTTAAAAAAAAAAAAAATATTTGCTTTTAATGTTTTTTTCTCTCTTTTTATTTGAAAATATACAAATTTATCACGTTCGCACATCTGATTTTATTTAATTGTGTTATTAGTCCTATACAATAAATATGTGAACTTGCCATCCGGATCTTAAGATTGCTTCTATTATTCAATTTCAAAAGTAAAGAAGATAGATAAGATTGCAATGATCATCTCAATATATCATTGTTATCCAATACGCAAAGTCACTTTTAAGGAGTTTTGTTACCAGAAAATGTAAAACAAGTGTAGAAGATAAATAAATGATTTATATATTGCATTTATTGATTTGATCAAGGCATTTGACTCAAAAAATCAGATAGATCTGTGACACTATTTAAAATGACTTGTTTGTCCATCAAAAGTTATTTGAGTGGCGCTATTGTATGAAGAGTTTTGCCTGTTTTAATAAAAGTTATTTGTATTATGTAGCTTCAATAAGAAAGACTGATAGGATGTGTCATGACTAAAGGTAAAAAAAAAAAATATTTCAGATGAAAACAAGGATGCGTAGTAATTATGTCTTTGTTTTTAATTTTTAAAACAGCTGACGATTATTTATCTTTTCAACATGTGTGTGATCAGGTGGGTCAGCAATATGATAAAGCACTGAGAGTAGTGGGTCATGTGAAAGTCTGAGTTCGAATCTCGCATATATTACATATATAAATGCAGGTTTAAGCCTTTACAATGTATTAACAGTGAGTTTAACAAATATTTATAGGCTGTTTCTTAAGTAGGTATTAAAATGCAATACAGGCTTAATGGCAGAATTTTTAATTTAAACTGATTAAAAGTAAAAAGTAAAAACTTCAACTTCTTGGTTTCTAGATTTACAGTACTGATAATTCTAATAGGTTTGCCAATTCAGAAAAAGGATATGAAGAGTCTATTTAGTGTTTTGAATACAATTTATAAAGATTTTGAATCAGCAATTAATATTCAAAAATATCAATTCTTTTATTATTCAGAAAGTAAAGAAAAATCTTTAATAACTTTTATTTTGTTTAAATATCAACTTCAGACAGTGATTCAATTTAAATATCTCGTAGTTTTTTAGTGAAAAGTTGGATTTATTCCACTTAACAAATTAAAAAATATGATATTATATTATAGTGTTATAATAACTACTCACAGAGCTATTAATTTAACCAAATTATTTTATGCAAATGAGACTTGGATCCCTATAAAAATAAAATAATGTAAGGAAAGTCCCAAAATTTTAAATATTCTAGGTTATATGATCAATCAATGCATTTTTAATTATGGATTAGGCAGGTTCAATGGAGGAAAAAAAATGTCACAATGAACTTAAGCATTCTGTTTGTGAGAGAGGCAGACCATGTTTTTTATCATACAGATTATCTCAAAGACATTTTTAAAAATGCAATATTGATTTTTTTTCATTGGAAATATATGGGTGAAAAAAATATATAATAAAGAATGGAAATTAAAAGTATTAAAGTCTTAGTAATGTTTGTTAAACTAAAAATTAAAAGATAGCATACAACATACTAAATAAACAAATGAATGGATCTGAATGCTTTTATGCAGATATATTTGTGATTAATGGATTGATTTATATAGTCATCTTTATTGGATTATTATTATTATTATTATTATTATTATTATTATTATTATTATTATTATTATTATTATTATTATTATTATTATTATTATTATTATTATTATTATTATTATTATTATTATATTTATTATTATTATTATTATTATTATTATTATTATTATTATTATTATTATTCAACAATAATAAACTTTATTAATCCTTTTAGTTACATAGTATTACAATGCTGCTTAATTGTAGCAAGATACATGTTTAATCTTATTATTGCAGTTCAATTTTGAGTGCTACAATACTCATTTTTGTTAAAAGTACATATCTATATAGGCAATTTGTACATGATTCTATCCACTTTAGAAATGTCAATTATGCACATTATTGTCCAATAGGAGCATAATCTGGACCATCCTTTCTTTAATTCTTAAGAAATAGGAAATCTAATTTCATCATAGTTTTTTTGATTTCAAATCTTGTGGTATATCATGGAAGACATTATATTAATTTCTTTAACTCACAGCCTTTATATTCTAGTTTGTCCTTCAAACCCAAAGTTCCGTGATCATATTTGTGATCATTAAAAACTTACAGTTTATCCATAAACCAGCAACTTTGTTCTTTATAACTTTGCTGTTTGTCAGCGCAGGGACCAAGTAGTTGCATAAATATCTGGGCTGGTAATCTGCTTGTCTCTAACTTGAATTTTAATAAAGTTATTCTCAAATGTGACTGGATGCCTTCTGGGATTATTACCCAATAAGAAAGCACACTAGTGCACCAAAGTGCAAATAAGACAGATGTTGAGGCCCTTATATCTGGTACAGACATACCTTTGTAAGTTGACATAATTTGCATCATTGTAGTGTTTTGCTTTTGTATTTCCCCTGCAGAATGCATCTAGTCTGTTCCAAGGCCTTGCAGTTGAAAATTAGGTGGTGTAAAGTCTCCTCAGCCATATAGCAAATGCCACAGAATGGATCAACTAACCTGTAAATTCTTTCTGTGATGTAAAAAATATTTAGTAGGTAAAGCATTCAAATTCATTTTGATTATAAAATCTAGGAACTTAGGTTCTAGTTTCCATCTTTTGTATTGCTTGATCAGATATTTGTTTCCTATTTCTAGTATTGATGGAATCTTCTTATTGTAATTATTTTGAGTTATTGTTTTTTTTTCAAACATATATATTTTTATGACTTCACATGACATTGTATTGTTTCATTCCTTATTTCATAATTGAAATCTTAATCAGGCATCTAATTTCCTAGTTTGCTGTAAATATCATGAATAGTTCCTAATTTAAATATTATTGCATTATATTTCTGTAATGAATTGGGCTTAATATTTAAACCCAGATGTAATGAGCTTCTTGTATAAAATAAAATATGGTGGTGAATTAGTTGTCAATATCATTATTTACCTTGACATTAAATGAATAATATAAATTTATGTATTTATGTACTTAATTATTTGGCTGTTTAGCCAGCCTTATTACATATATGTAAATGGGTTTTAAAGTATATATATATATATATATATATATATATATATATATATATATATATATATATAAACCATTATATAATTACAAATATCCAGTAACGCCCTCTGTTTAATAGTCTTTATCTCAATAATAGCGAACTTCAAAGCAGAGGGTGTTACTGGATATTTGTAATTGTTATGAAAGAATAAATATGAAAAAAGTGATTATATAGAAAGTGAATTATTGTTTTTTATGCTGAGTTTGGGAAAAGATAAAGGGGATTTAGATATAAAGGTTATAGAGTTGACAAAGATTATGTTGTGGAAATGGGATGGAGCAGAATATGGAAAAATTTAGAGTGGGGAATGGTAAATAAAGTGTCTAACAGGTTTATATTGGCATAATTGCTGAGATATTCTTGACTTCATTAAGGAGAAGTGACACAATACATCACATCACATCATATAAAGTTTTATATATTTGTATGATTATTTCAGTTAGTGTTAACAGTCATTATATATATATATATATATATATATATATATATATATATATATATATATATTCTAACCTTCATCTCGTGCATCCTCACTTCCAGATAATATATGATATAAAATAAAGCAGGTTCTATCTCAGTTAATAATTAATAACTAAAATATTCAGCATTAAAATTAAAATATTTCACTAGCTCAAATTTAAAATACGAATAAGGTTCAGTTTATAAAAATAAATTAAATAAATATTTAATATTTTCATGAGACTTGAAGTGAAAATACAGGTGACAAGATAGATTACATTGAGCCAATATCCCACAAAATACTACCTCAATGGCATAAGAACACTATCTCCCCTTTATTACTATTTCAAATAACAAACTCATAGTATTATTACGACTTTAATAACTTCTACACACTAAGATTAAACCAATAATTAAATCTTAATATTCTATTTAATAATCTAGCTCAATAAAATAATCTCAGGTTCATAAAGTTTATTCTAAGTTAATTGAAAAATATGGTAGTAAATTATGAGAAGGGATTTTATGTCATAATCTACTACACTGAAACTAATAATAATAAATAACAGTAATAATATTCTTCATTGTTTAACTAATTCTGTATATCTTTTCTTTTTACTATAATTTTATTACTATAATAAAATAATGAAATAATTTTATATAATCTTTTATCTTCATGAATATAATAAATAAATACGTGGTAGCATTTGATAATCTGATAAACAAAATGTGTGTGGCAACAGATAGCATATAATTTAATATAATATTATGAAAACTGATTTATGACCAATAAAATAATGTAAGATTATGATTATTTAATTATAATAAATACCAATAAAATATTTAAAATTCTTAAAATAATTCTCTATTTATCTTTTGTGCAAAATTATATATTTGTTTCAATTATTATGCATATATCGCGATTTCATGCAGCGATGTGGAGAAATAAATAACTCGGACACAAAATTTTCGAAATAACAAAATTTAACAAAGTTTATTACTAACAACAAATAAATAAACAATTTATTTACATTATTTACAGTGGATATCCTTAACTTTTTTACTTTACAGTTTGATCTACCGGGTTATAAAAAAAAAATTTATATTTCAATTATATCTTTATTTAGATTTGAAACAAAATTTAAAAAAAAATGTTACTATTTGGTTTCTCATTATGGTTAACTTATTACAAATATATTTATCTACTTTATTAGCAACAGCATTTTATCCTTAATATTATTAAACTATCTTATTTAAAAAATTTCATACTTAGAAAAACATTCTATAGAAAACAAAATTTTATAATGAGTATGGACTTCTTAAAATATTTAAAAAAAATTTCATCTTGCAAGGTCAAACATGTTACACAAAATATTATCCAAAAATTCAGTTCTAGATTTTAGTATTTATCACACAATGTTTACTAATCATAATATATTCTTTTTTAAGCCTTACTTTAGTATGATATAAGTGTAATCATCAATATATTTCTGTTAATCAATAAACAAAAAATATACTATGCATATTGTTTACATAATTTACTTTGTACTATTATATTTTAAAAATATGCAATACTTATTTTTCTCTTAAAAAAAAATAATACTAAAGCATTTAAAATTATTATCACTTTAAAGAAAATATCTTTGTTTAGATACTTTATTTTAAAAAATTTTATATTTCATTTCCGAAATAAAATTCAAAATATATTCTATGATTCCTTTCTTTCCTTAGAATACTTTGGATCTTCAATTTTAAGTTATAACATCCTATTCCTTCTAAGCAAATAAACCAATCTTATACAAAACAATAGTGTAACCTAAGTTCTAAATTATTTATCATTTCTCTTAAACATATCTTACTAAATGATGTAATTACATGAAATAAAGATAGCGAAAACAGATGCATAGGATTAAGAAAGAAAGCTAAAGTATTACTCTCAACATATCTCAAAATCATGGCACAGTGTGAAGAGGTATGACATTTACCTGCCTAATATCCTCTAGTACAGGGACAATGTTAAAGCTATTTCTTCAGCTTTATTAGAACATCAAATATTTAAAGAAATATAAACACTGTCCAAATAAAATGTGTATCAGTCATAGGGCTATGTTAACTATGCTGATAACCACATAAAGACTAAATATTATTTCCATTTCTTATAACATCCTATTTCTTAAAACATCATCTTGGTTCCCTGTTCACTAAGTACTTCCAAGCCACTATCTCAACATTATTTCTCAAGATTTTCCACATCTTACATCGATAAATAACTATCTGCTATTACAAAACAATAAATAAAATTTATTAATAGTTAAACAATCTAGCTGTTCCACAAGAAAAGTCTGCTTACTTCATTATTCTATATGTCTAATCATATACAATCTACTTAGACAATATTTGAATATCCTAACATAAAAATTTTAAAAGAATCACATAATTATTTGTTATGTTGGATTATATCACTAATAAAAAATCAAAAAAAAAAATTGTGGTATGCATATTTCCAAATCAATCCTATCTCATAATGTTTTTTAAAATGTTGTATGAAATGCGGTACATATAAGTAAAAAAACTTTTACACTTCATTCTTCCAATTTATGGATGATCTAAAGAAAACAAAAATATATATATACATTATAAATTATCAATAGTTATTATTATTACCAATAACCTTTATCTAGTCATCACATTCAGTAGGCTTTCTTTATCCACTTGAGCATTGTAGATATAAAAAAAATTCACACCCATACACTTTATATTAAAATATTTTTAGCTAAATTATTAGATTGTTATATTATAAAATTTTAATATTAATAAATTAATGTTTTTATGTTTTTCCTAATCTTATATAAAAATTTAGATTTAAACTAGGTTAACAAAATAAAAGGAATCAAAACTATAGTTACATATTTTCTTGACGATAGTTCCTGATAAGTCCAAAATGTTTATTATTTTCTCTAGAATTTTTAAAAAATGTTCTCCTCCAAGTGCGTTAAAGTTTAACATAAAAATAATTATTAATCCATTTAGTAAAATTTATAGAAAATAATCCTTGGTTTTAGTATTTAGGACGATAATTATTAAATCATAATATTAATTAATCCCATGAAGCTTCTTAATCTTCTCTACCAATATTCTCTGCATATCCAATGCATCAATCCATCTAATTTAACTTTAAAAATATTCGATAAACTTTTAAGTACTATTTGTATTTCCATGGATCCATCTTTTATTCATCTATGTGTTCACTTTTTTTATATATTTTTCCTTCTTGATACATTTAAACTTTCATTTGGTATTTTTATAAATCTCTTTTAAAAATAAAAACTTCAAGTACTTTTAAACAAATCTTTTCTATATACATTTTTAAATAATTCTAAGAATGGATATTTTAATATCAAAAACACTTCTATAACATATTCTCCTGGGTTCTTTCTTTAATTCTTGAAAATATTTTTTAAAAGTGTTACCTTCAGAAAGGATATAACATTTTACTTCTTTGAATATCATATTATATAAAATAATTCATGCAATATATAATTATCTTATTACCATTTAAAAATAAGTCTTGGATAAGCTTATAAATAATACGTTTCAATACATTTTTTAGACTCCGTATAATGTCCGAGCTGTGTTTTTTTTATGTACCAGAACAGTTCTTCGGTGAAATATTAATAAAGCTGTATCAATAAATATTCCAAACATTTTTACAGTATTACAATTTATATCCATTTTATTTCGTAGTATATCCATTTTTATTGCGTAGTCTAGGTTAAACTTCAGATAAAATACTACTGATAAAGGAACTTTAAAAAATTTAACAAAGCATGTTAAACGAAATTATTAAAATATTTTTTAGTTTACACTCTCTTTTTTTTGCAAGTAACTTTTAAAATATTAATTAGTTTTTGCAAATAAATTATGAGAGAGCACTAAAATTGACTAAAATAATAATTTTAAAAATCCTATCTTTTTGATAGTTATAATTTACCTTTCTCCGGTTTCAATACATTATTAATCTCCCCCGATAACTTAGTTACGACAATATTTATAGTCTGTAAGAATACCTATTCCTATTGGTTAATTCTTACTTTAGCTTGAGAACAAATTTACATATTTTTAGTTTATAGTAGAATTAAATTTCAAAATTAGAAATTATGACGTAATAAAATTTAAAAAATATTATTTAAAATTCCACTTTTACTTCAATTATTATTTTATTAAAACTATTTAAACATTTAAAATAACTTTTAAAACAATTTTAATAACCTATTCCATTTTTTTAATATTCAATTTATCTTGTTTTTATTTAAATAAAATATTTAATTTTTTTTTATTAACTGTATTTGTCTTTATTACATCATTTAAATATGCAATAATGACAGTTAACTTAATATTTATTATTATTTGCTTTTATGATAGGCAATAATTCTATCCAATTCTATAATATAACTTTTAAAATATTTTAAACTTTATTATTAATTCAAACAAGCGTGTGTGTGAACGTATGTAATATACAAGTCACATGATTAATAAGTTTGACAGATGATTTTCAATCTATTTCTCTGCCTAGATTTATATAATTGATACACTTATTATATTATATAATATAATTATAAAATTTGGAAGAATAATTTTAAAATATAGAACTAGATATAATTTTCACCATCATAAAATTTATTTTAAAAATATACTATATTAATTTTGATTATTAAATATGATTATAAATTTAAACATAGCATTTATTAACTATAAGTTTTAAACTATTAAAATCGAATTTTTAAATATATTTTTAATATTTATAGCTGTGTTATTTAATATGGCCAGCTTTTACAACCATATGCAACAATATTTAAAGCTTTATATAACTATTTTTAAATGATTTTATATACTACGTATTCTCTTTAGCTTCAAATTGTACTTTAAAGATATAATTGACTTAATACAATTACCATATTAAAAAAACATATTCTAAATTTTAAAATTTTTAGTAATTGACTGTTATGAACTATTACTGACCTATAGAAAAGGTCACAATATATATATATATATATATATATATATATATAATATATATATATATATATATATATTGTGACCTTTTATATATATTGTAATGGTATGTATAGGTACTAAGGGATGGTGAAGATAGTCTTTAGCATGTCCCATGAATTATGATATCCAAATTGCAATAGTATAATTAAAAAAAAACAATACTTCAAATTTACATTCGAATATCAGCCTTTCAAGCTAATTGTGCAAATGCTTTGCGAGTGTTAATAATAAATGAATACATTCTCACCAATACAAGATATAGTATTTATGCAGGAATAAAAAGGAATTCTCTTATTCCTATGACTCAAATATTTATATATGAGCAATACTTCAAATTGAAATAGCATAAAAATGGAATGAGAGAAAGAATAAGTAAGTTAGTTCTCTAAATCCTAAACTTCTAGATCATTATTTTAGAAAATGGCAATTTACTTACATAATAAATAAATAGAAAATGTGAAACTTTTTCAATTATATGTCTGAATTTATTAACAGTTAATATAATAATGGACTAGCTTTTGAAATAACACTTTATAATTACATTGACCTAATTCAAAACATAAACATATTCAACTTTACATCCTTTCTCAACATTTAATTAGCATACTCTCAGAGTTTAGCATAACTAGTGAAACTTGATTACTCACCAAAATATAAAATAGAAACAAAAACAATATTGTATTGAATCTAATTTATATTTGCAAACAACTAACTATTTAATAGATTCTTTGCCACTTTTATTCCTCTAAAAGTTTCCACTAATTACTAAAGGCTTAAAGTAATACTGAATCCCAGTTGATGTAAAATATGGAAGTAGTCAGGTCTTCAATTAATAAGGAAATGTTGATCACTTGCTGACATTGTTTTAATCTTTATTGTCTTTGCTTTAAAAGTGGCTAGATGGTGTGAGAGACTAATAGTTGGAGTGGAGCTAGCTCCTTGATTCCAATTTATCCCTTTCCGCCTGCCACTGCTTCTGTTGATAGCAGCATAATTAAAAGTTTTGTTCTTTTAATGAAGAGACAGAAAAGAATTGTTAGCTTCTTGTTTAGCTGCTAACCCCAGTAAAAAACAAACAAGTCAGCTCTTTCTCTTGACAGCACATGAAAAACAAACCATTGTTTAAACTTAAAATACAATATTAATCTTTTTTAAAAATAATAATAATAATGAATTTACAACAACTTTTACTATATGTTTTTTTTTATTTAACCTAATATAATAAATCAATACTTTAAACAAAAATAAATACAATAATACATAGTAAGCTTTATTTCTTTATGTATGTTAATTTTTTCTTTCAGATTTGTTTTATTGCCATTTTTTAAATAACTGACCTTTAATAATATTTATCCTATCTAAAACACATTTTATTATCTTGACATGTTATTATTTAAAATAAAATAATAATAATAATAATAATAATAAGAAGAAGAAGAAGAAGAAGAAGAAGAAGAAGAGGAGGAGGAGGAGGAGGAGAAGAAGAAGAAGAAGAAGAAGAAGAAGAAGAAGAAGAAGAAGAAGAAGAAGAAGAAGAAGAAGAAGAAGAAGAAGAAGAAGAAGAAGAAGAAGAAGAAGAAGAAGAAGAAGAAGAAGAAGAAGAAGAAGAAGAAGAAGAAGAAGAAGAAGAAGAAGAAGAAGAAGAAGAAGAAGAAGAAGAAGAAGAAGAAGAAGAAGAAGAAGAAGAAGAAGAAGAAGAAGAAGAAGAAGAAGAAGAAGAAGAAGAAGAAGAAGAAGAAGAAGAAGAAGAAGAAGAAGAAGAAGAAGAAGAAGAAGAAGAAGAAGAAGAAGAAGAAGAAGAAGAAGAAGAAGAAGAAGAAGAAGAAGAAGAAGAAGAAGAAGAAGAAGAAGAAGAAGAAGAAGAAGAAGAAGAAGAAGAAGAAGAAGAAGAAGAAGAAGAAGAAGAAGAAGAAGAAGAAGAAGAAGAAGAAGAAGAAGAAGAAGAAGAAGAAGAAGAAGAAGAAGAAGAAGAAGAAGAAGAAGAAGAAGAAGAAGAAGAAGAACCATTATTTAAATAAAGCATTTACTCAAAAAAATAGCTGAGTTCCATTCTCTAACCAAACTGTTTTAAATAACATGATATGAATTACCACCACAATATATATAAACTTCAGAACATAACAAAAAGAATAAATATATAAAAATTATCTTCCCATTATATTTTCAAAGTTTACATTCATAAAGTTTAGTAAAAAAAAAAATTCTCTATCTCTCTCTATATATATAGTCTCTATACTAGATGTCTTCATATCTGTGTGCACATTGCAGATGTTTTTCTGATTGTTCCTGAGTGGGAATTGTCCTTCTAGGTTTGAAGCTCCCTCATCTGCATAGATACATATACATGTGTATAGAAGTAATTTATTTATTTAGGTATCTTGAAGTATTTATTCTAATCCAAGTATCTTAGAGTATTTATTTTAATCCAAGTATCTTGAAGTACTTATTTTAATCCCGATATATAGAAATATTTGTTTTAATCCAGGAATACCAAAGTATTTGTTTTTATTTTACATATCATACAAGTGTGGGTTTGCACCACTTATTCATCATATTTGTACAGTTTGAAGTCATTATTTGGAAGAGATGTATTATTACTTAATATATTATGTGTAGGTTTGAACCACTTATTCATCATTTCAATGCAGTTTGAAGTCATTATTTGGAAGAGATTTATTATTACTTAATATATTCAGTGTGGGTTTGAACCACTTAGTCATTATATCAGTATGGTTTGAAGTCATTATTTGGAAGAGATCTATTATTACTTAATTCACATATATAAACATTTCCTGTATGTGTGGTTCCAGATGCAATTCATTCTATCAAAGTTTTTTTGTAAAATAATGTCATTTAGGATAAATATTTTTTTTATTTTGCATCATTTTGATAACCAATCAATCCAGAAAATGATATTTTATTAAATCATAAATTATCTTAATAAACGCATCTTACAAAATATTTTTATTTCACTTATTACTCCAATGCATTCCATTTTTAAATATATTTCCTTTTTGTATTACTTACAATCAATCAATTTAAAAGTAATATTTCATTATATTATATTTTAACTTAGTAAATACTATTTACAAAATATTTTTTTTACATATTATAAAAGGCTATAGACGATGTACAATTTCCCTACCTGAACCTGCATCTGCTGGAGGTTCACTATAAATTTTCCAATCAATAAGGGGTGTTCTGAGAGCTCAACAAGTCGATGGTCAGTTCACAGGCCTTGATTTTATTTTACTTCATAACTGAACAAAGGGCAGAGTAGAGAGAAAGCTATTTTCGGTTACCTAGACATTTGAAGATATAATATTTTAACCACCTGTTTCTTCATTTAATATTTTATTAGTTATAGATTTCTTCTTTTTATTATTCACAGTGCTCCAAGCTTTGTTGGGCTAGTAGTCATATAATATGGATTTCACTAATAACAGTCTTGATACTTTCTAACCATATATCTGCACAAAAAATAATCTCTTAAGCAATGTTTACTTTCCTATTTATCTCTTTATGTTTTTTTATCTATCAGTCTTGGGACTGATCTAACACCAACCTTCTTGGAGGACCATGTGTTTATTTCCATTCCTCATTGGCCATCTACTTTTGGCAGGAATAGATTCTAATGACTCTTATCTGATGTTTTTGAAAAACATCTATTGATTTTTATGCCCATGGCAATCTTTATTTTTATTAACTGTTAATTACAGCCTTTTTTTTTGATAATCTGCAAACATTAAACTTTTGCAAAATACTACATTTTAACAGTACTTTTAATATTTTAAAATATTAATTATATATATATATAAATTCTAATGTTTTCACGGATAAAAGATGTCATATTATTATTACTATTTGCGGGATATTCCGCAAATAGTAATAATAATAATAATATATAATAATAATATATATATATATATATATATATATATATATATATATATATATATATATATATATATTTAAAACAATTTAGATTTGCAAAGTAAAAAAAAGAATGAAGTCAAGAGACCAATTGAAATGATGAGTAAAAATGTATTGAAAAATATACAGGAAAAAATAGATTAATATTTGTTTTATCTTGAAAAAAACTTTTAATAAAATGAATTAGATTGTTCCTTTGAATATATTGATAAACAAAAATGCAGAGAGCTTTAATGTTAGCTAATATAAAAAAATCAATATGGATTTAAATATAGTTATATCACAATCAATCACAACCAAATATTAAGAGATGTTATAGAAAGGATAAACAGTACAATGATTATTATTTATATTGAATTTAGAAATCAGTAAAATGCATTTCATTCCAAAAATACTTAAATCCAGAGAAAAAACTTTGGAAGATTGTGTTTACAAGGCAATATTAATCAGTTTAATAGAAATATACTTTCACCACAAGGGAAGTGATTGTTTAGTAAAATTAAAGCAATTGATCATAAGATTAAAGATAAATGATAAAAAAGATAAAATTATGTTTAAGTCTTTTAGAAAAAAATTAAAAAAAAAAAAATATCTGCAAATATCTTGGTCACTCTATTAATAAATATAAAATTATAATGGCTAAACTAATCATAGAATTTAAATTTGGGTGGTGTGCATTTGGTAAAAATAACATTAAAAGAAAATATGCCAATGTGTTTTAAGATAAAGATTTTTTGAGAATTCTTAACAGTACTTAAGGTGAATCTGAGATATGGAGCATGATAGAAAGAAAAGCAATCTTCCAAAAATCACACTTAAAGTATAATGAGGATACATCAGGAGTAACAAGAATGAATAAAAAGCAAAATACCTGGGTGAAAAAACAAATAGATATTATTAACATCAAAATGGAGATACATTAGATAAGTTGCTAGAAAAGATTACCATAGATTGAAAATTAAAGTTTTAAAATTAGATTTCAAAAAAATATAAAATATCTAAAAAAGATACTATATATAATAAAAATGATTAAGATAAGAACAATTGTCGTGGTAAGATGAAGAAGAAAAGTGATGAATCGGGAAAATGAGACTAAATTTAGAGAGATCAATCATGGATTATAAAAGATATTGATTAAAAAGGAAGATATATAATACAGTATATATCTTGAATGTTTAAAGTATATATATATATATATATATATATATATATATATATATATATATATATATATATATATATATATATATATATATATATATATATATATATATATAATATATATATATAAATTTAAAGATCGTAATAGCTGCATAATAAAGAATGCATCAATTCTAATATTTTATTTTAAAAGAAAAATATTTGAATTTTACTAAATAAATTTGTAATTTAATAATGTTTATATAAAAAATGTAACTCAACACTAATTTTATTTATCAATATTTATATATTTTACTATTTTTTGGTTAACCTAGTAATCTATCTACTTTTACTAAAATTAATTTTAATATTTAAAATTTAAAAAAATATACTTTAGACAATAATATACTAATAATTTTGTTAATCTAAAATTCTAACGAATGCAAAATTTAAAAAACCTTGAGTAATGAATTATAATATTACAAGTATACAAAAATTATTTTTAATAATGATTTAATACTTCAATGACGTCAATTGTTAACATATAGTTCATTTTCTTAAATTGGTTAAATCTAAAAATTTTAAATATGTAAAATATTAAATTTACTTAAGGCATAAAGTTTTTTGAGCTATATAAATTAATATTATCATCATACTTTTAATCATTACTGATTTAAAGTTTTTAATTACTTTTTATTGTCTGGAAACACATCACTTGTCATTGTAGCAAAACTCTGAACT
This sequence comes from Epiperipatus broadwayi, assembly GCA_028023455.1. Taxonomy (NCBI): domain Eukaryota; kingdom Metazoa; phylum Onychophora; class Udeonychophora; order Euonychophora; family Peripatidae; genus Epiperipatus; species Epiperipatus broadwayi. The sequence continues at coordinate 4,525,264 of JAQFVV010006197.1, forward strand.
TTATTTATTCAAATTACATAAGTCTCATTTTATATCTTCTGCAATATCTTAAGATCCAATTTATACCTTCAATTGTTTATTCATTGTCATGTTTTTTTAAAAACATAATTGTCCCTGTTTTATTTCTATGTCTTGGTTTGTTAATGATATTAGTAATATTCATTTGTTTTTTCATGTATAAATATATAAATGATATATAAATAAATAATTAGCAATCCTGGATAAATATGGCAATTTAGAGAACAGCGTATATGATGGTAAATAAGAAGAACTGATTTTTCTATTAGTATTTGATTTATTATTGATGCCAGTTTATGTGACAGTACCTAATATTAATGGACTGATAATGCTAATTTTTTGATTGCCCTAAACTATGCTTTAATCTAGAAAAACAATGTTATTTTGTAGCAATATCATTTTTCTTCTAATTATTGACTTAGAAATATATTATCAACTTATTCTTCTTTATGCATTGACAAAATTATAAAAAAAAAATTAAAAATCCACCTTTTTTATTAATTTTGCATGACAGCTTCGATTGCCTCGTAATCTTTCTCAGAGGAGGAGCTGTGAGAAAGATTGCTGAGCAATGGAAACTGACAGATGTATTAATTTTAATAAGTATTTAAAAGTAATGAAAGATATTCCACTTCTAAGAAAGATTGCTGAGCAATTGAAACTGTTGGTTTAAATTTAATAAAATAAGCATTGAAAAGTAATAAGAAAGGTGGATTTATTTAATTATTGAGTTAATGTTTTTTTTATCTAAGCTTAATGTATTTCAGCATACAAATAACCAAACATAAACTCTTATAACAAGTTATTATTATATCCCAGAATTCCAAATCATAAAAAGCATAAAATCAAAATAATAAAATTATGATAGAATTTAATTTTTAAAAGTTTGCTATTTTTGAATTACAAAAAAGCATAATTCTCCAAACTTAAAGATAACTTAATTTATGATTTAAAGATAGAGAAGTAATGAAAACTATGTTTTTTACTTATTATTAATATTGATAGACAAATTCTTATTCAGAAATATAAACTACACAATTTGCTTTAACTTACAACTTTATATATAATAAATAAATGAACAAATCAATTAAATGACATATTAATAAAAATTAGTCCATGACTTATATAACTTGCATTACCAATATGTATTATATAAAGAGCCTGCTAATAGCTCTAAACAAGCTTATTTATTTATTTTTAATGATAAATGCTACAAGAGAAAGTACCTGAAGCCTTTATCTGTGATAGTCCCCAACCACAGACTGTTTTTGAACTATGGCTCTCTTCAGTGAGGAGCTAGGACATTAGATTCAAAATACTAACTCAACCCAAGTTCTGGAGATGGACACCATCATAGATAAAAGCTTCAGGTACTTTCTCTTGTAGCATTTATCATTAAAAAACATAAGCATGTTTAGAGCTATTAACAGGCTCTTTATATAATAAATGACATATTTAAAACAAGAATTTCTTCTAATAAAAATCTGGATCTTTTTTTAAAATCTTTCCAAGATGCAATTGTAGAAAGCATCTTTATTTTGTACTTTATTGCAATATAGGTCCCTATAGAAATCTTTTACAAATTTTATGATATTTATTTTTTGGGTAATAATGACATTTTTTTCTTATCATTGAAATAACTTTTCCTTCTAATAATATTAATATGTGATACACTTTTGAGTCTTCTGTTCTTTTCAGTAACTTTTCTTACCAATTCACAGTTAATTCTTATTTTCACTATTTTTAATAACATTTTATAGAAATTCAAGTATTTGTTTCTTCCAACATTCCTTCTTTTCAAATTTATTGGCAAATTACTGCTTTGTGTTTTCTTATTGAATTAAATCAAGATCCAGTCATAATCCAAATCTGACAATTCTTTAAAATGATTTGCAGTTATAATTCAAATTGATTGAATATTCTTTAACTCTAAGAAGATTTACTTTTTTTCTTTGAGTAAGTAATTCTATTAATAGAGTCATTAACTTTTAAAAAAAAAGATTAGATTTATTTCAGTTGGAGTACTATGAATATGACCTTCTAGGGGTTAAAATCATTGCTCAAACTACTTATTATTTAACTGAAACAAATCTAATCTTTTCTTTAAAAGCAAATGAACACCATTAATAGACATAAATATTCTTGAAGATTTGAAATATCAGTTCTTAATACTGTTTTACTTAACTTTAATAGTTTTAATTAATATATATTTTATAACTCCCTCATCAATTACCTCTTCTTATATTAGATATACTAAGTTTATTATAGTGTTGAAATACATATAATAAAATACCAATTATGCTATATCTTCTTTTAAATTATTCCATATATATTTCACTTTTGATTGACCTAAAATGATTATAATATGAAGAAGTTTCACAAATCTCTATATACTATTTATTTTTTCATTTCTGTAATCATATCATAGGCTACAAGGACTTTCAAGATGAATTAATGTCTCCTTCTTAAACTACTAAAAATAAATATCATCACTAATTGAATTATTGAAGAATATTAAACTCCCAATTATATTTGAAATTTATATTCAACCTATTATGATATATAACTAACAACAGCTTCCCTTGATGAAACATTAATTCAAAGTCTGTTGCACTATTGTGATCATAATAATCTTTTTTTGTTAAAAATTAAAAAAATGTAAAGCTTTCAAACATTTAACAAAACAAGTTTTCCATATGCCAATGACAAACTTAAAAGAACAAATAAAAATAAATAAATTCACTTAAATACATAGTATTAATAATATCACCTAAAGAAACTGATCTATTGATGTCATTTTATTTTTGATAATGGGAAATACAATGAATTCAAAAATCTAATTAAAGTAAATACTCCATAACTTCATAATATATTTTCCAAGGTTTATTTATCCAAATTAATTTGATCTAATATTTTAGGAATAGTGGATAGATGTGCTAATTACAATGCCTTAACATTTTTTATTGTTTACTTATTATTTAAAAAAAAAGATTTGTGTTTTTTATACATTTTATATAATAACATTTTATTCTTTAATTTCTGATAATTTATTATATATTTATACACATTCCCTTGTTAAAAAATTTTTTCTTATATAATTTGTAAAATATACACAAATAATGTAAAAGTTTTCATTATTTCTCAGATATGAGCTCACTATCGAAGCCAAAAATTCATAATTCCAAAATATGATAAATACCACATCTCAAAAAAAAATAATAATAATAAAAAGTCTTGTTTTGCTTTACTTTTTTTTTTTAATATTTTCAATGAAATTGGAAAATTGTTTTGTTCATTTGTTAACTTTTGATATAAATTAAGAATGAAGTTTTAAAATCAAGATTTAATATATGTAAATTCAATAGAATTGCTTGAAAGTTGATATATAACTAAATTATACCAGCCTAATCCATTTGAATCACTTATCTTTTCAGTATGTCAACTAGTTTGAGAGATATGAAATATAGAGTGAGAAAAAATTAAAAATATTAAATAACTTCATGTATTGCAGTTAACAATTATTCTTAGAACTTTCATTTGTTTTAAATAATAATTATGAAAAAGCAGTGAAGTTATTTTTTTTCTTTCAATTTAATAATATTTTTTAACCATTTAAAACTTTTAATGTATATAACATATTTAGTATGTGTACAAAATTATATATGTATGATAAATCAGTACCAAAATTTTCTATTTAAAATTGTTTGATATTTTTTAATGTTAAACAATTGCTTTTTTTAAAAAAATGGTATTATTTAAATGATTGCTAAAGACAAAAAGAATGCTATAATTATTTAAAACAATTATTGCAAATTTTCTTCTTTAGATTTTTTTTTTAAAAACAATTGTTTTAAAATAAAAATAAAACATTTATCAAACAATTTTAAATAGAAAATGTAATTACTGATTTATAATACATATATAATTATTTTATACTTACTAAATATAATATATACATAAACAGTATATATATATATATATATATACATAAACAGTATATATATATATTACTTACTGCAGAAATATCTAATGATTTATATATGCTATATGTGTGATATTAATTTAAAGTAAAATTATAAGTATTAAGTGAGATTCATTTATAATATATACACATGTATTATTATGCACACACACTAAATAAGATATATACATAGAAGGTATATATTTTAACTTATAGCAGAAATACCTAATAATTTATAAATATATATTGTAATAGAACATATGATCTGAGAGCGAAATGCTTTATTAACCCACGTGAATTCAAAAACCAAAACAGTATATAATTGGAAATGAGAGAAAATGGGTAAGTTAATTTTTTAAACCATGTGTATAAGAATTCTCTTATTCAAATGCATCACAACCTGCAGTGTCAAAATTGTAATGGAACATAATGGGAAGCCAACTCTCTAAATTCCCCACAGATTATCATGCCCAAAATTGTAATGGTACATGGTATGCAAGGTTCATCTTATTCAACATGTCATCTAAGTTTTACATTCCTAGATCATATTACATAAAAATGGACTTTCAATTAAATAGTAAGAAAACAGAGAATAATAAGTTTTTTCAGTTATGCATCAAACTGTACTGAAAATTAGTATGGTAATGACTAGCTTTTGAGATGATACCTGATAATTAAACAAATCAGACTTATAACACAAACAAAAAGAATGTATCCAACCTTATTACCTCTCTTAATTCCTAACTTACTACTCCCAGGGTTTAGCCTTAAAAGTAACTAATGAGAGTTGATTACTTTCCAAAATATAAACTAGAAATGAAGGGAATATTTAATTGAATCCAATTTATACTTACAAACAACTAAATATTAATAATGTATTTAATTTTTTTCACAAAGACAATTTAACAAGATTCTCTTTTATTTTTTTCAAGAATGGCAATAACAAAATAACAAAGTATAATATCCATTTTTATTTCATAGTTTTGTTTTGTTTTTATTTCCGTGACATTCATATATGTGATATCTGTTAATAATACTTATTAAGTTAAATTTATTTTTGAATGATGACCATTCACTCTCTAAATATAAGCAAGATATAATAATAACCATAATAATAACAATAGTATTTCTAAAATCAAATGGTTCAATATCACAGATTTGTTCTTTAGGGTAGAATTATCTAATTCTGCAATCCAGGTTAAAAAAATTTGAAATTCCCTTTAAACTAGACTAAATATAAATATGTTCTCTAAACTAGACTTTCCACTTTTAGGGTGACCAAATGCAGACTTCTTAACATTATATGTGGTTCTCAATTAACACACACACAAAAAAAAATTATGATACATTCCTCAGTATCATGTATAATTTTTAAGAATCTAGTTTTTGATCACTAAGTTATAATAATTCTAATAATTATCTTCTTATAATAAACTTTTCTAAATAATAAATGGATACTTATGTTTATGCATATGAACACACACATGTATACATTATTATAGCAGACCTACCTCTTGAATATATCTCATGATTACTGAATGACTATAAATTATTTGTCAAAAAAAATACTGATAATAAATAAATTTTGATAATGATCATCACATGAAAACGTTTATATTTAAATGGTCTTCCCCAAGCACAAATGCCAACCAAAGTTCATATAAGACATCTATACAAATCTATAATATTAGGTATATATGCTAAACATGTTAGACATACATCTGTGTATAATAATAATAATAATAATAATAATAATAATAATAATAATAATAATAATAATAATAATAATAATAATAATAATAATAATAATAATAATAATAATAATAATAATAATAATAATAATAATAATAATAATAATAATAATAATAATAATAATAATAATAATAATAATAATAATAATAATAATAATAATAATAATAATAATAATAATAATAATAATAATAATAATAATAATAATAATAATAATAATAATAATAATAATAATAAAATAATAATAATAATAATAATAATAATAATAAAAAAACAATACTTGCTATGAGAACTTTGATAAGTTATGAGATATTAAAAAATTATAAAAATAACAAGAACAAAATATATAAAGTTTAATTTTTTTTTAAAAAAATAATAATAATCAGATTGATTGACCTTTTTAATATCTTTCTTATCCTCTTTAAAATTGACAGTTATTTGAAGGTGGCAGATAATCTTTGTTTGATGACTGAATAATTTTTTGACTATTTAAATTGACTTTTCTTGAAGTATCCTTTCTGCATGTCATGCTAAAGTAGACTAAAAAAAATAATAAAATTATTTCAGATGTCATTACCATTGCAATGCTTATTTTCATCTTTAGGATAGGGGTAGTTAGTCTTTTTTAAAATAATTTCTCTTCTCCTTTCAAGTGTATGCCTGCTGATAACTTTTCCCACTCTTTAAGTGGAAGTTTAAACAGAGAGATAAGACAAGGGGAATCAATCCTCATCTAGAAACTTCTCTCTAGGAAATCATTCTTTGGTCCATAAAATTAAAATAAAGTACCTTTAATTAATTTAGTTAGAAGAAAAAATAAGTAATTTAACAATAGCAAAGTTAGTCTTTCTGCTTTTCCAGTCAAAAGAATTGCACTAATAAAAAAAATTAAAAACCGGATCTCCTCCAATCTCCTTTTCCTTTACTGCATTATCAGTTGCCATGGTATTTTAACTTTACACTTCCACAAGACCAACTGATTTAAATCTTATTGTTAACTTATAGATCTGACATTTTTTTTAAAAACATTTTTTTAATACTTTACAATTGTTTCAAAAAACATTGTAAATAAACCAAGAAATACTATAGCTATCTGAAATAGATATAAACATTTCATGACACATAACAATAAATTAACCCATATGTGTAAATCATAAATCTCCTTTTTAACAAATAGATTTATGTGTATATTTTAATAATTAGCATTTCCTAAAGTTATTTCTTTATAGTTTCTTTATTTTTTTGTATATATCATTATCATTGGCAAAATAATTTTAATCAAAAACAATATATACCATAAAAGTATGAATGAGACTAAAAAATAATAATAAACAAAAATACAACAAAATTGAATAAAGAAAAGAATTTGCAATGTTCTCTACTGCAACCTAAAGATATCATGATGTATATGAAATAATTAATCCTATGTAGGAATATATATCTAACTAACAAAAGATATCCATTATTTTTTACTAACACTAATTCAAACTTTATGTAAAAAAAAAGAAATCTCTGCTTTCTTTCATTTTCTTCTTTTAATATTGAAACAGTATGATTTATTTATCATCCTGTTTCACCTACTATGTTCCATAATAGTATCTTTTTCTCTGGTTTAAACCTATCCAAGTCCATGTATATTAGTTAATTTAATACTAAAATATTTATTATAGCATATATTTACATGTATGTGCATGTATTTGTATCTGCATGCACATCTAATAGTCATATGTTAATGTCTGTATGTGTATAATGTATATGCAGTTACAATTTTATTATAATTAAATTAACAAAATTAAAATAAATTGTAAACATTGTTTTATATGTGGCAGCACACCTATGTATGTATGTGAAGGAAACTGTAATGTGATAGATTTAGTAAACATTACAGATTTTCTAAATTATATTTCTAAATTATTTAATTTACAGAATAGTTGGTATTCACATATAATTCTTAAATTCAGGGGTGTCTGTCTTATGTATATGCTAGAATGTTAACAGCTTAAATCTCTTTTTGAAAAAAAGAATCAAAGGTTATAGAATTCTCAGAAATATTTTTTATTAATTAAATAATAAACTGAGAACCAAAGTTTTGAAGCTGTTTTAAAAATAATGTTAAAAACAAAGACAAAATCATTAACTCCCTTCTGCTTGTCAATAATTACAGCTGGATCTTTTAACTTTGCTAAAATATATGTGCACCATTAAAATTGAAAATTAAAAGTTGTAAACAACTTTTAATGGCTTATGATGGGGGTAAGAAATATGTTCTAATAAAAATTCCTAGTTTTAATTCAAAAGGAAGCTAACTCTTAATTGTGATCAATACAGCCATGTGCTATGCCAAAATTGATGATGAAGACCCAAGGCTAGAAGGCCTATCATGCTTTCTTCCTCATGGGGAAAATTGGTCTAGGAGATGGAAGGAGTTTAAAACAGCAGCCTACCAAGAAGCCACCCAGAATGAATCAGCCCATTGGTAAATATTAATGTCTCGCCATGCAGCTACCACAGCAAGATGATTGGTAACTAATCTTCTGTAGAGCTCTTAAACCAAGTTTTAATAAATCATTTTTATAATTTTCTAAAGCTAGTTATACTATAAACATGCACAAACTATAAAACTAAAATTATTATTAATAATTAAAACTCTGTAATGAAATTATACTTACTGATTTAAATATTTTAGTGTACCTTCATTTAAAATAATAATGTAAAATCTTGCCTAATTAAAAGTTAACTAATAATATTTCTGTAATCATGATAACTATTTTAGTTATTATTCTTAATCTATCCAATCTATGGATATGCCTTCATTACTTTGTTTATTTGATATTTCATTAATTATGCTATGCCATCTCTCAGAGCAGAGATTATTAAATATTATAACAGTAGAGAGATAATTTGATTCTGTCACATAATCTTAAATTGCTTTTAGCACATAAATAAATTTCTGGTTTGAAAACTACCTTTATATATGTTATATGGTCCATGGGAACCGAGTACTTGGTATTGAGTCATCTGAATAATTGCACATTCAAGTCACAACCATTATTTAGTTTATGTAGCACCACAGTCTTAAAAGCTCTGCTACAAAGTGCCAGTTCATCTACCTGGTATTATTCAGTTCAGCATTGATCTAGACTCTGGATCTAGTTTCTCTATATTATCTACATAGGGAGCACACTTATGCTCATTATGTAATATTAATAAGTTATAATTAACATTATCATTCTTATATGTTTAACCTTGGCAAACCTTAACATGACATAGCATAAATCAGGCATATTAATTGTAGATAACCAAATTAAGAGTGGCAATAATTAATTGATAAAATGTATAAAGTGTAAAAGATAAGATTTTGTACCCAACCACTCATCATTATGCACCTGTTATGTAACCTATCATGCTATTGCCATATTGTTAGTATTGATTTTTTTTAAATAAATATATATATAATGTATTCATGTTCAGTGTCTTATTCATAGCTCATTACCATTAAATTAAATATTTTTTAAATTATCATGTTATTTTAAATCCATATGTGCACTTTTTAAGTAGCCATAGAAGTGTGTGTTTAGATATTTAGATAGTAATTAAGTCATTTATTCCCTGAATCTCATGTTCCACCCTTTTCTACTGCCAGCATGCAAACTAGAAGAGTCCAAGTATAGCCTCATTTGTCATTCATACGATAGTAATTCATGGAGTATTGGTGAAGGAGCTGAGGTGTGATCAGATTCGAAGTCTCAACTCCTCATCTAGATCAGTCTTAGTATAATTTGCCAGGACTCTGGATTTTGTTGTGTGAATGTACAAATATGACTGTTACAATATATATATATATATATATATATATATATTAACATACACACTAATATAATCAATGTAAAAATGAAGCCTTCCAATCTTTACAATTTTCTTCTCCTAGAAAATATATATATATTATTCTCACTGACAACTAGAGATTGCAGCATAACTTTTCAACAAAATAACTATATGCATCCTTTAAGTTAAACAAACCTTTTCATATCTAACTTGTTAAGGATAAATGAAATTTATTCACTCTACTTTGAACATTTTTTAGCAAAAAAACTTTTTATTGTACTTAAACATACACAATCTTATGTTTCGAATGTATGCATATATGTACAATAAACGTTTTTTTGCTAAAAAGTATTCAAAGAAAAATGGATACATTTCATTTATATAAGAGTATCACAGCAAAATAAAGGAAGTGATAAATTTGGTAATATTTTGTTAAGGATAGCATTTAGTATTTAAGCAAAATCATTTTAACATAAAAAAAAAGATTTTATTAACAGGAAATCTAATAAACCATTACTCTATTCTGGGTTTAAATCACAGCAACTTTAATAATTGATCTATTTTTATCACTCATTTAAAATATAATCAAATCATTAAGTTTTAACATTAACAAATTCACATCCAATAATTATTACATAAATACTTCCCCAAAAAATCTTTTAAAAGTGTAGTGTGGGGCTAAGAAAAGGGGGGTGGGGGACATAAGAAGCAAATATTTGCAATTCTTGTGTAAACTGAGTCATTCATTTACTTTAACCAAAAAACATTTAACTATCATAGGGAAACATCTACTCATCATCAGATTTATATTTTTTAAATTCATTTAAGAGTATTGTAACAAAGCTATGAGGATAAGAGATTGATGAGGGTTGGTTCAAGTTAAAGCAATGCTGGCTCTTCATAATACATCAGCATGATGCTCCAAGCATTGTATGTCCCCTTTAGCCCATCTGATGTACCAATCACAAGCCTTCTGTCCAATCTTCTTTTCAATCATGTAAGGTTCTTCTAGATGTTAAAGAACTTTTTGTATTGATGTTCCTGTGAGTGACTAATATGGAATTCAATTCAATTTCAATTCAGTAATTAACTTATTTACTATCAAATTGCCTCTCAATCTTGTAATCAATAATATATTTTATTAATTTAAAACAACAGACATTTTATTCTTACAAATGTATAAAAACAATAAATGGTTTCAACTACAGCAACTCAACAAAGAGTTTGCAGTATCATAACATTTATTATAGAACTTCAAGATATGGATAATTTTTTCAAAAAAATGAAGATTATTAATGTGAGACTTATATTCCAAAATTTGATCCTGAATAGATATTTGAAGAATAAATCAAGAATATGACACACTTTAGATAAATTATGAATAAAATAGTTAACTGTCATAATATTTAAAAATATGGATTCTACATAATAATTAGGCTTTTATTATGAATAACTGCCTATTGTTTTGTATTTCTTTTACATTCTATCATTATATTTTCCTTCAATTTTCAGAATATTTATAGAATAGTTTATAACTATCATACCAATGGCATGAATTTCTGTCAAGATATTCATTTTTTAACTCAATTAAAATATGATTTCTGGATACCATATGTAACTATAACTGCCCTGGTTTTTATGAATTAAAATTCTTAGTTTGCATATTTTATTATATTCAGATAAGGTACCTATTTCTAAAATTCATATTATCATAATTCAAACACCTTGCATTTGTTCTACTATTAATGGCTATATAATGATAAGAGCTAAACCTATTCATAATGTTTTGCCTTTTAAATAGTTTTTATTAAAATTACATATACTTATATAGAAGTCTCTCACATTTAAATCACAGAAATACACACTATTTATAAATGTCTTATGAAAACCTATTCCATATAATAGCCATTCATTTTTATCAGCCTTAAAATTTCTTCTATCATAACTAAAATTGCTATATTCATGACTATCATCTAAGCAAAATTTTATCAGTATACTTTAAACTCATCATGGCACTCTCTTCTAAATAAAATCTGTCTATATTTTTCTCATGAAACTTAATTCCATATAGTAATTCTTATATCTTCAATTGCTTTAAACTTCTCTCTACTACCAAAATTCCTATATTCATAATCATGTACCTCATCATAATAAAAACACTGAGCTTTTGAATTTTTGCTTCTACAGAGAAATAACTAATTTTTCAAATATTATCTAAATAAAGTAGATCACTATCTGGAGAAGGTCTATCACTATCTCTTTCATCACAGTTCTTTTTAAACTCAAAACTATTATTTACTATCTTTGAGACTGTGATTTGTATCTCCTTTATATCTCCATCTAAAATACATATCATCATGTGAATAAATGTGAGACTTGATTGGAATTTGTGAAATGAGATGAAAGGGTGAAGAGATAATTGATTTAAATAGTAGGCATGTACTTCTATTAAAAAGGCACAAATATTGAAAGTACAAGTAGAGTAGGATTCATTATAAATAAAAATGGAAGAACAACATTGTGGAGACTGATGGTGTATCAGACAGAGTGGCAAGATTAGTTATTCAATTTAAGAGCAGATACCAAATGCAGATAATTCAGGTGTATGCCCCAACAAGTTCTCATAGTAATGAAGTAGTAGAAGATTTTTATATAGATGTACAAAGGGCTTTTGATCAGACTAAACAACATTTTAAGATTGTTATGAGAGATTTTAATGCTAGAATTGGTAAACAAATAAAATATGAAAGTGTTGTGGGTAAATTTGGTTAGTAATAGAAATGAGAGAGGACATAGACTTGTGGAGTTTGCAAAAAAGAAAAACTTTATATTATGAATTATTTATTTTAGAAAAATGTTAAAAGGAAATGGATGTGGAAACATCCAAATGAAAATACAGTAGAATTGGATTATATTTTGACTAATAGAAAATACATATTTCAAGACTGTAATTTTTTTAATAAGTTCAACTCAGGAAGTGAACATCGATTAGTAAGATGTAAGATATGTGTTAATGCAAAACTAGAGAGACAAAAATTATTAAGAAAAGCAATATTTACAGTTGATATTCCTAATCTTCAGAAACATGCTAATTAATTTAAATTACAACTTACAAATCGATTTCCAGTATTAGTAAATTTTGAACATGATTCAGATTTGAATGAAAATAATAAAATAACTGATATACTTTTAAAAACTGCAACAAAGATAGTTGGTAGAACAAAGCAGCAATTAACCAATAAAATTTTTCCTGAGACTAGAAAAGAAGGAATATATATATATATATAATGCATTAAAATTTTTCCTGAGACTAGAAAAGAAGGAATATATATATATATATAATGCATTAAAATGATTGAATATCTCGAATTTTGTAAAATGGTATAAAAAAGAGTTGATAGTGATATAAAAATCTATAATTGTGATCTAGCAAGAAAGGTTGTAGAAGAAAATAAAAGTGAGAATAGTTAAAACAACATTTTTATATTGATAGGAAATTTATGTCTGCAATAAAAAAAGATGGAACAGTTACTAAAAAAAGAGATATCATGATGAAATGGATAGAAGAGTTTTATCAAGAATTATATAATAATAAAGAACAAAGAATTATATAATAATAAAGAACAAATACCTCCTACATCTATTATATATTCTGAATTTTCCAGAATTTTGAATGAAAAAGTGAGACTTGCAACTTGCAATTAAATATATGAAGAAAGGCAAAGCTCCAGGTAATAATGAAAATACAATTGATATATTAAAAGAAGCAGGTGAAGAAATAGAAAAAAATTTTCCAAAGTTATACCAAATGTCTAAGTGATAAAAATATACTAATTGGTTGGAAGAATGCCATATTAATATTAATATTTAAAAAGGATGATAAAGAAGATATTGGAAATTACAGACCTAAGAAAATATTGGAAATTACAGACTTATCAGCCTTTTATCAGTTTTATACAATTTTTTTTTATCAAGATAATTAAAACTTGTCTACAGAGAACATTGGATTTCAACCAACCAAAAGATCAAGCTGTATTTAAAAGTGGTTTTAGTACAGTAAATTATATCCAAGCATTGAAAGAATTTGTAAGAAGGACCAATGAATATGAGGTGCCATTCTGATTTGAATTTGTAATTAAGAAAATGATTTTGATTCTATAACATTTCTTCAGTGATTAAACCATTGAATCATCAAGATATAGATCCAGGATATTATCATATTCTAAAGAATATTTATAAAAATACAATAGCACCAATTAGATTACATAATGATACTAGAAAGATTAACATTGAGAAGGATGTAAGACAGGGTGACTCTATATCTCCAAAACTTTTTACAGCAGTATTGCAAGAAGTATTTTGTGGATTAAAATCGGAAACTAAAGGAGGATAAGTAAATGGAGATTATTTAAGTCATTTGTTTTAGCAAACAATGCTTTAGAGCTTCAGAAAATGTTACTGGAGTTATTGGATGAAAGTAAAAAAGTAGGACTAAAGATAATGTTCAATGGATTTCTCAAAAGATGAAAATAAAGATGAATTATGATGAGTTAGAAGAAATAAATAATTACAAATATCTTGCTCAGATTATTAATACAGATGGAGACATATTGGATGAAATTAATAATAGAATTAAACTTAGTTGGAGTGTTTTTAGTAGAAATAACTTAATACTAAAATGAAATATGCCTAAGTGTTTGAAAAGGAAGGTTTTTAATAAAACATGTTTTACTAGTTTTTGCTTATGGGTCTGAGACTTGGACACTTAATAGGATAGCAATACAGAGACTTCAGACTACTCAAATAAGTATGGAGAGATACATGTTACGAGTAACAAGAAGAAATCAAAATGCAATATATGGGCAAGAGAACAAACAGATGTTACTGACATCATTGAAAGAATTAAAAGACTGACATGGAGTTGGTCTGGACATATTTCTAGAAGAGATAATAATAGATGAACAATTAAAAGCTTAAACTGGACTCCAAGACATTTGTAAAATACCCAGAAAGAGACCACATGTGAAATGGATAGATGTAATAAAAAAGTATGTACAGCTGATGTGGTGAAGAAAGGCTAAAGATCAGAGAAGATAGATTGAACTTGGAGAGACCTTTATCCTGAAGTGAATTGATATGAGTTGACAATGATAATGATATTAAATACTTAGATAAAACAAATTTAATTCCAAATTATCAAGAAAAATACAATAATCTTGGTGCAATATATATTTCATATATATATATATATATATATATTGTAACCAGTTGGGTTACATAACACACAATAATATAGTGTAAGTGCATATATATATATATAAGTAAAGGAAAAGTAGAAATAAACACAGACAAAAATTATAGTAGATATTTTCTACATTCATTGAAATAAAAAAATTTAAAAAAATAAATAATAAAAAATAACTCTGATTTAAAATAAAAATTGTTTTATAAATTAAATTTGTAAATATAAATATTGTACTACTACTACTACTACTACTACTACTACTATTATTATTATTATTATTATTATTATTATTATTATTATTATTATTATTATTATTATTATTATTATTATTATTATTATTATTATTATTATTATTATTATTATTATTATTATTATTATTATTATTATTATTATTATTATTATTATTATTATTATTATTATTATTATTATTATTATTATTATTATTATTATTTTGAATTTTAAAATCAAGTATGGTATTTTTGAAATTTTTTAATTTGTAAATTTCTATTATCTAAGTGAAAACATATATATCACACCTTGGTAAAATTTCAAGCCTGTTTTCAAAAGGGATTAGAGAGATAAAAATACAACTCTGTTTTCAATCAAGATTTTGTTATCACCTCAGATGATTCTATAAGAGGGCTGATAAAAATATCAGCCACAGTCTGAATAGTAGTTTTTGTAAGAACAGGTCAGCTGCAAAGTTGGTTACAATATTTTGTTGTAGCTTCTTCAAGTTTGCAGCAGTTGGTTTTAGCTGACCAAAATAGATAGCTGCAGTTTGTTGTTGGCTGTTGCAGAGAGTTGGCAGAATAGCTACCATAAATTGATGTAGCTGAAGGCAGGACAGTAGATCCAGAAGCTGCTACCATTTTCCTTCACAGGAGTTTTTATTTACTTGAAGATGGGTCACTTCTGAATCAATAGCCTGAAAAAAATGAGAACAAAATAGCTTTCTGACCTGAAGTTTATCAAATTCTAGTCTAAGAGGAACTAACTACAGAACAACCTTTACCTGGATTGTACTGATGATAAACCACCAAACTCACCAAGAAAAATCTTCCAGCTTGCCCAGGGAATCCAGTTTGCTAAAAAATTAGTTACATGTATGCTGCATCAAATATATGCAGAAAAGCACACAGATGAATGCATATATAGCTGGTGAGTTATTTTAAAATAAGTCATATAAAAGTAGACATATATAGAACAACGTTATTTCTTAAGTTGAATATATATATATATATTTATTTCTTAAGTTGAATATATATATATATATTCAACTTAAGAATAACATTGTTCTATATATATATATTTTTTAAAAAATATAAAGTAATTTTGCTTGAATTATAATTAAGAGTCAAAAATAATTCATTGACCATCAGGTTTTAAAGGCAAAAGAGACGTTTTTGAACAATAATCCTCTCCGACATTATTTTTTAAAAAGTATATTAAAAAAAAGTAAAGAATCAATGATTCTATAATTTAAATTTAAAAGTGTTGATAATTAATTAGTCAACAATCAAAAGTGTTCTGTCAAAAAAAATGACTTTATGTTTTAAAAAAAAGGTGATAGTATTTATTTCTTTTAAGAAACTATTCAACAAAGAGTGGAACTTACTATAGAATAAGGAAAGCAATTTATACATTTACAACAACATAATTGTGAAAATAACTTTTATTCTCACAACAAGTATGTAAATTTTATATATATTCAAAATGAAATTTGTAATTATAAAAAATAGTTTTTTTTTATTATTTTGGCAAAATTAAATTTGTTATGTTAAGAATCTATGCAATTTGATATATGTGTTTCAGAACCTAGTATGTAAATGTATATCATTTAACTGAAAGTTTAAGCATTTATTGTATTTTTATGTAATTTAAGATTTTGGTAATTATTTTGTAACAAGTCAAATATGTTCAGAAATTTCACACACATGCATGTATGCCTGCTTATAACTGTCAATTGTACGGCAAATACCAATGTGTGTCAGATAGACACTTATATGTAAAAATTTTAATCACTTGTTTTTCATTAAATGTCAATTTAAACATGTTCATTTTGTATCAAGCCACATGCCTGTATGGTGAATGGGTTTTAAGTAAACTTAATGTATTAATCATGTTAATCAATGTAATAATTTGAAATTTGAATAGTAATTAGGTAAATTGTTACGTGATCATTTGAATTTTTGTGTAGCAATTAAAATCAGAAAGTTTATATGTGTGTAATTTTATTTTTATAAGACCTTAAATTCGTTTTTTTATTGTTCTTAATAAACTTATTCAACTGTTAAAAATTGTTTCTATCATCTCTTGGTCACAAACAGTAATAGAGCTTATGTTCTCTGAGCTAGATTCGAGCATGTGATGAATATATAAATAGGGATATGTATTTAGTACTTTTGGACATCGAAAGATGATCAATCATCATCCTGGTTTGTGCATAAGATTATATTCTTTAAAGCACATGCACTATATTTTATTTTAGTTTAGTCTTATTAAAAATTTAAGTTTATAGTTGGCCAGTACATTAATGGTATGTAAGTGGCCAGAGCATTGATGATGATCAGCATGTTTTAATATCCTAGAATTATTGTTTAGATTTTTCTGGTTATGCATTCTGATGGATTCACACTAAGTTAGTGCATCTAAGTTATGTTTAAATAATTGCCTAAGGCCCAATAGTTAGCCTGGTCTACAGAAGACCCATTTCCAATCCAGTCACAAAGTTTATTGCTGATTTATATTTTTTATTGTTCAAATCCAGTCACAAGATGGACTGTTGATTTATTGTACTGATTTAGTTGATATTATTGATCATTCATGATGATGAATGGTTTGAGTATTACTATTTACTTTTACTTTATAATGCTGGTTGTTGGTTATTTATGCTTGTAGTTGCTCTTCTGATCTCTCATCAATGATTTCACAGAGATTCTCTAATCTCATATTCTTATAAAATACTATATTACTTAAATATACTTTTTGTAAATATTTCATTTTAAATGGACTGGGAGTGTTGATGATTATGCCATCACCCATTCAAACCACTTCTACCCCATCATCCCAGGTATGACTATGATCAACTTCCCATCATCACTCCACTTCCTCCACCCCATCCCATTACAATATATATATATTAAGATTTAATAAAATTTTCTACCACCAATTAATGTATAACAAAGTCTTTTCTCATTAGATTAATATTTGTATACTGAAAATTAATATTATAGAAGATTAGAAGTATGTTATCAATTTAGTTTGTTTGTCTGCTTATTGATACCTTTAGCAATGAAAATATATTTTATTTATACTTTTTAAAATTATTCTGCTGCATATTTATATTTTAATCATGATGTGTGAAATAATGGCCTATTGATTTAAAAATGTAATTTCTTGCACATTTTGTCTTAATGTTATCTGGTTTTATGAAGAGAGAAATATAGTGAAGCAAATATTAAGATGAATATTATTGGCTAACATGAGGCATGTATGCAAGACATTTCAGAGATTCTAAAAAAGCAGATTTAGAAAACCCTCATCAAAAAAGAAATGTTTTAAATGCAAAAAAAAAGAAAGTAATGTGATTTTTATCAATATAAGTTGTTTTTTTTTTAATTTTAAAAGATCTACTTTCAAACATAATGTCAAGGAAAAAGTTTCCAAATGAGAATGTGGTTTAATGATGATGTTTAACTTTCACTATGATATCAGAAAAACAATATGTTAATAAAAAGTAATTTTAAAATTAAAATGTGGTAATAAAGTGATTTTTATTTGCATAATTTTTTTATGTTTTTAATAAATCAATTTTTGTTATCGATATGATCCAAAAGTAAGAGTTAGAACCTAACAGCAAAAAAAAAAAAAAGTAATTTCCAATTAAGAAAGCATAAATTGTGAATATGATATGAATAAATCAATGACCTGTGAATTTTTATTAGAATAAGTTTATTTACATTTTCATTTTATGCTTTTAAATTTGGGTATGATTTTAAATTAATTTTAAAGGTAGACGTTATACTAAATTGCTAAGGATCATGGGAAACTTGAAATTAATTTTATGTTTAAAAATATAAACGAGATTTTTAAATATTAAAATGGAATTTAGTCATCAAAATTCTGTAATAAAATATTTCACTTATATACTGTTATTACATTTAATAAGTTTTCTAAATAAAATAAAAAAGAAAAGTAATTATTTTTTTAAATTAATCCATAGTTATTTTAATTAAAAATTAATTTAATATTTTTGCTTGCTTTTCATTATTTGAATATGTAATCAATTTTATTTTTTAATTATTTTTATTATTTTAATTTTTATAAACATATAATGTATATTTATGTATGCTAAGTTCAACTACTAAATAGTTTGTTATTGTTAACCATGATGTAAACACAATTTCATTAACTTTAAAAAGCTATAGTTTTTGAATATCCGTCATAAATATAAGACTATTATATGTATATATATACTGTAATTCTGAGTTTCAGCTCAGTGATGATATTTCTGTTGTTTGAACATCACGACTTTCCAGATTTAAGCATTCTTTTATTTTTGTTAATAATATTTTATATTGATTAATATAACTGTATTTATGTGTGTGTTAATATAATAATAATTAATAAATAACTCCATCGAATTAAATATAGAAGTAATTCAAATACAACTCTGGTATGTAATCAAATGTAATTTTATGCATACCTATCGTAAGATCTACTATGTAATAACTGGTTCCAGAAAATCATTTGTTATATCATTATTTTGTTATAGCTCACAATGAAATAGGGAGAATATATTTCGAGTCTACTATCTACAGAAAAGTTCCCAATTAAAATAACAATAAAAAAATCAAAAACATAAATGTAAAATTATATTTAAAAATTATCACTGTGCATAATATAGACATTCAACTTTTACTAATTAATGAAATTTGATATTAGAAAAAAAATAATATTGGTGAAGAAGTAAAATATAGAGTTAAAACATGTTGAGAAGGTAAAAAGCCTTATGATTAATCTTACAGATGAACTATTGATTATTTACAGGATAAATATAGAAGTGAAAATCGCTATATATATGGATGATTAAACAGTTGATGGGTAGATAGACGGATGGATAAATAGAGACAGACAGACAGATGCATAGATAGATAGACATATAGACATATACATAGATAGATAAGCTTTTAGACAATTAAGTGTATATAATTACATAGAAAAATAGATGAACAAGCAAACCGATTAATCCACCAATTGATCAATAGATAGATAGATAGACAGATACAATACTGGAATAATGAATCGATAAGTAGTACTGCATTCTAATATAAAATACTATAATGTTATCTGTAAAATATATATAATTTGTATTTCAAATAACTATATATTTTAATACTACTCTGATTTATATACTATTTTCGTTAAAAATTGTATTTATATTTCAGCTTCTTTTAGAAAAGTACTAAATTGAAAAAGCTGTCCATTTAGCTTGGTAAAATGTCAAGTTCCATAAAAGCTTAGCACATCATTTGCAAAAATAATATTGAAAATTTAGAGTTCATTGAGAGCCAGATGTTGTTTTGTTTTTAATTTATTTATTTATCCTTATAAATAAATAAAAATAATTAAAGCAAAAGCAACAATTATATTTGGTTTCCAATTAAGGTATAACAAATTTATTTATAAAAAATAATATTTGATTCATTCCACTAAAACATTTTAAAACTATTTTGAAAAATAAATAAATAAAATCTTTTATAACATTGAATCATATAACAAGGGATGGAATGTTAACCATGACATATTTTATATTTCAAAGTAATTCATTAGTGAATCACTTTAGAATAAATGTTTCTTCATGTTTATTTCAGTTTTTCTGATCTATAACTTTTCTTCTCTGCATCATACCAGCAAATTCCTTTTTTTCATGACTAATATGTCATCCAGTTTAAGCTTTAGTAATCAATAGATATCAGTGGATAGTAATTAATAAATTTCTATTCCATGCCTTTCTATCCAATATTCTCAGACTAGTTACAGAGAGATGCCTTAGATCTGGAAACTTTGTACCTGTTCACTGATGATCTGTTGTGTCCTTACTTAAGGAGCCAGCTTTTACCTTTTTGTTTGTTATCAAGCTACCAGCTAAAATTGAAATACATATTAATGTTTTTTTTAATGTAAGTAACTTTCTTTTATAATATGATTTGAAATCAGTTGGGGCCCATATATTATGATGTCTTTAGTTTTTCAATAACTATAGGCACTTATATACCTTAGTGTAGGCCAAATGATAAAGGTGCTTATATTTATGGATAGTGAATTGGTTTCAAATCCATGTAACTGTATAAGCAATTTACTTACATTGAAAACATTAATATATATTTCAATTTTAGTTGGTAGATTGATAGCAAAATAAAGAGGTAAAAGATGACTGCTGGATGAAAGCTGTAACATATCCAAAAAGTCCAGGTGCATTGCTTCCAGATCTAAAGCTTTGCTCTTATAAAAACTATAAGTTGGAAACTAGACTGGGGATTTTGGATAGAATAGTACTGGATAGACATTTATTAAATACTACCATCTGGCATCTATAGATAATTAAAGATTAATACCAGATGGCATAACATAGTGAGAGAAAAACAATTTTCTACTGAACTGAATTGGGGTCACATGTCATTCCATATGTAATTTTTTTCTATATTTATTACATTATATTGGGATCCAATTTAAAACTTCAATTGCCCATCCTTTATCATCCCTCTGAAAAATATTTCCAACCCAACTTCATTTTAATCTCTTAATTCTGTCAGTGATGTCAGGAATATTTTCCATTTATTGATTTAATTTTCAATCTTTTCTTACTACTCTCAACCTTATTCCTGCATGACTTGCTGAGTGGTCTAAAATCTTTTTATTTCTCTTATTTTAAGATAAAGCACATAAATTGTTTATATTCCTTTTCCAACGCATATGTATATTCCTTTTTGATTCTAGTTATTTATCCTATATGCATTCACACACAAACATATATATTATTTTTTCTATAAATATTTCTTATATATATATATATATGTGTGTGTGTGTGTGTGTGTGTGGTAATGTAAAACAATTTCATTTATATATAAACAGTTCATTATTAACTTTTTATAAAGGAACAGTAAATGAGAAAAAAGCACTTATGAGATTTAACAATTTTGGGGTGGTGAAGGTATAAATTTTATACATTCTTGTTTTATTCTCTCACCTGAATACTCATTTTCTGATCAACATTGAATGATTATCTGGATTGACTATGATCCATTGCTCAAAAGAAAAGTTCAAAGTCTATTGAAAAAGGTTTAAGTTTACCTGGTCTAGATTTAAATTTTATGTCATTAGCCCTTTTCCTGCCTCTTACGAGGTCTCTCGTCGACATCTGACATCACTCTAACTCTGCTAGTTCTAATACTAGAATATTCGTTTGACAGTTATTGATTAGGTTTTTAAAAGTTCTGTAAGATGGTGCCCTCTTCCGAATTATTTTACAAGTAAAAAATCAAAAAAACCGCATTTTAAACTAAACAAAGAAAGAACTTTGTCAGTGATTGGCTATCAGCCGGCTCTCAGCCGAAAAAGACATTCTGATTGGCTGGAAAGAACAAAGAAACTGCCTGATCAAAGAAAATAAAGAAAAACGCTGAGATTTTCATTTCGAATGCAATTTAAGTATTAAAAATATATAATTTGAGAAATTAAACTAGTTTTTTTAAAAATATACTAAAAAAACAAAATTATTTTCGAAAAATATTGAAGATTTTAGTAAAAATATTTAAGATTTAGCAAAAAGAAATCTTTACTTTTCCATAACGTAACATTGAAAAAAAGCGTTTGCGTCAGCACTTTTTTGTTTAGACATTCGCTTTATATTTGCCAAAATTGAATATATTTTATAATAAATAAATAGCAATTTATTTTTGAAAGAACTTTTGTTCTCTTTCATAACCTGAAAAATTAGTAATATACTTTTTATAAATGTATCTGAGTTGAATTTAATATTATAGGCGAATATGTTTTAACAATAGGCTTTGTCTTCAGTTTGTGAGTTGGCCAATTAAAAGATTTGATTTTTACCTCATACAACCAATAATATAATTAGCGGTTTAAGGTTTAAGTTTACCTGGTCTAGATTTAAATTTTATGTCATTAGTATTGCAAATGGGCATCCTATTTTATATATATTCATATATATGCAATATTGTGAAAGGATCTATGCTTCATACATATGCTAAAATTGACACTCTCATTAATTAATGTTTAAAACCATAGATTGATTAGAGTTTATTTTTAAAATAAACCAACAATTATTTACTATGTCTAATTATGAGCCTGACTTTTAAATTGGCGTGTTAGTTTTAAAAATTCAGTTTATAGACTGCAGGGAAGAGAAAGTTTCCCATTTTTAAGTACTACCAACATTAATGTTAGTAATTTATATAAATTTAATAATTAATAATATAACCATTTATACAGCTGTGATATTGTGGAATAAATACTCTTCATAAATGTTCTAAAATTGATATGCAGTCGCATGTCAATAATAGTTTTAACACAATAGGTAATTTAAAAATCAGACCTATAATAAATTCAAAACTTCATTTAGGCACAACTAATAATTGTTGGTTTATTTAAAGAATAAGCTCTAACAATAGGTGGACTACCTATGGTTTTAAAGCCATTATTGGTGGAAGAATGGTTGACAATTTTAGCACGTGTTAATTGTAGTTTTTCCCCCAATATTACAGATATATAAATTGTTATATCGTTAATTATTATATATTGTGATGGGATGATGGTGAGCAAACTTCCACTACAAGGTTGCTACAGCTTCTCCTGTTCATACAATTATATATTCATAAATGTACGTATATATATATTATGTTTTTTGTATGAGTGTTATGTTTAAAAAATCAAAATAGAGAGTTGAATAATACAGAGATATTTCTGTAGACATATATACACATACATACATATAATGGTTATAAATTATTATTTAAAGTAATAAAAGTTTATTACTCTGAATTTTTTTTATTTTGTCTGATATGCAGAAAGCAAAGAAAATTATGTACTTTTCTATTTTATTTTAATCTGTCTACAATTAAAAACTAAATTTACTATTTTTTTATCAGATAAATATGGAATTTAATTATAAATAGGAAGGTATATTTTAGTAGTTATATTTTGTTTTTCACAAAACTATAGCAAATATTGACTAGATAATTTGACTTCTGTAACAGTTTATTATTCTAAATACAATAATAAATATTTATTTTATATACAGCTCAGTATTTATTGTTGTATATTCAAAAGTAAGCCAATCATCACACATGCTGTTTTAATATAAATTGACACACATTCATCTCTAAGCAAAGATTTCAAAGAACAAGTGAACCACTTAAGCCAAGCTTTGCTTACTATGCATTATTCGGGTCTTGAATCTATTCTTATTTTATTCTTAAAACAATGTTCAAATTGTACAGTAACTCAAATATTATAGGAGAATTTATCTCATTTTAACCTCCTATAATTAATATATAATAATTTACAATCTAAATACATTGATAAATATTTATTTTTTATACAACATTTATTTGTTTTAATATATTTGTAAGTAAACCAATTTTTACACATGCATTGTCTTAATATAAATAGGCACACACCTGTAAGCATAGATTTCAAAGAAGTAAATAACTTATCCTTCAAGCTTATTTATATTTGAGCCAACCTTTGCTTAGCATGCATTATTCAGATCTTGAATCTATTATATACCTAATATTTTTTAATAAATGCATGGTAAGCAAAAGTTGGCTTATATGTAGATAGCCTTGAAAGACAATTGATTGACTTGTTCTTTGATTGTGTGTCAATTTATATTAAAACATCAAATGTGTGAAGATTGGTTTACTTCTGAATATATTGCATTAAATATTGTGCTGTATAAAAAATAAATATTTATCAATGTATTTAAATTTTAAATTATTATCTGTTAATTATAATAATTAATAAAGCTAGTCACATATAACATGACATTACTTTTATAAGCTTGTAGTTACAAAAATGCAATACAGAGAGCGTACCAATAGTTCAAACAAGCTTTTAATTAATAAGTGTGGTATGAAAAAATATTTAAAATCTCTATCCAGAACACTCTCATCTCCAGACCCACTGGTTTTGAGCTTATGGCACTTATTAATTAATAGCTTGTTTGAGCTATTGGTACACTCTCTGTATTGCATATCTGTTAATTACATGTGGTTAAAAATTAGAAAATCTTTCTCCTATAATATTTGAATTACATTTGTACAATTTGAACACCATTTTTTTTAAAAATCAGACATATTATAGACTCAAACCCTAAATAATGCACTGTAAGCAAAAATTGGTTTATATATAGATAAGCTTGAAGGATAAGTGATTCTTTTGTTCTTTGAACAGGCATGTACATGTCAATTTATATTAAAACAGTGCATGTGTAAAGATTAGTTTACTTTTGAATATATTACATTTATTATTTTGTAACCTTTTGTTATTAATTAAGTAAAAAAAACTTTTCTCTCTCAATAAAATTGATAAAACAATATACCATATGGGATTCTTGAACATTCTTTTTCATCTGATTATAAAACAGAAGCTAATTGCTTTTTGGGGAATAGTCTTTTTGTTGCAAAGAGGAAGGAAGAATACTTTTTTTGTTGCCAAAAGAGAGGATTTCATTTAAGGAGAGCAGTCATCTGCTTTGGTAAAAAGGTTTTTAACTCAATAAGGGGTGCTTTTTTATGGAGAAAAAGACAGATCATATTTAAGAAACTAACTATTTTTTAAAAAACAAACCTAAGTAAAAACAATTTGAGTTGAAGCCATTCTAAGAACACTTTACATCAGTGGTAGCAGAACTGTTCACTTAAAATTAAGTACTGAGTGTTGTAAGAAACCTCAAGGAATAAAATGTATTTATTACATGGAGCTTAAAGTGTTTTACAACTACAATGCTGACAAATAAGTAATCAAAAAAGGAATATGGAGTAGATGTGCCATACTGCACTAGTTCTCTCATCATCATCATGTGATCCTGGTACGAAGGGTCTATTAAAAATGTACCTTTCTATTGTGATGTAAAAAGTTTAAAGTAAAAATCCTTGGAATCTTAGAAACCCTGTCTTTTTATAGTGCTTAGGAAGACATTTGAAGACCTAAGCCTGTCCTCAATGAAAATAAAATTAAAAAAAGAACAATGGAATAGAATTTAGTTTTATTTATTTATTTATTTATTTTCTAAGATAAACTAACTCCAAATGTTTATTTACTGTTATAATTTGTCTATAAAGGAAAATCATTCACGCAGAAAGTAAAGTTGTTTATTAGTTTTATATATATAAATTCAGATTTAGATTTAGCATATGCATTATATATGTGTGTGTATATATAGATTTGTACTTTTAAATTTGAAAATATATTTGTTTCTTGGTGTTATTTAATGCATTATGTTTTTGTTCTTTAAAACATTTAATCTCTTGATATTTTTCCTACTTTGTATCAACAAATAGATGTGTGTGCATATATTTAAAGACATAACTTTTTGTATAATCAAAGAAAAAGGGAGAGGGTGTTTACATTTATAATATATGTATACAAATTTGCACACATTTGCTCATCTATGTAACTTTTTTTTCTTTATTCTTTATAACCTAAAACTGAAAGTGCACTCAGCTTTAGGTTATAAAAAAGAAAAAAATCACTTCATTACACAGATAAACAAACATATACAAATTTGAATTACAAATATAAATTAAGAGAAAAATCAATATTATATGTATACAGTATTTTTTGATATATTCTATTAATTGTTTTTCTGTTTTAAATTTTGGTCATATGGTCTAGATTTATAAACATAATATATTTAGGATTAAAAAATTATATCAAGTTATAACCTATTTTAGGAAGTGTTCGACTATCTCTATTTGTCATTCCACACAAATTTGAATTATCGATTCTAGTTTACTATCCATTGGGTTACCTTGTCTATTATCAGGATTATAATCTTGGCTATTGTTGCTTTGAGATCTATAGCAGATTATTCTTTTTTAGAAAGTGACATAAAAAGACAAGTTTGAATTAGGCTTTTCAAAAATATTCTTCTTAGGATAGATTTTTCAGACAAGTATAAAATTAGATATAGAAAGAGATCAGGAAATATATTTCTTTCATAATAATATAGTGATTTGATGCCAAAAGATGTATAATTATTTGTTTTGGCTAGAAATAATTTTGCATGTAGCATACATACTTGGTGTTACTTTGGATTTGTAGCACCACATTGTAATGGTCAGGTTCATAAGTTCTGTTAACAAGATGTAGGATCCAAGCAGAATAAGGAAGCTCAGTATATCCAGGCTG
Organism: Epiperipatus broadwayi; assembly: GCA_028023455.1. Lineage (NCBI taxonomy): Eukaryota > Metazoa > Onychophora > Udeonychophora > Euonychophora > Peripatidae > Epiperipatus > Epiperipatus broadwayi. The sequence continues at coordinate 4,552,500 of JAQFVV010006197.1, forward strand.
GGGAGCCATCCCAAGTGTACTGGGTCTTAACTTATTTGCCTGTGCTCCACACCTCCACTACATGAGCAATGCCATTGATGCTGTTACTAGCACAACTTCCTTTCAGTCACGGGGGTCAGGGAGAGACAAGAGACCCTTAATAATAATAGGCCTTGCCCTAGGTTCACTAACAAATTATTAATACAAATTGATATGTGGTCCATAACAGGTAATATTAAGATATTTAATAACTTTCAGAAATGCATGAATGAAAGTGAAAAGATTGGGTGTGGATCACATGGAAAGGCAACAACAACAACAGTTATAATTTAATACAAAATTTAATAATTGTCAAACTGAATATATATATATATATATATATATATTCAGTTTAATAATTGTCAAACTGAATATATATATATATATATATATATACATTAATAAGTTGGCTCTCTCGTTATACAATTACTCAGATAACAATATAGTGCTTAATGTTGGAGAATATGTATAAAAAAGGTAATACAATACTATTTCATTAATGATGAAATATTTAATTATATGAGGTTCTATACTTTCATGGATAAATGTAGGGAAACTCATAGTTCAATGTGCCTTATTTAAATGTCGCCTGATCAGGTTAATAAATGTGAGTGTGTCTAATTTAGAGATTAAAGCATTACAACCACAGATATAATTATATATAGTATAAGTAACTACAAAAAAACTTATATTAGTAATGAGATTTATTAAGCTAATCAAGTGATGTATGTGGGATTAGAATCATCATTCATAACTATGTGAGATTTATATACATAAGAATAGGAAGGGATTAAGTAATATGATAGCTGAAATGCTATAGAGAAATATAGAAAATAGAACTCAATGAGTGATCAGTGATGCTGATGGAGAATACATATGCAAACACATATAGGAGGGTGGTGCATTGAAACTTTGAGGCTTTGTTTATGTACAATTCAGATTGGTGGAATAACTTTGAGGCTTTGTTTATGTACAATTCAGATTGGTGGAATCCATCTGTTCAGGGTTCATCACAAATAAACATGGTCACTGAACTGGGTCCTCACCCCAAATAAAATCTGTGAATGTATGATCGAATAGCTATGTCCCTAGATGTGACATCCCTGACCACACTTATGCAGGAACTTTAATGATTTGGGATGATCTTAGTCATATATACCCATCAAAGAAACTTGACAAAACATAATAAAATCATAGACTTATATATCAGCACCAGCAACACACATATAAAATATAATAACAATAATAATTAATGATAGTTTGCTCTCAAAGTTTAGTATGTTACAGGGCAGTTATACTTTATCCATTCCTAAGTCTTAAAAGATTTCAAATAAATTTACATATTCATCAGCTTAAAGATTAAGGTGGATCATATAATCCCAGTAACCACATTCAACATTATTGTAATAATAACTAAATAGTTTTTGCATGCATGACAAAGTGATTCTTAGAAACTGATTGTCTAACTATGCATGTTTAAAATATATCTATTAATTACAATTTTGCACACACCTGCATGTTATACTTCAACTTAAAATGAACAAATAAGTATATGAAATAGCATAAATAAATCACTATGAGTGAATTAACTACTATTTTAAGCACTAAAGGATTCACCAAAATCACAATAATATATATATATGACATATTTTGTGGGTTCATCCATGTTAAAATATTTAAATACTGATGGTTCAACTTGGTTACACAAGTCATCCACTGAGTGATAAAAAGTAGAAAGATGGTTGTAGAGGTGCTATAATCACTGATTTGAAAAAAACGTTAAAGTTCCACCAATAGCAAAAATGTTAATAAGAATGTTTTTTTAAAAAATCTTTCCAAATAGGAGGAAGTTTGCTTGTATCATCTCACTTATTGATACAATCTGGTCTTTTAAGTATCTCAATGGCTTCTCTAATTTTGCACTGGTATAGATTATCACATCTGGATATGATCCTGGTACTAGAAAAATTAATTTTATGACCTGAATCTATAGTATGGAGTGAGAGTGCTGATGATGATGAATGTTGTTTACCTGCATTAGCATGCTCATCTCTCCTAACACTGATGTGAAGATTACTCATACCTATGCTAATGCAGTTAAACAACATTCATCATCATCAGCACTCTCACTCCATACTATGGATTCAGGTCATAAAATTAATTTTTCTAGTATCAGGATCATATCCAGATGTAATAATCTATACCAGTGCAAAATTAGAGAATCCATTGAGATACTTAAAAGACCAGATTGTATCAATAAGTGAGATGATACAAGCAAACTTTCTCCTATTTGGAAAGATTTTTTTTAAAAAACATTCTTAATTTAAAATTTTTGCTATTGGTGGAACTTTAACGTTTTTTTCAAATCAGTGATTGTAGCGCCTCTACAACTGTCTTTCTACTTTTTATCACTTAGTGGATGACTTGTGTTACCAAGTCAAAATGTCAGTATTTGAAATATTTTAACATGGATGAACCCGCAAAATGTCTTTTATATATGCAACCCGTGTAAATCTTCGTATCAATATATATACATATATACCAAAAGGTAACATCCAGGCTAGTGAGTAAGAAAGAGATTCAACATGAAATATTTGCCATTTATATAACAGCCCGTATGGAAATGTAGCAGCAAGTTTATTATAAGGAGAATGGGATTCACTCATTTGGTCCGAGGTTATCTAGGCATATTATAACAAAATATTATAAAGAAAATAATTTAATAAAATTCAAGAGGTGTTTACCTTAGCATGAAAGCATAGTTTAAAGAATTGACTAGCCAAGTTACATAGGTTGAAATTATATAATTTAGATATAGTTCTAGGAGTACATTACAATTTAATGACACAGATAGAGTTTGTTACCAATTTAACTATAGCTTAGGGATATTTCATAGGAACATTTTGGAGCTCTTGGAATGGAAAGTTACCTTAGTTTATCAATTGTAGCATTGTTAGTGCACTTAATGTTTTTGATCATGGTTACAAAATGTTCATGGGAATCCATATACTGGATAATCAGCTTTTATTTTATAACTGCATCATTATGTTGACTCCAGTGATGACAGCCTCCTCTATATAGCATTAGCAACAGGATTTCTGATCTCACTAGTAGCAGTGGCAGATGGGCATCTTCTTCTTATAGTTGGAGGCATACAGGTAGTATCAGGCTACAGGATGACCATTCTCTGGGTAGGAAAATAGCACTTTGCCTATCTCTACTCCACCATTTTATTTTCAAACTCATAGTCTTGTTTACAAGATATAATTATATTATCTCTCTCAAATTCCAACTCTATATATATTTGCCAAATACAAAATTAATCTCCCATACTGGCTTACCTTGCAGTGAAATAATATATTAACATATTTTTTACTGCCATACCTGATGCATTTATTATCTACTTTACTATCTAAAAGCTGCAGCATGGTGCTTCAAGTACATTTACTTTTGTTACATTATTTTCAGATATCCTGACTACATTAATTATTTTGTTACAGTTTTACAAAATAAGATTTAAAAATGTTATAACACAAATGCTTAAAGGTGGTCTATTTCCTTGTTGCTAACATCTGCAACTTGCCAAAATGCTGTTATCATTTTTATTATCTAATTACTTAAGCCACTAATGTATCCCTATGTGATTGCATTAGTGAACTACTATTGTTCAGCTTTCCAACCCTCATTTAATTTTCTAATAAACAAAATTTGTGGTGTGATCTTTTAAATATTTAAAATAAGAGAGTAAACTAATATTATTAAATATAAGTTTTAAAGATAATATTAGAATATATATGTAGTCTCAGCATACCTTATATATGTTTTTATCCATATATCCATATGCGACCATACATCTAAAGATAAATTAAATTAATCAATTTATCATTCCTTTAGATTATTAACTCAACTGTCTTAATACCTATATATATATATATATATATATATATATATATATATATATATATATATGATAAATGTTTGGCATGTGCATATATCTTGGCTGATCACAATACACACACTGCAATAGGCCAATTGTTTAAATTAACGAACAGGCATATCAGTATAGTCTATGAGTATCGGGATCCAGGGCACAGATTTCAGGGAAAGCCATCTCAAATGGCGAGAAAGGCGATTTAGATTTACTCAGTACACATTGAAAATAACCAATGCAAATTTTCTTGGTGACTGCTCTCCTTGACTGTCTTACTTACTCTCCTAAAAATAATTTGTAATTATCCAATGCCTTGGTATTTTTGGTATCCCTTTCTGATTGGTCATTGCAATCTAATTTCCTAAAGAATTCATATACAAGCTTTTACCCATTGTGATGGAAGATGCCATTGTTAGATAAGTATTCAAACTTTAATTAATTTTGATAAAAGAAAATGTTTGTAACAAAAGTAAATCAATTAAGTTTAGTTTCTACTTTTGATTTTAGAGAAACTTTTAATTAAAGTTATGTTAGAATATTATACAAGATTACGCTTCTCACCTTTAACTAATTTTGACTAATTACAATCGCATCTTCCATATTGGATTTAAAAGAAAAGTATAGTTTAATGACAAAAAATAATTTAAAAACACAATTTTATAAACTTACATATAACGAACTTTTCTACTAAATATTTGCTCAGTACTTTTGTCTCTACAATATCTATAGATATCTGAGCTGCAATTAACAAACAATTATTATAACTTTTATAAAACAAATTAATACAGAAATTATAATATATTTTGATATTATAAGTCCGTTATAATTAATCCCCCATTCCCTATTGCGTATACGAATTTTCAGACGCTACATTTATTAATTTTATTTTGCATGTTTAAATTCAGATATTTATGCCAATATCTTCGTTAATAAATATGTTAGTTAATATAACTCAAACAAAAGGATACAAACAAATGTGTTAGTGAGTGGAATATATATGTAAGAATAGGGTTTGAATTTAGGTTGGTAGCGGAAGATTGGAAGTGGGCTGTGAAGCACAATCTGAATCTCAGATTCCGCTTCATTTTCCCGGACTTACAATTGATTAAAAAAAAATGTAAAAAAAAAATATCTTACTTGCTGTTCCGGTGACAAAAGAACAACCTGGTTTGAAAGGAGTACGTGATTTATTTATGTATATAAAAAAAAAAACATTTATCGGTAAACTAATGTTAGCCCCATTTTTTTTCTTTGCTGCTATATGCTAAAAAAAATCTTAACCTATCTATCACTGAGTGCAAAACAATATTCATATTTTCCTTTTTTAAAAACGTGGTTCAAATTCCTTATCTATCCGTCTGTGATCTATTGTTCTGTCTTATTTTTAATATTTTCCCCGATCAGGAGGTTCAAATGGCTTTTTATTGAGGGTTTGGTCACCCCGCCAGAAGTTAGGTTGATCATGAGAGGTTGCTTGGTTTCTAGCTGGCTCAACTTTCCGTATTCTTTCATGAGATTCTTTGTTGATGGGCGTGTAGTCAATGGTGGTGAGGAATTGTGCCATTTCCTCAATTCTCCTTATTCGGCATCCAACCATCATTTGTTGTATGTATGGTGGCATATTTTGTTGTATTGCATGGATAATCTGGGTCTCTGTAAATGGGAATGCCGTCAGAGACCGGAGATGTGCCACTTGCCTCAAAAAAAACTGTGTGTGTGTTTCCTTGTTGGCCAATCCATACATTTCTTTTAAAACCGAATGATAAATGCCGTCCTGGTGCTCCTCGCTCCAGAAGGTCCTTAACAGAGCTGCTGCATACTGTTCAAAATTCAGTGGCTTGTCTTCATGGCTTTACCACCATGATTTTGCATATCCATTGAGATAGTGAATTGCCAAACCTACTTCATCCGGTGCTGAGATCTGTTGGAATCGAAACAATTCTTGAAGACTCTCAATATGCGCTTTTGGATTTTCTCCAGCATCCCCTTTGAATGTTTTCACTTGGATGAACTTCGCCATGTAGGCTTGTGCATTTGAGATCTGTCCTATGGGCATAACATTTGATGTCCTATCAATGTGGTGTTCCTGTACTGGTCCTAATGCGTCAGGTTTGAACTCTGAAATTTTCACTGCGCTGCTTTTTAGTTTATCAATTTCACCTCTCAGTTCCTTTAGCTGATCTTGAAACTCCGTCTGTGTTTCCCACACATTTAAAATGATCCTCTCTTGTTCTTCATGACATTTCAGTTCATCACTCAAACGTTCATTTATTTGACTTATAGCTATGTGGTGGGCAGCTTCTTGCTGGTCTATCACACTTCGTGTCATCATTAACTCTCCAGTCATTTTGGATACTATAGTTTTAGTTTCTTCTTTATGCTCCTCCAAGAGCCCTTCGACTTCAGTATGAACCTTTTCATAGCCTCTCCTGCAGTCTGCTCGCACCTCATCTATTTGCTTTAATATATTACTGTTCATTTCATTACACAGTGATGACATCCACTCCTTCATCTCATTATGCTTGGCTTCGAATTTTTTTTCCATGTTAGTGAACATATCCATCAACAATGTTTGTAGGTTTATATCCTGTTTCTGTGTGGAGCTCTCTACAGGTTCCATAGTTACAACTTCCTGATGTTCTTGCTCTGCATCAGTTTTCTCTTCGCTTTCCGCTTCCATCTTTTGGTCATCATCATGGATTACTCTTCCTGACCTGAGTGTCTTTCCCTGACATATCTTCTCTTTATCACTATTTTCCATTCTGCTAAGCTTCAAATATAGATAGATATATGTATATTTTATTTAACAATTCAAAACAAAACAACACTCTCCATATAGTAGTGCCATCTTGTGCTAACAAGAGCAATCAATGGATGCCACACAAGATGGCACTACTATATGGAGAGTGTTGTTTTGTTTTGAATTGTTTAATAACAATTATTGTGCTAGTATGAGATAGTGATCATGTGATGTTTAGTGGTATATTTTATTTATATATATTTTACTTATTTAAGACACAAAAATGCTCACTTATGTTTGTTTTTATTTTTTTTATGGCCTGATACACCTTTCCCCCATTCTCAACAGTCTCCCCCTTGTTCTGCTCCCCCATACCTGTACCCAATCTATACCTGATTTATTCTATTTAGTATTCTACCATGCCTGCCTTTTGCATTATTAACTTCTAGATCCAACATTTACAATATATATATATATATATATATATATATATATATATATATATATATATATATATGTTCAAACATCATATTGTTACCTAATCTATTCTTGTTCATTCTTCAGTGTTTTTGCTGGGTCTTTAAGTTTGGTTGTTCCTTTGCACCTGAAACATACTTAAAATTGTAATACTTCATATTAAAATTATCAACACTTGCATTACATAGTTGAGTACATTACATAGTTGAGTACATAGTTGAGTACAATAGTTGTGTACAAATAATGCTCTCTATATAACTTGTTAAATTTTGGAATCATTGTTTCTAATAATATTTTTTTTTTTATATTCAATCTACCATCTGATGACAAAATTTATAATGGTATTACTACTGGGTGCCAGTCAAGAGGAGTAGATTGTTACAACACTTTTACTAGCTGATTGTACATTTTTATAAACACATATTTTTATTTATGACAGCTGTACAGCAGTTCAGATGTATAATATCATAAAGTAATTAAAGATGTCATTACCATTTGAAGCACATATTATTTTTTTTTCTTTACATACTCTGGGTGTGAAAGTATTTAAAAGCTGCCACTACTTTTCTTTCACCACCCCAAGAAAGTGTACATATATATTTAAAACATTATTTATGGAAGAAGAACAAAATATCACATACTATGGGTGTGAAAGTATTTAAAAGCTGCCACTACTTTTCTTTCACCACCCCAAGAAAGTGTACATATATATTTAAAACATTATTTGTGGAAGAAGAACAAAATATCACATACTATGGGTGTGAAAGTATTTAAAAGCTGCCACTACTTTTCTTTCACCACCCCAAGAAAGTGTACATATATACTTAAAACATTTCAAAACAAAACAACACTCTCCATATAGTAGTGCCATCTTGTGCTAACAAGAGCAATCAATGGATGCCAGAAGGCTTGTGCATAAAATCCCTATCTAATGCCTACTCATCCAATATCCCCAGACTAGTTTCTGGCTTGTGGCCTTCATCAGTGAGGAGCCTTGGATCTGAGAGCACTGCACCTAGATCTTAGGATCTAATGCAACCCTCCAGCACCCACCTTTTAACTCTATTTAACTACAAAACTATGAGAATGAAATTGAAAACACTATTAATATTTTCAATCCAAGCTCAATAGCTTATATAGTCATATGGGTCTGAACTCAATTCAGCACCCATACATTTTGGTGTCTTTGGCTCTTTAACAACCATAGCCACCATTATCCTATTAGGCAGGATTGGTGTTAAACCACTAAACATCACATGATCACTATCTCATACTAGCACAATAATTGTTATTAAACAATTCAAAACAAAACAACACTCTCCATATAGTAGTGCCATCTTGTGCTAACAAGAGCAATCAATGGATGCCAGAAGGCTTGTGCATAAAATCCCTATCTAGTGCCTACTCATCCAATATCCCCAGACTAGTTTCTGGCTTGTGGCCTTCATCAGTGAGGAGCCTTGGATCTGAGAGCACTGCACCTAGATCTTAGGATCTAATGCAACCCTCCAGCACCCACCTTTTAACTCTATTTAACTACAAAACTATGAGAATGAAATTGAAAACACTATTAATATTTTCAATCCAAGCTCAATAGCTTATATAGTCATATGGGTCTGAACTCAATTCAGCACCCATACATTTTGGTGTCTTTGGCTCTTTAACAACCATAGCCACCATTATCCTATTAGGCAGGATTGGTGTTAAACCACTAAACATCACATGATCACTATCTCATACTAGCACAATAATTGTTATTAAACAATTCAAAACAAAACAACACTCTCCATATAGTAGTGCCATCTTGTGCTAACAAGAGCAATCAATGGATGCCAGAAGGCTTGTGCATAAAATCCCTATCTAATGCCTACTCATCCAATATCCCCAGACTAGTTTCTGGCTTGTGGCCTTCATCAGTGAGGAGCCTTGGATCTGAGAGCACTGCACCTAGATCTTAGGATCTAATGCAACCCTCCAGCACCCACCTTTTAACTCTATTTAACTACAAAACTATGAGAATGAAATTGAAAACACTATTAATATTTTCAATCCAAGCTCAATAGCTTATATAGTCATATGGGTCTGAACTCAATTCAGCACCCATACATTTTGGTGTCTTTGGCTCTTTAACAACCATAGCCACCATTATCCTATTAGGCAGGATTGGTGTTAAACCACTAAACATCACATGATCACTATCTCATACTAGCACAATAATTGTTATTAAACAATTCAAAACAAAACAACACTCTCCATATAGTAGTGCCATCTTGTGCTAACAAGAGCAATCAATGGATGCCAGAAGGCTTGTGCATAAAATCCCTATCTAATGCCTACTCATCCAATATCCCCAGACTAGTTTCTGGCTTGTGGCCTTCATCAGTGAGGAGCCTTGGATCTGAGAGCACTGCACCTAGATCTTAGGATCTAATGCAACCCTCCAGCTCCCACCTTTTAACTCTATTTAACTACAAAACTATGAGAATGAAATTGAAAACACTATTAATATTTTCAATCCAAGCTCAATAGCTTATATAGTCATATGGGTCTGAACTCAATTCAGCACCCATACATTTTGGTGTCTTTGGCTCTTTAACAACCATAGCCACCATTATCCTATTAGGCAGGATTGGTGTTAAACCACTAAACATCACATGATCACTATCTCATACTAGCACAATAATTGTTATTAAACAATTCAAAACAAAACAACACTCTCCATATAGTAGTGCCATCTTGTGCTAACAAGAGCAATCAATATATATGGAGAGTGTTGTTTTGTTTTGAATTGTTTAATAACAATTATTGTGCTAGTATGAGATAGTGATCATGTGATGTTTAGTGGTTTAAATACTTAAAACATTATTTATGGAAGAAGAACAAAATATCACATATATACTGAATATTGTTTATGGAAAAAAAAAATCTACATATATGATTGACATTATTGGGAAAACCATATGCATACTAGTAATGACTTGTACATAGTGTGTATAATATTTAAAAAGGACATCATCTGAACTGGGTGTACAAACCAAGAAAAAAAAAATTTACACATATATTTTTATTATTTAGAGAATAAACATTATATATAGTATACTAACATCTATTATTCTGGGTTCTGCAGGGTGTAAAAGTAATTAATAGCCCCAAGGCGGGCATCCATACCCGGGGGAAAAAAAAACCTGTACCGGTCGGTTTCGTCTGTTCATATAACAAGATCTAGCATCTAGGCAAAAGTACCTCGAATCCAATCCTGTGCAAGATACATAGGTCAGGAACATTCATGAACTCTGCCCTATTTGCCTATTTTCCAGATCTACCAACTTATGAGCAACAATTCCAATGATACTGATCTAATTTATTCCTACCCCGCCGGCATCACAAAGTCGTGACACAAAAAGACTCTTATTCGAACTTGGTTCATGTCTAGAATATTATAATTAGCGATTTTCAATCATCTAGTAAGTGAAACCTTTTTATATTACATCAAAATTATTTCTATTCAATAAAAGAAACAATGACTTAGATATTTAGAAAGATATAAAATTTATTAAATCAACTTGGAGTATATATGATTGCAAACGTTATTGGTGTTACAATGTAAATAAAATGGGTGTTTATCTCCCTTGGACAACATTAACCTCTCTTACAATACTATATAATGAACATATTTAATCATCAATAACAAATAATTCATGGCTTTATTCTATTGCGGCTATTTATATGTCAATAATTTATCGATTGACTGGGATACATAAGATTTTTAATAATAGCGCTAGACTACGGTACCTAAAGTTATTTGAATCCACCAGTAATAAAAACAACAGCATTCATACCAATACGTAAGTTTATTAAGTTGGATGATAAGGGTAATTTTATTTAATTAATACTTGCATTTGCTATATAAGAACGTGTGTGTGGGAAGCTAATTTGGGAAATAATAATAATGGCAGAAGTGTCGTATCTGAAAGTGTGAATGTAAGATATATTAAAAAATGGCAATCCATTTTGTATAATCATAACAGTATGGTTTAGGAGAATTAATAGGCTTTTAACAAGAACAAAATATGGGAGAGCGGTACGTGTATGAGGGCAATGGAACGATCTATTCTAAGATCTAAGAAGACGCTTCAATTCACCGTTAAAGAAATGCGACTCTCTGCAAACATCAGCAGGGTCGGGTCATAAACAACTAAGAAGGCGCTTTATTGAATTGCCATAGGCTGGACTTTTGCCAGAGCGAACCCTATGCAACAATATCTAGCGCTGAAGAAATCCAAAGAGGTTTGCCAAACCTTGTCCTTGGCATTAGAAGTAAAAGTGAACGAAGCACAAAGATATATATATCACGAAAGGCCGGTATACACGTAACGCTTGCATTAATATAAATATATAGATATTTAGCTAAGGAATAAATAATTATCGCCTATCTTTATTAATAAAAACCCCTCGTACCGGTATGATTTGATTACTACGTGGATGTGGAAGAATTACAGTTAATGCTAATATAATATAGCTCATAGAACTAAATGACCCCCCCCCTTTTATATTACTTTGAATTACACATAAACTTCCCACAATGTATGACTAATATAAATCTTTGGTTTTGAATGCTTTAATAAATAGATAATTTTCATAGGATTAAATATATATAAAATTGGTGGCGGTTAGTGATTTCATGAAAGTAACATTAATTTAATTCATATAAATATATTTAAAGTTTTTAGAAGTGAGCGCTATTATTTAATTAATAAAAAACACATTTCTAAGAAAACAGATTTTGCTTAGTTTTTTCGAAAATAACATTGTACAATAATTATCAAATTCTGATTTTATTTCCCCAGACTGGCAGGCTCCCGCTATACTAGGAATAACAAATTTGTTTTCAAAACTACTAGGTTAATTATCTTCTGAAAAGTAAGGAGGGTTTTCTTTTATTAAAAGAGATAGCGTAAGCATTTGCGATTCTGGTGGAAAATTATCGACATATAATTTAGTATCTGAAAGTATAAAACATAATAATAAGAATAAAATATTGCCGCATAGACGTGACATTAAGTACTAATAATTATTCAGGAGAGGTTTAATGTAGGAGAGATTACAGCTAAGTTATATAGAGAGAAGAAAGTACAATTGACAAAAGGTAAGAATTCATAAATTGATTCATAACTAATATTAAATTTTACAAATGAAAGCTTTACAAAATGTTTAAAGAAATAGATAGGTGAGAGTTAAAATTATTCACGCTAACTTTAAGAGTCTAGCAGCATTTGAAATTGTTACCTCTGTACAAACTTGGCTGTTCTTTTGATGATTTCGGATTCCCTCGGAGAACTAGATCTAGTTTGTTAAGCAGTTATTCAGGCAGGTAGTAATTTTATGATTTAACGAACAGGCATATCAGTATAGTCTATGAGTATCGGGATCCAGGGCACAGATTTCAGGGAAAGCCATCTCGAATGGCGAGAAAGGCGATTTAGATTTACTCAGTATACATTGAAAATAACCAACGCAAATTTTCTTGGTGACTGCTCTCCTTGACTGTCTTACTTACTCTCCTAAAAATAATTTGTAATTATCCCATGCCTTGGTATTTTTGGAATCCCTTTCTGATTGGTCATTGCAATCTAATTTCCTAAAGAATTCGTATACAAGCTTTTACCCATTGTGATGGAAGATGCCATTGTTAGATAAGTATTCAAACTTTAATTAATTTTGATAAAAGAAAATGTTTGTAACAAAAGTAAATCAATTAAGTTTAGTTTCTACTTTTGATTTTAGAGAAACTTTTAATTAAAGTTATGTTAGAATATTATACAAGATTACACTTCTCACCTTTAACTAATTTTGACTAATTACAATCGCATCTTCCATATTGGATTTAAAAGAAAAGTATAGTTTAATGACAAAAAATAATTTAAAAACACAATTTTATAAACTTACATATAACGAACTTTTCTACTAAATATTTGCTCAGTACTTTTGTCTCTACAATATCTATAGATATCTGAGCTGCAATTAACAAACAATTATTATAACTTTTATAAAACAAATTAATACAGAAATTATAATATATTTTGATATTATAAGTCCGTTATAATTAATCCCCCATTCCCTATTGCGTATACGAATTTTCAGACGCTACATTTATTAATTTTATTTTGCATGTTTAAATTCAGATATTTATGCCAATATCTTCGTTAATAAATATGTTAGTTAATATAACTCAAACAAAAGGATACAAACAAATGTGTTAGTGAGTGGAATATATATGTAAGAATAGGGTTTGAATTTAGGTTGGTAGCGGAAGATTGGAAGTGGGCTGTAAAGCACAATCTGAATCTCAGATTCCGCTTCAATATATATATATATGATAAATGTTTGGCATGTGCATATATCTTGGCTGATCACAATACACACACTGCAATAGGCCAATTGTTTAAATTAAGGTATGACAGTAAAGAAATGAAGGAAGGTGAAACTAAAATTTGCAGAGTAAATCTTACCATTTCAACATATGGGACTGATAATAATCAAGATCATTTGAAGGGGAATTAAAATATAGATTTCATTGTATAATGGTTTTATTACATTAAGTACCTGACTTGGTTAGTGAATATTACTGACCTGAGCATGATCTAGTAAATTGATTCTTAAAAGGATTCCTGGTACTATATATATAAATATAATGACATTTACCAAGTCTGTTTTAAATAATAATTGAACTGCCCTCTAGCTGTCATTTTCAATAACATTTTCTCAATGTGAACTCCACACTCTGTCTAGCCTGATTTTTAATTGTACATATGAGGATGAGAAAAATGTACTCAAGTACCTTGATTTAAAAATCAATATAGAGAATTCTGCACTCAACTATTCCATGATGATCAATCCCTTGTGCATTAGAGGTTATGTGCATCCATTCTAAAAAATTCCCCACATCACACAAACTTGCAGTGCTATCTGCTTTCTTATTTCATAATCACCATCTGTGCAAATTAGAGTCGGACAAGAAAAACAACATCACTAGCTACATCAGGTATTTAATAAGCATGGGTTTTAATCACAGAACAATAGCCAATAAGATTGAAGGCTTTTATAAAAGACTTCAGCAAATAAAAAAGATGACAGACAACATCTGACTGTTCCCTATATACCTGCAGTGGCAAAACTTCTGTAAAACTTTACAGAAAGAATTTAAACTAGGATTTAGAACTCCTCCAAACACCAATAAGCCTATTAATAATACCAAAGTTAAAAGAAATATTGAAACAATCCCTCCACCAGGTAGTATATAGAATTGAGTGCCCTCAAATAGGGTGTGATGCTGTTTATTATAGTGAAACTCGTATCACAATTGGCAATAGATTGGCTCAAGAGAAATACACATATACAAGAGCAATAACCAAAAAAGAAGGCTCAACCACAGATTTGAACCCTCCAAGGCGGATATATTATGCACAGAAAAGAATGACATCAAGTGAAAAATCAAGGAAGCATGTTTTATCACCAATGATATCAACTGAATAAATAAAAAAGACACTTGTTTTGCCATTTCCAGAAAATGAATAATATAGGCGATAGTTTTGCATACATTTGAGTATAATGACATTAATAATCTAAGAGACTATGATTATGGAGTAACAAAACTCTGAAAGCACTTAGTCTGCAGAAATTGTGATATTGAAAGTCTACAGAAATTATTATATAAAAAAGTTTCACCGCAACGCATCAGCGTGATATTAATTGTAAGAAGTTATTTAACATGTCACCTAGAGGCCAATTTAATTATTTAAAATAGACTTGGTAAATTTTATAGACCTTATATTTATTCAATATTAAAATATTATTTATCATTATATATATATATATATATATCAGTGTATTTTAAAGATAAGATGAAAAAAGGTTTAGCTGAAAATATAACAAAATTAACTAAAACTTGATTATTTATAATAAAATTATATTACAGCTTTGATGTTTATAGTTAACTTATAACAAATATTTATGTATCCCAAAGAAGTTTTGTGTCAAATATTTTTAATGTGTTTAATAGAATCTCGAGTAGGACATTCATAAGTAGAAACATTTTTTTGTCCCTAAATAAAAATTTATTATAAAATAACTTAATTAAAATTGATTATCTATCAAATAACTTTTTTTTTCAGTCAAATTACACATCAATTGTTGTTGTAGTATAAGCATCAACATTCAATGTTCTATTATGAGTAGCTAATCTATGCCACGAAAGTATTATTTTAAAATTACTACAGGAGATGATTATATATTTATTTCAGATGTTACGAATTTTTCTTTATTATATTTTTGAGCTAATATATTTCATAAAAGTTTATTTTCCTTATTTAAAGAAGTTTGTAATAAAATTTCTAATATTTTTTTTGTTGTTGTTGTTATTAAATTAAGTTTAAAATTATGACTTTTATAAAGAGCAAGATAGAAAACACTAAATAAGTATTCATAATCAAGGAATTAAAAAAAATGCTAAAATAGATTTGAGCAAATGTAAAATAAATTGAATCTTTAAAACATGCTTATGGGATCATGGGACATTTGATTATATTAGTGAGTAATTGAACTTTTAATGCGACTTGAATAATACTGTGTAGAAAACTCATAAAACATTAATTAAAAAGTCTAATTTGAAAAGCAAAAATAATTTTTAAAAATTCCAAGTTTTTTTAAAAAAATAGCCACTATAGCAAAGCAATAAAATAACTAATAATCCGCAAGAAAATAGTAATGTAAGATATAATTCAAGAGATATAAATCATCTTAATTTTAGATAGAATTTAAAAGTGAAATAAAATTGATATATAATATCAGTCAGTTTTATTATTTCTAAACTAAGCATTGGGGAAATAACTTTGACTTCAGAAATTGTGATTATATTGACATTAATGGAAAACAGAATGGCATATATTGTTTAAATGGAAAAAAAAAATGTTATAAATTTTAGGGTTTAAAAACTAGTTATTTGATTAAGCTTTTATAAAAGTTTTAAAGTAATTAAAGTAAATTAAATTAAATATTGTTTAAACTTTACATGAACAATATGTTTATTAAAAAATAAGTATCATGGCAAATTTGTTAATATATGCTATATATCTGGGTTCAAATTCTTCTGAATGAAACTTGAAATTATTTCAGATCATAAATATAGTTTGGATTTCTTTCTAGCTATCCAATTGATCAGTAAACAGATATTTAAATATTCAGGTTAAGCAGTATAGATTCCAGATTAATATGGGTTAGCCATAGGAATATGTAAGATCTGATTATTATAATATTAAAACATATAATTAAGAAATAATTTAATTTACTTTATCAAAATCGATGCAATTTAAAGGATGCATTATAAAATCTTATTTAAACGCATTATTAATAACGATAAAAAAGTATTAAAAAAGTTATAATGTATATATACAAGTATAATTCGTGGATAAACAATTTATCGAAAGTGTTGAATATATTAATTCACTATCTTTTATGGTCTGATTTAGTTTACCAAATATAAAATAATCATTTGCATTTACATTTTCAAATTCTTATAAGAATAGACACTCTTACAAATAATGCTACAAAACCATAAACGCTATATTTAAAACAACCAAGAAATGTAAATATGAATGGACATTTTCATTTACAGAAGCTAAATAAGATAATAGTTGTCAGAGCCTTGAATAGTTTATTTATTTAATTATTAAGTATTATTAGCACTGTTAATTAGTATTTTTTTATATAAGAATACACATATATTTATGCATAACTATAAATAAATGTATATGCATTTGAATATAGTTATACTCTCATTTAGAAACATATTGAAATAATTTATGTACATTATACTATACTTTTAATAGTCTTTGTAATTAAAGGGACAATTTTATAAAAGACATTACACAAACTTAAAAGGGACAATTTTATAAAAGACATTACACAAACTTAAAAGGGACAATTTTTTAAAAGACATTACACAAACTTAAAAGTCTAAATAGTGTAGAATATTTTAAACAATTGATATTACATTTAGAAAGGTAAAGTGGTTTCATATATTTCAAACGTCTGTCAAGAATATTGTAAGAAGCTTTATAGTTCACTATATTAACTTTTTTTAACTACTTTTTCAAAAAATATATCATTAACATTAATTAAATTTTTAAAAAAAGAAATATAAGAAGAGATGTTCATTACTCCAAATTTAGATTTCAATAACAGTGGAAAAAGTGTCATATCCTTTCATGTTCTGAATCCATTTTACATTTATTTAAGGAAATAAAAAAATATTGTTAGGTGGAGCTATTCTCACATAAGATAGATATTAATACAATTCTTACAGAAGGTATATATTGCTACAGTAATAATACCTCTATTATTTTTTTTTTTTCATTTTTCAAACTTGCTGAGTCTAATATTGAAACAATTCTGATGTGCAGAAAAGGAGGTCAATCAAAGACTGACATCTTCTGGTGTAGAAGAAGAATGCTCTATAAGGAAAGAAGCCTTCTCCACTGATAAATCCTCTATTGAGTAAATGAATGTATTTAGAGACCATAGTAGAATACATGATGTTAAAATCATATATATATATATATATATTGTACCAGGTCGAACCATTGAAACCACCTACTTATATATATATATATATAAGTTTTGGCCTGTTTCAAACTCCTTCATAATACATTTATAATCTTATAAAGGTTACGTGAACGAACTGGCACGTTCGAGCAAAATGGGAGATCTTATTGATAGCTTTAACTATCAACAATGGCCCATCTCGGCTGCTAGATTCAAACCCCTACTATCCAAACACTTTATTTGTTTCAGAGTAAACTCCAGGTGCCAGCTATCTATTCAAAAGAATAAACAACATCTTTGGTCAGTAGGCTCATAATCCAGCGCTCAAAACCATCCCATAAACTAGCCCAGTCTAATTTTAATCTGTAATAAATTATACAAAAATTGGTGGTGGAAATAATTAATAAAAGGTTGGTAAGAAGAATTGACCAACAAATAAAGTTTAAGTTTAAAGATAATTTATTTTACTTATCATTAATTAAGTTTTAAAGATAATTTATTAACTAACATTAACGCATTATAAACATTTCTATAAATCCAATTTTAACACACGCACTTTTTTTTTTAAATTAACACATGATAATATATTTTAAGAAAAAAGCATAAATAATCTTTGACCTTTAAATCTTTTCACATTCACAAACATAATACTAAAGCATTAATAGCATTTGAAACTTACACACACATATCAATAGTTCATTTTATGTATGATAGAGTTCATATAATTTGCATCTTGAATATTTACGGATTACAGTGGTGACTACTACGTATAAATGATAATAATAAAATATATACCTAGGATTTTTTTTCTTGTCATTGGCTGCTTCTGTTGCTTCTGATGGATTATATCTAACCGGTTAGATTTGGACGTTTCTTGAAGAGATTTTTATGCGAATCCATTTGTTTTATTTTGAAGACAGTTGAATGCTTGATGGAGGATTTCTGTGTTGTTATGCAGACATTATTTCTCAGGCAGGTTTTGATGATCTTGTTGGACTAAAAAGGCTGGAGCACAAGCATATATTTCCAAAAGCTTTTCAGCACTGCATTTCTGTAAACTGACACTGCAAAACTAGACTGAAACTGCAAACTCAAACTGAATGTCCAATAAAATCTAGCTATTTATATCTGTGAATTGTTTTCATTTTCATATCCTCCGGCAAAAGGTGCAATAGGTGTTGTCGAAATTTCATTAGTAATTAATCCTATGACAACGTGTTTTTGTCGATTGTTTAATTTGTAGTAGCTATTTTAAAACGTGTTGTTTTCATATCTTTAATTAGTAGTCCACCACTGTGTTTTTAAATACATTTCATTTCAATATTTATTTATTTTTTTTAAATATTATTCTAACACGCATTTATCTTATTAATGAGCTAACATTTATTTCTATTTACCATCGCACATATATACGCATTTATTCTACTAAACTGGAATGAAAAGAGATTTTTAACTTTTAATTTATAATAATGACACTCTTTCTTTTATAAACTCTTAGGTTTTTTTTTTTATAGAAAAACTCACTCTCCCGTCTTTAAAGTAATTAATTGTAACTTTCAAATTCTTTTTTCCGAAAGATTTTGATAATAATTTTTATACAAAATTATTTTATATACATGTGCCAATTTGGCATTGGTACATTACACCCCCTCTGTTTTAGAGTAAAATGCATCATTTTTGACCATTTTATCTCTTGCAATTTTAATTGTTGACTGTAAAGATTTATTAATTTATTATTTTAGATAATTCCTACACATGTGTATACGTGCAGCATAATTCTACACCTACTAATATTCTAGATATCGAGTTATTACTGGACTTGCTTACAGGGAATCTATAATAAACAAGTCCCTTTCTGCACTCATCATAAGGTGCTGCAGTACCAAGAAAATAACCTAAAAGGATATCTGGATAAATACATTTAAGATACGCATCATGAGGTATCGTATTTACCGAATATTACCAGTGTATTTGCGCGTATATACCCATGCATACTTACACACTCTTAATACACATTAGATTGACTTTATATTTTTATTACTAATCTTATAATATTATTTGTAAATCGTTATGAACATCTTTATTTAACACATGCGTATACGTGCAGCATAATTCTACACCTACTAATATTCAAGATATCGAGTTATTACTGGACTTGCTTACAGAGAATCTATAATAAATAAGTCCCTTTTTGCACTCAATCATAAGGTGCAGCAGTACCAAAAAAATAACCTAAAAGGATATCTGGATAAATACATTTAAGATACTCATCATAAGGTATCGTATTTACCGAATATTACCAGTGTATGTGCGCGTATATACACATGTATACTTACACACTCTTAATACACCTTAGATTGACTTTTATTTTTTTATTAATAATCTTCCAACCTTATTTTTAAATTTACATGAACAATATTTTACACTATTCATTTACATTCCAGTATTATTTATAACCCTTAAGAAACATTATTTAAATAAGATTTTTAATCATTACGAACATTACTTTAAATATTAGTTTTACAATACTATTTTTAAACCATTTTTTTTAACTTCTTTATCTATGTGCGTGTATTCAGAAAAACTATTTTTATTATATTACGATCCATTATTTATTCAACTTTTATTAACTTGCGTATATTCAAAACTATTTTATTTTAATGTGCGCGTACTAAGAAAAAAAAAACTGTTTTACTTTATTGCAATTCATTTGTTATGCAAATATCTAACATGATTTTATTCTAGAAATCCCGTTATCTTTTTCATTTATTTAATTCTACAAACATTTTCATTTTGCTTGTCTATTTTAATTTTGCACATTTTTTTTATTTAGGTCATGCTCCGCTATGTTCTAGACTTATGAGCTGGGATATCAATATCATCGATAAGACATAATCGAGGGTTTTGACATAAATCGTTTTATCGTTGCTTTAACATTTTAAAAACTCTAAGATTGTTATTTATTTACTAAGATCATCATTCATTTATTTTTGATTTATTATTTTAATTTTAAATAGAAGTTTCAGATTTAAATTTAACAAATTATTGATGTTAGAATAATCATATTCGAGTTCATTGTCCATTTCCGGTCCTTTTTGTTTATTTCCTTTACTATTCCGCCCAATTACTAACTTTTAAACTATGTCAGGTGGTTCCTTCTTTCTTTTTACTAACTCACTAACATAAATTATACTCCATATTCTCACTTCTATCTCTGGATTAAAATCTATTTTATCTCTTTTTCTTTCCATTTTATTTTCTGCCTTGTAAATTAGAAAATTTTTAAGCTTCACAGACCTCCGTATTTTTTCTAACCATGAATATTTTTTTTTACGCTTTCTCTTTGTTTTAAATCTACGTTTAAAACAAATACAAACTTTTACATTAACCTTTTTAAATTTTTGTGAAAACTTTTCTACGCTATTTTCTAACTTGAACTTATGTCTCTCTTCTATTTCTTGATCTATTTTTTTCTCTGTGTTAGCACTATCCTGTTCTGCTTTACTTTCTATTTCAGTCTGTGGGCTATTTTGACTATGATTTATTTGATTTACTTTTACAGTTAAATTTGTAACTTCAACTTTTATTTCTTCAATTATTTTTCTATCTTGTATCTTATTTTTTTCTATTGCTTGGTAAGCAGTCTCTATTTTATTCTCTACTTGTGTTTTAATTTCAACTATTTCTTCCCTAATTTCTTCTTTTATTTTATTCTGGCCCATTTTGATCAGGTCCTTTAACTTTTCAAGCATTTCTGCTTGCCCTTCCAATTTACTTTTCATTTCATTATTTTGGTTTTTAAGCTCTTCGGCTATTTTTTTATATTCTTCTGCTGTTTCTTTTTGTTTTTCGAACATGCACATTAATAAAGCTATGATTTCTCTTTTTCCCTTGTTGGGAATATTTTCTATATTTTTACCTTGAGCCTCCATTTCGGCTTTATTTCTTATCATTTATAATTTTAAACACTTTTTTATCATTATTTTTGATACCGTTTTATTTTAATAAGTTTACTAATTTCTATTTTATTTATTTCTTTCTAAACTTGAAATACACACTGATTCCTTTGTCCGTTTATTCTACCCGATCTTAATGCTTTAACTCCGCCCAAACACCCAACTGTCATTTATTTAACAGAACATAAATAGCACAAAATCTCTTTTCATTTAAAGAAGTAAGAAAAAAAATTTCGGTCAATTCTTTTTTTTATTTTTAATTTAATAAACTTTTACCTACGTAATTTAGATTTTTTTAAGGTTTTTATTTTTAAACAAGAAACAAAGCATTTATTTACTGTTATTTCTTAGGTTCAGCCCCAAATGTTGGGTAAAGCCATTTATGTACCGGGTCAAACCGCTGAAACCACCTACTGATACGTATATATATATAAGTTTTGGCCAGTTTCAAACTACTTCATAATACATTTATAATCTTATAAAGGTTACATGAACGAACTAGCACGTTCGAGCAAAATGGGAGATCTTATTGATAGCTTTAACTATCAACAATGGCATATCTCGGCTGCTAGATTCAAACCCCTACTATCCAAACACTTTATTTGTTTCGGCGTTAACTCCAGGCACCAGCTATCTATTCAAAAGAATAAACAATGTCTTTGGTCAGTAGGCTCATAATCCAGTGCTCGAAACCATCCCATACACTAGCCCAGTCTAATTTTAATCTGTAATAAATTATACAAAAATTGGTGGTGGAAATAATTAATAAAAGGTTGGTAAGAAGAATTGACTGACAAATAAAGTTTAAGTTTAAAGATAATTTATTTTACTTATCATTAATTAAGTTTTAAAGATAATTTATTAACTAACATTAACGCATTATAAACATTTCTATAAATCCAATTTTAACACATGCACTTTTTTTTTTAAAATTAACACATGATAATATATTTTAAGAAAAAAGCATAAATAATCTTTGACCTTTATTTAAATCTTTTCACATTCACAAACATAATACTAAAGCATTAATAGCATTTGAAACTTACACACACATATCAATAGTTCATTTTATGTATGATAGAGTTCATATAATTTGCATCTTGAATATTTACGGATTACAGTGGTGACTACTACGTATAAATGATAATAATAAAATATATACCTAGGATTTTTTTTCTTGTCGTTGGCTGCTTCTGTTGCTTCTGGTGGATTATATCTAACCGGTTAGATTTGGATGTTTCTTGAAGAGATTTTTATGCGAATCCATTTGTTTTATTTTGAAGACAGTTGAATGCTTGACAGAGGATTTCTGTGTTGTTATGCAGACATTATTTCTCAGGCAGGTTTTGATGACCTTGTTGGACTAAAAAGGCTGGAGCACAAGCGTATATTTCCAAAAGCTTTTCAGCACTGCATTTCTATAAACTGACACTGCAAAACTAGACTGAAACTGCAAACTCAAACTGAATGTCCGATAAAATCTAGCTATTTATATCTGTGAATTGTTTTCATTTTCATATCCTCCCGAAAAAGGTGCAGTAGGTGTTGTCGAAATTTCATTAGTAATTAATCCTATGACAACATGTTTTTGTCGATTGTTTAATTTGTAGTAGCTATTTTAAAACGTGTTGTTTTCATATCTTTAATTAGTAGTCCACCACTGTGTTTTTAAATACATTTCATTTCAATATTTATTTATTTTTTTTAAATATTATTCTAACACGCATTTATCTTATTAATGAGCTAACATTTATTTCTATTTACCATCGCACATATATACGCATTTATTCTACTAAACTGGAATGAAAAGAGATTTTTAACTTTTAATTTATAATAATGACACTCTTTCTTTCATAAACTCTTAGTTTTTTTTTTTTATAGGAAAACTCCCTCTCCCGTCTTTAAAGTAATTAATTGTAACTTTCAAATTCTTTTTTCCGAAAGATTTTGATAATAATTTTTATACAAAATTATTTTATATACATGTGCCAATTTGGCATTGGCACAATATATATATATATATATATATATATATATATATATATATATATATATATATATATATATATATATATATTGTACCTATATTGATATAGGCACATATAATTTTTATCTAAAATTATTATTAAAGTAATTGTTCATAAAAGAAAAACATAAAATTAAATGTTAAAGAGTTTATTCAGTTTGTTTTAGAAAAGGATAGGAATTAAATAGTTTTTATTAGTGTTCGTAAAAATATAAATATAAAAATCTCTTTTCATTCAAGTTTAATTAAAGAAAAATAATGTTAAAACTAAATAGTAAATTGTATTAAAAATATATGCGTGTATATATGTACATTTGTAAATATATAAAATGTATGTGAAAGTTAGGGAAGATTATCATTGAAAAACACGGCAATGGCTATTAGATATTAATTAATATAAAACAATATGTTTTTGCATGGCTATTACTAATTAAGCAATCTTTCAAAACACGTTTATCAAATGATTATGAATTCGACAACAGATATTTGCCGGATGATATTGAAAAGAAAACACTTCATTGGTATAAATACTGAATATTTTATCGGACAATCAGTTGAGACAAGTCAGTTCACAAAGTTATTGAGAGAGTGCAGTTCGGAAATTAATTGGGTCAGTTAAGAAACAAAATGCAGTGCTGAGAATATTTTGGAACACACGTTCACCTCCAGCCCAGATGTCCTAGAAAACAGCAGATCTGCCTGTGAAATAATGTCAGCTTAACATCTTAGAAAATCTCCGTCAGTATCTATTTGTCTCCGATAGCAATAATCGTGAAAATCAGGAAACTCAGCAAGGAAATGTCCCAGCCGGCTGGTAAGCATTTATAATGGAAATATCCTCACCGAAAGCAGCCTCCAAAGAACAAAATTCTACGTCAACATTCAAAATCCTAGGTAAAACATTTGCTTATTTTCGTTATACTGTAATAGCCATTGCATTTCATTAATTCGTGCGAATCCTCCAAGAGTCTAATTATATGAACTCGATATCATACATAAATGAACTATTGATATGTGTGTGATTAAATTTCAAATGCTATGTAGTCCTTTATTATCATTATTATGTGTGTGCATGAGATATGTGCATGGTCATTATATCAAATATTTATTAGTTAAATTAGAATGTTTTGTTATTAAATCTATAGGAATGTTTAAACTATTTAGAAATGTTAATTTAAAATATGCGTGTGTTTATTAGAATTATAAAATGTTTAAATTTAGTAAATAAATGTTAGTTAATAAATTATCTTTAAAATTAAACTTTATTTATCAGTCAATTCTTTTTATCAATTCTTTTACAATTCTTTTTATCAATTCTTTTTAACAAATTCTTTTATTAATTCTTTTAATCACTAATTAAGTATAATCTATTAGTGATTACAAACAGCTGAGCTAGTCATGGATTTAGGCATTGGGTTAGTTGCCACTATTCAAAGTGCGTTGTCTATTCTTTTAGAATAAGCAGCTGGCGCCCGTGTTTATACACAAACAAAAAAAGTGCTTTGGACTTGGTGTTGAACTCAACAGTCGAGAAGAAGTTATGTCCTGGAAATGTAACGTTAGTTATATACTTTATAGCTATCGTTTGGGCATACATACTCTCCGAGTATGTTCTTCTCTGCCTAAGAGGCCGGTGTTTCGAATCCACATATTCGAATACGGTTCAATGGCTTTACCCAATGGGGAACGAACTTGTCATAAATGACAGTTAATTAAATACTTTGTTCTTGTTGAAAATAAAAATCTAAAAAGTTAAATTACGTATGTAAAAGTGTTTTAATTTTAAAAAAGAATTGACCGAAAACTTTTTTTTTTTTTTCGAAATGAAAAGACATTTTGACATTTATGCTATCAAATCAGAGTCAATAGGGTGTTATGGGCGGAGTTAAAGCATTAAGAGCAGGTAGTGAAAAGGACAAAAGGCTGGAGTTAACGTGAGTCTCCGTATTAGTAAGAAAAAATAAATAAATAAGTTGTATTTAAATTTAGTTTAATAACATAAGTGCTAGTACTTTGAAATTGAAATTTTCGAAAATGGATCCGAAAAAAAGCCCAATATATTTTAAAAATCCCCAGTTAGTGGAAAAAGAGAAAGAAGAAGTATCTGAAACGCGAATGATGATGAAAATGATGATGAATATGATGCAAGAGTTTAAAGAAGAATTGTGTCAGAAATTTGAGCAAAGCCAACAAGAGCTTAAAGAAGAACTCAAAGCAGAATTGAAGGCAGAATTTAGTCAGGTTAAAACAGAAATTAAAGAACTCAGAGCAGAAGTAAGAGAAATAAGATGTGAGATAAAGGTAAAGGTAGAGAAGAACCAAGAAGTTATAGAGTTAGATTTAATTAAAGAAAGTCAGGAAGTTGAAAAGGAAGTTGAGGTGATAAAAGACATAGAAATTGAATTAGAATCAGATAGCGTTGTGATAAATAAAGTAGACACAAATGTAGATCAAGAAATAGAAGAAAAACATAAGTTCAAGGTAGTAGATAGTGTAGAAAAGTTTTTACAAAGAATTAAAAATAAAAGGTTTAAAGTAAACGTCCACATTCGCTGTAGATGTAGATTTAAAACAAAGAGAAAGCGTAAAAAAAAATATTCCCAGATTGAAGTAATTCGGAGTTTGTCTAGGTATAAAGGTTTCCTGAGTTACGAAGTCGAAAACAGAACAGAAAGAGATAAAGCAATAAAATATCAAAGCGGAACCGATAAGAGAGGAAAGTTAGTTTATATTATAGAATATGTAGAAAGAAAGAAGTAACCACCTGACATAGTTTAAAAGTTACTAAACAGGCGGAATAGTAAAGGAAATAAACAAAAAGGACCGGAAATGGACTATGAGTCTAATATAATTATTTTGACGTAGGTGAAAAGCCTGAATTAAAATTTCACTATTTAAAATGATGGATTGTTTTATCAAATAATAATAACGGAGGCTTCGCAAAATAAAAGATTTTTTTTCTCCACGCACATATTAATTAAGGAAATGTTCGTAAATAAACAGTCCAAATAAATAAAAATCAATAAAATCAAGTTAAATAAATGGGTCAAATTAAGGATTTAGAAATAATATTTGTAGAATTAAATAAATGAATAAAATAACGGAAATACATAAAATAAAAACAAGTTAAATAAATAAGTATAATATATCTGTAGAAAATAAATAAAATATTCATAATAAAGCAAAATAGTTTTTTTCTGAGTACACGCACGTTAATATATAAGTTAGAGTAATGGGTTAAAAGTAATATGGAAATATAAATAATATTCGTAAGAGTTTAGAATAGTATTGTAAGATTAAATAAATAATATTTAAATCATGTTCGTAATGAATTTAAAAATAATATAAATGAAAGTCAATCTAAGTTATATTAGGAGCGCATAAGGGTTCGAATCTAAAGGGATGAGGGTAGTATTGAAATAAGTTAGATAAGGATTAAGTTTAAAGCTCTCGACTGGATAAAGTCTAGTACCCGCAATGGATTGGCTGGGATCATTCTTTTTTTAAAAAGCGCACTGGCAACAACCAGAGTAAGTCATACCTCGTTTTCCAAAGCGTAAGTCAGAAATGGACAGTTCAAAATTCCTGCCATTGCAGCTGCTTAGTCAAAGTCCAATCAAGAGAATCGGCAATCGTTTTCCAGGGCATAAGTCAAAAATGGACAGTTGAAATTCCTGCCATTTGAAGCCACCTTTTCTTAGTCAAAGTCCGATCAAGAGAATCGGCAGCCGAAGCTTCGTTTACAAAAGATCCCTGTGCCACAAATTTAGTTTGTCCTCGTGGTCATTATCCAGGACGAACATTGTAAGCAATGTTACCAGCATAGAAAGTAGAAAAGCATAATGGGAGATTGCCCTTAGTATGGAAAGGAAAAGATACCAAAAAGCAAACTTAGAAAGAATAATAAATTAAGATTTAATGTTGTCAGAGATAAAATGGTCAAAAATGACGCATTTTACTCTCAAAAGGAAGGGCGGTGTAATGTACCTATATTGATATAGGCACATATAATTTTTATCTAAAATTATTATTAAAGTAATTGTTCATAAAAGAAAAACATAAAATTAAATGTTAAAGAGTTTATTCAGTTTGTTTTAGAAAAGGATAGGAATTAAATAGTTTTTATTAGTGTTCGTAAAAATATAAATATACAAATCTCTTTTCATTCAAGTTTAATTAAAGAAAAATAATGTTAAAACTAAATAGTAAATTGTATTAAAAATATATGTGCGTATATATGTACATTTGTAAATATATAAAATGTATGTGAAAGTTAGGGAAGATTATCATTGAAAAACACGGCAATGGCTATTAGATATTAATTAATATAAAACAATACGTTTTTGCATGGCTATTACTAATTAAGCAGTCTTTCAAAACACGTTTATCAAATGATTATGAATTCGACAACATATATTTGCCGGATGATATTGAAAAGAAAACACTTCATTGGTATAAATACTGAATATTTTATCGGACAATCAGTTGAGACAAGTCAGTTAACAAAGTTATTGAGAGAGTGCAGTTCGGAAATTAATTGGGTCAGTTAAGAAACAAAATGCAGTGCTGAGAATATTTTGGAACGCATGTTCACCTCCAGCCCAGATATCCTAGAAAACAGCAGATCTGCCCGTGAAATAATGTCAGCTTAACATCTTAGAAAATCTCCGTCAGTATCTATTTGTCTCCGATAGCAATAATCATGAAAATCAGGAAACTCAGCAAGGAAACGTCCCAGCTGGCTGGTAAGCATTTATAATGGAAATATCCTCACCGAAAGCAGCCTCCAAAGAACAAAATTCTACGTCAACATTCAAAATCCTAGGTAAAACATTTGCTTATTTTCGTTATACTGTAATAGCCATTGCATTTCATTAATTCGTGCGAATCCTCCAAGAGTCTAATTATATGAACTCGATATCATACATAAATGAACTATTGATATGTGTGTGATTAAATTTCAAATGCTATGTAGTCCTTTATTATCATTATTATGTGTGTGCATGAGATATGTGCATGGTCATTATATCAAATATTTATTAGTTAAATTAGAATGTTTTGTTATTAAATCTATAGGAATGTTTAAACTATTTAGAAATGTTAATTTAAAATATGCGTGTGTTTATTAGAATTATAAAATGTTTAAATTTAGTAAATAAATGTTAGTTAATAAATTATCTTTAAAATTAAACTTTATTTGTCAGTCAATTCTTTTTATCAATTCTTTTACAATTCTTTTTATCAATTCTTTTTAACAAATTCTTTTATTAATTCTTTTAATCACTAATTAAGTATAATCTATTAGTGATTACAAACAGCTGAGCTAGTCATGGATTTAGGCATTGGGTTAGTTGCCACTATTCAAAGTGCGTTGTCTATTCTTTTAGAATAAGCAGCTGGCGCCCGTGTTTATACACAAACAAAAAAAGTGCTTTGGACTTGGTGTTGAACTCAACAGTCGAGAAGAAGTTATGTCCTGGAAATGTAACGTTAGTTATATACTTTATAGCTATCGTTTGGGCATACATACTCTCCGAGTATGTTCTTCTCTGCCTAAGAGGCCGGTGTTTCGAATCCACATATTCGAATACGGTTCAATATATATATATATACACATTTCATTGAAGGTTGATTTTCCACAGCTAAAATTTACTGCTATAATATTATTATCATGGTATAATATGTTAAATTTGTTTGGAGGTGTATGGCTGTTTATCACAATTACAACCCCTCCAGGGGCTGTATAATTGTGAGTTTTGTGTAACCAAGCCCTTCTAGCTCCTCCAAGATATTATGACTGGAGTTTGAATGGAATTTGGTCTCAGCAGGGAATAGGATGTGGGGAGAGTATGTATAAAACCAATGACTTATGGCATATATTCTAGAAGAGCAGTTTAGTCCCCTGACATTTATCCCAGCAATTTTATATTTCATAATGATCAGCTAATGTGGCACTATTATTTACCACAGGCTGATTTTGTTTTGGTTTATTATATCTATAGATGTTGGTAGTGGCTCTTTTGAGTGTGGATCAATGTAGTTGGGAGGGTTGGGTTGAAATTCTTTAGAAGCTAGATCTTCTTTAGGGTTGTCTGGATTTGGATAGTTTTCAACTGTACTTTGTTTTCATTTCTTTTTACCTGCTGATACATTGTCATATGAATTTGTGTGCTGATATGGATCCTGAACTTGTGAATTTCCTGTGAGACATTCTATTTCAGGATCTTCTTCTGAACTATCTTTTGAAAGACCTGATCATTTCCTTTTTTTATTCAGAGAGTTTTGATTTGAAAAGTCAATTTCTGTTTCTGTATCTGTAAGCAGGGGTTTGTTTGTTAGTTCCTTGTTAATGCTTTTATTCAGTTGTGTTGTTTGTATTAATTTAGTAGTCAGATCTATACTTGTAACTAGGAGTAGAATTGGAATGTTCTTATGTGGTATATTTGGACTAGAGTTATTACTTGCTCCAGGTTTAGCATTATTATGAATAGTTTGTTCAATTGTGTTATGATTGTTATTTGCATTATGCATATCTATTTTTACTGATTTGGAGAGGTAGATGTTTGAGGTGGTTTTTAATAGAATTTCTTAGTTGTTTTCTGATCTATTTTATATTGATCTTCTTTTAGAGTGATTTGTTGTGTAATAGTTGTTTGTTTTGGTGTAATATGGCCATCACAGACCATCTGGCTGTGGTTATATTGGTAGATGTGGAAAATGGATTAAATATCAGCCAAAACAAACCCATAAGAATGATAACTAAATCGTCAATTATGGAAGCAATACCAAGGCATACATCTTATTTAACAAAATTAATATTCTATCACAACATGGTTTGCTTTTGTTCAAATCTTGCACACTGTTATTCATCAGTAGGCATAAAAATTGAAAGGTTCTACAACTCACATGAAGGAGCTAAACAACCTAAACAAAAAAATTAACTTATTTAAAAATCATCCTGAGGATATTGGAAAATATTCTCAGCTTAAAGTCACAATACAAAACCAAGCAGAAGATCCTGGCAGAGTATATAGCAGAAAAAGGGCCAAAATATATCTTTTTAGACAACACTTCTTGAACCATAATGGAGCCAATATTACAAGTTATCACATGTTTGAACTGATGAGACAG
Source organism: Epiperipatus broadwayi (assembly GCA_028023455.1). Classification (NCBI taxonomy): domain Eukaryota; kingdom Metazoa; phylum Onychophora; class Udeonychophora; order Euonychophora; family Peripatidae; genus Epiperipatus; species Epiperipatus broadwayi. The sequence goes on from JAQFVV010006197.1 coordinate 4,583,378, forward strand.
TATTTCAAGATCACCCTTGGATCATGCCTTCCACTCCAGGATGACTTTGTGGATAACTGTCGTTCATCGGTAAAGCATGGCATAACAGAAGAAGATCTCAAATTCAAACTAACATCACTCTCAGATAATGTCCACCCAGGGATGCATGCAATATCAAAATTTCTCTTATGTCATCTCAGTCAATTTTCAGTCCCCATCATGATGGTAATGATCAACTTTCTAGTGGAAGGTAGGAAAATAATGAAAGACCTGTATTCAATTGCACTGGTTTCTTTTATGAAGAAAAACAAGGATCCTACCCAAATTACAAACATCTAAGTCCACCTCTATGTCTCCTCTCCTTATCAAGATAATATATGGAGTCATAGACAAGATACAACCTACTATTCTTAAACACTTAGTACCATCCCAATATGCAAAAAAGGGTCATCTACACTGATTGCTGTGGGCAAGATTACAATACTACTGAACCATATTAGGTCTCATAGGCAGTCAAAACCTATAACATGCTCAGCTAAAATATCAGAAGCATTTAACTCAGCCAATATATGAGTACTGCTAGAAATACTCTCAGATATTGACATATCATCTGAACTAGTACAAATAATAGAAAACCTTCTCATTAACAGAGAGATACACATCTCATTAAATGGAATGATTACCAAAAGATTTACCCCCACATCTTCAATCTCCCAAGGATCATCTTGCAGTGCCCTTCTTTTTACAATATACTGTAACAGTCAAGTTTGTACACTCGCGTAACAGAATTCAGAATCCAAGCAAAAGAGACCGAAGCTGACCAGACTAGGACTGTGACATTCCGAGTCCGACCACACTTCAACTCATAAGCCAGGAATCCAAGACTCAAGACCCTATGAATAACCACCTTGAAATTACATGTAGTATACCTCTTTCCACACAGCCGACATAGGTCACGGAGAAGCAATAAGGCTCTGATGAATAAAAGAAAGGTTCTTAATTGACTAAAATATCACTAATTTAACTTCATGCATAGTTTTCACATATATAGGCTATAAATGATAATTAGAATTGGATTGAATTAGATCAATAACGAGACAGAGAATGAAATACATTAATATTAATTATATATTTATTTACAATTGGCATAGCTATATATCACTTATTTACAACAGCCTTCAGCGTAGAATGTACGCAAACATTTGATAAATACGAGAACACATTCTCTTTTTATATACAGTTCAAAATAGCTTTATATAAATAATTTTTATACAATTCAAAATAGCTTTATATAAATACTTTCATTTAATTTTCATAAATGGGTTTAACATGTGCCCATCTTATGAGTTGCTTTTCAATTAATACATAATTAATCACTATGTTATGTCTATAAATCTCGATAAGCCAAATCCTATTACATCGGTGGTTGTTAGATACATAATTATATCGAACTTTGATCATGAATTTATTTACTAAAATATCCAATATAATTTAATAACGAGCGCATAAACCAGCTCAAGTAATGATCGGTCGAACATGGCTTTCGAGAGAAAATTTCAGAATGCTGAAAGCGTTATATAAAGGTGGGAGAGTTGGCTGCATAAGATTTTACCAATGCGCTATGGCACAGGTAAACAATAATAGGAAAAGTCACTCTGCGGATGGATGAAATAACTTCAGGGTTCTTGTGACAAACGCCGGTACCCTGTAACCGATCGCAATGCTGCGTGAAAAGGAACATTATGTTCAGGAATGGCAGGGGACTTACGTGCTAACCTGGCCTTGGCTCAGGCTTCACTACTGCTCTACCCTATAAAAGAAGATGTGCTGGCAACACCGTGGCTCCATCATAAGATACGTATATTACGTATAGCAGCAAAACGAGAATATTTTTATAAAATAATATCACATCCGCCAAGCAAAGAATAGTATATTTCATACTATGAAATACGAGTTAATAGCATATTAGCTCTATCAAATTGGGACCAACTCTTGCGTAGCCTGATAATAAATGTCTATGCTACTAAAAGGAATATTACTACATCTGTACTTTGACATGTTCGATCTATTCAGTTACTTATAGATAATAAATATTTAAGGAGGGAAAGTATATTTCTATGGACTTAAGAATTTAAATGTCAAATATACTTATAAATATTATCAAGGCTAAATTTAATTCTAAATAAAACTATAAAGTTAAGTTTTTAACTGGTTGATCAAAAGAGCCACATTTTGCATATTAAATCATTTAAATAATAAAAAAATAGGATTTCGAAACAGCGCAGAAAGTTGACGCTATAAACAAATTACGCGAAGATTTTCAAATAATATCTTCTTAAAATATACATGAAATTAAGTGCCCACTGTTTCGAAATATTGGCATATAAAATATAATAAGCATTTAAAATAAGCAAAGAAATATAGACACAACCGCAGTGATATAACTTTAAATTAGACGCTTATAATGTACTTTAAATGAAATTTTGATAGCAAGTGACATATTTAAAATATTAAATGGATTTTAAGTTTTGATTACATTGTAGCTTTATCATTATTTTAAAAAGAAAGTTAGCTAACTTAGATAGATATTATTTACATTTACACAGAATTACACAGAGCGCTGCAGCTTGAAAAATAAAACGGTACCGGTATTATTAATCTGGACTGCAAGTTCTTGGCTGTAGTTTTGGTGAGTTTTACTGGGTGGCTGGTGGCATCATCTTTCCCATTCTGTTAGGCTGATCTCTGCTAGTGGCATGATGGTGGTGTAGGCATTTCAACGAGAGAAACCCCGTTCTCCCACGGAGTAACAGCAACAAGATGCCCGCTTTTAGCTGGACATGTTAAACATTAACAATTGTGAAGACTGGATGCAATTCTCATTAACAATATGGCTGTCTTCTGTTAAAAATACAGAGTATTTATATGTTTTCCTTATCGGAATCTCCCGCCTCAAGACTCACTAAACTCAGGAATTTAATTAAATACTTTTCAATTTATAATCCAGATCTTAGATAACTTATGTTAGAAACATTCCATAAGCTATTATAATTAAGATTTTTCGTTGCAAACAATTGTCCAATTTAGATTTTAAAATAACTTAAATCTTATCTAAGGAGATTTTAATTAGTAAATTTTGAATTAGTTTTACTTTTTACGAATTCCAGGTGTGGTTGTTAATGACACTTGTTTACAATCAAAAATCTTTTTAATTACTTGACCAGCTTTTATTTTTAATCTTACATATAATAGAACCTCTTTCTATTTAAAAACAACCTTTTAACATTTTTTTTAAAACGAAAACATTTTTAACATATTTATTAAAAATAATTTACAAACATATTTTGATATAGCTTTTAAATATATTTTCGAGAAACTTTTCCCTGAAATATATTTAAAACTAGAGATCTTTTAACAATTTTTAAAAGACATTTAATATTATTTTTAGATACTGGCTTTTACATATTTTAAATCATGTCTTTTTTAGAATTATTAAATCAATTTAGTACACTATAATTTTACTAATCCTATCTAATTATAGCGTTGGTTCACATGCAAATATATAATACTGTTTATACAGACATGAATGAATTTTATATTTATTAACATTTAAATAGGTTCGAACTTAGCATAGATGAGAGTGTCATTAGGTTTGATGGTGAAATGATAGAGGCTTGGAAAGTTATTATTTTATATCCGAATACTTGGGACAAAAAAAATGACAAAAAAAAAAGAAATTTACTTACAGTTGGCTATTAAATAATTTGATAAGCTTTTTTTTTTTTTACTAGTAATATTAAATCAATTAAGCTACCACATAGAGATGAAAACATATAAACCCAATTGCCTGCTACATTCTATACCGAGGAATTTCATACATATTAGACAATCAATTATTACAAAAAAATACGACTAAATTAAAAGTTTAAAAGCAAACCACACAAAATAGAATATTGTCAAATATTTACATTAAACAAACTTTTATATCCTACTGGATATATGCCAATTAATATGCACTGGGGATGTTAGTTTTTATATATATATAATAATAATTTATACACTATATAATGATAAGGAAAGGTAATCGTAACAAATATATACATATTTTTTTTAACTAAATAAGATCTGGTGGTACATTAAGTAACTCCTCTTTATCTAACTTAAAACAGCACCCAAATATAATGTCATCCTCTTCATCTGATGTCCATCCATATCCCTCATACTCATCTTCCCATCTCACAGGTGGGTGTGCTGGATGCATTTCTAGACTGTGTGGAAACTCACTTCCACTGTATGGAACTTCCTTATCTGATCTATTTAAGTCTACTCCATAGCTAGAGAAATACTTTGGGTGCTTTCCAGATCTGTGATTCCCGAATAGTAGGGTTTGAACCTGTTCTTTCTCTCTCCCTCTGTTCTTCCCCTGGCGAACCTCTGCGGCTGTCTCCTGCCTTCTCTCTGTCCATCCCAGCCTTGATTTTTTCCTACTTGTGTATGGATCTTTTCTTTTCCTTTTCTTCTGGTTCTTTATGGTACTCTTTGATTCGTACTTCCCATACAGTCCACCTATTTCCCAGAACTCTCTATCCAACTCTGTTCTGTCCTGCTGGAGCTCCCGCTTTCTATCTTCTACTATCGCCTTAATATCCACACATTTGGATTCTTTATTCTCAGTCTCTACTATATTCTCCAGCGTGTCCTTGCTATCCCACATTTCCAATTCGGTCTTCTTCAAAGGAAATGGCAACTTTCATCATCCCCTTCATTAATTTCTGGCTTGCTCATTTTGTCCAGCTCAGTTTTCCTAAACTCTTTCTTTTCCACTGGTTTTAACTCTTCTTTTACTAATACTATTATTTCAATTTTAATATTTTCTTCTTCTAGCATTGTGCTATCAGACTTTACTTCTTCTCCCTGATCTGACACTAACTCTTCTATCTCATCCTCTACAGTATTCTGCATTTCCTTGTCATTTTCGTCCTGTGCTTTTTCTATCTTCTCTGCGAGTTTTACTGGAATCTCCTCACTTTTTAGCTGGCATCCCTGCAGGATTTGACACAGTTTGTCTTCTAAGTCTTTTCTAATCTGTGCTGTACCTTCCTCACATCGCCTGCCCAAAGCTTCAAAACGTCATTCCATTTCTAGATTATTTCTATGATCCCTCTCTTCTGCATCCTGTCTATTTTCCTATCTCTCTCTTCAAAACGTTGTTCCATTTCTAGATTATTTCTATGATCCCTCTCTTCTGCATCCTGTCTAAGTTGCTTCACTAGTGACTCCATCATTGAGCTCATATTCCAGCATTCTTTCTTAATTTCTTCTATAGGTCTCTGTTCAGATCCCGTGGAGTCTGACTTTTCTGATATGGCCACGCATTGATGTATCGATGCCTTTTCCCTAATCTGGCTTGCTACTTCCCTTTCTTCCTCCGTACTACTATCCATTTTAATATACATTTTAATATACTAACAACAAAAAAAATTTCTCTTTTTAATGGCTCAATTTGTTTTTGCTAAAGTTTCTTGATTTTTGTTTGCTTTACTAACTCGGCTAATTGCTGTACTCCACAAAGAAAATGATCTGTCTCCTACTCACCTCAACACCTATGCCTAACTCTATTAATACACCTAACTTCTCATTATACATTCACTTGATGCCCACCCAACATTTAACTAACAGTGAAATAAATTTAATATATATAACAACAAAAATTATAAAATGCAACTCACCCTTGGCCTCTTGCAGCTGTTTTTCTTTTTTAAATTTTCCCCGGTTCATGGTTATAGGTTAATTTACATGTCTGTGCTAGTTTTGAACCTTTAAGATTTGATTTGACCTTACATTTATTTCCTTCTCTTTCTCATTCAATCCAATTCATAAAACATAAAACAAATAATAGACCCCCCCTTTTCTCTCTTTACTCCTGATGACAAAATTTATTTGAGAACGATTTGACATTTATTCAAATCATCCTCGGGCGCCAGTCACAGTGAGCAAGAAAGTTTACACAACATATATTATAAATCCCCTTAAAAATTCTACTATGCATCTACATAAATAATTTTTATATAATAAAATAATAATCTATTCAGAGTATGGAATTAATTGACGTTCAAACTCAGGAAAAAAAATCTATACATATACATTATTTTGGAAAATGAAAAAAATTAATTCAAAATCATTAATTTTAAACAAAAGAATTTTATCTCTATACTCAATCTCCTCAGGGGTGGAAATAAGTTACATGTCCCATGATTTTGGGCGTACAAACCCGGGGAAAAAAAATGATATATATATTACTCGTTATTATTTAAAATAGAAGGGAAAAAAACACTATATGTACATATTAAACGCTCTACAGGGTATTGCAGGGTGTGGGAATATCGAATAGTCACACGATGACATTCAAACCCGGTGAAAAAAAAAATCTTACATATATACATTATTTAAAAAAAATTGACTCAAAATCATTAATTTTGACCAAAAGAATTACATATATACTCCATAATCTCTTCAGGGGTGGAAATAAGTTACAAGCCCCACGATTTGGGCATCCAAACCCGGTGAAAAAAAAATATTATGTAACAGTCAAGTTTGTACATTCGCGTAACAGATGTCAGAATCCAAGCAAAAGAGACCGAAGCTGACCAGACTAGAACTGTGATATCCTGAGTCCGACCACACTTCAACTCATAAGCCAGGATTCCAAGACTCAAGACCCTATGAATGACCACCTTGAAATTACATGTAGTATACCTCTTTCCACACGGCCGACATAGGTCACGGAGAAGCAATAAGAGTCTGATGAATAAAAGAAAGGTTCTTAATTGACTAAAATATCACTAATTTAATTTAACTTAATGCATAGTTTTCACATATATAGGCTATAAATGATAATTAGAATTGGATTGAATTAGATCAATAATGAGACAGAGAACGAAATACATTAATATTAATTATATATTTATTTACAATTGGCATAGCTATATATCAATTATTTACAACAGCCTTCAGTGTAGAATGTACGAAAACATTTGATAAATACAAGAACACATTCTCTTTTTATATAAAGTTCAAAATAGCTTTATATAAATAATTTTTATACAATTCAAATAGCTTTATATAAATACTTTCATTTAATTTTTATAAATGGGTTTAACATGTGCCCATCTTATGAGTTGCTTTTCAATTAATACATAATTAATCACTACGTTATGTCTATAAATCTCGATAAGCCAAATCCTATTACATCGGTGGCTGTTAGATACATAATTATATCGAACTTTGATCATGAATTTATTTACTAAAATATCCAATATAATTTAATAACGAGCGCATAAACCAGCTCAAGTAATGATCGGTCGAACATGGCTTTTGAGAGAAAATTTCAGAATGCTGAAAGCGTTATATAAAGGTGGGAGAGTTGGCTGCATAAGATTTTACCAATGCGCTATGGCACAGGTAAACAATAATAGGAAAAGTCGCTCTGCAGATGGATGAAATAACTTCAGGGTTTTTGCGACAAACGCCGATACCCTGTAACCGATTGCAATGCTGCGTGAAAAGGAACATTATGTTCAGGAATGGCGGGGGACTTACATGCTAACCTGGCCTTCGCTCAGGCTTCGCTACTGCTCTACCCTATAAAAGAAAATGTGCTGGCAACGCCGTGGCTCCATCATAAGATACGTATATTACGTATAGCAGCAAAACGAGAATATTTTTATAAAATAATATCACGTCCGCCAAGCAAAGAATAGTATATTTCATACTATGAAATATGAGTTAATAGCATATTAGCTCTATCAAATTGGGACCAACTCTTGCATAGCCTGATAATAAATGTCTATGCTATTAAAAGGAATATTACTACATCTGTACTTTGACATGTTCGATCTATTCAGTTACTTATAGATAATAAATATTTAAGGAGGGAAAGTATATTTCTATGGACTTAAGAATTTAAATGTCAAATATACTTATAAATATTATCAAGGCTAAATTTAATTCTAAATAAAACTATAAAGTTAAGTTTTTAACTGGTTGATCAAAAGAGCCACATTTCGCATATTAAATCATTTAAATAATAAAAAAAAATAGGATTTCGAAACAGCGCAGAAAGTTGACGCTATAAACAAATTACGTGAAGATTTTCAAATAATATCTTCTTAAAATATACATGAAATTAAGTGCCCACTGTTTCGAAATATTGGCATATAAAATATAATAAGCATTTAAAATAAGCAAAGAAATATAGACACAACCGCAGTGATATAACTTTAAATTAGACGCTTATAATGTACTTTAAATGAAAGGAAAATATAAATAAGTCAGATTATTTAAACTTTAACACATTAAATTTTGATAGCAAGTGACATATTTAAAATATTAAATGGATTTTAAGTTTTGATTACATTGTAGCTTTATCATTATTTTAAAAAGAAAGTTAGCTAACTTAGATAGATATTATTTACATTTACACAGAATTACACAGAGCGCTGCGGTTTGAAAAATAAAACAGTACCGGTATTATTAATCTGGACTGCAAGTTCTTGGCTGTAGTTTTGGTGAGTTTTACAGGGCGGCTGGTGGCATCATCTTTCCCTTTCTGTTAGGCTGATCTCTGCTAGCGGCATGATGGTGGTTTAGGCATTTCGATGAGAGAAACCCCATTCTCCCGCGGAGTAACAGCAACAAGATGCCCGCTTTTAGCCGGACATGTTAAACATTAACAATTGTGAAGACTGGCTGCAATTCTCACTAACAATATGGCTGTCTTCTGTTAAAAATACAGAGTATTTATATGTTTTCCTTATCGGAATCTCCCACCTCAAGACTCACTAAACTCAGGAATTTAATTAAATATTTTTCAATTTATAATCCAGGTCTTAGATAACTTATGTTAGAAACATTCCATAAGCTATTATAATTAAGATTTTTCATTGCAAACAATTGTCCAATTTAGATTTTAAAATAACTTAAATCTTATCTAAGGAGGTTTTACTTAGTAAATTTTGAACTAGTTTTACTTTTTACGAATTCCAGGTGTGGTCGTTAATGACACCTGTTTACAATCAAAAATCTTTTTAATTACTTGACCAGCTTTTATTTTTAATCTTACATATAATAGAAACTCTTTCTATTTAAAAACAACCTTTTAACATTTTTTTTAAAACGAAAACATTTTTAACATATTTATTAAAAATAATTTACAAACATATTTTGATATAGCTTTTAAATATATTTTCGAGAAACTTTTCCCTGAAATATATTTAAAACAAGAGATCTTTTAACAATTTTTAACCTTTTAACCGCTAATTATATTATTGGTTGTATGAGGTAAAAATCAAATCTTTTAATTGGCCAACTCACAAACTGAAGACAAAGCCTATTGTTAAAACATATTCGCCTATAATATTAAATTCAACTCAGATACGTTTATAAAAAGTATATTACTAATTTTTCAGGTTATGAAGAGAACGAAAGTTCTTTCAAAAATAAATTGCTATTTATTTATTCTAAAATATTCAATTTTGGCAACATAAAAGCTATAATATAAACAAAAAGGTCGACTTTTACATTATAGAAAAGTAAATATTTTTTTTTACTAAATCTTCAATATTTTTACAAAAATCTTCGATATTTTTCGAAAATAATTTTGTTTTTTTAGTATATTTTTTAAAAAACTATTTTAATTTCTCATTTTATATTTTTTTAATACTTAAATTACATTCGAAATGAAAATCTCAGCGTTTTTCTTTATTTTCTTTGATCAGGCGATTTTTTTGTTCTTTCCAGCCAATCAGAATGTCTTTTTCGGCTGAGAGCTCACTAACAACCAATTACAACCGATGTTCTTTCTTTGTTTAGGTTTAAATGCGTTTTTTTTTATTTTTTACTTGTAAAATAATTCGGAAGAGGGCACCATCTTACAGAACTTTTAAAAACCTATTCAATACCTGTTTAACGAATATTTTAGCATAAGAACTGGCAGAGTTAGAGTGATGTCAGATGTCTACGAAGAGCCTCGTAAGAGGCGGGAAAAGGGTTAAAAGACATTTAATATTATTTTTAGATACTGGCTTTTACATATTTTAAATCATGTCTTTCTTCTATATAGCACAGATTATATATCCACATACGAAATTACAATATTAAACAACAAAATTAATAATTTACTCTTAACTTAAATAATATAATGAACATTTTTAGAATTATTAAATCAATTTAGTACGCTATAATTTAACTAATCCTATCTAATTATAGCATTGGTTTGCACGCAAATATATAATACTGTTTATACAGACATGAATGAATTTTATATTTATTAACATTTAAATAGGTTCGAACTTAGCACAGATGAGAGTGTCATTAGGTTTGATGGTGAAATGATAGGGGCTTGGAAAGTTATCATTTCAATACATCAATTCACTCATCTAAACATAGATGCTCTCTTTCCTGAAGTCTATGTTCGTGTGCTAAACAAAAATATTACAACAATAGCATATATGGATGATATACTAGTCATCCTTCTGTCCAAGAAATATCTATCTCAATTATATCAAATTAGTAATACATTTCTTTTGCCTCTGATCTTACAATTAACACCAGAAAATCCTCAACCTGGTGTATACTAACCGGGAAAAGAATAATATCAAATTTCCATGCTAATCCCCAAAAATTTCTGGGATTTCCAATTTATAAATTCCAAATACCTATATCAAAGGAACTCCAAGACTCCATGATTCAATCTACTGAAAAAGTAACTAAAACTTTGGCAGGAATATACCTATCCTTATAGGGAAAGGTTGTCCTACTTAACATAAAGGTCATGTCTAGGATTTTTTATTACTTACCAATCATGTCAACTCCAAATTCCTTCATAAAGAAAATAAATAAGCTCTGAGCCAGGCTTTTCTGAAGAAGTAAGGCAATAGCCATTAGCATAAATAAAATGCTACAGCATCATAAATTCAATGGCATGTCTTTTCATGCCATTTCAGCTGTCCACTCTCAAAATACATACACCCTCCTCCACAATCTAGGAATTAAATATGGTTATACTCACATAATACAAACAATATAGCCCACAGACACACCACCTCCAAAGAAAAACAACTGTGTATTCTCAACAGCACAAAATATACAGCAGCATATTAATATTGCAGCAGATCTCCTTGCCAACAAGATAAATATATGGGATGCTCAACAGCTAATAAATCCACAACCTCATATTCAAAGGCCAAAATTGGGTGTAACTAATAATAAAATAATGACATTGTTCAAATATTGGGCTCTTGAGACCAAACACTTGGACTTTGTCATTAAGATAAACTTTGATGCTATGCCAACCTTATCATCCCTATATAACAAATGGCATATCAGTCAAATTAACCCATTGTGCCCCAGATGTCAAAGAGAAGATGAGACATACTACCATATGATCAACTTGTGCAATGGACATAAGAAGAATTAGATGTATGATCTTTCAAAACATTAAGGTGGACTATTACATGATAATATCTCTACAAGAATGTATTAAAACAAAACAATTCCCTATAATAAGACTTTCAATTTTATCACTTATTCAATATGGTACATGAGATGTAAAATAATGTATACCCAGCCTCAACCAGATCAAAACTCATGCTTCTTGCAATCAATGCAAAAGATAAAAACAAGAGATCAATTACTATCTTCAAAATTCATTTTTGAGGAGTTTTGGAAGCTATTCCAGTTTTCTAAGAACTTAACATAACAAAACTATCACAACAATCATCTCTATTGAACAGTATGGACTAATACTAGTCTTTTTAACAACCAATTGTATAACATATTTCTTTCATTATTATTGTTCTTTTATAAAATGTAATCTTTGTTTAGCCTAATAAAAATTTGTTTAAAGTAATATTGAAACAAAATCATTTATAGAGTAAACATTGCTCCTAATATATGAAGCAATTTCTTATTATCATTAACTTTTCATTGATGTATTTACAAATAACAAAAATATAGACCTAATATCGTGTAGATTTTTTTTAGTTGATTTTTTTTTAAAAATTCATAATATATATATATGTCAATATTAAATCTTCTTATATGCCTTTCATATTTTCAAGAAAAATTCAGACATAAATACCATACCTTACATTTCTATTATTTCTATTACGAGTACCAAAACATGCAGTGCAATATTTAAATAGAATTTCAAAGGTTTATTAAGAATATATTTACCAAAAAAAAACTGCTTTCCCAAAATCAAAGTAGTCATTGTTGATTGTAATACTTTGTGCAAAATCGTAAGGTCGTTTTCATTACTGTTTTTCTTTTAAAAAATCAATGGTTTTTTTATATTTTGCAAACTGACATATTCTTGTCAGCATACAAAAAAGTCAGAAAAAATTGAGTTGATTATATTTTTAAAAATAAACAAAAATGTAATGGCACAAGATATCTCAGTGGAATATTTCTGATGAGAGGCGAAGGTCAGTATAACAAGGCTTTTTAAACTAAGAGAGAATAGAGAAATACAGTAAAAACGGCTAATTTATGAACCAATATCAACTATCTAAGTGGTAAACATTTGATATGATCAGAGACAAGGCTAGCCTTTGATAGGTCCATATTCTATAACTCATAATTTGAATTCAACATCTATCAAATGAAATGTATGATATATTTTATTTTATTTTTCGGGGTTCGAACCTGATACTAGTACACCAGCATATAATCATTGTAACAATGTCTTAAGTTATATATACGCAGTATTTGTATTTTGTCTTCATATATTAAAAAAAAGATCATTACTATTCTATACAATTTACGCATAAGCTTGATTCTTACTGCCTCAAAATCTAATTAAAATTTATTTGTAAAGTTATTAAAGAAAAAAGACTCGATGAATATATATATATTACATTAAGAAATTAATAGGACCGTAAGGATTAGTTTAGCGTCTACAATTCTCTTTGAAAAAATTTAGCTTCTGCACAAAGATTTGTCTTATTTAAACTTAAATTATTCTCCGGAGCATTTAGAAAACTTTATAATGAAGATTCTGTTAAACTGAGTAATTATTTAGCAAATGAAAAAGATTAACATGCATTATTATGAAGGTTTTTTTTTTTCTTAATTTGTTAGCAAAGTGATTTAAAATACATAGTAATATCGATAATAATTATTTCAGTATGCAATTAAGTTTTTTTGCCCATACACTCACATATGAGTGCGTGAGTTTATGCCTATTACTATAACAGTCAAATTCTCTAAGGATATGAAAGATGCCATCTATATAATTAATATTACAAACATATTCTAGAATAAAATAGAAAATCAGTTTCTATCTAATTCATAATCAGGAATTTAAAGCTGATAAAATTTGATTCAACATTTTTTTATCCACCACCACTTTATCTACTTATTATTTGTTTATATCTTTCTGAGTATTTGCTTATCTATCTATCCATTCATCCATCACTCATCCATTCAGTCATTTACCTATTTATTCATCCATTCATTTACCCATCTGTCCATCTACCTATCAACCTATAACTCTATCTATATATTAATTCATTTACTCCTTTCTATCTACGGATGTATCTATTTGACTATTTACCTCTAACCATGCACTCATTCAACAATCTATCTCCGGCCACCCATTTACCTACCTATCTATTCATCCATCAATATATCTATCCATGTGTATCTATTAATCTAGCATTCTATCAATATATAGATTCTCTGTGTATGTTTTTATTTATTTATCAACCATCTGTTTAACTATCTATCTATATCTATCCATTCATTCATTTTTCTATTAACTATATATAACTTATTTATCTATCTATCTACTTATCTGTCTATTTGCTTAGGTATTTATCTATCTATCTACTTATCTGTCTATTTGCTTAGGTATTTATCTGACTATCTGCTTATCCATTTATTTATCTATTGGTCCATTCATCCATCAATCTAGGCAATCATATAACCATCTATGCAGCATAGATGAATCATAACTATAAATGAATGGATTAATTGAATACAAAGTTAAATAAATAGATACATAGGTAAACACACATAGAGATAGATGGATAGATTAATGAATTGATGGATGAATAGATAAATGTGTGGTTGGACAGACAGATAGATGGGAAAATAGGTGGACAGGAATATAGTTAAAAGTCATATAGATAGTTATATCAATAGATAAATAGGTAGGTAGATACATAGATAAAAGTGCAAAGATATAGATAAATAGAATGCATTGACCGGCAGATAAATAGATATATGAAAGGAAGGATGGATTTAGATAGAAATAAAGATATATAGATAGATGGAAAATGAATGGATGTATTGATAGATGTCTGGATGTGTAGACATAAACGTCTGAATGAAAAGATTGGTGAATGAATAGATAGATAGATAGATAGATAGATAGATAGATAGTTAGATAGATAGATAGATAGATAGATAGATAGATAGATAGATAGATAGATAGATAGATAGATAGATAGATAGATAGATAGATAGATAGATAGATAGATAGATAGATAGATAGATAGATAGATAGATAGATAGATAGATAGATAGATAGATAGATAGATAGATAGATAGATAGATAGATAGATAGATGAAGGCATAGATGGATAGGTAAATAGATAGGTAGCTAATAGATTTAATAAATGAATAAATGAGTGAATAGAAAGATAGTGAAATAGTTGGATAAGTGATAAACAAATAGATACATAGACAAGAAAACAGGTAGATAAATACAGAGATATATGGTAGGATAGATAAATGAATGGATAAGTGAATAAATAGACATCCAGATAGATACATACATACAAAAATAGGAAACTATGAAAATAGATAAATATACAGATATTGGATAGATGGATATACAGATGGATAGATAGATGAATTAATGGATGGATATATAGATAGAAAGTTATATAGATAGGTAGATAGATGGATGATAGTTGAATAGAGATAAATAGAGGGATTGATAAATATAGATACTGGATGGATAGATTGATGAATGAATGATAGATAGATAAACATATAAGAGGAGAGAGAAAAGAAATAGGCAAATGCAGAGATGAGTAGATAGATATATCAGTAGATAGGTAGATGCATAAATAGATAGATATGTAAATAAATATATGGATGGATAGAGATAATTAAATCGATGGATGATCATTGGATAAATAAATAGTACATAGACAGAACACATAGATAGATATAGTAATAGGTAGATGGATAGATTAATGGATGAATAGATAGATATTGGATGATTGCATAGATAGACAAATTGGTGAATAGGAGGACAGATAGTTAAACACATAGATAGATTCATAGATAGAATGGAAGAGTAGGTAGATTCATAGATGGATTGGTAAATGGATGAATATATATATATATATATATATATATATATATATATATATATATATATATATATATATATATATATATAGAGAGAGAGAGAGAAAGAGAGAGAGAGAATAGATGGATGAATTGATGAATAGATAGATAGATAAAAGTAGATATATATGTAGATAGATAGAGGGAGTAGATGTATGAATTTATGAATAGATATATGGATGAACGAATAGATAGACAATTATACAGAATGGCAAAGAGATCAATAGTAATGGCTAGTTAGATAGACAAATATACAGAATATAGATAGACTATATAGATAAACTTTTATTAATTGTTTAATAAAATATACTTTTTTTTACTGCTTTTATATTCAAGTCATGACTACTAAACTTTTTCTTTTTGCCTCCCAAATTTGCCTCCCAAAAACAAATGGCTGGACAAAATCTTGGCAGTTTTTCCGCCTTTTTACTTCAGGCCATGAGGGCATCCATGAACTAATCTTTCAATTTTTTCAGTATCAACAAAATAAAACAAATATTTTTCACATAATTATTTTTCCATGTATGCACTTAATAAATAAAAAATTAAAACAAATTTCAAATTTTACCAAAAGAATGTAATAAAAAAAAAAACAAAGAATGTAATTATAAAATTAATTTTATATTTTAATGTTCTAAAATCTAAATGTATTTTTATGTATTATAGCATCACATTTTTGCTTATTGTTACATATTTTAGTCATGTATTTAGTCTCCATACTTTCAATAAGCACATAAGCATACTTTCAACAAAATATGATTTTTTTTTTCTCAAACAAAATATTCAGAACACTTTTTGATAAAACATCTGATTTTTTCTTTTTTTTATTTGTTAACTATTCTGCATTGCAGTTATTTTTCACCAAAACCTAATGACAATGTGAGGCAAATATTCAAATTTTATTTTACTTTTCTAATCATTATTTTAAAGTTGAATTCAAAAATATTCTTAAAAAATCATATTGGAACCTTCCAAAAATTGAAAAATTATTACTAATGTGAATTACATTGAATTACATAATGATAACATGTCCTTTTTTCATTTTTTTTTTTTTTTTACTGGTGATTTACCCTAAAATTGAGAAGAAAGTAAATTAACAAAATCTTTGTTGTTTCCTGTTTGATTTTAGAATCTGTATGCATAATTATAAAATAATCACAAATCTACAAAATACTGTTCTAAATTTAAAAATTGTATTTATTATTATTAAGTTATCATCAAAGATTAATACAGTTAAATCTTAATAGCTTATAAATATATGTTTGCATCATGATTGTTTTTATCATATCAAAGCATTTGTTTATCATAATTTTTTTAGAACTACTTTACATTTCAAAAAATATATATATAAACTTAAACATAAAGGGATTTATATTGTATTATTATGGAAATTTTTTGTGAAATTAATTATAGGTAATTAAACAAAGGCCAGTCAAATGCTGTTTCTCTGTGGCTTAATTAGAACAATTAGGAGAGCATGTCCAATATTGTTTACAATTTTAACATTCAAGAAAGGACCAATCAGAAAAAAAATAAAACATGGCTTTTTTTTTTTAAGTTTTTGTTGTGAGTTACTGCCATCTTTTGATTTGTTTTTAACTAATGACTTAATATTTATGTTAATTCATATTTTTAACAGCAAACTAAATTTACATTGAAAAAATAATGCTAAAATAATTGAAAGAGAATAATTAAAAACAACTGCACTCAGCACCATCATAGTACACAGTCAAAAGTATAGCAATTGTAAATGTTTTTTTTTTTTTGAACTTTTGATAAAATTTGAAATTTATTTTTATTGACAAAATATCCACAACAACGTTATAGGTATTGAGACTCAGAACATTAGATTAACTTCTGAATTCAGAAATGAATCAGCAATTCAAAGCCTAGCTAAGTTAATAGCACAGGTAATAAATATTTATATTCTTTTTAGTATTTGAAAAAAACATTGATTTCCTTCTGGTATATTTATTATTACATATACTTACTATCCCGAATGCACCCCATTTTATATAAGATTTTATAAATGCTCTAATTTATTAAGTGTTCTTGCTTTCTTTCTTTTTTTTAAAAAAATCTCTCTTCTTTTTAATGTCTGAGTAGGTTTTACTTCTTTGCTTTTAAAGGATATTGATAATCATCTTAATCTACAATTGAAAAAATTTGCTTCGATACATATTTTACTTTTATTAAAACGGTTTTAATTTTTTTTTCTGAAAGAGGGAGAGGTTGTTCACTAAACTTATGGTTTGATTTTTATATATAATTAGTGCAATTAAATATTTAGCCCCCACTACCCTAACAAGTTTATCTGTAATTGTCATAAAGATTCTTTAAAAATTACATCAAGTAAAGTTTCTCATTTTATTTTTTAATAATTAGGTAAAAAATTTAAATACATTTCTTATTAGTATCTGTACCTTTAGCTTTATTTCCTATAACATTATTGTCATAATTTTTATGCTGCCTTAATGCATGAGCCAAACCATTTTTGAATACTAGATCCCTTCCAGTTTTCTGCATGCAGGATAATCTCTATATAGGCTCCACAACATACCATGTTTGCTGAATTGAATCTCTTGTTTTATATACTTGTCCAATAACATCTTATCAGTGATTATTTTTTCTTATAGAAAGATCCCAACTAATAACTATCAGTCTATTAAATCTATTTTCATTGTTTCTATTTCATCTTGAAAGGAATATGCAATAAATAAATAAAATCAATCAAAATAAACCTATGTTTGCCTATATAAATAAAGAATAGAAATTTGGTTTCACAATCACTGCAAACCCATTGTCACAATTAGTGCATGGAGATAATCATTGGCATAAAAGTTTCATAATGACTGGACCCTATAGTAATTTCACAATTAAAAATTTTAAGAATAAAGAATGCAAAAAGAAAATAGAAAAGATTCATGATATTGGAAACTTCACCTAAAGTTTGATAAACAAACATATTTTTTTGCATAAAGCAGTAAGTACTTTTGAATGTACTACTAATTTATTTGAAGACATTGTCCATTATTAGACATGGGTGCATCCTGTTTGTAGACTGAGTTTAGCAGATATAATAATAGTTAAAACAATCATCTGGGATTTGTTTCAATTCTATCTAATGGTTTTAGTTAATATGATAAAACTTGGCTAAAAAATATTTAATTATTAAAAGTGACACAATTTATTTACTAAAATATTACCAGATAGCTTCTACACTAATAAATAATGTCATCATAGTTTAATTACCAAATTATAGCTAAATTTATGCCCTGTATGGGTTAATGCAGTTCTGAACTATCTTATGAACTGTTGAGCAATAAAACCATTTTAATTTTTTTTAATTTTTAGCTAAGTTTATTATAGATTTAACTATCTCTATTGATGTGTCATTGTAATATAGAGGAAAGTAATATTAAAGAATGTTAGGCAATTCTGATAATTTGTTCTACCAAAATTTTGTAGGTGAAAACCAGATTGACATGGGAACTATAGAAGATACTGACTGGATAGTAAGAGTTCGTTGAATCTTAATATTTATTCAATATATGAGATAAATGCTTGTTAAGAGTTGTGGCAAGTATTTTACTTAAACTATGTTATTATAAATATGCGACTTTTTCGCTTGCTGTTAGTGAAGCTATAATTATATTATAATGTGTAATATCTGCTTAGTGTTTTCGAGATTTAATGTTCGAATCTCATACTCATAGCTTCATGAATAAAGACTGTTGTGATTTATTGTACACATATGCAAATGAGTTTGAATTATTAATTAGTTAGTCCATTGTTTGGAGAGATCAAAGCATGTCACTCTTCTATTAATGGCACTGAGATCGTTTGCTAGGTAAAAAGCTTCTTTAACTTTTAGCTTCACTAACGTATGCGAAAAAAGTCGCATATTTATAATTACAATTTTTACTAGTGAAGAGAAAAACAATTTATTAAACTATGTTATTAATAAAAATATATGTTGTTAGATTACAATCAAATATTTTTTTGTTGATATTACTATTCACTGTCACATCTGGATTATTTTTATCTTCTGCTATCTTTAAAACAATCTATAATCTGGATATAATTAGCTTTTGATTATACTTTTTTTATTTTACAATTTTGATAGAATAAAGCCAAGCATATTTGAATCTACCTTATAAACTTTGTATTTTTTAATTTGATAATTTGAATTCTAAAAATTTTGATCTTTATTATTACTCCCTAAACTGATTTGATTTACCTTCATTGGTATTTTCATCAAATTCATTTCAAAAAATATTTTTAATTGATAATCTTTCAGCTTTTTTAGTAGATTACTATTAATACTTTCTTCTTCCACTTACCCAATCTCATTATTGTATTACTTAATAATTTCTGCCAGCTGAAATCATATTTTTTGAAGGCCTAAAACATTCCAATACAAAGTAATTTAATTTTAAACTATTATGTTTAGAAGCATGACATCCCCATCATCCATGGTGAGGATTGCACCATATTATAGTCACAATTATATTGTTTTATTTTATATTTAGTACACTAAAATTTATTGACCAATGCAAATTAATTTAGAAACTAAATTCTTAATCCAGTAATACATGATTTTTATTTAATGACTAATAGTGAATGATCATCTAGTTTGCTTCCAATCTGTCACCTAAACAAATTTCATGCTTTTAATCACTAAAGCAAATTCATATATTTCAATGACTTTCTGATGAATGAATCTTATCTTAAATTTAGGCATAATATTATGATATATTGATTTAATTAATAACATTGTGATAAGGACTAGGAATGTTGAGTTAATTGTTGGATAATTTAAAACTATGACAGTAAATTTTATTATCTAATAATCATATTAAAATTTTCATTGTAAAAAGTTTTACACTCCAATAAGCCATAAGGTTAGCATATGTATAAACTAATGCTGTCAATATCACACCATTTGTAATGCATTGCTACACATAAATACTATTATTTTTAAATGACTTAAAATCTCATGTAATTTTTATCCAGTTATTACAAACTTATTATGGTGTGTAATCATATATCTCAATAAGATATGAATTTCTTGTGGATTTTTAAAATTTAGCGCTACTGTGTGGAGAGTTTTGTCTCTGTGTAAATAGCTTGTGTAAGCATAAAGTATGGTATCATGTGATTTGTAATGGTTTAATACCAATCCTGTCTAATGTTTCATTAAGATAATCAATACCTTGCAATAGGTAGAGCTTTAATCCAGAATCCTTTAGCACATATGCTGTCACTTTACACGTTTGTAATATCGAATGCAATTGAAGATTATTTGTCTATTTTCAAACTATCATATTAGTAATAATAGCTCTTCTAATTTTCATTTTTTTAATTTCCTGATTCATTTAACTTTTGCAAATCATAACATATTTTGTCTATATTTAGACAATCCCAAATTTGTAATTGTAATATATATACTTGGACCCCACTTAGTGCCAGACATTTCTGTAGAAATTCACCAGAGCAGTAATCATTAACTTGTATCCATTATTTTGATTTACAATTGATTATTCACTATATAATGATCTTTAAAAAATTCTTATTTTTGTGGTCATATTGTAAGACTGATGACATCATAGGATACTTATTTTATTAAAGTTATGTCATCCAAAAGCAAATTAGTGACATTCATGTAAAAATGTACAGAATAGAGTTTATTCATTATATATATATATATATATATATATATAGTAAACAATATTACATTTTTATATACAATATTTTGATTATAAACTTAAAATACTTTAATGTACAGTATGTTTCTTTATTTCAATGTTTTCAAATGTTTCTATAAGACAATCAGTACTTCATTATGACATATTCAAAATAAAGATTTTCATCTTTAATGACTATAAATATGTATTTTATTCAGTATCATAAATAAACAAAATAATATTTTGATGATGTACAATAACTAAATATATTAATTTTAAAGTATGTATGTTAGATTCAAAACTATATATTTATCCCTTTTAGGGATTTAAATTCTTATGAATTATATTTTGCTTGTGACAAAAATTATGATCATTGTAATTGTCAAATTTAGTTTTTGTATATGTTATTTTAAAAAAAATGGTTTCAATGATTATGCAGTGAATAATCAGCTTTACATGATCAAAGGCCATTCTATCTTTTCCAAAGACTTTATCATGTGGTTGAAGTGTTAGTATTCATTCATTTTATATTTAAAATCCAAAGTGCATGTGCAACAGTTTAATGCTGTTTAAATATTATTGTTTATAAAAAAACATTGTGCTATATAAAATAATTGACTTATGATCAAAGGTTACTAAATATTGTACTTTAATATTTAATTTCAAATTGTGTCTAATAGTTAAAATATTAAATTAACTAATTTTGAATTAAAATTTTTTAATCAAATTAAAACTGCTATCATTGTAAATCCAATTATAGTCATCTTTATAAGATCAAGAATTACTAAATCTAAATTACAAATAGTGCTTATATTACTTATTTGATTTTAAATTATTTTGTAATTTGTTTTAGATATACAAGGCAATAGCAGACATTGCAAAAGTAGAAAAAGTATAGCACTAAAAAAATACAAATTTTATTCAGCATAAAACTAAAAATAAATTTGGGTCATATACTATTAATGTCTAAGTTTTAAGTGTATATAGTATAAATATTAGTTTAATTATTCAGTCAATGTATTTGGAATTAAAATCTTTATGAATGCTAAATTTAATCAAATCAAAATTATTGTAAATGTATTTTCAGGGGAGAAATGTGAGAAGTATGATTTCATGAATTATGCACTTAATAATAAATTTTGTTTGATGAAAATGCAATATAAATAAATTGCATCAGATTCATGCCTTAATTTTTATTTAAATATCTTATTGCATAATGTACTGCATTATTCAAAAAATGTCTAAGTCATTTCAAGAAAATGACTATGACATTTAATAAAATGTGAAATTTCTTACCAAAAAAAGGTTGTAACTAGTATATTGCATATAAAATGTTGTTTATTTAATTTGCAAAAAGCCTTAAATATTGATTACAATATCCAAACACAGAATCAATTAGATACTTTTTTTCTTTTTTAATATGTCAATTTTTTTAAAGTTAAATGCAATTAGTTTTTGGTAATGTATAGTACTGTAATATGTATATTCTTACACTAATAATAAAAAGCAAGTCTTTATAGTCAATTAAATGAACCGTTATTAATCATTGCTTTTTTAATTCTAGGTAATTAAAATAAAATGAAATTTCATGTTTGGTTTTTTTTTTTTTTGAGGATGATGAAAAACAATTGTATAAAAACAAAAAAAAATTGTTAACTGCAGGCTTACTTTCCATTTCTCAGTCCATTTTGCTATATGTTTGCACAGTAAAAGCACCCCTAGAAATGTTTTAAACATGGAATCAGAGAAGTAACTAATGGCACTGAATACAACATTATATCTTCAATCCATGAATCAAGAAATTATCACAACCTTCAAGATGTGTTATCTTCAACATCTTGTCAACAGTTTGGATAAGGATGCTGATAAGACAATGCCACAACTCTGGAAGTAATCTAATACAAAAACTGCAATTGATTTTATAGACAGTGCATGAATGAAGATCATTATCACAACTCTTAAACTTCAAATAAAGAAAGTCTTCCTGGAAATCATTACAGATGCCAAAATCAAAAAAAAAATTCACCTCAATCATATAAAATATAATATTTGGCCAAAGCAAAAAAGCAAGATTTACAGAAGTTGATGATGGTAACATTAACTAGCGAGGAATTAGTGCAACTGGATAAAGAAAAGGGAAACATAAAAATATAATCAACAAACCTGTAGAGAAGAATCTAACATCAAGAAGCTGAAGGAATTTATTTCACATCAGGAGGCCTTAGCAGTAATTAGAATGAACTTGACTGATTTAAAATGCAGCATTAAATTTAAAAATACCTTAAGTCAAACAATCTGACCTTATAAGATGATGTATTAAAAGAAAATCAAACAAACATGTCAACTATTCATTCTAAACTTTTTCTTCAGAGATCTTCCGCAATCAACATCTGGTGTACTTCCTTCAAAAAAGCAATAATATACAAGACTTTAAAAGACAGTAAAAGACTGAAGTCATGTTTAATCGATTTGCTCAAAATATGAAAATAAAGATTGATTATGATGAATTAGAAGAAGTTAACAGTTACAAATATCCTGGTTAGATTATTATTACAGATGGAAATATAATGGATGAAATTAATCATAGAATTAAACTTTGTTGGAGTCCTTTTGGTATAAATAACTTGATATTAAAAGGAAATATGCTTATGTATTTGAAAAGGAAGGTCTTTAACAAATGTGTTTTGACAGTTCTTACTTATGGATCTGAGACTTGAACACTTAATAGAAGAGCAATGCTGAGGCATTAGACCACTCAGAGAAGTATCAAAAGATGCATTCTGGGAGTAACAAGAAGAGATTGAAAATGCAATGTATGGGTAAGAGAACAAACAGGTGTTACGGACATCATTGAAAAAATTAAAAGGTTGAAGTGGTGTTGGGCTGGACATATTGCTAGAAGAGATGATAATAGATGGGCAATTGAGGTCTTAAACTAGGTTCCAAGAGATTATAAATGACCCAGAAAGAGGCCACATGTGAGATGGATGAGATGAGAAGGTGTGGAGGGGTGATGTGGAGAAGAGAAGCTAAAGATCAGAAAAGATGGACTGAACCTCTGAGAGACCTTCATCCTGCAGTCGATTGATAATGGTTGTTGATGATGATGAATGGCTCTTAGAATGAGCATTTGATAAAATGACTCAGAAAACTAGATAATGATGATTGATGCTTGAAACATAAGATAGAATAACTTTAAGCTAAGTGTTTTTTGTTTTTTTTACATAGATTTAAGTTGCATTATCATTCGCGCATAC
Source organism: Epiperipatus broadwayi (assembly GCA_028023455.1). Classification (NCBI taxonomy): domain Eukaryota; kingdom Metazoa; phylum Onychophora; class Udeonychophora; order Euonychophora; family Peripatidae; genus Epiperipatus; species Epiperipatus broadwayi. The sequence continues at coordinate 4,607,724 of JAQFVV010006197.1, forward strand.
ATACGATAAGTGTATACTTGCATACTACACATAGCACAGTTTAATGTACATTAGGGGTTGTTTTTTAATTATTACATATACTAAGTTAATTTGTTTGTTAATATGATATATACAGTTTATAGTTTAATTTTTCATTTTGAATAGCTAGCCAATTTTTTTTCCATAGAAAATCATTGTAACTGCTTGCTTTAATATGATATTATTGGTTTATGATGAGTTTTAGGAAATCGATTATCCATTCTAAGTAAAGGTGTATATATACAGTATATAATTATACTTTTATATTGACGTAATTGCTGAAATTTATCTAACAATCGCTTTGTGTTTTAATGATAGAGTGTCAGATTCAGAGCTAAAGATTATGGATTAATACTCAGTTAAGTAATGTAAATTTAAGATAAAACTCGGATCAAATTAACTGAATGGAAATATTAAATGTTTATTTTGCTGGTAAAATACTCCAGTGTTGTGTAACTATAGTAATCTCCGGAAAATCATCATACTATTATTATCTCATTATTAAAAATAGGAAGCAAGCCATTTCCAAAACTTTTTCAGGCCCATTCAAAAAATTCAGTCTTCCCCTTTCACTTTTTAGATCATCTTCTTACTCTTTCTATCTCTATTCCTGTAATAAATTATGAAAACTTACAATAAGACAAAATGCAATAAACTATGTGCAATTTATAACAAAAGTCTATTTAAAGGGAGACAACAAACTTTATTTAGTTCACTTGAGTGAGTTGCGAAACATACACAATTAAAGTTAGAGCGTTTACTTCCTATAAGGTATTAGCAATAAGACGTTCTCTTTTAAAAAAAGATTCTCTGCATTGTTTGTCTATTCCATTCAGAACCCTTTATCACAACTGTATGTAGTTTATCTGATTCTTTAAATCTCCTTATCTTTTCTAACACATGCTTTGTAGTTTTTTTGTCTTTAGATGTAGCCTATTCATATATATGTATGCCTAATCCAAATTCATATAAAGTGTTGTTTTTAAAACAATTCATTCCAGAATAAAACCCATACATTTAACTAGGAAATGTTTATACATATAAACAATATATTATTGATGCATAGTAATTATCATATGTTTATGAAATAAAGTATGAGTTTACAAAGTCTTTGCTTTTAAGATTAAATTGTTAGACACATTTTGTCACATATAAAAAGTTAAGTAATAATTATTATCTAAAATATTTTGAATTATAATTAGTACTTAAAACATTAAGCGAAAAAAAAAAGTAACTAACTAAAAAAAAAAAAGAGTCTGAAGATAACAATTCACATAACTGAGCTAATCGATTTTTTTTTGTCTGGGTCTCAAAAACAGTATTGTTTAAAATATTAAGATAAACAACAACAAAAAATAAATATTGTTCTAAATGTTCTCTTTTGTGTAAATTTGTAAAGGTTTTTTTTCCTCCTACATAAAAAAAGTGATGTAAACAATAAATATTTTCTTATTAAAGTAACATTGTTTTTTTTTTAAAAAAAGAAAAAAAATCTTGCCTAAAAAAATATATAAAGCTAAATAATTATCAACGCATACATAAATTTCAAAAAGATGACCAATACCTTTTTTTTATTATACTAAAACGATAAATATGAGGGGATTTATGAACCTAGACTTTTAAGCTCCCTTCAGCCATTCATTCTCTCTTATATAACCGATCACATAACCACAAACATTCCAATATACATATTTAATGCTGAACCAGCACACATCAGTTGATTCGGATAATCATCTCCCACACACATATACAATCAATGCCCGTTTATATTAAAATAGTACATCTTCAAACTTTAATAGACAGGCTTCAATTTTCTAAACTTTAAAGTTATTTAATCAAAATTAAGAAAGAAAAAATATATCCTCATATATAAGTATTTAACAACATATTGTCATTATAATCTAATATTTTTCTATGCAATTTGCTATCAGTGACAAAATAATGGATTTGATGGCTAAAGATCTCTGGGTGAAGCACATTTTGTCACTGCTGATGCATGAATGTCATATTATCATCTGAGCAACTAATCATTCGATTATTAATTGATCTGTATACCATAATATAGTAGTAAAGTGATGTTAAATTTGTAAGTTTTTGTATTAAAACAACTTGTCATTTCTGTTGCTCTGATTCAAATGAGGAACTAACAATCCTACTTGCTTTTTATGACAATTCAGGACTTTAATAACTTTAATAAAAATTAAATATGAGAACTTTTTCCAGTTTCAAATGTAAAAATTCTTATGGTATAATATGTTAATCTTCCAAGGTTAAAATTCTAGAATTATTTTAAGATTGCTAAAATTCCCTTCTTTCTATTTAAGTATTTTTATAGGTAGCCAGCTATAGTTAACAGTGCAATATTGAACAGCAAATGTATACCTAGCTATTTTAAAGCTAAAGAATAAAATAAAAATGTAAAATTTTATTAAGAAGTAGACTTTGCAATGTTATTATTATATAATGTTAACACGGACTATTTGAGCTAAGTGGTAAAAATGAATGAAGGATTTATGAGTTACGTGACTGGAGTAATTTCAAGCTGGAGGTAGTTAAAAATATTCAATTTAATGAAGTAAATGAACCTATTTAGGTCACCCTGACTTCACTTGATTTTACAAGTGCATTTAGCTGTCATATTAAGTTTACAAAATGTTAAACACTTTACAGTTAAATTTACCAAAATAAATACTCAAATAAGCTTGAAAAAAGTAATAAAATGAAAAAACTTAATGTTTGTCAAATTTAATATTGCCACAGCAAAAGGAGACTATGAGTCCAATGTAATGCCTAATGACTTATATTGCCACCCATAGTCTAAAAAAATAAAACTAAAGAATTTTCTAATCATTTCAGAGGAATCAACCATTATAAATATTAGTGCAACAATATTAATAATTCTCAATCAAAATAATAAATAAGTTTAAAAAATTATAGAACAAACAAAAACATGAAAAAAACAAAAATGTATGAGTTTAAAAAGGATCAAAAAATGATTGCAATAATAATGTAATATTAATTAAGAAGCACTTAATATTTTTAAAAAAATTGCCGAATTAGAATTTTAAAATTGATATAATTAAAATAAATGTCATTGACGCTTAGTAGCAGATGTGTTTTTTTTCCTATTGAAAATACTAATTTCATTATATGTGGGATTCAAACTCAGACTTTAACATGACCCACAACTCTCAATGCCATCTTAAATTGCTGACCCACCTGATCACACACATGTTAAAAAAATAAATAATCACCAATATACATATTTCATGCTAAACCAGCACTCATCAGTTGGTCCAGATTACCATCTCCACACATATATACAATCAATACTCAGCTTTATATTAAGATAGTCAGGTTTTCAATGAAATGGAAGACTGAAGAGTTGTGGGTTGAGTAGTTTGAAGCCTGATCATTAAAGTATGAAGAGTGGCTATCTTAATATAAAGATGAGTACTGATTGTATATATGTGTGGAGATGGTAGTCTGGACCAACTGATGAATGCTGATTTAGCATGAAATATGATTATTGGTGATTATTTATCTTTTCAACATGTGTGTGATTAGGTGGGTCAACAATTTAAGATGGCACTGAGAGTTGTGGTTCATGGGAAAGTCTGAGTTCAAATCCCACATATATTATATATATAAATGCAGGTGTTAAGCCTGTACAATGTATTAATTTCATCATAGTAAAGCTTATAATAATTTGATAACAATATAGAACTCTACATGAAACCTGTTTATTTTCTTATTTGGGCTAATCCAACTTTTGTTAAAATTTCAATATAAAGCTTTAGTGAAAAGTTTATATAGGGTTGACAAAGAAAACAATAGTTATTTTCTTTAAGATCTTTCTTATAATGATCTGACCAGTAGATTAATTGAAACTAATTTTCAATATACTCACCAGTCTTGTAATGCTAAAGAAGATACTACAAGTTTTTATCTAATATTGAAAAAACAGCCTAGAAAATGATTTAGCTTGGGTTTAAACCTTAATATTATTGGCCCTGTACTCTTCTATTTGGATTGCCTTGATAGAATGAATGACAGATAACCAATACATTCCTTCAACCCTATAAAAATAAAATAGCACATTTAAAAAAAACATAATTTATCAAAGATCATAATAAATTCATTTATATGCCAGACTATTTACAGTGTTGCCATTGTTTATCTTCTGCATGACTTAATATAACAAAGGTATTAATGTTCTATAACATTTACTTCTATCAGGTTCACAATATTATCATCCAGTCTTAAAAGATAATTTTAATGATCTTAACATTCATTTTTACTTTCTCTAAATAATATATTTCTTTAATTAATTTTCATGTTTACATACTAAGTTTACTTAATCTAATACTAATTATATTGCTGATACTAATGTAACTTTAATAGATTGTGAACACATTATACATACTATTGTAATTTCAATTTAGATTTATGGTCATTCAAGTATATTGTTTTGGAAATAATTTTTATCCCCATCATTTTGTACATTATTTCATTATTAGCATAATTTTTTTAAAGTTTTTTTTTAATTATTTCAGATTATTATCTTAAAAGTAATACCTATGTTGCATAAGACAGTCAAAAGATATCAAAGTTGAAATGCTTTATAGATAGAATCAAACAATAAAATTATTAAAAAATATATCATTATGTCCTTAGTTAATATAACCATATATATTTTACAAAACTCAAGTCATGCAAATAACACTTAAACTTTTTTGTGATGCATATAAAGCAGAAATATGTTATTTATATATGAAGAATAAAAATAATATTATTAATACCATGTTTTATTACTGAAATATATACATAGGGTTTATGGTGCAGAACTATGGAACTGTTCACTACACTCAAATAAATACATTGTATTCACTGACCAATAAGTAATAGATAGCTTCATTATAATCAATATTATCATATATGGTAAAGCATATAAAACTCTGATTTCAACTAGAAGTCATTTTACTAGTATTCAACATGATTAATCCACATTACTTGAAACACTGGCTGTAAATCATAAATGATGGTTATAATCAAAAATAAATTATGTTAACTCAATATTTTGCTGTAACTTTATTTCATTTAAGTAAGATGTGGCCATAAAATAATTTTAGATATTTCTAATGGCAATGTAAATTTTCATGATTAATAAATCAAATCCCAAAAGAAGACACTTAATGAATTGAAATTTGCATTATATGTGTATATGACATGCATACATCTTTCATGTACTAACTTTAATTTATTTCTCTTCTAGTAATTAAGACATTTATTTAATCTTAATTGATTTTACTTAAACCCTTTCAATTTCTTTACATAAAAAATTACCTTTATACCTGTTAATAAAACAACTATTACCTGAATTTTTATAAAGCAATATACAGAACATAATGTTTAAATAATTGTATATATTACAAAGCAATACATTTCAAGACCTTTTTTGTTCTTTATTTTATTATTTACTTATTCTCACTACAAATAAATCATTCTCTCCTTTCTTCTCAGTACAATTTTTTAAAATTTTGAAATGCATTTTAACAATAATGAATTGGAGATATAACATACTAAAAAGCATGCTCGATTACATTTAATATATATATATAATCATTTCTTCATCCAACCTTCAAAATGTTTTGGCCAATTTATTAAAATCAACAATAAAAAAGATAATAATGAGTTAAAAAAATATTGTATATAAAAAAAGATTATATAAAAAGAAACTCTCTTTATTCAAAAAAAAAAAAAGGTACCTTAATAGCAAAGATAAAATAAATTTATGTCTGGAATCTATTACTATGTTTTTTAATGATTGATTTCTTTTTTTTTTTCTAAAATTTATAAATAAAATTCTGTGTAATATATATAATTTACTGTCTGGATTCATGGCTTTTTGATGTCCAAATGATTTGTGAATATTCATATGTATTGTCTCTGAATTATGAAATGTTTAAAATAAGCATAAAAAGACAGCAGAAAGTTATACATTTAAAATAGATTATTAGGAGTTTTACATTTTAAAAGAAGTTTTACACTATAAAAGAGAATTCAAATTTTACAATCAGGAAAGACTTAGCATTTAACAATCTTCTTTGTAGATTTTAGTAAAGGTGTTGGTGAAAGGCAGATTTTTAGAAGGAAGAAACAAAAGCAATAGTTTATAAACAGAGCTCTGAGAAAATTTTACCGTTTAGCTGTTTCCATTGCAGTTAGTTTTGAAGCACTTGGGATGATAATAAGTTGACACTTGATGATGATGCACAGTTAACAGAGATTTTCCATGGGCTACTTTTGCTGGTGATGGCATTAGGTTTCATTGGACCAAAGTTCTCCATTCTCCATGAGGAGAGGCAGTGAATTATGGTCTCTACTCGAACATTTTAAGGTGAAACCAATGTGAATTCGGCCTACAGTTCACTTAATATATATATATATAATCTGATTGTTAATAAAACTTCAAGTATTTATACCTTTTGAAATCTGCCCACCTGTTATTTTTTTTATGTAGCTGAACAATCCATTTAATTATTTTAGCAAAACATTTAATTATTACCACTGGTAGAAAAACACATTTATTTATTTAGAAAAACAATTTTAGTGATAACAAAGTAATTTAGATTCTGTTTTCCTGCTTATTTTGTGGTCAACATTTTATATTTCAAACAACATCACGCTGTTTTAGGACTATTTTAGGACTAAATGTGTGACCTACATTAAAATCTGTTTACAAAATCGAATGTTATTTTGACAAAAATCACCTTCGTAATTAGTAGAAAGCATTTTATAACCATATGTGGCCGAATAAATGCAGAATAACAGGAAATATGCATACGCGAGTTCAGTAATACAACAATAAAGTTGCTGAATAATTTAACTAAAATATTTCCTAAACTAGAAATATCTATAAAATGAATATACATATCTGTAATACATATACCATTAATATAAACAATTTAGACTAAAATATTTCCTAAATTAGAAATATTTATAAAATTGATACGTATCTGTAATCTATACATATTTAATTAAATTACAGACATACTGATCATATATATATATATATATATGTGTGTGTGTGATTCTGCATATATAATAATTTAATGTTATTCAGATGAGTATTCTGGGAGGGTTTAAACCTGGCATATAGATAGATGTGTGGGTAAAATAAGTGAAACGGGCAGATGGATGAAACTGACCGTTTCAATATGTAATATAGGGTATATGAGCACAGACTTTCAGATGACCCATCACTCTCCACTCTATCTAATATCACCGATACACTCAAGCACATATATGCTGAAAAGATAAATAATCACCAATATATGTATTTCATGCTAAACCAGCAATCATCAGTTGGTCCAGATTATCATCTCCCACACATATATACTATAAGTGCTCAGATATATATTAAGATAGACAATCTTCCTACTTTAATGGACAGGCTCCAATCTACTACACCCTCCAACTCTTCACTTCTAGTATATATGTGTGGGAGATGATAATCTGGACCAACTGATGATTGCTGGTTTAGCATGAAATACATATATTGGTGATTATTTATCTTTTCAGCATATATGTGCTTGAGTGTATCGGTGATATTAGATAGAGTGGAGAGTTATGGGTCATCTGAAAGTCTGTGCTCATATACCCTATATTACATATACAGACACAGGTATATAATAAGCCTGTGTTTCAGTTATTACATTGTAGAGATGTCTGCCCATCTTGCACATGTATTAAATGGATTATGTCTTGTACATGTGGGATTCAGATTGTCTGTGGGTCAACATGGGTGTGACAAGAATCTCAGCCTCAGGGTGGCTTTTGAGCATTCCATCATCAGATTTTCAATTGGATGGACGGTTGAAGAGTTGGGGGTGTAGTAGATTGGAGCCTATCCATTAAAGTAGGAAGATTGTCTATCTTAATATATATCTGAGCACTTACAGTATATATGTGTGGGAGATGATAATCTGGACCAACTGATGATTGCTGGTTTAGCATGAAATATGTATATTGGTGATTATTTATCTTTTCAGTATATATGTGCTTGAGGGTATCGGTGATATTAGATAGAGTGGAGAGTGATGGGTCATCTGAAAGTCTGTATTCATATACCCTATATTAAATTACTATAATATATTTTAATATTATAAATGCTTTATAAATAATCTCCCCTCACCTATGATATATATGTATCCATTACGCACATATACGAATAATATAATATAAAATATTAATCATTTAAGATATTTAAATGAATATATTAGTAAATATCTATGATAGTGATTATTTTAATAATTAAACAAAAAAATGTGTTAATAAATGTGTATATATGCATAAGAATGGAGTTTGAATATGGTTTGGTGGTGGGAGATTCTCAGTGGGTGAATTCATTTTTACACTTCCTTTATTATGTTATTTTTTAATATTTTGAATAGAAACATTAATAAAGTGCAACTAAATATGTAAGTCATGATTTTATATTTACTAACAACCATTTGTAAATGAGTATGGTCATAACTAATAGGAAAAAAAAAAATTAAAAATAAAAGTTGAAGATAAATTTTATGATGATCCACTAATATTAATTATGCCCACATGTACCACAAGCTGTTTTTTTAATAGCTCGATTGTGGTTATATCTTTCAACTCTTCTGCTATTTTTCCTTGTATTATATTCTCAGCCATATGCTTTAAATTGAAGTAATGATAGTGCACTTTAGGATATGCTTTTTCCATGAATAACATATTCAAGTAATTCATAAAATACTTTTTTAAAAAACGAATATGTTACATACTCAGGCAAATGAAGATGTGTTCTGTAATTGTAGATTCAATATCATCAAATCCAACAAGCATAACTTACTGATTGCTCTTGTCATTTTTTTTGAACCTATGAAGCATTTTTAAATAATTTGTTTTCTATCCTTTAATACTGGTGGAAAATCCAAACAGCAACAAATTATGATTAAAAGCATAATTTGTTAGCTCTGATTTTTTATATTTTATTTGTTGCTTAATTTTGTACAGTAATATATAATAAAATATTTTTAAAAACAAAAATGATTTTAATTAATTTATATTATTTGCCGGCATATTTATAAACCTAACTTGTATTTACAATAAGATGAGCAAAAATAGAAATTAAAATCAGATTCTTGCATTTTTACTTACAGTATTATATTGATAGTTATTTATTATATATTTATAGTATTGTCAATTCGTAGTATCATTTCGATAATCTTGTAATAACCTTTTACATATCGTTCCTCTTTGTCATAATTGTTGACTTTTATATATATAATCTTGTAAAATGTTGTCTACTTCCTAATTTTTCTCTGACTTTTTTTATTAAAGGTTGTTTATGATTTGATTTTATATTTTACTTTTGGAATAAATGATAGAATAATAATAAAACTGAGAAAAGAATATATAGTAAACATCTCTTGTTACTATTTTACGTAAATTGAAATTATTAGTGACTAAATATTAAAATTCTATTGGTGCAAAATAGTCAATAAAGGGAAAAGCAGATGTGGCAAACAACTTATGGATGACATTTAAGAAATTTATATTTTTAGGACAATAATGCTTTTTTTTTGCAAAACAAATAAATGAAGAACCAATATTTTATTGCAATTACGTTTGCTTTTATTTCGTTATTTATATCTCTTACATAATAAAAAAATAAATTGAATATATATAATAAATACAAAATTAGAGTTAAGCATATAAAAATTAATATACCGGTATTAAAATATACAAATAAATATTAACTTCATCTTACTCAATATCTATTACAAGCATATACATTCTATATTACACTTAAAACATCAAGACAAAGACTTCAAACAACTCATTAATGTATAAAAAGATGTATTCTGTTAGTAACAAGAAGTGCTCAACCGTGAAATACTTAGGTGAGAGAACAAAATAATATCACTGACATCACCAATACAATTAAGAGATGGAAATGGGTGGACTGGACATGTTTTTAGAAGAGATAATAATAGATGAATAATTAGTTTTAAACTGGAACAAAAATTATTGTAAAAGACTTAAATATCATATGTTAGATGGATGGATGAAATAAGAAAGTTTGTTAATGTTATAGAGAGAAGAGACACATTTTATTTTTCTTACTGCATTGCCAAATTCAAATAATATTAATATCATCTATGCTCTTTATAACTTTTTCCATGCTTTTTTACAACCCACTATTGACAGTTTTAATTGCTCCAGCAAGTTCTGAAGAAGATTGCTGGAGCAATCAAAACTGTCAATAGTGAGTTGTAAAAAAGCATTGTAAAAAGTAATAAAGAACATAGATGGCATTAATATTACAGAGAGAAGAAATGCTATGAATAGTCCTGCAGTGTATTGAAAATGTTTGAAAATGGTGATGATATATTAAAATAAGCATAAAACTATTCTATGCTAGAATTAAGTATAACAAACACAATAATCTAATACTTAAATTTATTAATAGAGCTATTTGGTTACAAAGTTTTAAATCAAGTAAATGCAAATGGAAATCAAATTTTAACAACTATTAAAATTTTGAATTGAGTGCAAATTGGAATAATATAAATCACAAGTCTAAACAAGCTGAAAACTTTCAACAGCTTTTTTTGATTAAATATGAAAAAGAGAAAGTTGATCATTATGCATTATTAAAACATTTCTACTTATTATGTTTTGCCTCAATGACACTATTTCAGTTACAAAGTTCGAAATCAGACAGATAAAAAATGAAAACCAAATTTATTTGAAATCAAATAGAGAGGAATTTAGAATAATGAATTTTTTTTTTTTTTCCATTTTAATACTAATCAAATTTTGACACATTTTTTCACTCAAGATTAAAATTAATTAGAGATTAATGCTTTAGATTGTTTTGCAATGACAAGATAGGCTTTTCCTGCATAAACATTCATTCCATTAATTATGCACTGAGTATAGTCATTAAATATGTTTGAAACATTTAAAATAATTTTATCTGCAAAATAGATAGTGTGTTTTACCTATGATTATGTCTTAACTGTAATCTTTCATATCTATGTAAATCAAAAAATAATCTACATATTTGGTTATGAACTACAGATTTAATGTTATAATTCTTAATAAGAAGATGATCAGCCTTCAAAGGTTGATTATCTTCTGATTAAAAATTATTAATGAAAACTTCCCATTATGTTGTTATTAAATTAGTTTAATGTTATAGTAAAAAAGTTTGACCTTAATATTATCATCATGTAAGAAATTTGGATATAGAAATGGAATGCAGGTGTTACACTAATGATTCATTAAAATGTATTTCATGTTTACATTTTGACAGCTGTCAACCTAAATACTGAAAAATAATAATCCTTTCTAAATAATAGCTCAAATTTAAAAACATCTGCAAAAAAGACAATCATTATATATATATATTTTTATGTGTCATAGCATCGGCCAGGATGCAAACCCACTAACCCAAGACAACTGCTTGTAAGGCAGCTGTGCTGACCTCTCGACCACCAACGCTTGACAGACAACATACAGCGACAAAAATAATTTTAGAAATAGTATCCACAATCAATAAAGAATTATTTTTTCTAATCTAGTTTTTATTATAAATTAACCACATTAATTTATATTTTCTAAAACATATTCCTCATAACTAATAAAATTTTATGTAATCCCTTAAACATTCTAGAGACTTCAAGTTATCTTTAAAATATATTTATGCTTCATCTCTGATGTGTACCATAGCAAAAATATTGAAATAGTTTTTATTATTTCAAATTTAATATTGTTATAAACACAAAATAACAATTTGTATTTTTATAATAATATGTTTTACAAGTACATATATATATTTCAGCAACCATATTCTCGGCATAATTAATAACTATGTTTGGATCATAAAAAGTAATTACACCTGTAAAATAGATAACATTATGTAATTAATACAATTCCTTAAATATAAGTTACAATATGTGGATGAATTAAAGAATAATCTATATCCTCATTTAAATTACAAATTTGATGTTAAATTATTAAAATTTTATCAAATCTATTACCTATTTTAACTTATGATATAACTATAATTATATTCATAAAGCTTTGTATTTGCTCATGTATGATTATTGTTTAAATATATTTTGTTTGTATGTGATTATTATGTATCATGACTATGAGTGTAGATCATATATGTAACATGTATTTGGCAATATTATGTTTTTTATAATTATTATAAATTATTTTTGAATTAATACAATTTTTCTAAAAAATCTGTCCATTCATATATATATGTGTGTATGTGTGTATGTTCATACATGTTTATATAAGTAGATACATATGCGTATAAAGAAATTGTCATGGCATAAACTTTATTGCTCATAATACTTCTTTCATATACACTTCAATACAAATTTCCTTAAAAAAACTTCTTTATTTTCCTTATAGTTTCGACTGTCCAGCAGTTTTCATCAGAGCTTTATCAAACCTCCTCTGCTTTAAAGTCTTTAAAGCAGAGGAGGTTTGATAAGGCTCTGATGAAGACTGCTAGACAGTCAAAACTGTAAGGAAAATGAAGTTTTTTTAAGAACTTTTGTTTGCATTGAAGGGTATATGAAAGAAGTATTGTAAGCAATATATATATATATATATATATGAAAATATGCAAAGAAAGTAAAAGAAAAGAATAAGAGAAACTTTAATTTCTGTGCTGAAAACATTTATTATTTAATCATCATACTGCTTGAAAAATTGACCAAAATCACTCTACAGAATATATATACTTTAGAACAACATCTTTTATCTGCTATCTAGAGTGTAACCAATATTTACCAGAAATATAACAAATTTTATATTAATAACATAAATTCTGCCAATTAAATGTTAAAAATGTCAAGTATCAATGAAATGATTTTCTATTAATTAAACCTAGTTTAATATGATTAAATAATAAGAAATAATTATATTAAATTCACTTTATTATTAAAACCTAATATTATAAATCCATATTTAAATATGTAATTAAATTAAGCAACATTCCACATAAATAGAAGTAAAAAATATTAATATGATGTAAACTCCTATCACAGTGCTGCTAAAAATATTCATTGTTTGATGACCCTACTATATGATAAAAAAACTGACTAAACACTCTAATGAACATTTCTATTTTTGGTCAATTGTCTTTGTAAATTGAATATTTCATTTTTTTTTATGTTAATAATGTAATTTATTCAGTTTAGTACTGATATATCAATTATATATAACAGTCTTCTATTAATGAGCATATTTTAATATGATTAAACAATAGAAAAGATGGAGTCACATTAAACTCATTTTATTAGTGTAATTAAATATATAAACAATTAGTTATATTTATATGACAGTTTCTCTAAGTAGCTGATAAGCTATATTCTCCAAAATATAAGTATCCTACAGAATAATTGAGTCAGCTTTTCTATGTGTTCAGAGCTTATGCAATATGTTACAGTTTACACCATGTTTTTTTATTTATAGTTTATATTGCATCATTTCTTTATATACATTTGTATATGCTATTTGTTTATTTAATTACATATTAAATGTGGATTCATGATAAAAGACTTGAATAATAAAGTGAATTTAATATAACTCTGTTTTATTTATTGCTAATAAACAATTACTAAATGTCCATTACATTGTTAATAGTTGCTATAATATCAAATCAAATAATGTTGAACTTTGTTATATTTACATTTATCATTAGCAGTGTACTAGGTATGTGATGAGAAATGTCTCAAAATACATGAATTTTGCAGAGTAGTTGGTCAGTTTTTACTTGATATGGTAGTCAAATAAGGAATGTTTTAAGCATTGATCGAAATTTATATCACATTGTATTTTATGTACTATTTATTAAATTATATATACATAAATTCTTCATTCATCAGATAGGTCTATATTTTTTTTTCCTTATCAAATTATTTCTTTGGTTCTAAATTCAAAGCCACAAAAACATACATAATATAAATACCCATTTATCATTTTATAAACTGTTATTTTTTAAGCATCTGTCATTGACAAATCATAATTCAATATATTTATTTCCATGATTAGTTTTTTTTTTAAATAACTATTGTTATTTTATTAATATAATAATAATAATAATAATAATAATAATAATAATAATAATAATAATAATAATAATAATAATAATAATAATAATAATAATAATAATAATAATAATAATAATAATAATAATAATAATAATAATAATAATAATAATAATAATAATAATAATAATAATAATAATAACAACAACAACAACAACAACAGCTTATTTCTTATAATTTAAAGGTATAGTAACTATCTACTACATTTTTTTTTTTTTTTACTTTAAAAAAGATTTTCACTATGAAATTAAAAAAATTTTTTTCGTTTTATTTTCTATTAAAAGTCTTTAAAATGTGTTTGGTGACCGAGTGATCAGGACGGCTGCCTTACAAGCAGTTGCCCCGGGTTCGCGGGTTCGCTTCCCGGCCGATGCTTTGACACATGGGGGAAAAAATGAAAACAAACGTTTATAACTTTAAAAAATATTTAAAGTCGTAAAACTGGTCATAATAAAATAAATGTCTGTTTTATTTTTGTACTTTTAATAGTAAATTATTTTTCAGATACGATCATTTATTTAAAATTAAATCTAATAACAATATATAAATGAAAATAATAATTAATAAAAATGTTAATGTTGCTTATTCAACAGTCATCCTTTTACACACCTAGAAATATATGTATGTAAATTGTTTATATCATAGATCAATCCACTGGAGAATGAAAGTATTTTCGTCATTAATCATAGTTTCTTCTATTTATATTCCTTCAGCAAACAAACTTATCCATCCAACTGATATATATCATTCCTGATTTTTTATATTCTTTTAAGATTTAGTTTTATATTTAAGTTGCTCATATAATGTTATATCTAGTTTAGAAATATACAACACACATCTATTTCAGCTAAATAATCCTTCTAATAATATCAATTTATCTATATATTACCTTACTGTATATTTATTTTCATCTCTCATAATAAATTTTGGTATGTAACTAAGTTTATTCACATATGATCTGCAATATAACATTTGATTTTCTATTGTGTGTCTTACTCTTGGATTCATATGTCATTTACCTATCATCATTTCCCTCCATTATCATTATTAGGAATTAATATATCTCAATGTTTAATACATTTTCTCTAATTTATAACCTTTCTTCTTCACATCTTCTCAACAAACGTTTATATTTCATGCATCCATACATCATATATGTAATCTCTTGGCAGACTTTTTATAATATCTTGTAATCCAATTAAAGATTTCAATATCTTACTTAATCATATTATTTAGTAATGTGCCCAACTCAGATCCACTTTATTTTCTTAACTCTTTCAATGAAGTCAGAAAAACGTGTTTGTTCTCTCATCTTAGCATTTCACTTATGTTCCCTTTTGTAAAACCAAGCATACATTTCTCCATATTGCCTTGAATAGTTTGAAATCTCTGCATTGCTTACCAGTTAAAAGTTCAGGCCTCAAATGTATAAATAAAGGAATAAACAAACAATTTAGACATATTTCCTTTAATATTAAGTTATCTTAACAAAAGCATTCCATCCGATTTTAAGTCTGTAATTAATTTATCAATTATGTTTCTATCTGTATTAATAATCTGATCAAGATATTTGCATTCATTACTTTTTATTCATCTACGATTTTTCTTCTGAGAATTAATACTACTTTAGTGCATTCATCTGATAACTCTAGAAACATTTTCTAAACCTCAAATACTCTAGCAAAACAACCACATCATGCACTGAATCTACATAGTTTAAACAATCGCTGTATATGTTAATTTTATTAGCCTTTTATTTTCATTCATTTAATACTTTTTTAAAACTTCTGGAATAAATTTTGGAAACATAAAATCAGCCTGTTGTACATCTTTACCAATGTTTATCTTGTTAGTATCAATATGTAATCTAAACACTTCTACTACATTTTAATTAATATTCTTTAGAATATGACAATATTTCAGTCTATAGCTTGATGATTTAATGCACGTATAAATATTTATAAAATCAAGTATCTTTTTGCAGTCTGGAAATCCAAAGCATAATATCAACTCATATTGATTAATCCTTTCTACAATTTGTCTGATTATTTGAACATGATGTGTTAAAATTACTTTCGAATTCAGATTGTTCTTTTGTTTGGTTATAATTTAAAATTGACTATAGGTAATTTTTAATTATCTTGATAAAGATTTTATAAAGAATGGATAGAAGATTGATAAGTCTGTCATTTCTAATATTTTCTTTATTGTCTTTCTCAAATATCAATACTTCTATTACATACTTCCAATCAATTGGTATATTTTTGTTACTTAAGCATTTGTTATATAGATTTACCAACAATATTTTTTATTTTTTTATTGGCTTTTTTCAGATATTAATAAAAATTCCATGATTTTCTGAAGTTTTTGTTTTCTTCAAAAATTTAATTCCTCATCTCAATTCTTCATTTAAAATCTTAACTATTCCAAATTTGTAATAAGTATATTGATTACTTTGAGGTTTTTTTTGTTTGTTTGACAGTTTTTTTATATAATTTTCCAATATATTTTATGAGATCATTTTTTTAAATAATAGATTTTCTTTCACTTCCAAGATGTTTACACTTTTGAAACTTTTGTTCTACTCTATAGCTTTAGTTGCCAATTTATAATTATATTTTCTTGTATCTTTATCAATCTTTTTCGACTATTTTATATAAACTCATATATTCAGTTCTTCTTATTGGTTCATTTTAAATAGTTTCATATTGTTCTTTTCTTCATATATTCTTTTTGTCTCAGTTGAAAATTCACTAGGCGATTGTATGATTTTTGTGCTATCTATTCTTGTTGTAGTTCTTAGTAGAGTATTATTAACTGTCACCTTATTGATCTTAATTAAGTGTCATCCATATTCAAAATTTAACAAAATTTTTAAATAATTAGCAAGTTATAGTTTAAATTCGTTGGAGTATATTTAAAAATCATGTAAAGTTAATAGCACCTTTTAAAATAGTTTTCATCTATTTAGTTTTATGCAAACAGGTATTTTGCAATTTATAAATCTAGGATTATTTTCTCTAGGTGAATTATTAAGAAAATTTTCTGAGAAATATTCATTTGGATGTTTTATCTCCATTTCTGTTCAACATTGTTCTCAAAGAAAGAATTTATTTTTCTACAAATTTGACAAATGTACAAACTCTCACATTTCTATCACTGAAGCCAAGTAATATAGCACTTTTATCCTTTAATTTTTTTTTAATTGTAGCATCAATGTTGCTATAACAATTTTATAAATTGATCGAAACTTTATGTGGGTTACTGTAGTAGAAGAATGTCAGAATCAGGAATGTGGGATCCTGGGAATGATTCCACTTCTGGCACTTACAGCACTGCAACATTTGACCAATAAAACCATTCAAGTATTTTTGATGTCATTGCAATTAAAAATTATTTATATCATCACAATGAAACTTATAGGATTATATTCTTAAAGTGTCAGAATTGGAACCATTCATTAAATTGAATAAATAATGGTGTCACTCTCTCACTATGAATCTTCATTGCATTTCCATTTCTTATTTATAACAAATTCAACCTACTTGGGCTTCTAATATATGTGTTTTATAATGAAGTATATGTTCATTTTGTTCACTTTTGAAACCAATTGTCTCTTCATTCGTTTGTTTTTAATTTTACAAAGTGCAACTGTGTCTGATTTAATTTCATATAACTCCTTTTCTAATGATGAAAGTGATGGCCATTATTAAATAGCAACAGCTTTGGTTACAATTTACAGATTTCACCTTTGGTGAATGACTTTATTATTTTCTTGGAATAAGGATAATAACTTGGCTTTATAAGACATGATTATAAATATATAAAAAAGATCACTCATTACATATTTATCTTGACTTCAAAAAACTCAACTGATGTTACAATTAACAACTATCAGGAAATTAACAACTCAGACCAAGATATTTTTTAATCTTAAGCTTAGAGATTAGAGTTAATAAACTCCCACATTAGTTGTAGTAGTAAATACAGTTAAACCCAAGTACCTATAGAATGGATATGAGTGGCCATGAGTCTTCCATTTGTTTGTGATCTTAAATCAAAAGGTCTTCAGTCAACAATAAATTCCTTTATGCAGTTCTGCCATATAAAAAAGCACCTAATAAAGAATATTGATTTAAAGTTTTTTTTATAACCCATTGGGTGTATTTTATTTTAATAGTAAATTATTTCCAGCAAAAACATCCCATCTATTGTTATTTCTTTGAATAAATTTATGCATTGTGTTTTATCTGTATTAATAATTTTCCCAAAATATTTAGGAGTTCTTAATTTTCTGCCAAGTTGTATTATTGACATCTATTTTTTTTAAATCACTGGAACATGGCTTGAGTCTTTTTACAGTTAACCTTTAATTCTACTTTTTTTTTTTACTTTTATCTAATAGTACTTAAAATAGTATCTGGAACTTTAAGTCAATGTTTGCAAAATCTAAATATCTTAAATAATATTATTTATTTCCCTATTATGCCATAATGAAAAATCAGTGGAAAGATAGAAGTGCTTAGTCATGTTAATCTCACTTAGATCTCTACCTTGATGTGCCAAAGGTTTCAAAACTACAAAAATGCTTATAAAATGAACTGCTTTCATAATCTACACTTCCAATGTAAATGGAAAAGTCATAGTCATTGATGTTAGCAATATCGTTTTTTAATACTCATATGTTGTCTATTAAATATATTATTTTGTTATATGTTTTTAATCCTATTTTGTTGTATATTTGTAATAATAAAAAAGATTAATTCCAATGTTTTAAACATAAAATAAATATTGTATTAAAACTATATATATATATATATATATATATATATATATTTTAATACAATATTTATTTTATGTATATATATATATATATATATAAAAACCATTATACATTTATAAATATCCAGTAACACCCTCTGTTTAATAGTCTACATTTCAATATAAGAGTTACTGGATATTTGTAATTGTATAATGGTTTATATATTTGTATGATTGTTTCAGTTAGTGTTAACAGTAACTTTATTTATATATATGTTGAAACGAATATTTTCATGGGTTGCATATATAAAAGACATATTTTGGGGGTTCATCCATGTTAAAAAATTTTAAATATTGATATTCCAACGTTTTGACTTGGTCCCACAAGTCATCACCCGTGGATGACTAGTGGGACCAAGTCGAAGATCGGAATATCAATATTTAAAATTTTTTAACACGGATGAACCCGCAAAATATTCTTTTATATATACATAGGATATTATAATATGAAGCACATGCATATTTTGAAAATGTATACAATTCTTTGAATTTTAATATCTGTCTTAAAATATTTTATTTATATTATATTTCTGTAAATAATAATTAAATTATTTTTTATCGATATTTTTAATAAACTTATATCCTATTGCTTTGACTTATCTTTCATTTTATTTAGCCCTATGAAAAATGCTGGTTCAAGGGATTTATTATAAATATAAATTAAATTACATCTTCATTAATCTTTCAAGATTCTAACCAAATAATTAAGTTAGCTGCAAAACAGAAATTAACCATTTGTAGCAAAACAAAACAAAAAAACAAGTATCTCATCACTATATTAATTTCATAATGACAAGATAGTTATCTTTTCTTTCTTTGCAATGAAACCATAGACTAGCTTTTTTGTGTGCTTGAATTAATTGACTATTTGGCTAGAATATTTAAAGATTAAAAAAGGTAGGAGTCAATTTATTTAATTTGTCTTGCGTTGTTAGCCGAGAGGTATCGCAGCTGCCATGCAAGCAAGTAGTTGGTTGCAGACGGTTGTGGGTTCGCGTCCCAGCCGATGCTATGACATATGAAAAAAAAAAAAAAATTTATTTAATTTCAAGTCAGTGTCCTCTAGCTACAACCTATGACAATATATTTTAAAGGCAAAAGATAATATCACTTCATTATCTTTTTACCCCTTCTTTGCCTTTAAAATGTATTATCACATTCTATAACTAGAGGTCTCTTCAACTATATATAGACACTTGCAATAAATTAATCTCAAAATATTATATAAAATATTTAGTAGTGTAAAATCTTATAATATATATATATGTGCATGTGAAATGAGCATAACTTAATGTATATGTAATTAAAGAAAGTGAATCAATCTCTCTTAGACTTTAAATAAAGAGCATTCTATATATTAATAAGATCAAGAAAATAATAAATCATTTATTCTTTAAGATTTTGATATCTATAAGTTTTCTGTTACTAGCATCAGTAGAAATTCAAAATTTAGCTGACATATTAATTTAATTTTAAATTTCCATAAATATTAGCAAGTATAAGCATTAAAATATCAAAACTTTAAAGAGTACATGGTCCATTCTGATTTAAATCCTTGTTAACATGGAGTACTATTTATTCATAAGCTGTGACAGTAAAGTAAACTAATTAAAGCACATACTTTGTTTAGCAGGCTGTCAACATTTTTGCCATAATCATAGCAGCAATATACTATCTTAAATAATCAAAGACTAAACCATCTTTTAATTTTTCAATATTAGCTCAGTTGCATGCTATTGCATTCTGTGAATTAGAAATATAGTGCAATTTTCATTACACCACTCTCATGTAAAGTAGAAAATGTTTTCTATCCATTTTAACACATTTGGAGATGTAATCATAAACATATGATTAAAGATGTGAAAAAGATCCATGAATCCCAATGATTCCTTAATATTATATTTATATTTTCTCTTATTGCAAATGATTATTAAAATCAAACACATGTTCTGTTTACCTTTCATGATTAAGAAAAACTGAATAACTTAGTGAATCTATTTTATCTGTTATACTAATAGAAATATTATTGAATTCTAATTTCCTCTGATTCTATCACAACATTCTTCCATGAAGATTCTTCATTCAGTAGCATGTTAAATATTTACTTTTTTAATAAAATTTAATTTAATTTTTAGAATCAACAATTAAACTATTAATATTTATTAGTAATCAAAAACTGACATTGTAATCTACTTGGCTTATGAGTCTTTGTATATTCCTAAAATCATTATATCGACTCTATTTTGCTTTGAGGTCCTAGTGATGATATAATTATTGATTATAAGTTACACTTTGCTTTACAATATTATATAATGTAATATATAGAGTAAGTTAAAAACAAACTCTTATGAAGCTTCAAAAATACCCTCAACCTCAGACAGCGGTTTCTGCCTCTAGCGTCATCAGTGAGGTGCTAGGGAATAAAAATACTAGAATTAGTCCAGCATTTTATCAATGCCTAACTATTGAGAAGAAAATCTGAAACTTTCAGACATTTAAATGTCCAAAAATCCAGCTATCTAACTCAAATAGCCGTATGGGACTGAACTAAGTTCAGATACACCATATATTAATAGCTCTAGCAATATAAAATCGCCAAAGCATTAATAGCAAAAAACTAAAATTAAATTGATAAAAAATCAAGTCATATGACCTAATTTTAATAAAGCTCCTATTTACAAATGTTATATATAGAGTAAGTTAAAAACAAACTCTTATGAAGCTTCAAAAATACCCTCAACCTCAGACCGCGGTTTCTGCCTCTAGCATCATCAGTGAGGTGCTAGGGAATAAAAATACTAGAACTAGTCCAGCATTTTATCAATGCCTAACTATTGAGAAGAAAATCTGAAACTTTCAGACATTTAAATGTCCAAAAATCCAGCTATCTAACTCAAATAGTCATATGGGACTGAACTAAGTTCAGATACACCATATATTAATAGCTCTAGCAATATAAAATCGCCAAAGCATTAATAGCAAAAAACTAAAATTAAATTGATAAAAAATCAAGTCATATGACCTAATTTTAATAAAGCTCCTATTTACAAATGTTATATATAGAGTAAGTTAAAAACAAACTCTTATGAAGCTTCAAAAATACCCTCAACCTCAGACCACGGTTTCTGCCTCTAGCGTCATCAGTGAGGTGCTAGGGAATAAAAATACTAGAACTAGTCCAGCATTTTATCAATGCCTAACTATTGAGAAGAAAATCTGAAACTTTCAGACATTTAAATGTCCAAAAATCCAGCTATCTAACTCAAATAGCCGTATGGGACTGAACTAAGTTCAGATACACCATATATTAATAGCTCTAGCAATATAAAATCGCCAAAGCATTAATAGCAAAAAACTAAAATTAAATTGATAAAAAATCAAGTCATATGACCTAATTTTAATAAAGCTCCTATTTACAAATGTTATATATAGAGTAAGTTAAAAACAAACTCTTATGAAGCTTCAAAAATACCCTCAACCTCAGACCGCAGTTTCTACCTCTAGCGTCATCAGTGAGGTGCTAGGGAATAAAAATAGTAGAACTAGTTCAGCATTTTATCAATGCCTAACTATTGAGAAGAAAAGCTGGATTTTTGGACATTTAAATGTCTGAAAGTTTCAGATTTTCTTCTCAATAGTTAGGCATTGATAAAATGCTGGACTAGTTCTAGTATTTTTATTCCCTAGCACCTCACTGATGACGCTAGAGGCAGAAACCGCGGTCTGAGGTTGAGGGTATTTTTGAAGCTTCATAAGAGTTTGTTTTTAACTTACTCTATATATAACATTTGTAAATAGGAGTTTTATTAAAATTAGGTCATATGACTTGATTTTTTATCAATTTAATTTTAGTTTTTTGCTATTAATGCTTTGGCGATTTTATATTGCTAGAGCTATTAATATATGGTGTATCTGAACTTAGTTCAGTCCCATATGGCTATTTGAGTTAGATAGCTGGATTTTTGGACATTTAAATGTCTGAAAGTTTCAGATTTTCTTCTCAATAGTTAGGCATTGATAAAATGCTGGACTAGTTCTAGTATTTTTATTCCCTAGCACCTCACTGATGACGCTAGAGGCAGAAACCGCGGTCTGAGGTTGAGGGTATTTTTGAAGCTTCATAAGAGTTTGTTTTTAACTTACTCTATATATAACATTTGTAAATAGGAGCTTTATTAAAATTAGGTCATATGACTTGATTTTTTATCAATTTAATTTTAGTTATATAATGTACTAGATATATCTTAATATATATATATATATATATATATATATATATATATATATATTGTGCCATTACAATTTAGTCAGTAGCTAAATTTGTAGTAATGTGCATGAAAGGAAATGTGGAACAAAAATCATCAGCACAATTTTTAAATAGTAAAGGAAGCTGTAGGGCACCCATGTTTAAACCCTACAAGATCAAATTCTGAAAGCTTAAGACAGAAAGAGAGTGGGGCAACAGTTATGTTCTTTATTTGTTTGTGTGTTGATAAAAAAACTCAAAAAGAGTAGTACACACATTTAATTATTCAATAGTTATTTTTTTTGTTAAAAAGTAAGGTTATAACACATATATAGGCAGTGTGTGTGCATGTGTAAACTATTTAGTTTGTCATTGTCATCTTTCAAAATATTAAACTTTCTTCAAAACTAGTCTGCATTTGCTAGATTCTAATATTTTATTATCTGTTTCTATTCTGTTTATCTATGATTATAATTTGGGGTTCAAAAGTTGTAAGAATTTAATTTTAGATATTAAAACTATAAAAAAAAGCATTTAGATTATGGTAATAGGCCAGTTTTATAAATTATTTGAACGATAGTGTGTATATTGCAAAAATAAATCTATATTTACACATATTGAAAGGTTGGGAAAAAAAGAGGGAAAATGGTTAAATTATTTGCTTCACAATTTTGTGTTAAGGGAGAAAGATTACTTAAGCTTGGTGAGAACTCTAATTTGAAGGTTGTCTCATCTTAGATCAAAAAGACAGAAGCTCAGATTTTCAGAGGTGTAACATTTATGATGGTGGTATGAAGATTCATATGTTTCTGTAATCAGAAGATAGAAAAAAATCACACTACCACTTTAATTAAATGAGTTGGCTCAAAAATAAGGTATAAAATCAGTCTGAGGGAAAAAAATCAGTAAGAAAAGAGATTTTAAAATATTGAAACTAAGGAAAGACAAGCGTTTTAATTCTGACAGATATCAATTTAAAATCTTTTTTTTTTAATATAAAGTTTTTTTTGTTGAAGATTGAACACAGAATGGCAGGTTAAAATATATAGTCTTGTCTGTTTACAAGACCATCAACCAGCACATCATATAAAGAATAAAAAAATGTCTTGTTTGAAATTAAATATTCTCCATCTGATGACTGATTGAAAAAAATGTAATATTTTCAGTAAAAGAAAACATTCACCTGCATTTGAAAGCTGAAGAAAATGATTAATCTACTGATAAGTATTAAATCATTTAGTACAATTATTCCAATGGCTGAATTTAAACCCAGTAAAAATTGAAAATGGGAGAACAACTGATGTACTCCATCTAATAGAAGAATTATGCATAACAGGAAGAAAAGAGACAGTTCCAGTGAACTACAGAAATTGTTTGCTGCAAAAGTATAGACATTCAAAAGCTAAGTTTGAACTCTTGGGACTGGTAATATGAATTTTCATTATCTATTTTTTTATGATATCAAAGACTATTTGTAACATTTTTAGAGATGAAGTTTTATATTTTTTTCTTAGTTAAAACAACTATAATCGATTGAAACCAAAAATTTCTTCAATAATAATAGCTATACCCTTGGGTAATAATTTTATGTTAGCTAAAACTATTATACCCTGCTTATTAATGAAGTTTATTTTCTAAAGGGTATTATTGTATATGAATCTAAGGTTATGAAATGTTATTAATATGTAAAATATTTTTGTACTATTATTTTGTTTTTAAATAATGTTTAGTTATAAGGGGATAAACACACACATACACAGAAATATATTAACTTGTTACACATATATAGTGGTGGGTTAAGGTGAGAATAATAGATATATATAGCAGTAGCAATATTGGATTATTTTACTTGGAGTTAAGAAATAGCAATTTTAGGAGTAGCTTCAATGGAAAAGGGAGGAGAAGTAATTTTAAAAACTTGTTTCTGGAATTCTTTTTCTTTTCAATTTAACTAACACTTTTTCTACTTCATCATTCTACTTTATATGTTAAGTTTAGATGTATAAAGATTCAAAGTATGTGTTCCAAAAAGTGTTTATTGATTTATATGAAATATTTTCTTGTGAATTGAAAATTTTAGCAAATTTGGTATCCAATTTTATATACCTTATATCTTTGACAGGAAAAGGGGAAGAACTTAAAATTAATCTTAGGATTGTCATATAGTCAATTATTATCATTATTATTAGTCATATAAATTCTTAGTTTTATCTTTAAATTGTTTGTATATGTTCATAATGCATTAATAAATGTTAATTTGTTTTGTTAAACAAGGTGTATATATTTCATTGAGAGTATTCTTTATTAATTGTGATCATTCATCATCAATGGTTGAATATTAATTATTTAAGATATAATTAGATATACTAAGATTAACAAATAGTTATGAATTTTTAAAAATTAAGTTTTATGATTAGGCTTAGTCCTAAAGCTGTGGTTGAAACCATTATCATTATCATTATTGTCATCATCATCATCATCATGTTTTAAGTAATGAGCTAGATAAATGTTTAAAGGATATAAATAAATAGTAATTTCATAGTATTTAGTTGACATTCATGAATCATTATAATAACCATCATTCCATCATCTACATCATGCAAGGATGAGTGAATTACCATCCTAAATTAATAGTATAAAATGAGTTAGTAAAACTTATAAAGATATTGAAACACATTTATTATATTAAGATCTAAGAGATGATTACTATCTGAGGAATTTTATATACTCCACTTTAGTTTAAGGATTTTTTATGTTTACCTAAATGTTAGTGCATACAGTGATATGGGTCTAAAAGCAAAATCCTCCATTTTTGTTAGAAATAAAGTACCAAAAAGGGATTCAAACCTGGTACATGTGAAAAGGTTATAAGATACAACTGTGTCTAGGTTCAGATAATCTAGTGGCACCCTGCTAGACCATATTCATTTAAATATGCACTTGACATCAAACCAAGAGATGAAAGTGGGTAAAATCTACTGTTGGATTTATTGAGAAGATATTTTATTTGGTTACCAGTGTACTGACTCACTTGATGTTATTTCCTGAGTTATAATAGTTTGTCCTTAATAATTTGTTTATAGTTTCTACTTGTTTATTGATGATACAATGGCTGTCTAACTAGGGTTTGAAATAGGCCAGATACCAGATAACTGAAATGAATAGTCTCTAAGTATTATCGTTTCTAATTATTGATATTATAATATCTTTAAAAATCTTAAGTAGAAATTGATGAATTAAGCCACCGATATTTTGATTGATAACTAATATTTTGATCATTAATAAATTTCAATGACTATTATAGTTACAGCTTACCAGTCTCCTTAATATATTTGAGACAAGCAATATTAATATTATATTATTCAGATACAATGCCTTTTGATTCATAGTTTGACTCAGGTTTGTCTCAGATGTTAATATTTTATATGAAAACTTTTTTGGCTTCTTTTTATTAAGTTACAATATATATATAAACATATAATTATGATACAACTTCATTTTAAAATTACAGTATGTAAATAAATTAATATTATAAAAAAATAAATTTAAAGAATAGAATAGTGCAAAATGGATATATTTACTTAGGTATACATTAATGTATTAGAAGATGCTCATTTAATCACTCATCAATAATAGTAAGAATAATTATATACTTTCTTATAGTCATAAAAATGGATTTCTTTTTTCCTTTTTATTTTTATGAATAGATGAACATATGACTTCATTATTTGATTTTTTTATTTATTATTCAATAATTATTATTTTATAATTTCATGATTTTTTTTTTACTTTAATAGAATTGCCATAATCACTAGCTTTATACTTTAAAGACATTTAGTATGACATTTTAAATATTTGGGAAAAAAACTAAAGTACAAATCATATAAATGACTCTCACTTAATTAAAATGCAAATAAACAAACAAAACAAAACATATCTTAATGAGTTTACTGTGCAAGTGAAGAAAATACACCATGTGATAACAGTATTTTTCCACATAAAAGTTATGTATGCTTAATTAATTTACAAATTTAAATGTCTTTAATAATTTATTATTTTTTGGGTAGTCTATAAGTAATGTTGCAGATGTTGGATGGTGCATGGATGAAAACCCTATACATGTTTCAAAGCAAAACTTTATTGAACAAAAAAAAAGATTACAACCACAAGGTACAAGCATTAAATTACAATTCAAATATATATATATATATATATATATATATATATATATATATATATATATATATATATATATATATATATATATATATATATATATATATATATATATATATATATATATATATATATATATTATGCAAGTTTTCAGGTTGATTACATGTATACAGAAATAAAATTATAAAAGCATAACTGATAATGAGTTACATTTATATTATTATCTTTTTTTCCTTTCACATCATGCCAGTAAATTTAAGGTGGTGAAATTGAAGGAATTATTGTTCTTGATCTAGGAGGCCAGTGCCTTGGTGTTATGTAGGTGATAATGGTGAGTCTGATGAGGCTAATGCCATTGTGTCTTATTCATTTGTGTAATGAGGTCCATTTGTACTGAATCTTGATGTGCACAGTGAACACCATATCTTGCATGAGAGTGTAGTAGGAATGAAACTGAGTGATTGTAATTAGAGATTAAATTGATTATGTTTATGGAGGCTAGAGATTGGAATGATGTCTTATTAGTGATCATGTGGCTGCATATATGTCCAGGTGGAAAAGTTTGAAGTCTTTGGCTCTGCATTGTTCAAGTTTATTAAGGTATTGGAGTGTCATCTGGTGTTGTTACCAAAGTATCAGAAGGCATATAGAGTAATTGCACAAATGGAAGATATAACATATCCAGTGTAAATTTTAAATATGGTATTGAGTGTGCCAGTGCTCCTGAGTGCATGCCAGAGCTTAGCAGGTATGAAATATGTGGTCCTGGATTTCTTTTTCACAGTATCATACATTGTAGAAAGGATCTATTGTATTGTATAATCTACAGTATTTCAGAAAGTGGGAGGTGAGTAGGGCACAAAAATTGTTAGAAATCAAAAAAACTTCACTTCCAGGGACCATTTTTCAAAGTTTTCAAATAGTTTTCTGCTGTTGATGCAAAGAACCGTGGAGAGGAACAGAGAGAACATTCATATGTAGTAAACTGTATATGTCCCAGGGGTGTAGTTTCCTGAGTTTCAGAGATTTATTTTATGACAAATGTCTTGAAATTGGCATATTCGCAATGATAGGTATCCATATTTGGGGGGTGGCTGGTCTGCGGTGGCTATGTTTATGAACATTCTAGTGCTGGAAAGTGCTTTATAATGATGGTAATAATGTTGACACGTTTATGAATGTGGAAATCTCTGATGGAATGGAGTCCTAACTCATTTTTAATGGAAGGTTGGTGGATGCAGACATTCTCTTCCTGCACCATAATAACTTGATACAAAGTGATGAGATATAGAAGTTAAAGGATTTTGAAAATTTTATAATAGACAAATTGAATTCTGCTTTTCAATTGTAGCAGCCAAATTGGTTTTGGTGTTTTATTTATTTATGGGTTCAAGTGCCTAGTAAGTACTGTGATTGGTAGTTTGATAACTGTGGCTAGTAGAATTTTTAGTGATATAGCTGTTTGGGTATATTATAAAGTCTGTGAGTTGCATGTCATCATCTATGTAGGGATTGTCATTTTGCATTTTTTGGTGTTATTTTTAGTGGGTTTCATTTTTATTGTGAATTCATCTTGGCAATATTCTCCTATTTGGTTACATTGCAAATACTGGACAGTGGTGCAATTTTTAGCTTACATTGAGGTTTTAGGTCTCTTATGTATATGTGAAGTGTGGTCTCTTAGTTGGTAATTTGGGTATGGATATTGGTGGGATCTATATTTTCATTTAGCTTTACTTTAAACTCAAAACTGTTACAGTATATGGGAATAGGAGTGTCCGGGAGGTAGATTGGTTTGAATAAAACCATTTCTTCCAATCATTCCATTAATTTTTAAAAGTCCTGTAAGTTGTAACCTAAATAGATGTTTTAATAATTACAGATATGTGACTATGGTAGTGTTCATTGACAACAATCAACGCAAAACCTCCTAATATCTTATTTTTTTTCCTTAAATCATTTTGTTTGCTCTCAATAATAAAATTCAATAGCCAAGTAAGTATCTAGGGTTAGGGTGATCACCCAATGGAGAATAGAGTCCATTTTGTTTAAGCAGTATTATTATATATAAAATAGGACAAGAACATTACATCGCTAATTGATTTGTTATAAAATACTACTGTGACTTGCATAACAAATATATCAAAGGCTTTAATTAACCCCTACTCAGTCAGTGGCATAGAAAATGTAACAAAATAAGAATGCTGAATTCTGTACAATTGACTAGGCACCAAATTTGATTATGGTGTAACCTTAGTAATTGGGTGAACTAAAACTCAAAAATTTTATAAAGAATTTTGAATAAAAACACATATATAAAAATTATTAAAGAATATAATATTATTCATAATTAATCTTAAATAATTTTTGTAGATAGGAATTAGAAAATTATACATATAAAACATATCAAATAAATATTTATATATTCATTTATTTTTATGAAATAAAATAAGCATTATATTAACAAAAAACAAAATTAAACATAATTCTTTAATAAAAAATATATATTAATATATAAATAAATATATATGTATATCATACTCAATGTTCGTATTAATTCATAACTTTAAAAATTATGTTAGAAGTTCACAATATCAAAAAGGTTTCCAACTGCTGGTCTGCAATATCTAAAGAGTTGCCGACTGCTAATCTAAATGATATAGTTGCTTTTGCAAATTATGCTTCAGAGCTTGAAATGTTGAAAGAATTATCAAATGAAAGTAGGAAATTAGGATTAATGATAAATACTAAAATTACTAAAATAATGTTCAATGGATTTTCTCAAAAAAAAAAAAAAAAGATAAAGATTGATAAGCATAAATTGGAAAAAAAAATAACAACTACAACTAGGATTGCCAATTCCTCTACAAGCTTTATGATAAATGCTTAGCCAGAGCCAGCACTTAAAATATCTCTGTTAGAAACCCCTTCCTAAACCTCTGACCATGGTTTCGTGCTTTGGCACTCCTCAGATCTAGTGTCTGAACCTATCCTGACACCTCTCTGAGGAGTTCCAAAGCATGAAACCATGGTTAGAAGTTTGGGAAGGGGTTCCTAACAGAGATATTTTAAGTGCTGGCTCTGGCTAAGCATTTATCATAAAGCTTGTAGAGGAATTGGAAATCCTCATTGTTTATAACTTACAAGCTTAAGAGATAGGGTCATGTGATCTATGACTCTTATTTTGAACAACTACAACTACCTTGCTCATACTTTAATGCAGACAAAAACATAATGAGTGGAATTAATAATAGAATTAAACTTAAAGTACATATGGTGAAAGTAACTTCATATTAAAAGAAAATATGTCTATATTCTTGAAAATGAACGCTTTCAATAGATGTATTTTATTATTTCTTATTTATGAATCTGAGACTTGCACACTTAATAGAAAGCTACTCAATAAAATGTATTTTTCGTTTGGAGTAACAAGAAAAAAGTAAAAGTGTAATATTTTGATGAAAAAATAAACAAGTGTCATTGACATCATTGAAAGACTTAAAAACTGGAAGATATATTAGTAAAAGAAATAATAATAGAGGGTTAGTTGAAATCCCAAACTGGATCCCAAAAGATTAAAAAACAGTAAAGATTCTCTGTGAAATAGTACTTTAATAAAATAATGAAGTTTATTGATGTGATATGAAAAGATGAATTGGAGAAACTGTATTATATTTCAAATATCTTTTTATAAACCCACCACTCTCAGTGCCATCTCATATTGCTGACCCACCTGATCACACACATGTTGAAAAGATAAATAATCACCAATATATGTATTTCATGCTAAATCACCAATCATCAGTTGGTCTAGATTACTATCCTCACACATATATAAAATCAATGCTCAACTTTATATTAAGATAGCCAATCCTCATACTTTAATGGACAGGCTTCAAACTATTTCAACTCACAACTCTTCAGCCTTCCATTTCATTGAAAATCTGATGATGGAATATTCAAATCCTCCTGTACATGAGGGGTCAGAATGACTAATATGTCAACATGGGTAGGATGACAACCTTGGCACTAATCAGGACTTTGAATGTTCCATCATCAGATTTTTAATGAAATGGAAGGCTGAAGAGTTGTGAGTTGGAATAGTTTGAAGCCTGTCCATTAAAGTATGAGGATTGGCTATCTTAATATAAAGCTGAGCACTGATTATATATATATGTGTGAGGATAGTAATCTAGACCAACTGATGATTGCTGGTTTAGTATGAAATATGTATATTGGTGATTATTTATCTTTTCAACATATGTGTGATCAGGTGGGTCAGCAATATGAGATGGCACTGAGAGTGGTGGGTCGTGTGAAAGGGTGGGTCGTGTGAAAGTCTGAGTTCGAATTCCGATATATTACTTATATAAATACAGGTTTAAACCTGTACAATGTATTAAAGATCTTTTTTTTACACTGGACCAATAATGAAGGAAAATGATGGTAATGATTTCAATTTCGAAATAATAGACATGTTAAAAGAAAGAAATAAGAAGTATAAAATAAAATTATAGAAATTATACTAATGATAAATTTATAACTAAATAGTATAGAAGCTATACTGCAGTATTCGTTAAACTTTTTTTTGTATATACATTTTGTATTTTTAAAATATTTCTATCATTTTTGTGATTATAATGACTTTGGTATTATTATTAAAAATATAAAAGTTTTTTTTAACTACCTTTATACACATTTCCGACTAATGTTGCCGCAGAAAAACAAAATAATTTTAAATCGATTAATGATTCTCATGAGTATAATAAACGATTCACAATGTAACTAACACTTTCTTATGTAATTTTAGAAAAGTAACATTGCAATTTACTTTAATAATTATTTAAAGTTTAATAAATTGAACTTTTATGCGCAAATGTTTATAAAACAAAATGCTATAATCTTAGTTATAGATTTTTTTTCAATGACGTAAATAAATAATTGAATGGTTTTATTATTCGAGAGTTCTTAAGAAAGCCAAGCGCTGGAAATTCCAAAACTAAATTCGATCCAAATACCTTACATTCCAGAGTCTGATATATGTATACATTAGAGTTAAAATAGTCTTCTAATGCAGCGGTAACACATTTTCCTATCATGTCTACAATCTAAATTCGAATTGGCAAATTAATTTTAAAAAATTTTAACAGCCTTTAGTATTTTGGCTACCCCCCCCCCATGTAACCTTTCATTACTGATTAGTAAATGAACATCGCATTAATAAAACTGAATTGTTTTTAAACTATCTTTTCTGTGATGTTTTCATTAAGTCTTGTATTATATTAACACGGAAAAGATGGGAATTATTTATAATTAATACAAAACAAGAATTCCATCATCAGATTTTCAATTGGATGGACGGTTGAAGAGTTGGAGTGAGGAGTGGATTGAAGCCTGTCCATTAAAGTATGAGGATTGGCTATCTTTATATATATCTGAGCACTTATGGCATATATGTGTGGAGATGGTAATTTGGACCAACTGATGATTGCTGGTTTAGTGTTATGAGATAGTGTGGAGAATGGTGGGTCGTGTGAAGGTATGTGCTCATATACGTATATATTATAAAACAAGAATTAGAAAATAACAAGTTGGATAACAGATAGATTCTAATTTTTCTCCACTTTTCTTCCCTGAGAGATTATTGGAGATATTTTTGCTCGGAAATAGGCTACTTAAATATGTTTAAACTACCCACCATACTAAGATTATAGTAGAATTAACACTACAACATAATGGAGGATCTTGTAAAGTGGTGAGTGCATTTCCAACTGTCATGACAGTTTAGCTGTGATAATATAATGGGCATTTCCAGTTTTGTTACTATTCTTTGAAATTTAAATTTGTCATTGCACTACCAAAGTTTTGTCTTCATTGTTCATCACGAAACAACTTTATATATATATATCACATGCATTTATATTTCATCAATATTTTTTTTTTACATATTTGTCTTAAGAATGGATATCATAGTATAATATTTCTAAAACTACAAAAATTCTAATACATAATATAATGTTAGCTTCCAATATTCATTTGGCCTAGTAAGCTTTAAAATATATGTATATTAACGCATGTAAGAATTTATTATTTGACTTAATAACACATTTTTCATTAGATTATTGGGAATGTACTTATATATATATATATATATATATATATATATATATATTGTAACCTAAATTAAAGGAATTCAAAAGGTCCATTGTAACCTATTAAAGTGAAATTCAATTGTATATTAAAATATCATTGGATTTGTCAAAAATCCAAATATTATTAAAGTCTCAAATATTCTAATATTCATTGTAACTTAATAAAGATGATCAAACGATCCAAATGTATTAAATAATTAAGAAAAGATTCAAATATAAATCTTTAGCTTAATAAACGAAAAGCATTGTAGCTTAAATTAAATTATGAGAAGAATACCTGAGTAGTGGCTATTAAACAAAAAGGTCAGACTGAGTTATCAATCATATTAAGGGTCATTGGATTAAATGAAACATATAGATTTCTCAAAATATAACAATATCAATAATTATAAACAAATTATTAATAACAACTATTATAACTCAGGTATATGGAAATCACGTGAGGTGAGTACACTAGTAACTCAATAAAATATCTGCTCAGGTATACAGACAGTAGATTTTATCCACTTTCATTTCTTGGTTTGATGTTAAGTGCATATCCAAACAAATACCAAGTGAATATGGTCTAGCAGGGTGCCACTAGATTATTTGAATCTAGACATGGTTATATCTAATAACCTTTTCACATGTACTGGGTTTGAATCCCTTTTGGTACCTTATTTCTTACAAAATGTATGATTTTGATTTTAGACCCATAGCACTGTATGCACTAATATTTAAGTAAACACCTAGGTAACATAAAACATCTTTAAACTGAAGTGGAATTCATTAGACATAAATCATTTCTTAGACCTTAGCATAACAAATGTGTTTCAATATTTTTTTTTATAAGTTTCACTAGCCCAGATTACTATTAATTTAGGATGGCAATTCACTCATCCTTGCATGAAATAGATGATGGAATGGTGGTTATAATATTACTAAGAAATCACTAAATATTATGAAATCAATATTTATTTATGGCCTTTGAACATTTAAAGAACTCATTAATTAAAACATGATGATGACAATGATGATAATGATAATGACAATGGTTTCAACCACAGCTTTAGGACTAAGCCTAAACATAAAATTTAAATTCAGAAATTAATAATTATTGTTAATCTTAGCATATTTAATCATATCTTAAACCACTAATATTCAACCATTGATGATGAATGATCACACTTGATAAAGACTACTCTTAATGAAATATATATGCCTCGTTTAATAACATAAATTAATATTTATTACTGCATTTCTAACATATACATAAAAATTTCTATATTTACATGAAAATTTATATTAACAATAACAACAATAATCATAATCGACTGTTTTAAAATCATAACATTAAATTTTAAATTCCTCCCCCTTTCCTGTAAATGTATTTCAAAAGTATATTGTATCCACAAGAAAAGTATTTCATATAAAAAAAATATTCACTCATTGGCACACATACCTTATAATCTAACAGGTAAGCAGAATGTTAAAAAAAAATGTTAGTAGAATTGAAAGAGCAAGTTTTACCGAACAAGTTTTAAATCATTTTCTCCCCCTCCCTTCTACCTCTGAAATGCTATACAGTCTTAAAACAAAATAATTTAATATTTCAACACTGCTTATTACATCACATTCGCACACAATTATACACATATAAAAATATTATTGTGTATGTGCGTGTTTATTCCATAATAACAACATATTATTTAAAACCAAAATAATAATACAAAAAAATATTTTACACATTAATATTTCATAACTGTAAATTAATAAACAAATAATTTTGATACATTCAAGATCATTTATGGAACTCAAGGCTATTATTAGTAAGAAATTATTGTTTTAATCGATCTGAATTGTCTTTAAAAGTTCTTTAAATAAAATATACCACTTTATTGCTAAAATTTTATTAAGACTCTGCTATCATAAAGAAAATATATCAAAAAAAAATGTATACTACCAGTTCTTTGTAGCAACTTCTAATGAGTCAAATTTCTCTTGTTTAATGTCTATCTTTGGCAGCAACAATTTCCATGTTTCTTTGGAACAATCTCTTTCTTAAAGTGTATAATTATTTAATGATGATGATTCTATTGAGGTTATTTGCTTTAGTGGACAATTTGGAAATCTTTATATTAAATTTTCTTCTCTTCCTGTCAAGCATGATTCTTTTAGTGGATGAAATACAGCAGTTGTTTTCACGTTTATAAATTTCCTGGGTTTTAAACTCAGTTGCTGGAACAAATAATTGGACTTGATGATTAATATTTATCAGTAGATTAATTCATCTTTCTGATCTTTAAATGCAGGTGAATTTTTTCTTCTTTCTATTTAAAAACATCTTATTTCTCTGGTCAGTTGAAAGATGTAGAATATTATTTTTCAGACAAGACATTTTTTCTTTCCTATATGATTTGCAGCTCCACGATGGTCAGGTCTTGATGGGACACATATATAATTTTTCTACCCCATCATTTCTTATATTTTCAACATTCAAAACTTCATAAAAAAATGATTTAAAAAAAACTATCTAGCAGAACTAAAAATGTTTGTCTGCTTTAGTTTCAATAATTTTTAAAAAGTCTCTCTCACAATTTATTATAATAACAATAATCTAATAATAGTCTAATCACTCAACTGATTTTCCAGACTGCTTTTATATACGATTTTTTTTAATCAACTCCTCCAATTAGAGAGATAGTGTGAATTGCTATTTTTGACCAACCCAAAAAAAAAAAAATCACACACCTGGTTTTCAGACACTTTTGTCTTAAAAAAATAGACTTAATCCTTTTTCACATATATCTGTAATATCTAAAATTGGAGTTTCTTTTCTCTAATCTTAAGATAAGACAATTTCAAAATTAGAGTTTCCACCCAGCTTAAGCTCCCAAAGTGACAAACAATCATTTACAAAAACAAAATTGCTACAAAAATAGATATCTGATTCAACAGATTTCCTCTCTTAACATAAAATTGCAAAAAAAAAATAATTTGACAGATTTAACCCTTCTTTTTCTTTCAATATTTAATAAATGTAAATTTCTGTATGTAATTTACACACATACTTTATCATTTCACATCATTCATAAACTGACATTAAATAATATAATTGCTAGCTTAGTAATTATAACCCTAATATTTAAAATTAAATCCTTAGCTTTTAAATCCCAATTACAATTATAGAAAAGCAAAATAGGAACAGAATAAGATATCAAAATTGATCAAGCATAGGTTAGTTTTAAAGAAAGTTAAATATCTGAAATATAAAACAATTCAATAGCTTACACATACACTGCCTATACATATGCATTATAACATTGCTTTTTAACAGAAAAATTAAATATTGAACAATTTAAATGTGTGTATTACCTTTCTATCAACACACAAACAAATAAAGAATATAATTGTTGACCCACTCTCTTTCTGTCTAAAGCTTTTAAAACTGGATCTTGTAGGGTTTAAACTTGGATGCCCTACAGCTTCATTTATTGTTATATAAAAATGTGATGATGATTTTGGTTTTACATTTTCTTACATGCACATTACTATAAATTTAGCTAATGACTAAATTGTAATGGCACAATATATATATATATATATAATACATATTTTGCGGGTTCATCCGTGTTAAAAACTTTTAATATCAATATACTGACGTTTTGACTTGGTCACACAAGCCATCCACAGAGTTATAAAAAGGTAGAAAGACGGTTGTAGAGGCGCTACAATCACTGGTTTGAATAAAACATTAAAAATCCCACCAATAGCAAAAATGTTAAATTTAAGAATGTTTTTTAAAGAAATCTTTCCAAATAGGAGGAAGTTTGCACATATCATCTTGCTTATTGATACAATCTGGCCTTTTAAGTATCTCAATGGCTTCTCTGATTTTGCATTGGTAGAGATGGCTTGTGTGACCAAGTCGAAACGTCAGTATATTGATATTAAAAGTTTTTAACACGGATGAACCCGCAAAATATGTATTTTATATATTTAACCCGTGCAAATCTTCGTTTTAACATATATATATATATATATATAGATTGAATTAGTATTAAATGTTAAAGTTAATCTTAAATGAGGTAATTCATAATTTAATTTCAAGTTGAATATTTTTTTTTCATAAGTGTTGCTTATAATCATACTGTTTATTAGTTAATAAACTAAAATAATAAGTTTTATAGAGAACATGCTTGGTAATGATAATTAATAAAAAACATCTTAAAAAATTAATTAAGGTTATTATTAGGAAATATATAATTTAAAAGATTTATATTTGATAATGACCATAGGAAACAGATGATGATAACAAATATAGGGGATTTGAACTCACAATTTCAAGCACACTTTAAATATCCACACTATCTCATACAAATGATACCCATGACCACACACATATAGAAAAGATAAATAATCACCAATATACATATTTCATGCTAAATCAGCACTCATCAGGTTTGTGAAGAGTGCCTGGTTTTCAAATATTTACACATGAAGCTTGTATCCTGCCCATCCCTCTTCTATGTATTTAAATTGATAAGGTCCTATACATGAGGGATTAGAGTGACTTGAGGTCAACATGGGCATGGCAATAATGTTCACATCAGCATGGGATTTTGGTTTTTCGTCATCAGATTTTCAATGATAAGGGATGGCTGAAAAATTGGAAGTGGGAGTAGATTGAAACCTTCCTATTAAAGGTGAAGATTTGCTATCTTAATGTAAACTGAGCACTGATTATATATATATATATATGAGTGGAAGATGATAATCTGAACCAACTGATGAGTGCTGGTTTAGCACAAAATACATATATTGGTGATTATTTATGTTTTCTATATGTGTGTTGTCATATGTATCAGTTATATGAGATAGTGTGGATAGTTAAAGGGTGCTTGAAATTCTGAGTTCAAATCCTCTATATTTACACTTAAGCTCCACGTTTGTGAAGTTTTCACATGTTTATGATGATAATAAACAAATTTATTGCTTCAGATTTGTTTAAAATTGACCATTGATAATATAAAAAATACTCTTGGTTGTATTATCAACAATTAACTCCTTGATTATCCAGCAAGGTTTGGTGTTGTATAACTTAATCTATTACTTCCATTACTTGAAAATCATATGACCTCCCAGTGACAAACCATTTAATTATTTTCTTATTTCTTGGTTAAGAAATATATTTACAAAGATTGGTTATGCACTATGCGATTGATAACTTTTCCCCTCATTTATTGAATATAAAAAAGATGTTATGATCAATCTAAATTTACTAAATGGTCATATTATAATATGTTCTATTGTTGAGACATAATATAACTTTAATCTTTAGATTTTAAATTATTAATATTTTATATGGTGATCCTAGGTAGTTTAAAGCAATGATAGAAAGGCAAACTTTTAAGTACAGTTTTTTTTTCAGTTTTGACACTTGGAATTTTTAAACTTTTTATTGACTCTAGAATATTAAATCATTATTAGTATTAATATCATCATCACTATCCTAGCTGAAACTTTTAACTTATAAGTGGAAATTTAATATTATAATTGTGAATATCTATTTAATATATGACATTTATGTGACACAATATATAAAAGCTGGACTTTGTTTTAAAAAATTTCATAGTGATTGTGGGATTAAAGTTCAATATTAAGACTATCTTTAAAGAAGTTGAGCAAGTATAGGTAAAACAATTGGCATGAATAGTTGCCAAAATGTGTAAAACAATCTTATCAGCAAAGCATTTTTCAATTAAGTATATCATTTTTGAAGGATTGCAACATGTTTATTACATAAAGAACTATTAGAGAAATTTAATATCTCATTGACTTATTTTAGCTAGTTCTCTACAATAGTTATATTCTTTGAAAAAGAAATGGCTATTATTTTATTTCAATTACAGAATCTTCATTTTGTCAAAAAAAATTTAATCAAGAGGCCCTTTTATATGGTTAGATAATATAACAATCAAATTGTACAGCTAACACATGAAAATTGTCCAAGAACAATCTGCACACAGTTCCACATTCTGACATCACATAAATCTTTTTTTTTCTTTTATGTCTCACTAACTCAGGAAGATACAAGAGACTCAAATTACCAATAGTGATTGCAATAAAAGACAAATACTAGAATAATGAGAAATTAAGATTTATTCATGTATATACCTAATCACCATGGAACAATCAAATAAATATTAACATAATTGATTGAAATCCTCCAGGAACATCACTCCACTAGTTTTTATCCAGGATTTTAATGTGGGATAAGGTCACTTAGTTATCAGTTGTTGAATGCCTAGTATTAAACTCAATTGTTATCATTTCACTACCCTAACTAGCCTGTAGCAAAATTTATTGGAATAGATATTCATTGCCTCAGTAGGATCACCGACATTGTGCACAGATGATATTGGACCAGTAGACCCTTGCATCTTAATTGTCACTAAATAAATACAGATTTGCTACACAGACCAATTGTAAATATTAATAACTATTAATCCATAACTAATCCCAATCTAGTTACAAGAGTTATCAACCTCACACACAAGCTTAAGAATGTGCTAAAATCATTTCTTTAAAATATACTATTAGGACACTGAGACTAATATAAAATCATTTGATGCTGTAACACTTGGAATTTCATGCAACAACTAAATTATGCAGATATATGTGAATATCCAAGTTATAATGGAAATAAATTTCACATTTTCCAGACTATCTTTAACATCTGTTTTAATAATATTAGAATAAATCTCACCAAATGCCCCAGGCAAAAACCCACATCTACCTGGTATTCATGATTAAAAACTTATAAAGTAATTGGTAGAAATGTGCATCTATCTGATAAATAATAACAATAATTCACTAAATGCAAGAGGCAGGAAGCACATCTGCTTTACACCCATTTCTGACAATCAAAATAACACAATACATTATCTAAGGTAGGAAAAGCATATGTACCTAAATAATGTTCAGAGTATCAATAATGAGTTTCAGAAACACATCGGTACCACTCCGATTTACACATATATAAAACAACCTGAATAATAACACATAAGCTCAAGACAAACTTTAAAAAAAATAATAATACATGGCTTATCTGACACAATCCTCCTCCATGCCTGATGCTTCTAAACCTGCAAGTGCATTTTGACTAAAACTATAGACTTTTATAATAATAAAAACAAATTTTCTTAATTTACTTAATTTGTCTATTTAGCTTTTACTTTATTCAGAAGTCTTTAGCATCAAGGGTTAAATTGTTAATATTTTTTGATCCCTCTCCTAACACATAATACATTCCAGGCTAGTGTAAATGATCATTAATTATACCCTTCCTTTACAATAATTAACTAAAATTAAGAAATACAAGAGAAATCTATGGCAAATGGCAAGAATTTGTTAATTGTTTTATTATACATATCTTTTTATGTTACAACGTCTGGATGGTTAACACATCTAATAAACCAGAAATAATAAGATTGGGCAATCTAACATGATTCTGCTCCTAAAACATGTATATCTATGCAAAATAAATCAATACTCTATAAATAATTCTAAATAAAAATTAAGTACACATAAAGGAGATTAAATATCTTAAAATTTGCATATAAAAGCTCGATGTTTTTGATTGCAATTATTACAACTTTTATATTCGCTAAGGGAGGACTGCTGTTATTATAACTTTGTTATTCACTAATGGCAGACTGCTGATGTGATATATAATTTTTATATTTGCAAAGTGTGGACTGCCTATATAGATTTTTATATTTGCTGCTTGAAAACTGCTAAAGAAAACCATTCATTCAAAATGTAGAAACTACCTACCTTGAAGAATCTGATTAAAATTTGCAAAGCTAAACCATCTAAAGATGAACACCACAGCTCAATATTGCATCCACCATAAACATGCCCTAATATTCTAGTCCAGAACTATTTCTGAACATGGCCTTCATCCTCCCTGACCAGATTACTGGAGATATAAACCTTCATAATGAACTCTAGATAGACATAAACTGTGTGTGCATCACTGGAAGAAATCAGCCAGACAGAACATTATGCCTCAAAGGTAAACTGAACATATGATAGGAAGATTCACAATGATTTTGGTATTATTAATATTACTTTTATGTATTTGTGTAAAACCTATAAATTGTAGGTAATTATATTAATATTTTCTTTTGTCAATTTGTCAGAGAGGGTATTGTGAGTTAATATTTTATAATCATTGTTTTTCTTTATTATTAATGGTAACTATTGTTAAAAGCTTTTGCAGATAATAATACTTCTCCTTTTTAGATCACCTAGCCCCTTTTTAATTAAGAGTAAATGAGTTCAATAGGGGCTTGCATTTCCCAAAGACCATAAATCTTTTGGCTAGCGATTTATCAGTTATACAGTTCTGTTTTTTTAAAACCCACAGAGATTTTTTCTACTATTTAAGATTATGTAAAGTCGTAATCTTTTTTCTTGGCTTTTAGGAAATTAACCTTAAGAGTCATAATTGTAATGATCTTCTTTTGAGTGTTTGCAAGCATTATGACATGCCTAATATGTCCAGATGTTTTACTGGGTTTTAGGGAAAGATTGCTCTGCACTAGTATGTAGCTTGCATACAAAATCGTTTTTTTTTTTCAAATCTCTAATTAAAGGAAAATGGAATTTGTTTAGATAAATCACTGGTAGGAAGAAATTATAATTCCCTTCAAGCTTAGGTGAGAAAAAACGTTATCTTCTGAAGTGTTTAATGCCACGATACTTTCATGCACTCTCTGACAAAGAAAGTTGTGGTATTTCAATCAAACTTTTATATTTTGTTTGATCAACTTTTTTTTTGAATTTAATAAAATTTAAAAATTATTTATAATTATTTTTGGCTGATGTTTGTTACTGTGTCCTGTTCCTAAATTGTCCGAACAATGTTTAAGATCTCTTTTTCTCTCTGGGTCTAGATGGCAGCATTTATCATTTCTTATAGTCATTTTTCAATACATTATATGACCATAATAATATCAAAAAAAAAGCCTCTTGAGAAGGTTCACATTAGAATGTTATTAAATTAAGTGGTGGATTAACAAATTGTTTATTTTTGACTTGTTTTTAATTTATCAATTGATTAAATGAATGTGTATATATAATAGAAATTAAGAGATTATATCCTTGTAAAACTAAATAAATTTATATTTGAGGTTGCCGGGAAATCATCAAATACTAATTGTCAGTCCCTAAAACAAAACAAGCTTTTCTATTAATCTATAAAATAGTTCTTTTTTCTTATATTTAAAAGTAAAAGGTGATTCTCCTGTATTTTCATTTAATGTGTTATAAGAGTTTAAATGCAGACAGCTATTTTTATAGATGTGAGAATGCAAAAGACTAGCATCATCCCTTATATTCAGCAAACAATAATTCATTTTTTGCATAGAGTAGTATATGTTAAATTAAATATTTTATGGATATTAATATGATATAAAATAAATTACTGTTTTCAGAATGCCAAGAGAAGTTGTTAGTTTTTTGTATTCTCTTATAAAAAATAACCATTTAGCTTTAAAATTGTTACAAGACTTTGAGTTAGAAGTAGAAGAGGATCCCCTCTTTTAAACTTAGAACTAAGAACTATTATGTAAGTTAATATTTTATTTATTCTTAAACAATGACTTTCAGTCAAAGAAATCCAGAAAAAACTGTTGTAATTGAACTAAATTCAAATTGTGTTTGTACAACCATCTATTGAGATATTTGCAATTGTTTTTGTTTAATTAGTTAAGTCACATACTTTTGTGTTTTGATGTTTTAGTTTTAAAAAAGAATCTAAAATACCAATATAATCATATGGTGGAAAGTCAAAGTATTTTAGTGCTGCTTTGACCTCTTTGATGGATATAGTTTTTTATAATCCATTTTTAGACTGTTTGCAAGATTACATTAAGATAAATTTTGAAATAACAAAAAAGTTTTTTTTGTGTGAAGTTTAGTAAGATTAGTGATTATTTTTATGTAATAATTATATAATAATTATTAAAAATCTAAGCTATACATTATTAGATTATTTTATAGATATATCTTATATTTTTTAAATAAAAGATAATAATTTCTAGCAATAACATTAACAAAAAAAATTCTAGTGGCCAACACATTATTGCAAACTGTATTACAATAATTTGAGACATTAAGCAATTTTAAAATTTTAAAACAGAATATGATAGATTTATAGGAGATACATTTATTCATTCATACTTTAAATACAAATTTTAATTTAAATGATTTTGTATATTTTCTGCAGTTACTCTGCCTGTCCCCTATTTAATGTGAAAAGCATCTTTTATTGTCATTACAAATTCACTTTTTCAATAATTAAAAGTTCAAATATGAATTTTTAAAAATTTTATATTTGTAAACATATATTACTGCCAAGAATAATGGTTTGATATTAAAATCAAAAGTTGAAAGCTTATCAAAAATTCTTAGCAGGGAGAACAATTGTTTCATATCACAATACAGAAGGGATAGTAGAAAAATTTGCTTAATCTCAGACCTGTCAATTAGGAATTGTCAGTTTCCTGGAAACATTAAAGGTAATATTATCTCTGTTTACATGGATATAATCCCTTTAATTTCTCTTATTGACATAATGCATATCTACATGTGTCATTTTGAGATATATGAAATCTTGTTAAATAGCAATATATAAAATGTTAATTTTTATTCCCTTTCAAAAATAAGAAATCAAACTTATTAGGATAATAAGAATCATGAGCAATGTGTTTTTATATTTAAATTGAGTAAAGAAACACAGCTATTTAAAAGCATACAACAATCAAACTATTGCACAAGGGACTTCTGGTTTGAATAT
The DNA here is from genome assembly GCA_028023455.1 of Epiperipatus broadwayi. Classification (NCBI taxonomy): domain Eukaryota; kingdom Metazoa; phylum Onychophora; class Udeonychophora; order Euonychophora; family Peripatidae; genus Epiperipatus; species Epiperipatus broadwayi. The sequence continues at coordinate 4,652,154 of JAQFVV010006197.1, forward strand.
AATTTTTATTTACACTAATAAAATGTTTATCAAAGTATATATAAATATATAGAATTATTAATTTACAGAATTAAATATCATCAAACATCACATGATCACCATCTCTATAGTAGCACATAATTTGTTGTAAACAAAGGCAAAACTCCCCATACAGTAGTGCCACCCTGTGCCAAACAGAGTAATCAATGGATGCCAGAAGGCTTCTGGCATCCATTGATTACTCTGTTTGGCACAGGGTGGCACTACTGTATGGGGAGTTTTGGCATCCATTGATTACTCTGTTTGGCACAGGATGGCACTACTGTATGGGGAGTTTTGCCTTTGTTTAGAATTAAATATCATGTAATATATTTTAAAGTGATGAATTATCAAAAGCCATACACACAGAATGTGCAAAATCTCACAGCATCAATGTCTAACTACTAAGCAGAATGAAGTGAATTCATTCTTTCTTGTGGGTCCAAGATTATGTAAAGAAACCAAATTAAAATAACTGCAAGAACAAAATTTTATTTAAATTGGTTATAAATATTGCTTAATTAAAATTAGTACAAATTCTTATGTCTAAAGCAAAGAAGTACTTATTTTAATAACTTTGGGAAAGACTGATTTTATAATTAATAAGTAATATTAAACTTTTATAGTGAGAATGTGACATACTATATTTTGGAGTGATGACGTTTCTAAGTGTGAGAATGTGCAGTTTCATTTATGCAGAGTAAAATTTTGCTCTCTCGACTATCAATATCTAATTTGTTTTAGATGCTTAGGCTGTGTGATTTGTCATATTATTTACATATACAATATTTGAAAAGTTCATTATTTTAAAATATTTTATATATTATTTCATACTGTAAATATCTAATATATATTATTAATGAGAATATTTTTTCCTAGGGTTATTAAAATGATTGCTTAGAGACTGTTTCTTGGAAAGAAAAAAAATTATTTAAATAGTATTTACTTTCATGATGAATAAAATTTCATTTCACAATTATCAATATCTAAATTAGATTCCTTTATTAGTTTTTGTAATGAAAGCAAAAATAGATTTATTTTCACCTATTTAACGATTGAATGCTAATGTTAAGAAACTTTACATATTATTTATATATGATGATTGGAGATTTAACCACTCCAATATATACACACATCCATATATATATATATATATATATATATATATATATATATATATATATATATATAGATATAGAGAGAGAGAGAGAGAGAGAGAGATAAAAATAGAGGGGATATTTGCATGTGTGCAGCAAAAAAAAAAATACAAACTATTATCAACTTAATACATAATTACATTTATGATTTCACCAATGCATGTAGTTCACTTATACATATAGACCTTTTCAAGAATAGCTGTGACATATCATATTGATATATTTAGAAGTATATTAATAAATTTAAAGAGTTTGTCATCTCTTCTTCTCATCTCAGTATCTTCAAAGTCTTATATGGTTTAATGCAATGATAACAGACCCTGAAGTTCCAGATTCATGGATTATAGCTCAGTTCTATCACTTCCAGTACTTTTATCAAGGATGTAGTTCATGGAATATTGTTTGATCAGGTGATAGATGCCTTCTTTGAGAATAATACAATGAGAAAATGAGTTAAAATGATTATTTTAATTAATGTAATTCTGAAACTATCAATTTAAAACTTACTTTAGTACAAAAAATCAATGGATAGTAGAATTAAATTGTGGATAGTTTTGTAAACATATTTAGGAATGTGTATATTATTTTACTTAAATAGAATAAGGTTTGTATATATAGTTTATCCCATGTTTGTGTTTGTTTGGCTGCTACAATTAATGATAATTTATGTGTGTATGTTTTATTTATAACTATTAATTGTTAAGAAGAATCATATTGTGGATTGATATATGCAGAAAAATATTTCCATTTTTTTATGTATTTTTCATTTATTAAAAAAGATTAATAAATAACAAAATTAACCATTTAACAGGTTGATATTTTAATTGTTCTCACTGGTGGCAATTTTTATAAATGTTCAACATTTGATTTTAAGATTATATTTTTATTTTATACTACAATTCAATAAATTAGACTTGATTTGTTAGAAATACAAATTACAAATAAAAACATTCTTTAAAAAAGTCATATTTAAACTTTGTAAATATAAAAAAGTGACATAAAAAAACCTAAATAGATTTTTCTTAAGTCATCATTAATCCATGAAATTCTGTTATAAAATTTAAGATTATATTTATTTAAATATCACAGAAGTTTATACTATTGTATTTAGAAGGTTGTTACTGATCATAATTTCCACTTTGCAATTAAGACAAATTATTGTTAACTTGTATTTTTTTTAAAAAAAAAAAATATATTTGATTTAAAAGCTTTAAATAATTTATGTACAAATACTTTGTAAAAAAAATAATCATAAATATTTTAAATATTTTAAATAAATTCCATTTTTTTGTTTATTACTATTAACTTAATATACACTTACCTTTATAATTGCTTCCTATCAAATAGTGACCTTGTAAGTATAATTTCCATTCCTTTTACTTTCTTCAGTCTGTAGATATCTTTAGCCTTCTGAAGTCTTCAGACTGCTTTTTAGCTAATAAATTAATAAAATTTTCTCAATCAAAATGAACTTAAAATGGGGAAAATAGTTCTCAGTAAGGGCAGGAAAGTGAAGAAAATCTGATGGATGATGGTGCCATCTTTAAATAAAAACTTTTACATGAATTAATGGGAATTTTAAGCTTGTTTTTTTTTTTAAAAAAAAAAAGGTAAATGGAGGATCCTAAAACTTTTATGAAAACACTCAGATATAAGTATTTAAACATAAAGGACATTTTAATAGATAATGTTTGTTTACTTTTAGTTTTAAATTCATTATACATGCCCACCTAAAGTATTTTCTATGACTAGAATCTTTGATTCAGTGTTGCAGCATTTTCTGCAATCTATATTAAGTTTATTCAAAAGTAAAAAATTGTGTTTTATATATATATATATATAGCTCTAAACAAGCTTATTTATTTTATTTTTTATGATAAATGCTACTAGAGACAATACCTGAAGCCTTTATCTATAATGGTCTCCATTTCCAGACCAGTTTCGGGTTATGGCTCTTGTCAGTGAGGAGCTAGGACATTAGATTCAAAATATTAACTCAAGCCAAGCATTTATCTAATTCTTAAATATTAAGAAAAAGATCTAAATCTTCAGAAACCAGTCTAGGAATGGAGACCATTATAGATAAAGGCTTCAGGTATTTTTTCTAGTAGCATTTATCATAAAAAATAAAAGAAATAAGCTTGTTTAGAGCTATTAGCAGGCTCTTTATATATTACATATTGGTAATGCAAGCTATATAGGTCATGTGACATGTGGCTGATTTTTTTACTGATATATATATATATATATATATATATATATATATATATATATATATATATATATATATATATATATATATATATAAGAAAAATTATTTATAAAATCATTTCTCATCTTACTTGAACCATCACTGAAATATGATCTGTAATGCAGGTAAACTTTCTTTTTTTTTAAAGATATAAATAAAACAAGAATGATAAAAAACATGATAAAGTGCTAAATAAAGAAATGATGGAAATTATAATACAAATAATAAAATGGACAAAACATTAACAATTAGTAATCATTATAATAAAATGTCAATTACATCTTAATTAACATGCAAGCAATTCAGACACATTATAATTTAATTACTCATTTTACTAAAGTATTGTATTTAAAATCAGAAAGTAAAAGCTGACTTTTTATTTCATAGATTATATCACAATATAAATATTTACTTTATTAATTACAAAATTATTGAAATCAGTTTATACCAAGAACAAAAGCTGACCTTTAAAAGTATTAATAATTAACACAGATTTTAAAATTCACTAGTTTATTTATTATTATAAATTTTTGAATGAATCAATTGCATAATAAAACAGTTGGAGCACTTTTATGATCTAGAAATTAATAATTGTTTTCCTGGAAGACTGTGCATCTCATCAATAATTTAATTCAAGATTAACTCAAAATAATAAATACAGATAATTGGACTTATGCATGTTAAAGTATAGAAAACAGTTATGACTCTTCATTATGTTTTAATATTATCATATATATATATATATATACTCTTCATTATGTTTTATATTATCATATATATATATTGTGACCTTCTGAATAAACTCCAGAGGCCAATTGTCATTAAATAGTACTGTATCAGTAACATCTGGTTGCATCCAACTAAAAAAAATGAAATAACCTGAAATTTAAATTTTTTTTCATTAATAATCTAAAGCTCAGTTTAGAAAACATTTGCAGGTATTATTTGAAAGTTTTGAGATATTTAATATTTTTCTTTGGTAAGTATTTAATGATAGAAAGGGGTGGTGGCTTGTCACAGAAATTGTTAGTATATAGTTTAAAGTGATCCAAGTTTGTCTTATTTGTTTGCAGAACAGTGATTGATATTTGTTTTGGTGATTTCTGGTTTATTTACACTTTGATATTTTAATCCATAGTGTAATTAGTGCAGTATATTTGAGTCATAGTCATAAAAACTTGTTTGGGTCAGACTGATTTAGTAGTTGTGGTACAGCATTTATGGATATGCATGTATGCTTGTGCCTTCTTTTAACTTCATTGTTCATTCATATATTTTATCAAACTACCAAATATCATGTTATACAGTAAAATATTTAATTTCATAATCAATAATTTAGATAACTACTTTAAACACATTTTAAATGAATTAATAGATGAATGGACCAGTGAATTGTCAAATAGGTAAATACACTATCAATTATTTTCTTTGCTAAAATAATTATTTTTTTTGTTACTTTAGAAATGCGGAATATTTTATTATTGTTTCAATTTAATTAATTTTTTTTTAAAAGACAAAATGATTTTTTCCTTTTTTTTCTTTTTCAAGACAGAAAAAGTTATTGTATATTTTATCATCGTCATCAACCATTATCAATCCACTGCAGGATGAAGGTTTCCCCAAGTTCAATTCATCTTTTCATACCTTTAGCTTCTTATCTCCACATCACCCCTGAACACTTTCTTATTTCATCCATCCATCTCACATGTGGTCTCTTTGTGGGTCTTTTACAATCTCTTGGAATCCAGTTTAAAATTTCAATTGTCCATCTATTATCATCTCTTCTAACAATATGTCCAGCCCAACTCCACTTCAGTCTTTTAATTTTTTCAATGAGGTCAGTAACACCTGTTTGTTCTCTTACCCATACATTGCATTTTTGATCCCTTCTTGTTACTTCCAACATGCATCTCTCCATACTTCTGTGAGTGGTCTGAAGTCTCTGTACTGCTCTTCTATTAAGTGTCCAAGTCTCAGATCCATAAGTAAAAACTGGTAAAACACAATTATTAAAAACCTTTCTTTTCAGACACATAGGCATATCTCCTTTTAGTATCAAGTTATTTCTACCAAAAGCATTTCAACCAAGTTTAATTCTATGATTAATTTTATCCATTATATTTCCATCTATATTAATAATCTGACCAAGGTATTTGTAACTGTTAACTTCTAACTCATCATAATCAATCTTTATTTTTATATTTTGAGAAAATCTATTAAACATTACTTCAGTCTTTTTAACATTTATCTTTAATCCTGATAACTCCTGCAACATTTCTTATAGCTCTAAAGCATTATTTGCAAAAACAACTACATCATCTGCAAAATCTAAATGACTTAAATAATCTCCATTTACTTTCACTCCTTTAGCTTCCCATTTTAATCCACAAAATACTTCTTGCAGCACTGCTGTAAAAAGTTTTGGAGATATGGAGTCATCCTGCCTTACACCCTTTTCAATGTTGATTTTCCTGCATATTTACAACTAATTATATAAGTGCAGTGGGAAGTAACCTTTGTTTTTAGAATTGAACTTTTGGGTAACCTTGGATTGGTGAAAGAAATACATAGTTAAGTGATAATCAGATATAAAAGAGGGAGACTTTTACAAAAAAATTGCCTTTTCTTTTATTACAATAATCCTCTCTCCACAAAGGGTTTTTATTACTGCAATTTTCTCTCTACAAATTGATTCTTCCATAATTCAAACTCAAAAGTACAAACTTCTATTAATTTTCTGGATGAAAATAGTTAAGAAATTCTTCTGGAAAAAGTAAAGACTAGTATGCAGACATCAACAACTTTAAAAACAAGGTATATCTTCTGTATACTTCCAATTGATTAATTTAGATTTAAAATCATCATTTGGGATGCATATGTGCATCTATATTTTAAATTTTCTTTGCCTAAATTTAATCTCTAACATTAAGGAAATAATTGGAATGTGCAAATTTTGCTATTATTCTGGAAAATTTATGCTGAACTTTTTTATGAAACATTTCAAAGACTTTATGATAATAATTTCTACTAGCTATAAAGGAGTAAAATTTACATTAAAGGATATGTGTGAATAACTTATTACAACATGCTTTATTATTATTATTATTATTATTATTATTATTATTATTATTATTATTATTATTATTATTATTATTATTATTATTATTATTATTATTATTATTATTATTATTATTATTATTATTATTATTATTATTATTATTATTATTATTATTATTATTATTATTATTATTATTATTATTATTATTATTATTATTATTATTATTATTATTATTGACAAGAAATATATCTAACCATTCATCTCTAGAATTAAGGAACAAAATGTGTGACACATGTAATTAATGAATCATTAACTTATCTCTAAATGTGGTTATAACTGAACAAGGAGCATAAAACTGGATGTGAATATTTTTTATTTTATTGTTCTCATTTGTATTTGATTTTTTTTATTAAAATATATTATCAATAAATTTATGTAGACCTAAGTGGATTTTATGAATTAGTCAGCTATTGCCTTTGAAAATTTAGTACAAGTGCCTTGGTAAATGTAATGAATTAAATAGTAAATTATTACTAAAAATATGCAGTAATAAATAATTTATTTGTCATTATCAAATACCTTCATATGCAATGTTGCCAGCAGTTTCAGTTAGCTATTGCTAAGAACTTTTGAAATGCTCTTTAATTAGATCCAAATGCATATTTGTTTGTCCTGCAGGAAATTGTTATATATTTATTAACATTTATTATTTTACAATTATCATCATCATTTTCATACATGACCAAGATATGTTATTTACAGACTGTGCCAATGAACTCATTATGTTCCAGCTAAAAAAATGATTTAATGACTATTTTTTATTAGTATATGATAGATAGGTAGATCAATTATTTGTCTTATATTTTTATAATTATTATTATTAGTAGTAGTAGTAGTAGGAGGAGGAGGAGGAGGAATAGTAGTAGTAGTAGTAGTAGTAGTAGTAGTAGTAGTAGTAGTAGTAGTAGTAGTAGTAGTAGTAGTAGCAGTAGTAGTAGTATGTTTCAATAAAGGCTTTATTGATCTCAATGGTTTACATAAGTTTACATCTAGAAAATTTCAAATTTAACATACAATGAATGATATTAGGGTAAACACATATAAATGAATTTAGAGGTTACACTTTGTGGTTAATGTACTATAACAATATAAAAAATAAAAAAGCAAAAATAATCAGAGTTCTAAAGTTTGAGGAGCTTATTTAGTTTTGTCCGCATGTCACTTTGAATGTTAGTTGTATGATAGTTTTCTTTGCAGCATTCACAACATTGATGGTTGTTTTAACAATGACAATGTTGCTGCATATAAGTGGGGGTTGGTTATTATTTTATCTCTATTTCGAATGTGTAGCAGTTTGTTGCTAAATGTAGCTGGGTGTTGTCTGGTGTTATTGCCAATTAAGAAAGTACATTGGGTGCACCAGAATGCATATAGAGCAAATGTGGCTGCCCTAATGCTAGGTATTGATCTTCCCTGAAAAGCAGCTATTATGCAATTAATGATTGTACCCAGTTTTCTGTAAGTGTTACACATCATCTGTCGAGTTTAGTTAAGTGCTACACATTGATAAATAAAGTGGTCCAGTGTCTCTTCTGCTCGATGGCAGAGTCCACAGAAGGGGTCAATAGATATATACATTCTTTTATGATAAAGAAAGTGGGTTGTTGGCAAGGCAATGAGATTGATTTTTATGATAAAATCAAAGTATTTGGGCTCTAGAGCCCATTTTTTATATTCCTTGTGTAGTCTCTTGTTGTTAATTCCTAGCATAGGTTGTATAACATTAGTATCTGCTTCTCTGTTTATTAAACCATAAATATCCCAGTATGAATTCTTATGCAAATACTGTTCTGGAATCTTGTCTGTGATTTTGCATTGGTATATAATGTTAGTGAAAAAAGAACCTTTTGGAGGTGGTATATCTGTTGGAGTAACTTCTATCAAGTGGTTAATTTTTGGGTATTTGGCAAGTATTGTGATTATTGAGTTCCTTAACTTCTGTATATAAAAAACATTGATGTTGTGCAAGCCAAGTCCATTTTTTATTAGAGGTTGGCTAAGTTTTTTTGTGGAAATTGCTACTGTTTTATGGCCCAAAGTAGTTTATTATATATGGTTTTAATTTTTGAAATGAACCCCTTTGAGAATGAAATAACAGGTACATAGTATGTTATTTTGGTTGTGATAAGCTGGTTAATTAACTGTACTTTGGAATATAGTGAAAGATATGCCTTGGACAAGAAGTTTATAATTTTTGTGGCTTCTTCTTAAAGTTTATTTTGGATATGGCATCTCATTCCTGTAATTCCCATATGAAATGGGAATCCAAGGAAAGAGTTTGGTTTTGATTTGTAAATTGATGTACATGGTTTACGCTGTGGTTTTTGCCAGATTAAATGTTAATTCATATTTTTGTGAATATTCTTGCAATATCTTTTGGAGTTGATGTATTTGTTTTTTTGATGTTAGGAATATTGTAACATCATCCATATAGGCAATGCATGTAGTGTGCTGTGTTCTGTCTGGTATTTTGATCCCAGTAAATGCATTTTGTATGCTTTTAATAAGGGGATTGATGTAAAATATAAACAATAGTGAACTAAGAGGGGATCCTTGGGATATAGATTTGGTGGGTGTGAAAGATATTATTATTATTATTGTTATTATTATTGTTGTTGTTGTTGTCGTTATTATTATTATTATTATTATTATTATTATTATTATTATTATTATTATTATTATTATTATTATTTCTTTCTTCAAGAATGTCTCAGAAAAGTATAATATGAAGGAATATTGTGCTGGGTAATTAATTATTATTTTAATATAATTTATCTTATATATCTGTTTCTATATGAGTATGTAGCAATAGAAATATTTGTTTGCTATTAGAAATCTAACAGCCAATTTTAAGAAGAGGTAAATACATAAAAAATATTATTTTATTTTGCATTTTTCAGAAATTCTGGGGTTCATTTTTTACTAATTATTTTGCTTCAAATTTAAAGATTTGTAGTTCGTTGCAGATCAAACTTTTATTTCAATTTCTTGGTTAATGTCAAATACACTGACTAAAGCATTATTTTACTTTTGCTTTGCTAGGAGGATGCAGTTTATTTATTAGTAACCATTATATTATAAAATTAAACATTTATAATTCATCAGAAATAAGATATTCATTTTTTTATTATAACTTATTAATTAACGTCATTACAATATTTCCTTATTGAATGTGATTTGAAATTGTTTTATGCATTATTATGCATGTATATCTGTCTTTTGTTTAATCCATCTACATAATTGTTGAACTAAAAGTACAGTGACTTGCTTTCAATCAGTTTTGAATGGTGTGAGGTGCCAAAAGAAGTGGAAGGATTAGTGATTTAGTTAAGAGTGAGTATATTATTTTTTATGCTTAGATTGAAATGTATTTAGTGGCTTTGCAGAAAGAAGTATATTGCGTTATAGAATAGTCAAATATGTTTAAAAATACATATATACAAGCAACAAAGATTACACAGTTTATTGAAATATTTCTCATGAACGAATTCTATTTTCCAGATTGAGCAATTGTGTATTCTGATGATGATTATGTTACAAGGAATATAGTAGTATATTTCTCTGTTTTTCAGTGATGAGACAAAATCCACACTAGCATTTAAGCCTCAGAATTAGGCTAGGGGGTCACTGTGTTTTTATTATTTAAATGATTAGAGTTAAGAAAGACTTTTTGTCCCTCATGTATATATTTGCAATGTTTTCCCTTCATTTACTCTTAGCCAAGTGTAATGTAGTTTGCTAATAAAAAGATGATAAGAGTTTAATTGATTTCTTTTATAAATCACCTGAAGTAGAATTAGTGTTAAAGATTGGTTGGCCATGGTATCATCTGTATTATGGTATTGTCCCAGTTTCATAAGTAAACTGATTGGATATAGCTATGTTAATTATTTTATAACAGATAGTGCAATTTAGATGCATACATAAAATATTAGTAATTCTAAAGGTATGGAAAAAATCTATCACTGACTTGTAAGTCTTAAATAAATATTTTAAATCATTTTATACTAATTATTTTAAGTTTTATACTATGAATTCTCAGAATGTTTCATCCTCATTTTGAATGAGCAAGCAAAAAAAAAGAAAGTGTAGCTAATTAATAGAATTATTTAATTGATTTATGAAGGATAGCTTGCCCTCTTACACATAGATTTAAACCCCTATTGTATTATTTTGGACGTCTGACTAGCCCAACATTGATCTAGTTAGCAGAATGTTGGAGTTGGCTAATAGCATATGTGTATTTTAAGTAAAAATACCAAGAAGTTTAGTTTCATATTTTACTATTTTAGTGCTAGTGTTTATAATGTTTCTTTTCATAAGCATATCAGAATTGACTGATAGCTTGAGTATCTTTGAGATAAAATACAAAAAAGTTTAAGTTCATATTTAGTTATCCTAGTGTAAGCGAATAGTTTATACTTTCTGGCTAATTATAAATCAAAATATATAAAATGCGCTAACACGCACAAGCACACAAAGCTAAAAACAAATAAAGCAAATATATATTATTTTAATATCTATTCATTAAATGGCTAAGCGCTTTCAAGGTTCAAGCCCTCATAATCATAGCCGTATTACAAAATATAATAAATTGACTTGGAGTGATGCAAATTTATGCAAATGAAATAATTATGCATTCCATTTCTTGGATATTTTGTAGCAAGAGTCTTTTCTATTGATGGCATCACCATCTCTAGATATAAAGAAAGCTTCTTTTATCTTTCTTTTTAGATCATGCCGCTCTCTGCATACCACCACTGGATTTCCCGGTTGACAATCATGGCCAGTGTAGTGTTTATAATGTTTCTTTTTCATAAGCTTATCAGAAATGACTGAGAGCTGGTATATGCTGGAATAAAATACCAGAAAGTTTCTTTTAATGTTATTTATTCTCATGTAGACTATTCAATCATTGATATTGATAACTATCCAAAATGCATATATGTGTAAATTAGAAATGCAAAATGTTTATTTAGTTATATCTTGAAATAATTGTTTATTTATTTAAAAAACTTGTTCAGAGTCTTCTTTGGCATGCATTCATGTTCTATGTTTCCACACATGCCCACACACTTACATATCCAATATGATTTAATTGCATTATTTTATAATTTAATGGTGAACATGTTCACATACGATGATGTTTTTTTCTTGATCCAAACACTATATGAAATGCTTGACTAATTGATGATTCTCTGAAAATTTTATTACTCAGTTATTATTTAGATGATGAATTGAAATCAAAATGCACCCCATTTCTTTCATTGTCTAGCTACTACTATTTTATTAGAATAATGCTTAATTTATGTCATTACTTTTATGATGGTAATTAGTAGTTGTTGTAAAGTATAGATTTAAAATTAAGCCATACAATAAATTAATCCCTTGAGATATTTCTTTATTAATTTAGATTAGACATTAATTTAGTTATTTATTTTAAATTACTATACAATAAAGCTAAGTAGTGATATATTTTGTATTTGATTTTAACTTACCATACGGTAGAGTTAATTAGTACTGCATCTTTATTTTATTAGTTTAATTCTATCATACAGTAAAGGTTGTTCAATACATTTAGATGATGGGAGGAGATGAGGTTAAACTATAACTTGTTAATTTAAATGGCAGGACTTTACCAATTTCAATTATTTATTTATTTTAAAACTTAATAGATATTTTAATCATATTAATTGATGTTTCCTCCTATGTTTAATATGCATTTTACACTTATAGATCTCTGTAGTTCCCACTGAGCTAATCTATAATAGGATAGCATTGTAAGAGTCTCAATAATAATTTGAAGCAAGATCAGACTAATAGTTTATTCTATTATCAATAGAATTGGTGCCTGGGTATTTGTTGATAAGAAAGGTAGGATAGGTGTTGGGGGAGGGTTACAATATATATATATATATATATATATATTGATATATATATATATATATATATATATATATATATATCAAAACTTTTATACCAATATATATAATATAACAAAAAGCAAATCTGATAGCAGCTTGAATTAATTACATTTCAAAGTTGTAAGAGCAAAATAAAATGTTTAAGAAAAAAAAACTCTTATAAAGTGAGTAATAAATGTATAAATTACTGTATATACATGCATGTTCTAGATATAACATATGCATTATTTAAGTACATTGATTTAAAAAGTTAAAAGACAAAATTAATATATACATTTTAATCCTATTAACTATTTCATAATGGAAAGTTACTTTGTAATATGTTAAAAACAATAAGATGATAAGTTGTATTATGTAAAGAAAGAAAAAAATAGTTTTGATGGCACAAAAATTTCAATTGTGTACTTTATAGAAATATAAAATAATTTGTGCCCCTTGCTGATTCAGCTTCTGAATGCACTTTTAAATAAAAACTTGCCTATTCTTATAGTAAATTAAATGGCAAATCTAAATATGCTATTAAAAATTTTAGATTATTAAAATTAAAATGTTATCAATCAATTTTTGAAAATTAGTAATATTTTTTCTTCCTATTGCTAACATCAAATAAAATAAAAAAAAAATTTTTTTGCTCATTTAGTTATTAAATATTGATATAATTTTAAAATGTCTGTAAATTATTTGTTACCACAACATGTGAAAAGAATGAAGAAACTATTTACCAAAAAACATGTTGCAACAAAACAGATATCAAATTTTGTAACTAGCTTTTGATAAACCTGTTGAATACAATGATAAATGTGAACAATAGCAAGTGGGTTTAAATAGGTTAGAAACAAAGAACTATGGCAATCTATTCTTGTCTATTTCAAACCTTAACTCCAAAAACACTGTTGCAGTAATCCCACGCAAAGAAGAGACCTATGGATAAAACAGTTTTTCATGGAATAACTTGAATAGCCATATCTTACTGTCTATTTTATTTTTCAATATTCAATTTATAGTAACAAATATGATGGCCTTATACAGCAAAAGACTATCTACTATGTGTGGATAAATAACTAAAATCCACATCAGTCAAATACACAGAAATGTAGTCAGATCAAAAAAATAAAGTTGAAATTTACTAAAACTGGACTTTGCCTGCCTTAGTCATGACCATAAGGAAAGAAGTAATCTGTCCCATAATACCTACCTTAAACATATTATTTAATTTCACAAATGGTATTGATTATCCTATCCAACATCTTCAGTGCCCAAGAATAATATATATTGTCCTGTGTGAACTAATTAAGATATTCATAAATATCATAAAAATATCTGCAAAAACATAGTTTAGAATGGTTAAACTTTGTTCTTGGTAAAATGTTATCAATATAATTATTCTAAGGCCTTAAGTTAAAAATATTTCTAAAACATTATTTTATTATCTTTAATATTTTATATATTTAGTAATAGTTGCAAATATATAAGCAACAATTTTATAACTTTATTTTCACGAAGGCTATGAGTATGAGGCACGGTTCCTCGAAAACGTTCAGCCAAATTTATTACTAACTATATTTTTTCTCTAATAATTTACAATTAAGTATTTTCATTTTTACAAATAAGGAGAAATTAAAACCACATTTATAACTTTATTAGTAAATAAATTGTTAACTTAATTTTTTTATTAATCCATTTAGTTTGTATTTGCTTGTTTAACTCAATCCAAACATTATCATATTAACCAACCACTATTAATATCTACAGTTCTGAGAAATCATGCAATCCACCGAGACTTGCACAAATAACGGTAATAAATTATAAATGAGGAAGTAGTAAGTTTTCCAAAGATAAACTTTTTATTTAGACTTGGCAACTTAAAGTTTTATTTATTGAAATTAGGAAAAATAAATTTAAAATATTTTTGGAAATAATTTTGTAATAAGTTATAAATTGTCATCATTATCCCAGAAGTTTGTTAATATTATTGTATATATTTGAATTTAATCGTTTGTTTTAGAATATAATTATTAACCATGTATAAATAATTTTCTTTGCTCATCTTTAGTCAAAATTTATCATTATATATTTGTATATGTGGATTTGTCCAAGATTACCATTTAAATATATGTGTGTATACATATATAAATATCACACCAAATGTTTATAAATACTATGGTTCTCTGAAAATAAGATTGGGTATTATATTAAATTTTTCTACAAAAGATGGTTTAGGACTTATTATCTGGGGATGTCTTTTTATATATATACAAAAATTTGCACTTATTCAAGTATAAAAAATCTATATTTATTCAATATTACTACTGTGATATCAACAGTACATAAATAACTTTTACTACTGCTTGAATATTCAACTTTTAGGATTATGAATATATCACAGAACATTCTCATTCTATACGAGAATATTAAAAATTATTTTTATGCTGTTGAAATTAATAATATTTAATTTAAAATAATATATGAAATGATAAGCTGTCTTGATTAATTTGAGAATTAAAATCATCCCTAATAATATGATGCAGCCTTTTCAGATATGAATGTTGATTTATTTACAATAAATGTGATTGGATGTCAGATTAAAGAGGAATTTATATATACGATTAAATAAAGTTGCATTCGAAGTGGAGTTGGTCTGGACATATTGCTAGAAGAGATGATAATAGATGGACAATTGAAATTTTAAACTGGATTTCAAGAGATTGTAAAAGACCTAGAAAGAGACCACATGCGAGATGGATGGACGAAATAAGAAACTGTACAGGGGTGATGTGGAGAAGAGAAGCTAAAGATCAGAGAAGATGGATTAAACTTCGAGAGACTTTCATCTTGCAGTGGATTGATAATGGATGATGATGATGATGATGAAAGGTGCATTGATAAATGAAAAGTAAAATTATCTGCAAATTTATGAAAATGATTTGTTATGAGTCTGCCTGCCAAATAATTCTAATTAACATTTATTCAAGCACAAAAGTCTACATTTATATTTATTTATATATTCATTACATTATAATTCAATACATACATCTCATTAGACTAATAATCTTAACTAGGTCTTATATTTGGAATATGGCTTATATTATCAGCTTACTGAAAAATTATACTAGGATTTTTTGTCAGGTTAGGACTTATTTTTGAGGAAACTCAGTATGATTTATCATGCTATTTTATTTATTGACTTTTCAATTTGATCACTCACAAGGTCCTATTATGATGGAATATTTTGTAAAGCATATATAAATAACCACCCATATCATATACATCTATACGTAACTGAAATTTATCATAATTTCCATTAAGTAGTCATCTAAGGACAGTCTCAATGTTGATGGTGAACATTTAAAATACACTTAATTGATTTAAATAAACAGAACAAAAACAATAAAAATGAATTACAAATAAAACTAAATTCTGGCAAATAAATGAATCTCATAGAAATAATATTAGTGCTGCAATGAAGACTCAAAGTTATTCTTGTTTTTTCAACAGCTTTTCCATTTTTATTATAAAAACTAGGAATAAAATAACATTTTATTGTTTCCATTTTAACTAAAATGCCTAAAAGGATGCACCTTTCAAGGAAAAATCAATTTAAGAAGATCAAATGTTTCAGCTTTAAAAGAATGCATGCAGTATGCATACAAAATTCAGATTTTGTCAAATTGGAAAACATAACTTTACACATAACTTATTAACTTTTTTTTTTTTTATTTTTGTAAAATTAAATTAAATATTTGTTTTTAGTAAGTATATGTTTTTCACAATAGATTATACTTGAAAATATTTTATTTTTAATAGAGAATTAGTCAGTCAATTAAATAATTTTTAATGATAAATTGAAAGTGCTCAAAGTTAAATATTTGTTGTTTTTTTTTACAAAATCCATGGAAGTATTTATTACCTCCATTGTGTAGATTTTTTTCAGCATTTAATTTTTATTTGGCTTATTTGCCAATATGAATTCAATAATTTCCCAGATCAAGTAATTTATAGTTCATGGCTTTGTCTAACAAAGCTTAAAGGTCTTTTTTTATATGAAGAATAACTTAATCCTCTACAAAATTATGATGGTTAGGATATTATATTTCCAGATATCGATAGTTGTCTAAGTCATTTGGTTTCTCTAATCTTGAAATTTTGAATAGCTTTAGTTTAATAATCCATTCGGAGGATGAAATAAATGACCTAATTTATCTCTTTTTTTATATAGATATTAATATTAATAAAAACAATTCCCTCTATTAAATGAAAAACATTGAAATAATATAATTTATTCTGCTTTTATGATCTGTCCTAAAACGCATTTTTAATCTGCCAAAAAATGATATTTGTTCTCCAGATTTTTTTTTTTAATATATTTTTTAAATCACTAATAAAGTAATTCAATAATGTATATTTTCTACTAAAACAAAGTTGTTTACACTTTTCTGTAATTTTAATTAAACTAAGAGTTTATCTAAATATATATACTTAAAAGTACTTTAAAATAGCTTTATTTATTTTTTTCAAGTTATAATTGTTCGAACGTCTAAGATGAAATTTAAACATAAACACACTTTCATTTCTTGATTCTTACAAAAACTCAAACAAAAATTATTTTAGCTATATCATTGTTATATTACCATTATTTTAATTAACATTTATATGAATTTAATATATCCCATCCATTTGGGTCAAAAAATATTAATAGTTTTTAATTAAAACATATACACTTTGAATATTTTATGAACCTTGAAGATGTTTTATGTATTTAATTTTTCACAAATACTGAGAGCATTATATGCATCCTTCTTGATGTCAAACATATTCCTTTTCCATATGAACAAATTATTTTTATTATACATCAAATACTGTGGGATTTTGCAATATTTTCTATATTTAATTTTATGAATATCTTATAGAATTTTATAAATTTTAGATATTATCAAAATATTATTTTTATAAATGATAAAAACATAGATATTGAGTATTTTATGATTTCTCACAAAACTTTTTAGATTTGATCATGCTGCAGTTTGTTCTGGATATCATAAAAATGTTTGTATCATGAAATTTTTTTTTTGTGGCCAATTCTATGTTATCTAGTTTTTCTACACAAATCGTGCCCTTTTTATTCTCATATTCTGACTTTTAAATAGTTGTGACCTTATTATAAAGTTCTCTGCAATCAATTTAATGCTTGCTATTTTGGGCAGTTTTTTTATTTACTTAACATTCATTTACAATTACTTTCTACCATGATATTTACATTTATTGTTGATCTCTTCTTCAATATGTGCAACAAGGGTAAAATATTTAATAAGTTTTAAATCAACTTGAGAGTGTTCTCTAGTTTCTATATCAGTTTAGATTTTTTTCAGGCATTTGCATCAGTTTTGCAATAAACTTTGTTTCTACATTAATACTTCAGATCAATACATTTGGGTTCAAAGCTTCTTTTTAAAAAACTTTCTCCATAATTCTTTCCAAATTTTTAACTTACTTTTATCTTATGTTCTTTATCTTTTTATCTTCTTTCTTTTTGGTATTTTTTGTATTTTTTATTTCTTTCTATCTTTAGACTTTTCTCTTTCTTTCATTGTCTTTTTTTTATTTTATTTCTTTTTGGACTTTTTACCAACATTTTTTATATTTTTTCTAGTATTTATTTTTCTTCCTTGTTTTTTTTTTTCATATTTATTCTTCTTTCACATCTTTTCACTCTTTCTTCCCAGTATTGATTTTTCTCTTTATCCATTTTCTTGTTCATTTCTTATCTCTTTTGTTTTTCTATGTTTCTGAACATATCATTCGGTTTGTTTTACAATAGCGTTTTGAAACCACCAGAGGGCGTTATTTCTGTGATAGTGCACAGAAATATGCTGTTTAGGTGGCCTACCATCGCTAACAAGCGTTCTATTTCTAATGCATAAGCCTAGAAATAGTCCGTTTGGTATGGGGTGGCTGCTTAGTGTCTATTTCTACACTAATGCCCAGAAACATGACATTGAATCTGCCACAGAAGCTATCGTGTCAGCTTACAGCTCAGATTTGTGCTAAGCATTTTCGATGTGTGATCACATTTCACTTTTGGCTACAGTATCAGGTGAGGGTGTGTGGAATTTCGATTGTCAAAACTATTTTAATATTCATTAAGACCACCTCCCCCTCTAACTGCCATCTTTTAGGAATGTCTACTAACAATTATCAGCAGAGTCTCATGTTTCCCTAGCCCCCATTTCCTGCTCAAAAAATTTGGCAAGTATAGGATTCCAGCGCGATTCGGATAAAATCATGTTCTAAGTCCTACTTCTGCAAGAACAACGGCGAGCTTCATCAAATGGCTGAAATCGGAAAACTTGCTGCGAATGTCAAAGATTCTCTGACTGCTGCTGCTGCTGCTGGAAACAGGTTATCAAACAAAAGAAAGAGCTTTGAAGCTGCATGGGTGCTGTTCCTGAACAGTCCTAAAAGTTGCTTTTAATTGCCGTAAATATATTTATGTGGGGTTTTTGGTAATTACGGTAAAAAGTTGGTCAACCTTCAAGTCGGAGCATTACATTCACTTAGGAATTGTAACCACTCACCCCCACCACCTTTCCCAAAGTTGGACCTTTCGGTTGTAAATGTTTGGTACCATTAAATGGAAATCAATTTGGTACTTGTAATTTATTATAAAACAACAAAAATATAAAAAAATAAAAGAAGCTGATTTTGTCATAGAATACCCGAACGCCACCATTAACAAAAAATGTAAGTAATGAAAAAGAATAAAAAGTAACTACTTTTTAAAATTCATTTCGATCGATGTACCCTTTTTTTTTGTTTGTTTGTTTGTTTGTTTTCATTCCAAAAATTGTTATTTGATAGATAGTAGTTTTGCTTAAATGTGATCAACAAAATCAAAAACATATATATAAAAAAAAAAGAATTCCTGCCCCCCCCCAATATAAGTAATGAAAAGAATAACAACAACAAAAAAAAAAAATTAAGTACTTTTTTAAATTCAATTTTTTGATTTCTGCATTTTTTTTTGTTGTTGTTGTTGTTGTTGTTGCGTATTCCAAAATTTATTTAATATTACTTTACTTTGAAATGTGATAATAAACAAACCCAGTGGCGACCCCGTAAACATTATATTTATCTTTGTTTACAAACAAAGCCCGCCCTCCAACGGTTTCAACACGCTATTGTAAAACAACCTATCATTCATATTTCTAATGCGGGCAGTTATTCCTCGGTAATAATTTCCATTTTTACATAATTCCCTTTTAATAATTACCAATATTATATATTCTAAGTTTACTGCTTTTTAAGATGATATAAAAACATTAAAGTCAGCCTTTCATAAATTTCTTCTGAAAACTTTCCTAAGTAATCTTTTTATTTAAGGTTTTTATTTAAACTTTGATTGAGATTATTTTTGTTTTTTTACCTCTTTGTGCTATAATTCCATAACGAATTTATAGATTTTGTATAAAGCTAAGCATTTTGTCAATATTCCACTTGATTTCTAACTTTATTCCATATCATTCAAGTGTGTGCAGTTATTACTGTCATTTTAGGTAGTAAAATTACTATAAATCATTTTGAAACATCATATACATGAGTGTTTTTCTGAAGGTTTGTGATGATGGTGTTCTAGCTGTATTTTTATATTGGACTATTTCCATCATCTAATATGTGTGTTGAATGTCTTTAGAAAAGTTTAATTTTTAGTTAAATAGTCCAAATGCATTCAACTGTTAGTAATATCACAGCAAACAGGTTAGTATATGCACCAACTGTTAGTAATATCACAGCAAACAAATGTTAATAATATCACAGCAAACAGGTTAGTATATGCACTAACTGTTAGTAATATCACAGCAAACAGGTTAGTATATGCACAACGTTTCGAGAGGTATTTTTCTCCCCTCTTCTTCAGGTGTTGCTGGCCTGACCAGTGACAGTACTAGCATGGGATTCGAACCTGGGTCCTTAGATTCTTGATTATTGAAATTTAAGGAACGCTCTAACCAACTGAGCCATCCTGCCAAAGGCAACAGTATGTAGTAATTTCATATACTTATCTATGAGGTTCCTCCTGATTTCTCCACTTTTTCCTCAGAGCAAAGTTGATTAGTGATTTCCATACATTATGTATAGTCACACTAGGTTGGCTTATGGGATTTTTTTGCCATTGTCATGTGAGCAGCTTCTTTAAATTTTCTTCTTTGTACCTTTTCTTCTTTATCCAATATTTTTGTATTTTCCCAATTGAACGTATGTTCATTGGTCCATACATGGTCTGCTACCTTAGACACATCTGTTTTCTCTCTTCTAATCATCAGTTTATGTTCTTGCAAGCGCTTTTGAATGGGACGGCTGGTCTCACCAATATGTTCTTCCACATTCACATGGTATTTCATAGATGCAGTTTTTTCTTTGCAGCATTTCAAGTTTAGGCTTTGTAGATGTTAGAATTCCTCGTAATGTAGATCGGAAGAGCTGTTCTGATCTATACTGATTGCAGATTTTCCTTAATTTGTCTGCTATTTTTGGAATGTATGGATACACTACAGTACCAATAATTGTCTTTTCTCTTGATGGTTCTTTTTGTTGTCTGTTTAATGTTTTCTTAATAACAGCTGATGGATAACCATTTTTCTTAGGTTGTTCTATAGATCTTTTCTTTTCCAAATCACCAGTTTCTGAACAAACTTTTTTGCTCTGTTCCACAGTGATAGATAACTCCATGTTTTGTGTTTCTGGTGTGATAGATGTATAGGCTAGGTATTTTCCTGTATGTGTGGTTTTGGTATGTAGTTTTGATTTTGCCATGGGGGTCTTGTTACAAGAACATCTAAGAATGCCAATTTTTGTTTGTTCTGGTTCTATTGTAAATTTAATTGAAGGGGATATGTTGTTGATGTGTGTCCAGAAAGTTTGTAGCAATGCTTCACCATGTGGCCTACAACAAATGTATCATCCACATAGTGAAGCCAAACTTTAGGTGGATAAGGAGTAGTTTTTATGGCTATGGTTTCAAGTTCTTCCATATAAATATTGCTAATCAGGGAGACAATGGTGAGCCCAAGCCATTCCTTGATTTTGTTGGAAGAACTCTGTGTTATAATGAAAGTAGGTTGTTTTTATACAGAAAGTTAATAGTTCCATTATGCTATCAATAGGAAGAGCTGTTCTGGTTTGTAAACTATTATCATCATTTAACCTTTTTCTTACAATAGACAATGCTTCTTCACATGGTACATTTGTGAATAAACTTTCCACATCAAAGCTTACCAGAAGCGTTCTTTCTTTTCAGTTCTTGTAATTCACAAAGGCTAGAATCCCAACGAAGTGCCCCGCCTGGAAGAAACGCCAGAAGTTATTAGAATTAAATTCTAATTATAAGAAAATATTTTAATCTAATTTATAAAAGACTCAGAATAATACAATACATCTTGTTTAATAAATCAACACTTAACAAATATCCATAAAATATAGTTAATAATTATACAAAATACTAAAGAAAATAGTAATTACTTATAAAATGTAATGATTTAAATAAAAATACAAACAATATTTTTTTTTTTTTAGAAAACCAAATAATTCTGATGAAGTTTTAAACCAGAACAAGTTGTCATGAAGGTCTTTATTTTATTTTATTTACATTTTATCATTGCTATTTTCTTTTGTTTAAGTAATTGAGGGCAAAATTATTTCTGCTTAAAATAATTCTATTTGCATATATGCATGGGATTATATATGTATAAGCCATAGTTTGTGAGTTCATCCATGTTAAAAATTTAAATATTTATATACCGACGTTTTGACTTGATAACACAAGTCATCTATTGGGTGATAAAAGGTAGAAAGACAGCTGTAGAGGTGCTACAGTCACTGATTTGAAAAAAATGTTAAAGTTGCACCAATAGCAAAAATGTTAAATTAAGAATGTTTTTTTAAAAAAATCTTTCCAAATAAGAGGAAGTTTGCATGTACCATCTCACTTATTGATAAAATCTGGCCTTTTAAGTATCTCAATGGCTTCTCTGATTTTGCACTGGTAGAGATTATCATATCTGGATATGATCCTGGTACTAGAAAAATCAATTTTATGACCTGAATCTCCTTTTTTGTGTGATGGGTAGATAGTAAAATAGAACCAAGGTGCAATGCCATTCTTATTTATTCCAGTAATAATACTGGATATTGTTAATTCATCCTCTATGGAGTAACTATGCCATATGAGAGATGGACAACCGAAGCTTTAGTAAGTCATTCTTGTGAAATTTAAACTATACACATATGAGATCATCATATTTTAAAATAATAAAAATACTAACAATATAAACAATGAACAATTGCCAATTGCTCATTGTTTATATCTTATAAGCTCAAGAGAATTGGGTCATGCGATCTATGAGTCTTATTTTGACTAATAATATATCTCTATTTTTGGACATATATTCATGAAATATGTTATTTGATAATGGTTTTCATGATAAAAAATTTTCAGTCCCCTCTCTCTCTCTCTCTCTCTCTCTCTCTCTCTCTCTCTCTCTCTCTCTCTCTCTCTCTCTCTCTCTCTCTCTCTCTCTCTCTCTCTCTCTCTCTCTCTCTCTCTCTCTCTCTCTCTCTCTCTCTCTCTCTCTCTCTCTCTCTCTCTCTCTCTCTCTCTCTCTCTCTCTCTCTCTCTCTCTCTCTCTCTCTCTCTCTCTCTCTCTCTCTCTCTCTCTCTCTCTCTCTCTCTCTCTCTCTCTCTCTCTCTCTCTCTCTCTCTCTCTCTCTCTCTCTCTCTCTCTCTCTCTCTCTCTCTCTCTCTCTCTCTCTCTCTCTCTCTCTCTCTCTCTCTCTCTCTCTCTCTCTCTCTCTCTCTCTCTCTCTCTCTCTCTCTCTCTCTCTCTCTCTCTCTCTCTCTCTCTCTCTCTCTCTCTCTCTCTCTCTCTCTCTCTCTCTCTCTCTCTCTCTCTCTCTCTCTCTCTCTCTCTCTCTCTCTCTCTCTCTCTCTCTCTCTCTCTCTCTCTCTCTCTCTCTCTCTCTCTCTCTCTCTCTCTCTCTCTCTCTCTCTCTCTCTCTCTCTCTCTCTCTCTCTCTCTCTCTCTCTCTCTCTCTCTCTCTCTCTCTCTCTCTCTCTCTCTCTCTCTCTCTCTCTCTCTCTCTCTCTCTCTCTCTCTCTCTCTCTCTCTCTCTCTCTCTCTCTCTCTCTCTCTCTCTCTCTCTCTCTCTCTCTCTCTCTCTCTCTCTCTCTCTCTCTCTCTCTCTCTCTCTCTCTCTCTCTCTCTCTCTCTCTCTCTCTCTCTCTCTCTCTCTCTCTCTCTCTCTCTCTCTCTCTCTCTCTCTCTCTCTCTCTCTCTCTCTCTCTCTCTCTCTCTCTCTCTCTCTCTCTCTCTCTCTCTCTCTCTCTCTCTCTCTCTCTCTCTCTCTCTCTCTCTCTCTCTCTCTCTCTCTCTCTCTCTCTCTCTCTCTCTCTCTCTCTCTCTCTCTCTCTCTCTCTCTCTCTCTCTCTCTCTCTCTCTCTCTCTCTCTCTCTCTCTCTCTCTCTCTCTCTCTCTCTCTCTCTCTCTCTCTCTCTCTCTCTCTCTCTCTCTCTCTCTCTCTCTCTCTCTCTCTCTCTCTCTCTCTCTCTCTCTCTCTCTCTCTCTCTCTCTCTCTCTCTCTCTCTCTCTCTCTCTCTCTCTCTCTCTCTCTCTCTCTCTCTCTCTCTCTCTCTCTCTCTCTCTCTCTCTCTCTCTCTCTCTCTCTCTCTCTCTCTCTCTCTCTCTCTCTCTCTCTCTCTCTCTCTCTGCTAGCAAAATATATTCTCATAATTAAAATTACTGTCACAGTTTTTTATAGGTTATTGTATGCATTTATTGATAATTACATTAGTTGCCTCCATCCATAGTTTATCTTAATCTATCTCAATATTATGTTTACCAAAAAATAAATTAGCCACCTTCATCCAAACATTATCAATGACATATTTTTAAAAAACATGGAGAAAAAAATAGATAATTATCACTCATGAAATAGTAAATAAGAAAAAAACAGATGAAAATAAGAATAATATTACCTTTTTTGGCAATCCAAATTTATTTCAAAATAAACTGTGTTTACATAAATAAATATTAAATAACTAAATAATTTTCTTGCTTGTTGGAATTTTAATAACTTTGATTTGTTTTAAATCTGTTTTACTTCATCTTTTTTTTTCACAATTATTAATTATAATTAGTGGACAAAAGCATTTTTCTTATATATATACATAAAATATTTGTTTGAGAGTAAATTCCAGTACATCTATACTCACAATTATGGAAACAAAACGTCACTTTTTCTATTGAGCATTTACGGTTTGTAATAAAATGCTATATTTTTTAAAAATTATTATCACTGATATTTGCAGCTAACTGAAAACTGATATATATATATATATTGTGATGGGGATTGCGTTCAAATCTCTTTCATAATATTAATTATATTAGTCTAAGGCAAGATCAGATAAAATAACAGATGTGGCTGTGGATATATATGAATATACACATAGAATATATGTTTAATTTTATTTATATACTATTTATTGTTCAAATAATAATTTATTAAAGAGTAAGAGCTATTTCTGATAGGGATAAAATATATGAAGAATGTTAATGGTCTTGTGCCTTGAATTTAAACGAGAATTTCATTACTTTTGTACTAAAATTAATTATATAAGAATTTTTAGTGACTCTTATCTTAAGATTGATTAGTTAAGAGTTTTGTTAACTAACTGGGACAATAATTAATCTAAAATGTTATGGCTTTATCTTATAACTATTTAGGAATTCTATTTTTGTTTTTTATTTGAGGCAGAAGAAATTTTATCTTGGGCATAATTAGTATATTTAAATATTAAAATTTTATTGTGACGACTAATTATATAGCTCTGTGGTGGCAAGATGGCAGCTTTTGTAAATGTAAAAAAAAAATAATAAGACTAACCAAATAAGAAAAAAGGGGAATATAAAAAGTGTTGTCTAGTGAAAAAGGGAATCTTTTTTTTAGAACTTGTTTGGTTCATGATCTTTTTTTTTAAAAAAAAAAAAAAAAAGAAAGAATTACTAAAGAGTGAGATTTTAAGTTAAAATTTTATGGAGGTAATTTTAACTGAGCTGAATATAAGAGAGATTAGTGGATGATCGTGATTTTAATAATCAGTACAGCTAAATAATACGGATGTGACATGAACCATTAAGTGTAAAACTATAAAACCTATGGAATAGAAAAACTTTAAGTATGCCACATTCTCTACTCTCCTTAAACATATAATATCCTCCCTAGAAGTCCCATCTGCTAAATGTCTGCTGAAGAAGATTCGCATATCCTAAACCAAAGGAAGCCTATAATGTAAATGCTGATATTAGATAGACCCAACAGAAAGAGAAAGAGATTAGCATACATATATCCATAGGAGAGCTCTGGACATTCTATACCTAAAAGAAAGTAAAAAAAAATTATCTAAGTGGGTGATTTTACCATTTTTTTATTCATTTTAATTCAGAAATAAAGAAATTAATTTTTTGTATTTTTTCTTCTTATGTTCATATGTATATTTTCTATATAGCTATATATTTTTTGTATGTTTTAAACTTTTGAAATTCCAACCAATCATTATAAATCTATATATTACATTTATAATTTGGTGATGTCATGAAAGAAACATATATATTTGAAGCCACATGTTTCTGTTTTATTGTATATATAAAAGAAAACAATGTACAGATACCAATTTTAGTTTAGTAATTCTCATATAAATTAAATTATACTTATGTTGCATATGCAGGTGTACAGACACATATGTAAATGAAAAATAGATCAAAAAGGGAAGGGTGTAGTTCAATTATATATATTTTCTTATATTATGTCATGGTAAAGAGTATGTTTTTTATATATTCATGTGATTGTATTTTTTATTATTGTTGGGAAAGAAATTATAGATAATATCAATAAATAAATTATTTGAATGTACTTGCCCTGAGAAGTAAAATAAAAAGGCTGAGCTAGTGAAGGAAAGGTACCACATCTAAAAAGTAAGTGTTTTATATTATTGTTAATCTTTATTTGGACATAATTTCTCCTGAAATTGGCACTTAAGGCTGGTATCAATCAGCCTTTATAAATATGCTCTAGAGAAAGCAAAGAGAAAAATTATAGACTTTGCTAATCTCTTGCAATAATAAATACAGACCAGGTGACCAGAAAATACATTTAAGTATTATTAGTTTGGCCTTCTTTATTATTCAGATTAGAAATTTATTATATCTAATTTCAATGAGCTTGAAATAATACTGTATGCATGTAATTGAAAAAGTAATTCTCATACACCATGTGTGAAATTCATATTAAGCTCTCACCAAATGGTGAGGTGCTGTAGATCAAAGTATACCCATCCAATACAGTAATAAAATTGTATGCAATGAAATAAGGCATGAATAATATATAGAAGTATGGCATAGAAGTAAATAGTACAAAATGTGATTGAGTATGAATAGAATGGTAAATTTTATTGTGCAATGAATAGGGTAAGTTCTGAAAAGGAAGGAAAAAGGAAATATATAACCAAAAGGTGTTTTTTGTGTTCATTGATATAGGATGTGGAATTATAGATAACATTTGATTACAATTTGAATTTTTTTTTGATAATGTACTTGTTCAGGGGGGGGGGGTTGTAATGTATTTATGTTAGAAATCTATTTTTGATTTTTTTTTTACAATTAAATCTTTTTACATATATTAAAAACTTTATTTATAGGCTATATTATAAGTATTTAAGCCTTATAATAATTAATAATGTAAAACATAAAAATTAATATTTTAAAACTGTGAAAATAAGTATCTAACTAAAGATCTTACTGATAACAAAGGTAAATATCATTATTGGCTTCATGATATTTATTAAAAAAAAGTTAAAAGAACAAAATATCAGATGTTAGAATTTTACATTATTAAAAATGATGTCATTAAAAAAACAAAAAAAATTATAAAAATTTAAACAGTATTAATTGTTATTCAAATATTTCACTTACAGGTCTTACAAAAAAATTTTTTTAGCCTCTAATGGCTATTCTGTGATAATTTTCAGTTTTCAGAACATACAAAAATCATAGTTTTTAGTTTGCTAATAAATCTTTTGCAAACGTATTGCATCACTATCATTAACAATTACTAAAAATCACATTACATGTGCATTTAGTTGCAGGAGAGATGAATATAAAGCATCAGCCAATCACAAATTTCCACCTCCTTCACAGCTTTATCATAACAGTAGAACATGCTGTCAATCATAGACAAAGATCTGTATACTGCTAACATCTCTTGAATTTTTTTTTTAATTAATGAACAAAAAATGGAAACTTCTTAGAAATAATCATTGCAACCTGACACACACCATGATTTAACTTATACAATGCTTTAAAACAACATGGAAAAATAGTGATTGCAGCACCATCATGCCCTCTAAAATGTCAAATAGGATAGCACTATCCCAATTTACTTTTGTGAAGCAGTTAAGTATTAACTTCCATATTACTAAGCAAGTAAAAAGAAAACTTTTAGCTGTGCTCAAATAACTTTTTATGGAAATAAATGTAAATAATAACAAGTGAATGAAATTGTCATCATGGACAAAAAGCTTAAAAATTATGTTAATTTTTCCAAGAGAGAGTCAGTAAATATTTATTTTTAATAATCTTGTGAAGGATCAAAAGCATTGCCAGTATATAAAAATTATAAATCTAGACTATGAAATATTAGACATTATATTCAGAAATCTGATCTTTCATAATCACCATTAAAAAATATGTTTCTCATGGTGCTAATATTCAAACTACTAGGCAAACAAAATTAAATCCATTGTTATTTAAGGCAAATCAAATTTATGTGGAAATAAATTTAGATAATAATAAATATGAAAATAATTATATTTATAAAACACATCCTTGTTACTTTAAAGTAATATATATTAAGGCTCCAGATGTCCCTACTGTCGTTTTTTGAGGTGCATAGTTTTAAGATTGTAGCTTTAATATATATTACTTTCAATATGAAAATGAATTTGTAAAATTTAAAAGAAAGTTTATTTGCACAGATTCACACTGCATTCAATAAAACCCATCCAATATCTTAAGCCTTAGTTAAGAACTATGTGGCATCTGAAAATGAAAACTATGGTGCTTTGAAATCTTAAAGTTAAAGGTAAAAACTATTAAACTCACCATCTGATTATTCTTGGTGATAAACAATCTATTCATGTTTATTTATTGTATGGATGATCATATAGTGATAATTGTTGTAATAAAAATAATGTATGGAGTGTACATAATAATTTGATCATTTGGATTTTTTAAAGCCTTAAAAATAATCAGTCTTTTTTCAGTTAATAGCAAAGCTTCTTTTCAGCGAAATTGAACATACATTATTCTGCCATTTCAAAAAACATCAAATCAGGAATCAAAAAAGTATAATATTACAGGATCTCTCATGTTAAAGTAAATTATTTTACTTGTCAATTATCAAAAACTATGCCATTATTACTCAATATTTTGAAAAGTTAATTTGAAACAGCTTTAGTATTTAATATAAGTCAATGAGAATTATTAAATTAAAAAAGATTGGAGCTCTTAATGAAATATAATTTAAAAATAGTTTATTTTTCATTCTGTCATTTCCAAAATATATTCTAGTGTTAAAATACATTTAAAAGACGTTCTTTTTTTTTTTAATTGTAGTAATTATGCCTTCGATTTAATTTTTCAATTATTAGCAAAATTAGAAGCTATTAGATGTTTAGGTATATATATATATATGTTTGTATGTAAGTGTGTATGTGTATTCTGTTTATTTATGAAAGAAACTAATATATTTATATGGCTGAAGACTAATCAATATAATAATAACGTATTCAGCTATTTCTATCTTCTAAAAAATATTCGTGTGCTTTATTTTTTCACAGTATATTTTAAAGCTGATCAAAAACATTCTTATATAAGTATTGACATTAGTCATTTGAAAATAGTATGATTTATAGGTTATATTTTAATGTGATATATATATATATTGAGCTTATATTGTATTAATTTAATGTCTGTTAATTTTTTTTTAGTTTTTTTATCTTCTAATGTCCTTTTATTTCGTAGTCTATAACTTATCCAATTCACAATTATTATTCTTGCTATTACTACTTTTGAAATCTACAACTTCTCTAAATATTTTTCAATCATATTGATTATTTTTATAAAAATACATATGGCCCTAAACACAAATCATATTTTATTAATTTATCTTGCTAATAAAGAATTTTCACATTACCTTGTTATTATTATACGGTATATAAATTTACATTACATTGTTCTCTTCTAATTGATTCTGATAGGAATTTTACAGGCATCATGACGTTCCAGGAATATTTTTTTGCGTCATGAAAAGATTTCACCGATATTTTTATATGTAGTATAAACTTTATAGATATTATTTCCACCGAAAACATTACTAATGAAAGATAGGATCATTTACCAATATGGCAATAATAATGTGATTATATATGTCTGCCAAGAAGATTATTTTTAGTAAGAGAAAAGTTATCTATGAGTATAGCTATTATCTGAAATCTTTTTAATTCTATTTAAAATGTTTTATCTGCAGAATATAATTAAATTTATCGTTGACAAAAGAAAAATGTAAATAATTTCCAATATGTATCTTTTTCTATATATTGTGAGACAATAAACTTTTTTTTTTTTAAAATTATTGGTTTCAGTTTCACTCTTGGACTTGTACCCGCATAGTTTAATCTAAAATAAATCTAAAAAGAATAAATATCTTAATTTCAAAACAAATGTTTTTAAAGTGTTTTTGTTTCATTATTAAAAAATGTAAATGTTTAGCAACATAATTAATGAATATTAACGAATTAGATATATAAACATATTAAATTACATAATATTAAAATATGTAATAACTGAATTTATACATTTTCATAATACTAGCTATATTAAACAATGTCTTCTGGTATAAAAATAAATTACATTGCAAATGAAATTGAATTCACTTTTATCTGCTTGTCCAAAATCTTACAACATTAGATAATAATATTCTTATTGTAGTGATTATTCAATCAGATAGAGAAGTTCAAAACAGCCTGATTTGAACTGGCTTATATTTTATGTTCACAAGCTACAGTTAATTTCTAGTCATTTGAGTAATCTTGTAAACAACAATCAAATATTAAAAATGTAATTATTAAATTATAAATTGCTGATAATATGTAATAATTGGATTTACAAACTTTAAAACTCCAAAATCCTAACTATATTAATACAACACAATCTAGATTGAAAATTAGAAATAGACTCACTTCCATCTGCTTGTTTAAGATTTATATAAATGTGGAATAGAAAATATTTTATTAAGCTTATTTAAGAATGTGAGGACATTTTTGTCTGATTTAATGTTCACTCTATTAAAAATATTATTGTCAAATCTATAACTATAAAATATTTTAGACAAGGAGATAAAAGTGGATTTATTTTTGTTTTCAAAATAGACTATATTGTATTAACTCACCCGATAATATAAACAATGAATCATGTGAGAAAATAGTGATGCAATCCCTTCAGCACAAATTTACTCTCTTGCAGCTATCTGTAGTGTTTGTGAATGGTTTTACATTTTTTGATGGTAAAAAGTGGAACTAAAATTTCTATTGATTTATTAATCTAAAAAAATCTGAAAATGTCTATATTATGCAGGGTGATCTGAAAACAGTATTGATTGACAGTTTTTTTGTCCTCACATCCTAGAGCACATGTGAATGCTCTTGCAAGCTTTACTTTTGTTTGAGTTTAAAAAGAAAATTGTATAATATCCCTAGTTCAACTATATATTTATGATCATTTTTAATCTGTAATGAATAATAATAGATGACAGATGATAGTGCTTAATAAGTCCCTATTCTATACTGATCTATTCATCATTTTCAGGAAGAGTCATGGGATATTTTACAATTATTTTTGCAAAATATTCGTAAAATACTTATTTTTCATAAAAATATTGTGATATTAGATTAGATTTTATTTGAAGACTTGTTTATAAATGAATACAAGGCAATAAAAATATATTAACTACAATGCAGAAAGTCGATTGGCTGGAAAAGAAATGCCTTGATCATGAGCATAGCAAATATTTTTTATTATTTTTATAGGTGCAAATTTAAATTTTAAAACAGAAGTCCATTGCTCTATATAATCTTAATCATTTTTTTCAGGATTTAGAAATGAATTTAAAACAAATTTTAATTTATTCTTAATACAATTTTAATGGCAATTATCAAATAACAAAAGCCATTGTTTTTATTACATATTTCAGTTTATTTCCTTTGGTTTTCAATATTTGCAAAATTAAAATACTATTTTTAAGAATGTCTTTCATTTGTAAGCTTATTTTTGAGAAATACTATTAAAATTATGGTAATATAATATAAAATAAAGCTTTAATTATTAAAATAAAAAATTGGAATTACAATTCAAATAATCACTATAAATTGTCAAAATATGTGCACAATTAAAAGTTTTAATATAATTATTACTAGTATTAGTGCTGCAAAATTTAATATTTATATATTTAATACTTGGTTGTCCTTTATAAACTTATTAAAATGAGTAAATAATAACTTTATATTAGGTATTTGATTATAAACTGATTCAAATGAACTTAATTTGACCATCTCTATTTAATTTAGTGCTTTCATATATATATATATATATATATATATATATATATATATATATATATATATATATATATATATATATCATTTTTTGCATAATAACCACTTCCAATTCATATGTTAGACTCAGCCATTAAAATGAGAAATGCATATTGATGTCTATTATTCTTTCACTAATGTTATGCTATTAGAATAAGTTTTAGTAACTAATAGATGTCAGATAATAATGATTATTAAATCTCTATCCAGTGTTTTCCTATCATCTCCTCTATCATATGGTATCTATTAGTTACTAAAGCTTATTTTAAGTGGCATAGAAGTAGTGAAAAACTATGCTATTAAACATTAATGTATAATCTGGAGTCAAGTGATAGAGTCATGTGATATTTTATTGATAATACCTGTTAAGTTATTCATTCATTTTGTGAATATTTAACAATTAATTTTAATCCTACTGCACATATTTTTTTATTATATAACAATTGATGTCCAGTGATCAGAGCTTTCATATTTTACAATGAAATTATGTTCACAAGCCCTGATTAGACCTCTCTCTTTTACTAAGTTTTCATATAATAAATATATGATTTGATTGGGGTTTTTTGTTCTTTAATAAAAATAACAAATCAATATGTCACTGTAGAATAAGAATCTAGAGTTAAGTTGTTGTTGTTGTTGTTGTTATTGTTATTATTATTATTATTATTATTATTATTATTATTATTATTATTATTATTATTATTATTATTATTATTATTATTATTATTATTATTATTATTATTATTATTATTATTATTATTATTATTATTAAAACAGGCAAAACTCACTATATGTATTGGCCACACACACCAAACTAGAGTAATCAATGGATGCCAGAAGGCTTGTGCATAAAATCCCCATATAGTAGTACCTACTCATCCAATATCCCCAGACTAGTTTCTGGCTTGTGGCCTTTGTCAGTGAGGAGCCTTGGATATGAGAGTACTGCACCTAGATCTTAGGATCTAATGCAATCCTCCAGCAGACATCTTTTATCTTCAATTAACTACAAAACTATGATTCTTAAATTGAAAACCCCTTAATATTTTCAATTCAAGCCCATCAGCTTATAAAGTCATATAGGAGTGAACTCAGTTCAGTACTTATACATTTTGTTGTCTTTGGTTCTTTAATAACCATAGCCACCACTGTCCTATAAGACAGGATTGGTTTTAAGTTAATAAACATCACATGATCACCACTTCTTATGCTTGCTTATAACTGTTTTAATACAGGCAAAACTTACTATATGTATGGCCACACACAGCAAGCTAGAGTAATCATTGGATGCCAGAAGGCTTGTGCATAAAATCCCCATCTAATTCCTACTCATCCAATATTCCCAGACTAGTTTCTGGCTTATGCACAAGCCTTCTGGCATCCATTGATTACTCTAGCTTGCTGTGTGTGGCAATACATATAGTTAGTTTTGCCTGTTTTAATAACAGTTATAAGCAAGCATAAGAAGTGGTGATTATGTGATGTTTATTGTCTAAAACCAATCCTGCCTTATAGGATAGTGGTGGCTATGGTTATTAAAGAACCAAAGACACCAAAATATATAGGTAGTGAACTGAGTTCAGACCTATATGACTTTATAAGCTGATGGGTTTGAATTGAAAATATTAAGGTGTTTTCAATTTAAGATCCATAGTTGTGTTGTTAATTGGAGATAAAAAGTGGCTGCTGGAGGGTTGTATTAGATTCTAAGATCTAAGTGCAGTGTTCTCATATCCAAGGCTGTTCACTGATGAAGGTCACAAGCCAGAAACTAGTCTAGGGATATTGGATGAGTAGGCACTAGATGGAAATTTTATGTACAAGCTTTCTGGCATCCATTGATTACTTTAGCTTGCTATGGGGGGCAATACATATAGTGAGTTTTGCCTGTTTTAATAATAGTTATAAGCAAGCACAAGAAGTGGTGATCATGTGATATTATTATTATTATTATTATTATTATTATTATTATTTGTTAATTCCTACCATCGTACTTTGGATTATATTTTAGGTAATTCAACAGTAGTTAGTAATTTTCAAGTTGTTTCTGTTAATTTTCTTATTGATGCTCATTGTCCACCTTTTGAGTTTTATATTAACGTTTGTCGCTCAAAGATTTTTTTTTTTAATATTTCAAGAAATGATTATGGGAAGGGTAATTATGTTGATTTTTGTAGTAACTTTTCTATGGTTAATTGGAATTTTTTTGTATTCTTTTAATGATGTAAATCATTGCTTGGATGGGTTTTTAAAGATTCTTAATAGTTTTATTGATTTGTATATTCCCAATAAGCGGCCTTTTTATAAGGGTTTTCCTCCTTGGTTTTTATGCGATCTTATTAAAATTATTAAAAGGAAGTCTTATCATCGTAGACTTTATTTTAAAACACAGAATATCTTTTTTTATAATAATTTTGTTAATTTCAGAAGATTGGTGAAGCATGTTTATAAAAGAGATTTGCAGAATTATATTAGAAAAATTGAGGTTAATATTTCTTCTAACCCTAAAGAATTTTGGGATTTCATTAATAAGTCTGGTTTGGGTAAGAAAAGGGTTCAAGCTACTCATGGTTTCACTTTAAGTGCAAATGACTTTTCAAAACATTTTGCTGATGTATATTCATCACATGATACAATATCTTCAAATATTGCATTATTTTGTAATTCTTCAACTGTTCATTGTATGATTGACCATATTTCTAAGGATGATGTTGTTATGGCTATTAAGCGACTTAAAATTCATTCTAGTTTGGGAAATGATAATATTCCTTCATTTATTTACAAAGGGCTAGCTGAATTTATTGCAGTACCTCTTGCATTTATTTTTAATTTATCACTTAACTCTTGTGTTTTTCCTAATGTGCTTAAGTGTGCCAAAATGGTCCCAATTTTTAAGAATGGATCATGTGATTGTATTAATAACTATAGACCTATTTCTGTTTTGCATACTATTGCTAGAATTTTTGAGAGGTGTGTTTATAATAAAATTATTTTAGATGTTAGTAAACTCATTTCTTCTTCTCAGCATGGTTTTATACCTAATAGATCTGTAGAAACTAATTTGTTAACAATTTATGATCATATAGCTCATGCAATTGAAGACCAGCAGAGACTTGATGTTGTTTATTTTGATTTATCAAGAGCTTTTGATAAAGTAGACCACAGTATTCTTCTTCACAAATTATATCAAATGGGTTTTTCTACTAAGCTTGTTTATTGGTTTCAATCCTTTCTTCATGGTCGTACTGCATACATTAAATTTAATAATACTATTTCATCTAATTTTAAATGTAATTTGGGGGTTCCTCAGGGTAGTATTTTAGCACCTATGCTTTTTAACATTTATATGAATGACCTTAAGGATTGCTTAAAATCTTCTTATCTTTTGTGCTATGCAGATGACTGTAAAATCTTTAGAAGAATCACATCTGTGTTTGATTGCACTCTTCTTCAAAATGATATAGATAATTTTAGTGCTTGGTGTGATCTAAATAATATGACTGTTAATTTCAGTAAATGTTCCTTAGTCTCGTATTCTAAAAAATCTGAAGTTTTGCATTTTTCTTATTTTATTAATTCTCACAAAATTATTTCTGTTGAATCCCAAAAAGATTTGGGAGTTATATTTTCTAGTAATGGATCCTTTCTTCCTCATTTGGAAATGATTATTGGTAAGGCTTTAAAAATTATAGGTACTATTCTAAGGTTTGGTTATCATTTCAGTGGTGATACAAAATTTAAATTATTTTTATCATTGGTTCTTCCCATCATTGAATATTGTTCAGTCATTTGGAATCCTAGCTCTAAACAGGGATGTAATTTATTACAATCAGTGTATAATAAGTTTTCTAAATATGTTTCTTTGGGAAATAAAACTGTTGTTCATCTTTCTTCTAGAAGACAATATAGAGATCTTAAATATCTTTATAAACTTGTTAATAAAATAGTTCTTTTATCTAACACAATTTCTACTGTTATAATTAGATCTCATGTGCATGATACTCGGTCTGCTTCTGTTTGTTACATTAAAACTTGTCATTCCAATGTTCTTAGATTTTCTCCTTTGTTTAGACTACCATCTTTATATAATCAGATTTGTAGTAATATTAATTACTTCAATTTAGATTATAATCAATTTTGTAATGTTATTAAATTTAAATGTCAGATTTGATTGGTTTAACTTGATTTTGTTTATATATATATATATATATTTTTTTTTTTTTATTATTTTGTTATGTGCTTTATATTTATCCCTTTTATTTATTTGTTACTATTAATGTCTTAATAATAATTGTTTATAT
The DNA here is from genome assembly GCA_028023455.1 of Epiperipatus broadwayi. Taxonomy (NCBI): domain Eukaryota; kingdom Metazoa; phylum Onychophora; class Udeonychophora; order Euonychophora; family Peripatidae; genus Epiperipatus; species Epiperipatus broadwayi. The sequence goes on from JAQFVV010006197.1 coordinate 4,688,676, forward strand.
GCTGATATTTAATTTTACTTTAGATTTTTAAATGTGTTAATTATCTTTTATTGAAATATGGCACATAATTATATTAATAATTTGTCATTTAAACTCATTTATGTATTTATATATTTGTTATGGTGCAATACTGTAATTGGCTTTATGCTGTAGTTTTGTACGGTAAATAAATGAATTGAATTGAATTATTATTATTATTATTATTATTATTATTATTATTATTATTATTATTATTATTATTATTATTATTATTATTATTATTATTATTATTATTATTATTATTATTATTATTATTATTATTATTATTATTATTATTATTATTATTATTATTATTATTATTATTATTATTATTATTATTCTGCTGTGCTATGGGAGGTACACCATGTGCTCTTTGCAGTGATCTTATATTTGGAAAACAGCCAAGAATTAAATGTATTAAATGCAATAATAAGTTTCATAAAACATGTTTGAAATCTAATGGAATAATATTGCATAAAAATGAAATAGAAATGGAGTCCTATATTTGTGATAAATGTAATCATAATTCAAATAGTAATAACGTAATGGAAGTCAATGAAAACAAAATGGAGATTATTGTATCAGATATAAATGATTCGCAAGACTTGGATATTTTTGGTCAAAATTTATTAGGAAATGAAGGTAATGACATTTCTAAATTAATAGAAATTAATGCTATATCTAATCGTGATTTTGATAAAGGAGAAAAAAATCTATCTAAAATGGATAATAATTGTTTATCTTGTGAAAAATCTACGTTTTTATTGAATAGAATTTTAAATATTGTTACAGATTTATCAAGTGAAATTAAATTATTGAAAGAAGAAAATATTACGATAAAAAATATGTTATTAAATGCATCTGTTAATAATTTGGATATAAATAAAAATAATGATTATAGAAGCACAGACAGAAATTCTGTTGTTTTTAATAAAAAAGAAAGTCAACTTATTTTAAAGCATAAAGAAAAGCAAACGCCTGAACTTATTGTTTCTGATTTAAATTTCCCTCCACTTTCTACTATAAATAGAAGTGAAGGAGTTGATCAATTAAAAAAGGAGGCAGTTTTTAGTGTCACTGATAGATCAAGTTCTAAATTTAATGAACAGCAGAATAAAGCAATTAAAGTGAAGGGAGGTCAGTCAGATATGAAAACAAATGTAACGTCAGATGAATCGTCTGGGATTTCTAATCAAGATAACACCTCTAAAAACTCATATGCCTTTTATTTGAAAGATTGTGCAGATAAAGAAAAGGATGGTTTTAAAACTGTATTTTATCGTAAAAATAAGAATAAAAATATTAAAAATTCAAGTTCTTCACCTATTATAGGAAATCAGGTTAATCATGTTTTAAAAGCTGTTAAGACAAGAAAGAAATTTAAAAAATTTTTTCTAACTAGAATGGATAATGACACCTCTGTTGAAGATGTGACTGCTCATTTGAAAAATGTTTTAGATATAAATAGTGTGTGTTATAAACTGAATACAAAATCTAAAAAATATTCTTCATTTTATTTATCTATAGAGGAATCTGAATCTGATAAAGTTTTGGTTGGTAACGTTTGGCCTTTGTCAGCAGTCATATTGCCCTTCTATGGAGATTTAAAATATTTAAGAAATTTTAATGTTGATAGTACACAGGATAATGCTATATTAAATATTAATAAGATTATTGAAGAAAAGACAGAAGATATTATATTGACTGATAATGTTGATGAAATTAGCACTATAGTGCAAGATATAAATTTGCAAAATAATCTGTGTAATAAATAGCAATTCATGAATTGTTATTATCAAAATGTTCATGGTCTTAGAACTAAGACAATTGATTTTAAATTTGAATTGTTATTAAATGAATATGATATTATCTTTTTAACAGAGACTTGGTTAAAAGAAGAAATTGATAATATTAGTATATTTGATGATAGGTATTGTGTGTATAGATGTGATAGAAATTATAATTATGAAACAAGAGGAGGTGGTACTTTGATTTCTATTAAAAAAGACATAAAGCATAAACAGATAATTATTAATGATAATAATATTGAATCTTGTTGGATTGAAGTTAGTTTAAAAAATAAAAATAAAATATTGTTAGGTACTATATATCTTCGACCTACTTTGTCAATGAATGATTTAGATGCATATTTAGTTAAGGTTGAGGATATATTGGTGAAATATAAATATGATATTATTATAGTTGGGGATTTTAATGAAGCTGATTACTCAAGACATAGTAATAAGAATGTTGATAATAGTAAACTTTATAGATTAAAAATTTTTGTTGAGTTGGTTAGTTTAATTCAACTTAATAGTATTATTAATTTTAGGGGTGGTATGTTGGATTTATTGTTTAGCACTAAGAATGATTTGAAGTGCAAAGAGGCTGATCAAGCTCTTTTGCCCCCTGATCCTTATCATCCACCTTTGGAATTTGTAATAGATGGTTCTCATGAACATATAAAGCCTATGGTAAATAGTAAGAGAGATTACAAACATGGTGACTATTATGGCCTTTATAAAGCTTTTGAGGACATTGATTGGAATGTAATTTTGATGGAAAATGATCCAAATATAGCGGCAAATAATTTTGTTGGTATAGTTCAAAATTGTCTAGATCAATATATTCCTGTTAGGCATTATTTAAATACTAATAACAAATATCCTAAATGGTTTTCTAGGGAATTGTGTAAGGGCTTAAATAGAAAGCACAAATATCATAGGTTATATAAACTAACTAATGATAAAGAATTGTATAAGAAATTTAGTGGTTTGCGTGCTTATACTAAAACTCTTATGAAAAGAGATTATAATAATAATTTAAATAGAGTTGAAGAAAATTTTAGGAATAATCCACAAATGTTTTGGAATTATATAAAAGATCTTAATATTGTTGGAAGTAAAAGTTGTAGATATAATGTAATTAGGCCTTCTATGGATGATCTAGTCAATCATTTTACTAATATGTACTTAGATACTTCAAGTAATGATAATATGGTTGATATTAAATTTAATAAAGAGAGTTTTTGGAATATAGATGTTAATAAAATTGCAATTCCTGAAGTGTTTACTGCAATTTCTAAACTTAAATCGAAATCTTCTATGGGATATGATAATATTCCTAATTTTATTATCAAGGGTTGTGCTGAATGTTTGGTAGCACCATTGCATTATATCATTAATTTATCAATTGAGAAAACTATTATTCCTGATATATTTAAGATAGCTAAGATTATACCAATTTTTAAAAAAGGGGATAGATCTGATTCTGGTAATTATAGACCTATTTCAATTCTGTCACCTTTTGCTAGAATTTATGAAAGGTGTATTTATAGTAATATTATTGTAGATATGATTAAGGTATTACCTAGTTATCAGCATGGTTTTTTACCTGGTAGATCTGCTGAAACTAATTTAATGGTGATATCTGATCATATTGCTCATGCCTTATCTGATCAGAAGCAATTAGATGTTGTATATTTTGATATGACTCAGGCATTTGACAAAGTTTCATATATTAGACTTTTGTATAAACTTAAAATGTTGGGTGTTAGTCCTCATTTAGTTGAGTGGTTTTCCAATTATTTGAGGGGTCGAAAATCTTATGTACATATGGATAAAACTAATTCTCTTTTTTTTTGATAATATGATAGGTGTTCCTCAGGGTGGAATATTAGCACCATTGCTTTTTAATGTTTATATGTGTGATCTTGATCATAGCATAAAAAATAGTATGATACTTACTTATGCTGATGATTGTAAGTTATTTAAAAGAATTATTACTTATAGTGATCATATTGAGGTTCAAAAGGATATAGATAGTTTTATTATATGGTGTAGGTATAACAACATGGAGATTAACATTAATAAAACATGCATTGTTTCCTATACTAATAAAACTGAAAAATCTGTTTATCAATATAAAATTGAGAATGGTGTTATTAAATATAAAGAGACTATATCTGATTTAGGAATTATATTTTGTAGCAATTTTACTTTTAATGCACATATTAAATGTATTATTAATAAAGCATACAGAAAGATGGGCTGTATTTTGAGATATGGGAGAGATTTATCTATTTCCATAAAATATAGGTTATTTTTTTCTCTTGTTGTTACAGTTTTAGAATATAATTCTTGTATATGGAACTTCAATCTGATTAATATTCAGTCTAAAATATATAATATTGAAAAAAGATTTAATAAATTAATAATGGGTGAATGTCAAACTGTCAAAACAGTATTGAAAGAAAGGAGAATGTTGAAGGATATGATATTACTGAAAAAGTTGATTGATGGGAAAATTGATGTCAGTAACTGTATATCAAAAATAGAATTGAAAGTACCTTGTCGCTTATTAAGAGAAATGCAAACTTTCAAGATTAGTATATGTAAAAATACTTTCTTTGGTAAATCAGTTATTAATAGATTGCAAATGGTATATAATCTAACTTTTAATAATATTGATATTTTTTGCGATCAATTTGTGATGAATGTTAAAAAACAACTAAATGTATAATTATGAACATATATGTATATATAATTTTATGTATTTAGCTTGTATTTGATTATAATTGTTTTTTTTTTTTTTTTTTTTTAATTTTAATTATTATCATTGTTATTATTATTATTTTTTTTTTTTATTGTGTATTTCTGTTAAAGTGTAAATGTTGAAATGCACATAATAAATGGATATTGAATTGAATTGAATTAATTATTATTATTATTATTATTATTATTATTATTATTATTATTATTATTATTATTATTATTATTATTATTATTATTATTATTATTATTATTATTATTATTATTATTATTATTATTATTATTATTATTATTATTATTATTATTATTATTATTATTATTATTATTATTATTATTATTATTATTATTATTATTATTATTATTATTATTATTATTATTATTATTATTATTATTTATTATTTTAATAATTTATATATTTTATATTATTATTACATTATTAATTATTATAATATTTTATTTTTAATTATTATTTTTATTTTTTTATTATTTATTATTACTATTATTATTTATATTATTTTTTTTTTTTTTTTTTTTTTTTATTTTTTTTTTTTTTTTTATTATTATTTTTTTTTTTTTTTTTTTTATTATTATTATTATTATTATTATTATGTTTCAAAAGGCCTTTATTGTCTCAAAAGAATACAGTAATGGTTACATAGATTATGTGCTACAAGTTTTCCAGTTACAACCAGGTTACAATTGTTATTACAATAATCAAGATAACGTCTTTATAATATATTGTCTTAATTGAATGTTACAGATTTGTTCACTATAAAAATAAAGTGTTCAGAATATTATAGACAGTTGCATTTCAATAGTTATTAGGTGCACAGATGTTACTGAAGCTATTACTGGATAGGGATTGGCTCTGTTCTTTTGCTTTATTTCCTGTTTTATTATTTATTTATTTTTGTTTTTCCCTTGTTGGTACTCCATATTACTTAGTCATTATTTCCTTGATTATGTTACAACCTTGCTCTGTGTTTAAGCAGAGACCAGGTAGCTGCATAGATGTCTGGACTTGTTATCAATTTGTCCCGGAGTTGTATTTGCCGTAACTTGTGTTCAAAAGTAGATGGATGTCGCCTTGTGTTATTTCCCATTAGGAACGTACATCTTGTGCACCATAGTGAATATAGAACAAAAGTTGCTGCTCTAATCAGTGGTATTGTTTTACTTTGGAAAGCCATCATTACTTGTTCCATTGTGGTTTTATTTTTCCTATACGTGTTGCAAAGTATAATTCTTACTTGTTCCAGACCTTTGCAGTGATACAGTAAGTGCTGGACAGTTTCTTCATTCTGATGGCATAAACCGCATAAAGGATCCATGTCTCTATGTAGTCTTCTATGTACCAGAAAGTATGTGGTTGGGAGGGCATCTAAGTTTATTTTAAGGATAAAATTGAAAAATTTTGGTTCTAACTCCCATTTCTTGTATTTTTTAATTAATACTTTATTGTTTATTTTTAATAGTGGTAATATTTGATTGTTGGTGGTATGGTTCTGCATTAGTTCATAGATTTCCCAATATTTATATTTTTCTGTCCATTGGTTGGGGATTTTTCCTATTGCATTGCAGTGGTATATTGCCGATTGAATGAGCGAGTCTTTTGGGGGTGGTCGATCAGTAGGTGTTATTTTAATTAGATGTTTTAATTTTGTAAATTGATTAATTAAGGCAATTGTTGTATTTTTTTGTTTTTGCATGTGGAAAATGTTGAGGCTGTGTAGGCCAAGGCCATTTTTTATTAGTGGTCGGCTAAGATTTTTAATTGATATGGCCACTGTTTTCCTAGCCCACATAAGTTTACAGCATATGGAGTTAATTTTCCGGATGAAACCTTTAGAAAAAACAATTACTGGCATGTAGTATGTTATTCTAGTCATGATTAGCCTGTTGATTAGTTGTGTCTTTGCATATATTGATAGATATGCTTTAGACAATGAATTTGCTATTTTTTCAACATCTTCTTTGAGTTTGTTTTGTATGTGACAGCGCATTCTTGTGGTGCCCATATAAAATGGAAAACCCAGAAAGGGATTTGGTTTTCCCTGAAATACGGACTCACATGGTTTGCCTGAGAATATATGCCAAGATGCAGATTTTGCTGTATTTATCTTCAGTCCATAATTGGCTGAATATTCTTCCACTATCTTGTTCAACTGCGGTATCTGCTTTTTAGAAGTTAGAAACACCGTGACATCATCCATATATGCCAAACATGCTATTTTTTGTGTTGATCCTGGTATCTGTATGCCTTCAAAGGATTGATTTATTTTTTTAATTAAGGGGTTAATATAAAAAATAAAGAGTAGGGCACTTAAAGGTGAACCCTGTGATAGTGACTGGGTGGGGTAGAAAGAGGGAGAATTTCTACCATTAAGTGTTATGTGTAGCTCACGGTTTATTAATAGGTTTGCTATTATATATAGCATGGATCTGGGGATGTCCGTGGTTTCGAGCATCTCTAGCAATATAGATATGTTGACAGTGTCAAAGGCTGATGCTATATCCAGTTGTATGACCAGAGGGCTATATTTTTTTTTTATTTCTTACAGTTACCATTATGGTTTTGAAAAGTAGAGCTGCTTGTGTAGTTGAAGATTTTTTCTTAGCAAACTGAGTATCAGAGATGGAAGGCATCAAAAATGGCTCTATTTTTTCTTTTATTACCTTTTCCAGTATCTTCATTGGAAGCGGTCCCATGGATATAGGTCTTATGTCTTCAAGTGCAGGAATTTTTTTATTCTTTTTAATGTAAGGTACTATTGCTATGGGGTACACTCCCTGTACACTCCTAATTTCTTGAGCTAAATGGTTTGCCAGATTACAAAGATATTTTGAAGTGAATTGGCTAAGGTGTTTTAAGACAAAAAGTGGTATTCCTGGGCTTCCAGGGTGACAGTTATTGTTCATTTCATTCATTTTTTTAATGAAATCTTCTGCCGTGAATAAATTTTCATTTTTTGGTGGTCCAAATATGTGTGCTGTCCACTGTATTGGTGGTGCTGATCGCAGTTTGTCTCTAAAATGTTCAAACATTGGCATTATTATATTTTGGCCAGCAAATATTCCTCTTTGGGTTTGTATGGCCATTGGTACTTTAATTTCAGGTGCACTTCCTAGGACCCATTTTATGTATTTACGTGACCATGTGTGTTGGTGGGTGATGCATAATTTGGTTTTTTTAATTTTTAGATACTCTTTTAGGGACTGACAAGCCTTATTATATTCTTGTGTTAAGTTTCTTATATAATTTTGGGTGTGATGTGTAGGCGTGATTGCTGTAAGTTTTTCATGTATTTTATCAGCATATTCTAGTAGCTTGGATGGTGATGGTCTATTCATTACTATGTGGTTTATATTAAATGACAAAATATTGATAAAAGCTTGGTATTGTTGTATAGGGTCTAGTTTTATTTGTCTTAGTTTTTCTAGCATTATATAGGTTTCAGAAAAGATAAATTCTGGGGTTGACTTGGGAAGAAGGATTCTGATTGTTTTTGTTAGTGGTGAAATGTTAGTTTGCATTTGGTTTAGGTTAATAGTTATTATTTGTGCAGAGTGATCGGAGAAGCCCGATGGTATGAGGTTTATTTTTATTAAGTGATGTAGAGTCGGTGAATAAAAGCATAAGTCTATCAGTGATTTAAACCGACCATTATGGAATGAGACAGCATCCTGAGGAAGAAAACCTTGTCCACTCATTAGTGGAACTTGTATTTTGTGGAGCAATTTTTTAGTAAATTCCAGATACGATGTGTTGAAGTCACCAACCAAGATGGTGGGATCTGCTGTGGTGGCTAATCTTGAATTTATTGTCATGATTATTGTTTCAATTCTTTGTTTATTTATTGGCATATATACAAAAATTACATTGATTGTCATTATTTTGTGACTGAATGTAGTGATTAGGAGATTTGAATCAATGTAAGTGATTTTGAAAGTTTGGAATGGACAATGATTTGCAATTATTAGGGCAGATCCTGCTGATGGTGATGTTGCATCTCTGGAACCTGCATAGAATCCTTCAGTACCAAAGTATTTGGATGGGTCTACTTGTGACCCTGCATATATTTTGGTTTCTAGTAGACCTGTAATGTGTGGTTTGATTTGTTGTATCCAGTGTTTTACTTTTTATATTTTTTGGGTTGAATTTAAATCCCTGATATTGATTGCAGCAATTTTTATTTTCATTCTGATTATATATATATTTTTTCTTTGGTAATTTTCCTTTGATCAGTAAGTGGGCTTTTTATTGTTTTGAATTTTGTTGAGTGTCTAATTCAATTATGTTATTTTTAGTGGTAATGTGGCTTTGATCAGTTAGTATTTTTTTACTAGTTTTTGTATTGGGTTGTGCTTCTGATTCATCTTCATAGTCTTGATTAGTATCTTCATCAGAGGTTTCAGTAGTCTGATATGTATGCTCAGAGTTGGTGATTACATCTTCTTCTGATCTTACTTTAATTTTTTTATATTTTTTTTTTGGTGGCCGGCCTGGCTTTCTTTTTTGCTCTTTTTCTATTACTATGTTTTGTGGCATATCTAGTGTTATTTTTTCTAAGATTTCTGTGGCTGTATTATTTCTAATTGTTGGTTTTAGTGGTAAGTTGGAATAATTGTTGATGTTTTTATTTTTGTGTGTCGAATCATCTTCTTCCATCTGAGATTCTACATCTGTGATATTTTCATATTCCTTTATTTGTTCTTCACTGTTTGTTTGCAGATCCTTATTTGTTTGATCTTTTATTTTACTTTGGGTGCTTTTCAGTTTTATATTTTCTCTTGTGATTATATTTTGATTTTCAATTTTTTCTTGTGATTGATTACTATTGATGAGTTTTGTTGTGCTGTTTTTCCACTCTTCATTTTTATTAATCTTTTCCATTGTCAAGTTTAATGGTTCGTTCTTATCTTGTATTGTTAAGATACTTTGTTTTTCCTGATTTTCTTGTTGTTGAAGACTTGTATGTATCTTGCTGCTTTCTGCATTATTTATTATTTGGTTTTGAGTTGCTTGGTTTTGTTCTGGGATTTCCTTTGTTTGCTGGTCACTCCTGTGGTCTTTCCTTGTGTGGCAGTCTCCTGCCAGATGACCTCTTTCTCCACATGCATAGCACTTTGGCCTGAGTCCTTTTATTTGAAGTGTGAGGACTGCTTCTTGATCAATAATCTGGTTGGGGATTTCTTCAGGATTGATGTTTTCTTTTAGTTTGATTTTGAAATAGAAGCTGTTGGTATGTATAGGGATTGGAGTATCGTTACAGTAGATAGGCTTGATATAGATTGCCTGACCATAAGGGTGAATTAGTTTGGTAAAATCTTGTATGCTATATCCAAAATATGTATTTTTCAAAATGCCTGTGTAGTAGTTTTGTATATTTTTGTCAACCACCACTAAAGCATAACTTTCTAATTTCTGGACTTTTATTTGAAATGCTTCACATTGATTTTTGTTGTAAAATTCTATAGCTAAATATCTGGAGTTGGGATGTTCTCCAATAGTCATGATGCTATCCCATAATACTTGTGTTGTTAATTCCTTAAATAGGAGTTCTCTTGGAAATTTATAGAGGGATAAATTTTTGTCTGTAACTGCTAGTATTAACGACTTGTCAGAAAAAAAAATTTTAAAACTATTAAATAATTTTGGGGGTATGGTATTATTAAATCTAGAATTAATATCTTTTATTTCTTCATTCGTCCAGTTGATCATTGATGGTTCTAGCTCAAATTCATCACCGATATATATATATATATCGTTTATGTCGGTTTGATTTACTTTTCTAAATCTAGATTGACTTAAATTGGTATTTTGTTTATTATCTTGGTGTTGTATATTAGATTTTGTAGCATTTGCGTAGGTTTTTTGATTTAATATTATATTTTCCATTGGGTTGAGCATTTTTGAGCTATTTGACGCGTCAAATTTAAATCTTGACGCCATGTTTATCTTTTGATGTTGATTAAATATAATTTAAAAAAACGATGAATTTCTTACCTTTTTTATTTTAAAAGCACTTCAAAAACATTTACGATTGTTATCTAGATTGAGGAAACTTTTTACTTTAAAGATTTAGTTGAATTCCTTTTGTCTTCCAAAACTTTTAGGTAACAACGTTAATCGGGTTGTTCCATTTTTTAGACCTATTATTATTATTATTATTATTATTATTATTATTATTATTATTATTATTATTATTATTATTATTATTATTATTATTATTATTATTATTATTATTATTATTATTATTATAATAATAATAATAATAATAATAATAATATATTGAAGTATTTCAACAGGCTTCGTAATGTATATTTTATATTTTTTTCTGTTGAAAGATTTGAAGAATTTAGGTTTTTAATATTGTTATTTTTATTTTATATATACAATATTTTATGCTTTTAGTTTATAATATATAATTTATACTTATGTTTTAAATTTTATATTTTATATTTTATAACTGAAATATTTACTTTTAAATATACTTTGTCATACAGCTGAATATTTTATATTTTTTTATTACACATACGTTTTTTTATATTTTTTTCATAAATATTTCATTTATATATAATGTTTCAGAATTCTATTTCATATTTTTTTTCCCATATGTCAAAGTATCGGATTAAAAATAATATATTTTTTCAAACACTCTCTTACAGAAATGCACAATGTATAAAAGTTAACATTCACTCTTAACAATATCATAATCTATATAAAACTTTGGAGCAAGTGAATTCTTTTTTTGGTCGCTATGCAACTAAAGAGCGGCGTGTTAATACTGTTAGTGCTTTGTGAGTTTATCGAGTTATTTATTATAGATAGATAGATAGATAGATAGATAGATAGATAGATAGATAGATAGATAGATAGATAGATAGATAGATAGATAGATAGATAGATAGATAGATAGATGGATGGATGGATGGATGGATGGATGGATGGATGCATGGATGGATGCATGGATGGATGGATGGATGGATGGATGGATGGATGGATGGATGGATGGATGGATAGATAGATAGATAGATAGATAGATAGATAGATAGATAGATAGATAGATAGATAGATAGATAGATAGATAGATAGATAGATAGATAGATAGATAGATAGATAGATAGATAATGTGTGTTGGAAAAGAGTTGGATGGGGTGTGCCAATTTTATTTTTATTAACTGTCAAAAATGATTACATGTAAACCTAATATAGTATTTCTAAACGTATTAGAAGATTTAGTAGAATATTATGCTCATTCAATAGGAAAAACAAGTATGATTTTTATAATTTTTTGCCTTATCGGAACTTCATACTGCGTCTATAAGCGGGATTAGTTTTTAATGATATATTTGAATCTATTTATTAAATACATGTTGGTCGTTATTTTTCTGAAAACTAAATGTGAACTCTGTGTGTGAGAAAAATTTATTATAAATATTCATATTTACGTTTTTAGCTGTATTATTTATACAAATAAAATTTTAAAATACATAACCTAAGGGCAAAGAGCTTAACTAAAATAATAAATAAAATCTATCTAACAGAGTTGAACATTTTATTTAAAAAAAAACAGTCAATAAAAAATAATGTAAATTAAGAGCCTTAAAAACAACACGAAGGTTATTTTTTAAAAATTTGAGTTGGGAATTAATTTGTAAAATAATTTATGATTTTATTTTAATTACATAAATATAATTAAATGTTACATTAAAATATTGATGGATTTATAGATAATGGATGATGAAATGACCGATAAGATTATTTCCTGTTACTATTTAGGGTAAAATGTTAATTTATCAAAAAAGTTTTTCTGGTGTTTTTTTTTTCGGGGTGAGGTGGGGGTTTAAATCTTATTTTTTCAATCACTTAAGTTAGTCTTACTATTCATTCATCAGTTATTTTTTCTAACCGTGAGATTAAGATTGTATGTTATGAAGGCATATTCATATTCTTTAAAGCGTGACTCACTATATTTTTCTTCTCTTTTTCAAATACACATCTTTAATGCGATGATGGGGGTATTTTTAAATGAATGATATTCTCTGTGATCTTTGCAGAAGGCAGTACCATCAATAATGAATCTTATTGAAATTTGATTTAGAAAACAGTTCCAGTTTTCCAAATGATTCTACATCTGGGAAACTCTAGATTGAGTTGTCCCTCCCAGCTATGAAAGTAGAAGACATTAAAATAGATGCTTTAAAATGGTCTGTCTAAACCAAGAATCCTAGTAGATCACATATCATAGCAAAATGAAAAATTAATAAAATAAGTAATGGTGATGATAATAAGAATTTAATAGTAGTATTAGAGACTTTTTTTAAATATAGGTATAAGAATTATGCAAATTTATTTGAAAAGAATTCTTCAATACTTGAAAATCAGAAAACATTTGTAGCTATGAAATATTAACATTTAAAACTTATATATATATAAAAGCTATGAAATATTAACATTTAAAACTTATATATATATATATACTTTTAATAATTTCTTTTTCCTAAAGAATGGAATTTAATTAAACAAGTAGATGATTTTAAATTGATTTAGAAGATTAGTTCTTTATATAAAGATAAGTTGCATAATCTTGGATTTGTTGTGAAATTGAACTTAGTATTTTCTATGGAGAGAATTTTTGGAGGACTCAATGGAAGTCTAATGCTTTAAATAACTTGAGTTCCACTTTGTTACTTGTAACTGTTTTACTAATGCAAATACTCAAACTCAAGTCATTAAATTGAGAGAGTTTAGAAAAAGCATTTTCTTCCTGTCTGCAAATCCTGATAGAAATAAACTGTTAGCATCATTATTTTTAATAATATATAAATTAAATATTATAAATACTTTAAGAAAAATTATTCTATAAAGGTGTCAATATCTAAGAATTGGTTGGCTCAAAATTAATGGCATTTATTGCAAGAAAGTCTACATTACACAAATACTTCCAAGTTCAAATTTTGAATGATCTCAAACTAATACTATTCAAGATTCAAATTGAAATTACATTAAACTTACTAATAAAAAATGTTATGTTCATTTTTTATAAACAATTACTCTTCTGCACTAAAACTATTAATAATATTTACTAAGGCTGTAAACCTCAAGAGTGTGCATGTGAAAATGCGAAGATAGGGACCTCTACTGATCTTAACTATAAATTTATAATTAAAACTATTAATTTAGGTTTTCAAGTTTTTATCTTACTGAGACATATAATATTTTAAGAAGTGTATTATGAAAACAAATTCTCTACAAAAAACAAAATAGAGTATTGGTTGGTTAATGTACAATAATTTTATTATTTGTAACTTTTTAAAAAAAAAAAACAATTGTCATTTTTTGAGAAAAATAATAAATTTAATTTAGAACTTTTAAGTAATATAGAGATCGAAAAACATAAATTCAACAATTAATAAAAAGTCTTAATATTATTCATGGATTAAAATTGGAAAAGTTATATGATAATTCTATTACATCCATGATTTTCATTCTTTTATATAATGACATTTTGAATAGATTGATTATTTTGGTTATCTTTTGAATAATGGTGCAAAAAATGAATTTAATATTATATTCACCCTACTTATTTATTTAGATTTGGACAAAAATTTTAAAATTAAATATTTTTAGTAATGTTAATAAGATATTTTAAAAAAGTTTGAAATATAGTAGTCATATATCTTTAAAACTATTATAATTCATTAAAAATAAATGGGTCCAGAGAATTGGGCTAACTGATCTTAATAATACTTCTATTGTTACAAGTTATAAAAATTAAAAAATTAAAAGAGACTGTAATTATTGGGGATTTGAACACAAACCCACAAATCCCCTATAATTACATCCAAATTCCAGGCATATAAAGTATAGTTGCATTTAAAAAAAGAGACTATAATAATTTGAATAGCATTGTTATTTTAAAGACTTTTTAGATATAAATTTTGTTTCCAAACAAAGCAAAAAAAATATCAATAATAAAGTTAATATTTTTATATTTTTATTGTTTTTTTTTTTGATAGTATTGACTCAATAGAAAAGATTTTTGAAGCCATTTGAAACTAACCAGTAGTCCTCTGAAATTTGTTTATATTATACATCAGTGTTAATATTCAAAAAAGTTAACTACTAGTTTTAATTTTGTTTCTATCTTTAGCAGTTATTTATATGGTTTTAAACAATTATACTTATAGTATGCTAATTACTGTGCTATTTTTAAATGCTTTTATTTAACTTACAAATTCTGTTTGTTTGTTTTTTGTCTAGTTTACTGGTTGAGTTAAAATTGGTAAACAATTTGTAATACATGTTTATTGAACTAATTTTCTTCAAATTTTATAAACATGTTAGCTATCAATGACAATGCAATATAATATTGTAATATTTAGGAGTTTTTTAAACCAAATTTTCAGCATAACCGTGTTGATGAACCAAATTTTAAACCATGTTGATATCAGTTTAGAAGGTTCACAGTAATGCACAATAGGTATTGATATATATATTTTAAAATGCTTTCTTCGAATTTCATAGATAATTTACTAAAAAGTATTTATAGTTAATTATCCCACAACAACTACAATGTAATTTGTAATGAAAATGCTGCAACTGATATCTGAAACTACTTCTAAGAAAAGAATTTGTTTTATTCTAGCATTGTTTTAAATTTGATTTTTTTATTAAAAGCATTATTTACATTAAATTTTATAATATTTATATTAAAAATTAAAAAATATAACCATAAAATTTCAAAAATTGAGAAATAAAATTACTTTTGTTTAGAATAATTTTTAAATGAAATTTGTCTTCTCATAATTAATTATTATAATAAAGTAAATTTACTGGAGCATTAGTTACAATATTTGTCTAAAAATGTAAAAAAAAGTAGCAATAATTTGCAACAGTTGAAGAAAATTTACTTTCATTTAGACTGCAAGTGGTATGAAATAATGCTAAATCTGAAAAGGGGGCTATAAAAATTATACTATATGGGGTAAATTTAACATCTTAATATAAAGTTGAGCACTGATTGTATATATGTGTGTAAATGGTAATCTGGACCAACTGATGATTGCTGGTTTAGCATGAAATATTTATATTGGTGATTATTTATCTTTTCAATGTGTGAGCAGGTGGTCAACAATATGAGATGGCATGGACAGTTGAGGTTCATGTGAAAGTCTGAGTTTGAATCCCTTATATAATTTTTTTTTCAAAATAGAGACATATCTAGGAAGGTATCAAAATGGACACCTGTTCAATTAAAAAAATATGGAGTTAAAGCATTTGAAAATTTATAGTGGTATCACATATTGGATCTAGGTATTGTGGGTTAAAAAAATGAAAGTTGAAAACTGAATTTCTCTTTATTGTTTAACTTAAACTTGCTTTTATTTAAATGCTACCATCATAAATATAAATGTCTTGTACCTAATTTTTAACATGCACAAATTTCATTTTAAATACTAGAAACGTTATGTCCATAAATTAATTAATTCAATCATTAATTTTAGTGATTGGAGTAATTAATTTCAGGATATCTCATACTTTTATTTCAAGTTATATACCAGAACCATATTGTGTTTTGGAAAACAATATTTTTGTTTTTCAGTGCATTACTCATACAATCAAATAAAAGCTTTTTTAAATAAAATATTACATATAGATAAAATATTTATCAAATCCCACCATTACATTTTTTCCGCCATGCTATGACTATAAAGGATTATTTTGAGCAATTTATTTGATAGAAATGAGATAAACCTTCTATCAACAAAATAAAAGAGTATTAAGAAAATATTTTAAGGACATTACATAATATTCTAAAAATATTATGCTGAGGCTTTAAAACCATTTCAATATTCTTTTTTTCAAGATGTAATATTAATTATTCTAAAGGTTTATTTTTGTTGTATTTGACATATAAAATAAAAAAATAATAATAGACATTTTAAAATATATTCTATAAGTGAATTTGAACATAGGCTTCATGAAAGAAACAAATCTCATTTACTTTATAAAAATTATCTCAAAAATATTCTAAAGAAATGTAATGTTTATACTTTTATTGGGAAGATATAGATGAAGGCGAGTGTATAATAGTAAGCTACAGTTAAGCAAGATATTGACAGCTTTAAAAATTCAAATAAGATAATTATAATTCTAATATAATATCAGAATGTTAGTTACTAAAAAATTAGACTGTGTATATATTTAAATTCAAAATAATGATAAATATTAAGAGATTTTAATGTTGTAGTTTTATAACTTTCTTGCTTATGAATCAGAAATATATTTTCTTTTACAATCTCTTTTTTTTTTTAACTTTGATTCAGAATTTATCTTTTCATAATTAGCTTATAATCTTTAAATTAGTTTACCTTAACAATAATTACCTCTTAATAACTGATGCATAATTAATATAATGTAAACACGTAATAACATTCGTTCATTTTGTCATGAAAAATTTATTATCTTTTGTTATAATAAGGATTGATTATTCCAAATATAAAGATTTTGTGGCTTAAGATGAATGATTTTTTCTTGTCATCAGAGGTATTTAAAATTATTCCTTTAAATGGTTAAAATAATTTTCACTTCAAAAGAATTAATATCAAAGATCTTACAATCAACATTTTTAATAATATTTGAATATCTGATTGATTGTTGCTCAATCTTATGATATATTTGCATTTCTGAGTGAAGATTGGAAATAAAATGACATAAAAATGATTGCATTTTTTAGAGATACTTATGTTATTGATCTTGAACTCTAAAGTTAAAAAAAGTTTATTCTTACTAGAATTCCACTATTAAATACGTAATCAATTTATATTTTATATTTGATTCATTTTTACTCAAATTTTCGTTTACTGTCACTATATAGTGGGAGATTATTTATTGAGTTAAATAAAAAGAAATTATATCAAATGGAAGTGTACTGTAAATGTTAATATATTTTATATACTGTACATAAGACATGGAAACCTAGTACATAAAATCTAAAGTGGCGAAAGTATCCAAAAATATTAATTAAATTAATAATACTGTGAAAGAACATGACAATTAATATATATATATATGATATACTATTTAAATGCAAATATAGTATATATACTGTAACGGTGCGAATCCCCTCAAGAAATCAAGTGGTCGCATCTAACTATAATCGCATTTAGGATTTTCATATAAGGTGCTATGAATGATATGATTTAACTTTAATTCAAGATTGAATCCATTTCAAACAAGATAATTTAAAATTAATTATTCAATACAGATGCAATTTAGATTAATTCATTCAATCTTCACCTTTGTAGGTGGTTCCATTATGCTCAGTATTTGAATTCAGAGTAGTTTTTACATTTAATTCTCTTCAGATTATCCATCAATATCCTACATTAGTTATAGTATTTAATATAATTTCAATCGATTTTAAAATTAATTTCAACCAAATTATCAAGATATTAAATTAGTATGATATATATATATATATATATATATATATATATATATATATATATATATATATATTGTGCCCTTTTGTATGGGTCACCATTTAAGTTTTGTGCTAATCTAGTAGAAAATTTTAAATTTAAGAAGTATTTTAAATGTGTGATGTTGACTTTGCTTGTGGTAATGTTACTATAAGTTTAATTAAAGCAATCTATGAGTATTTGATATGTGAATTGTGTTGATATTGAGAAGATATTTAAAAATGATGATGATTATGATGTAATACTGTATTAATAAATTTAATGACAAATGTTTAAAGCTAAAGTATGTAAAAGACAAGTTAAAATTAGACCAAGATATTTGTTTAGTTTAAAATATATGTTAAAAGTGAATAGAAATATTTTAAATTATAAGTACTTAAATTGAGATTAATATTTGATTTTAATCATATCAAATAATTATTTTAAAAGCTGATGTAATATTATATTTATTTTTAAAAATAAGTATTTGTTTTAAAAAAGCAATTGTTAAGTTATTTTTAGATTATGGGAAGCGTTTCTTGTATTGTAAAGACAGATGTTAATTAGAGATACACACACACATGCTTGGAAGCTTTCTCATAAAGTTGAAAAAACTATTTTAAAATTATGTTGTGAAATTTATAAATAATACGTGAGTTATCACGAGATAAAAATAAAGATATTAATGTAAAATATTAAATTTGATTTTAAAAATATTGTCTTAAAAATATAACGTATTTAAAAAGATTTAGTTTATTTTAAATGATCTTATAAAAGTTAAGATTTAAATTAAGTGAGAAAGAATATTTTAAAAAAATGTTTGATAGATTTGAATAAACGATAAAATTATTTTTAAAATGTAATAATATTAAATATTAAATAAGTCATTATTTTATTTTTAATAGTGTGTTAGTAAATATGTAAATAAGCTAGAAAGTTTGATTGTTTAAATGTACCAATCAGATAAGGAGTTTCTGCCAGTATAAAAGCTGGATTCAATTGTTGAAGGGGGCTCTCTGTAATTAAATTTCTAAGTTAATCGTGCTATTGAGAAAATAGCTAAGTAAATTTATAAACGCTCTTAAAATCAGTGTTAAAATCATAAGAGTGTTATTGTATATAATTTTATAATTTTAAATGATAAGTATGCAGTAGAAACTTAATAATTCCCTATTGGTCTTCTCAATATCTAAGCTCAATTTACGTACAAATAATCATGGAAACATCACGTATCGTAGAAATATATCAGAAACTTTATGCTAGAAAAATAACAGACGCTGGATTAGTACATAAAACTACGAGATGGAGAAAAGTAGTATTTTGGACTATAAATAGTTTTAAAAGTTTAAATTACTATTGTCTATTATAAATAGATATTTAAAAGAAATATGAATACTTCTATAGAAAGAAAGTATTTTTGCAGATTTTAAAAGATTAAAATGTATATCTTAAGTAAAGATATAAGAAGTAGTAATTTTAATAAATACTTGCCTTGTTAAGTCTTTGTGCTTAAAAGACTAAATATTGACGATTTGAAAAGGCAAATAGATTATAAATATGATTTTTAAAATCGTAATATAATAAAATTATTATTATTGAAGTAGTCTAAAACGCTGGTCGTTATAGATGGAGAAATTAATTCTTACCTGAATATGTTATTAGAAATGCATAAGTAATACATGGACGTCCAAGCCAAGCAAGCCAAGTTGATTAAAATAATTCAATGAAAAATAATTTATAAACTATAAATTAATTTAGAAATAATAATTTTTAAATAATAATCTATGAAGAACTGGATCCAGAACTTATAAACTATTTTTTTAATTTTATTTTGTTTTCTTGTGGGAACTGAATTTTATTTTAAAAAAAAGAACGTTATCATTTTTATTATAAACTGTCAAGAAGCACGTGATACAACGGAACAGGGAATAGTGTTCTGTTGACTTTATACGTAGGATATTCGTTAGAACTTTTATGGTAGAACAAAAGTCGTCGCTGGAATACGTAATATGAACTTTTATTTTATTTATTTAACATAAAATTTAAAATAGTATTAAACTATTAAAAGTAGGTTAGGTACATTTATTAAATAATAACTTAAAAATAATATAATAATTAATTACATAAATTTATTTTTTATAATTAATATAACACAGAATATTCTAATGAATGTTTATGAGTATAAATGTGAATGATTTTATTTTATGAAGCTGCAAATTCCGAAGAATGCTGGATAGCAGATTGGACATTATTATTATTATGGTAAAAACATTGTATAATGATTTTAATGAATTTAATATTTTTTTTTAGATCAACCGAATATTATGTTTTGTGGAATGAATGTATAGATATTTTAAGAAAACACATACATTATATTGGCAACGAACTTTATTAAAATATGCATAAGTTTTAATTTATAATGTCAACATGATACAACATTACATAAGAAGCTTAGAAATAATTATATGATTCTTTCATAAATAAATTTTGATATTTTATTATGTTATAATATTAGAATTATATTTATTATTTATCTAAGTAATTATTTTTATTTTGCAAGTCAGAAAGGGATTTTTAAGAGAAGTCTATTTTTTGTATTTTGTTTTATTAAATAAGTTAAGTTACGTTATGGGTAGAAGCTTATATTTGGATTGAAGTTTATTAAGTATAGACAATGTAGTATAGGTAGTTTAGATAATGAATATTTTATTTAAAATTGATATTTATTTTCCGGAAATTTTAGATAAGTTTGGGATATGTTTTATAGATAGAAATTATTAGAAAGGATTAAAATAACACATAAAGTAAAGTAATGATTTTACATAGAAAAGAATCATAAAATTTATCTAAGGTAATGCTTTATGAATTTGAAATTGATAAATGATTTAAATAATAGTATTTGAACAGTACAGATATGTAATGCATATTTGATAAACATATAACAGGAATTACATTAAGTAAAGTATAATTACAGTCAATTATTTGTTTTACATTACAAAGATACATTAATTTTATAAAGCTATTAAGCAATGCTAATAATAAAGTAAATATATGATAATACATTATAAATGGTAATACTTAATTAAGGTAGCTATTTAATTAGTGAAGTTTCATTGTTTACACATGCTACGTAAATAGTCTTGACATATATTATTATTTGTCGTAATTAAAGTACACTACTATTTATTTTAAAAAATCTAAGTTTTGAAAACATACTATAATATTATTAGTAGAGTATTTGAAGAATGTATAATTGCTTGTTAAGCACATGAATTAGTAACAGTATAAACTTCTTGTATTTGTAATTTCTTATTTTATTTTATTTATTTTCCTAAATTCTAAAACTGTAAATAGTGTAAATAAATTCTTATTGGAAGTTATTGTAAATAAATTTGTTAATTTGTTTTAAAAGTGTGTCGAGTTTCATTATTTTTCACCACAGCATTTTGACATCAGATAGTTTGAAATAAACATAATATTTGTACAAAAATGAATTTATTATTATTATTTAGAAATGAATACAATATTTGCTTAACATTATTTTATAAGAATTGATTGACATGAACAGAAAATATTGCAATGGTCATAAGATGATTATAATGCACATTATAAGAATACAGTATTGTTATTGCCACGGATTATTAAGTATAAGATTTTGATCTATTCCAAAATTAAGATACCATATGAAATAAAAATATACATATGATTGTTTGTTCATTTAATGATTGATTATATCATAGAAATAGATGAGATTAAATTACACTCTAAGATTAGTATTATTTATTATTATTATTTAAATAAGTTAGGTGTATTTAAGTTTGATATAAAATCCCACATCATACTTATTTACATGAGTTATTATTATTTTAAAAAACAGCTTAGAAGAACCTGAGATTATTTAATTATATTTTAAGTTAAAAGTTAGGAATTATTTTAGTATTATTAAAGATAATTATTTCATTTAAAAGTCATAAGAATGCTATAGATGTAGTGGTAAGATGATAAGGTAGTGGTAGTATTCTTATGCCATTGAGACAGTATCTTAGGAGATATTGACTCAGTGTAAATCTGCTTATTACTTTGTAACTTTACTTCGCAGTCTCATAATTTTATAAATACTTATTTAATTAGTATAATCTAGAACTATATTGATTTTGATGATTGATAATAAATTTAATTAAGATATAATAATAGAAAAGTATATTAAAGATAGATATGCAAATTTTAATTAAGCATAATAATGTAACTGAGCTAGTTGTATTTTTAAATTATTTTACATATCAAGAAGTAAGGGTACAATATATATATATATATATGAAAAACAAAAAAAACAAGTTAAACTTGCTAACACTTGTATGAGGTTTTCTTGCAATGATATATATTGCAGAGGCTTCTACTATGTGGTGATACTGAACTGATATCAGACCCATATAGCTATCTGGCTTGCTATGCTGAGCTTGAAGACATTATGTGTCTAGAAAATTCATGCTTGCAAGCTGAATAGAAATTGTTTCATAAACGCTCAGAGTTAGTGTTTAGATCTAGTTTCTTATTCCTATCCTTCACTGATGATAGCAAATCAGCTTGAAATCATGATCTGAAGGTGAAACTAACAATAGAGATAGTGAATGCTTACTCAGACGTTTATGTTTTTGGTAAAACGCCATCTATTGATCATATATATATATGCATATGTGTATTCATATCTTATTTATTTTGGAAAAAAAATAAATAATTAAAATAAATCAGAGACCACCTTGAATTTAAAACAAACTTTAACAATATTTATTAACTGATAACAATTTATAATTATAACTGCTTTAGATACATTTCTACTATTTTATAATATCAATTTAAAATAATACCTTCCCATATTCCCATAAAACGACCAGATTTTAATAAGCAATCAATAAAATTTTATAAATTCAACAAAAAAAAAGTTATATTGATACTAACTAAATTTAATATGAATATTGTGTATATAAATGAAGATTTTATATTATCCAATCCTTGTAAAGGAATTCCAATTTTATAAGAACCCCCTTCTATGTGTAGTCATTACTATGAAATAAAAGATCTCACACCCAAGGGTGTTAATCATTTACATAAAGAATGATAAAAAAATATTACTAAATTAATTATGTTAGTAATAAATAAAATAAAAATTGTTCTGTCAAAAATAAAATCAATTGAAAAATAATAAAATCTTACCTCCATATTAAGTTATTTTACCTTGGTCAGGTTGCTTTGTAGGGAAGACCTAAATTTTAAAAAAAATATTTAAATCAATGATCTTTCCATTTCTCTTTATCTAATAACTTTCTTAAATGGACTATTTCAACATAAATGAATTTTGGAAGCAAAGGAAATAAAATTAGATGTCCAAATACACATAATGATAAGATGTATTAAAAGTTTATGGTACTGTCCTATTTATTTCCATAATTTATAAAGTAATATCCATTAAGAATAAAGTTTTTAATGTTCATTAAAGACAAAGATCTTTATTCCCTGGTTATCAATTTTCGATGAATCAATTAATATATTCTGTTGTTCAGAATTCTTCCTCTTGTATGATGTTGACTTCTTTCATAAATTATTTCCATATAAATTGAAATTGTATTTTTAATTATATAGATGAAGTTCACATATAAATTAGTCATTTCACTAGGAATGAATAACTACATTATTTTAGGTTAAGATAAAAGGATGGGATCCTATGACATATTGTTTTTTTATTCACAACACATTTTATAGACTTATTATCTTTTTAATATAATTTAATATTTATATATGTAAATCATTTTCGATAAAAATTTGTCATCATTATGATTCCAATTTAGAATGATTTTATGACGAGTTCCTTTAATTAATATATATATATATATATATATATATATATATTGTGCCATTACAATGGCACAATATATATATATATATATATATATATATATATTGTGCCATTACAATTTAGTTATTAGCTAAATTTATAGTAATGTGCATGAAAGAAAATGAGGAACAAAAATCATCACATTTTTATATAGTAAAGAAAGCTGTAGGGCATCCAAGTTTAAACCCTACAAGATCAAGTTTTAAAAGCTTAAGAAAGAGAGAGAGAGTGGGACAACAGTTATATTCTTTATTTGTTTGTGTGTTAATAAATCTCAAAAAGAGTAGTACACACATTTGGTTATTCAATGGTTAATTTTTTTAAATAGAGTTATAACACATATATAGGCAGTGTGTGTTATAAAAGCTATTTAGTTAGTCACTTTTAAATCATACATATTAACTTTCTTTAAAACTAACCTACACTTTCTAAATTTTAATATCTTATTCTATACTTCTATTTTTGCTTTTCTATAATTGTAATTTGGATTTAAAAGCTAAGGATTTAATTTTAAATATTAGGGTTGTAATTACTAGGCTAGCAATTGGATTATTTAATATCAGTTTATAAATAATTTGAATGTGTGTGTGTGTGCATTGCATACATAAACTACATTTTTATTTATTAAATATTGAAAGACAAAGAAGAAAATCTGTTGTATTTTTTTTTCTTACTCAACAATTTTTTTTTGTATTATAAAGGTTGTTTTTCTGTTGAAAAACTTAGAGACAATGTGAGAAGTCTAATTTTTAAAATGTCTCATCTTAAGATCAAAAGAAAGAAGCTCAAATTTGAGATGTTACATAGGTGTAAAAAAGGATTAAGTTTATTTTTTCCCTTCAAAACAAAAGTTTGTCTAAAAATCAGGATAGTGAGATTTTTAGTACTATCCAGCTAAAAAAAAAACAATTTGGTTGAAAATAAGTTATAAATCTAATTAAAAGAGGTGGTCAAAAATAGAAAAAAATAGGATATAAAAGCAGTCTGGAAAATCAGTTGAGATTATTATAGAGACTTTTAAAAATATTGAAACTAGGGAGTCAAGCATTTTTAATTCAGCAGATATCAATTCTAAAAATAATTTTTAATATAAAGTTTTTTTGTGTGTGAAGATGAAAAATGGCATGGCCAGTTAAAATAAAAATATATTTTGTCTGGGGAAATTTCCTGAGTCATCATCAACTAGCACATCATCTAGAAAAGAAAAGATGTCTTGTCTGAAAAATAATATTTTACACCTTTTAACTGACCGAGAGAAATAAGATGTTTTTAAATAGAAAGAAGAAAACATTCACCTGCATTTAAAAGCTGAAGAAAATGAATAATCTACAGATAAATGTTAAATAATCGAGTTCAATTAAATCCAGTAACTGAGTTTAAACCCAAGAAAAACTATAAATGTGAAAACACTGCTGTCCTTCATCCACTAAAAGAATCATGCTCAACAGGAAGAGAAGAAGAGTTAATATAATGATTTCCAAATTGGCTACTAAAGCAAATAACCTCAATGGAATCATCATCATCAAATAATTATACACCTCAAGAAAGAGATTGTTCCAAAGAAACATGGAAATTGTTGCTGCCAAAGATAGACATTGAACAAGATAAATTTGAATCATTGGAAGTCACGGACAAAGAATGGAACTGGTAATATGAATTTTTTTATGTTTTCTTTATGATATCAGAGACTTAGTAAAACTTTAGCAATAAAGTTGTATGTTTTCATTTGTTTAAAGTACTTTTAAAACAACTAGGATCAATTGAAAACAAGAATTTCTTAATAACGATAGACATAGGCTTTATTAATGAATTTATATGTACTAAAATTATGATTGTCTATTAACCTAAAGTTATGAAATGTTATTAATATGTAACATTTTTTTATATTATTATTTTGTTTTAAATAATATTTTTGTTATTATGGGGATAAAATACGCACATACATAATATAATAATACTTGTTGCATATATGTAATGGTGTGTGAATGTAAAGAAAGAAAAATAGGTGGTATTAGAAATATTAGATTTTGTTTTAAGTTAAAGTATAGCATTTCAGAGGGTAGAAGGGAGGGGGAGAAAAATAATTTAAAACTTGTTCTGGAAATCTTGCTCTTTCACTTCTACTAACATTTTTTTTTATCATTCTACTTTACCTGTTAGATTATAAAAGTATGTGTGCGAAAGAGAAAGGAGAAAAAAAAAGAGAGTGAATATTTTTTTTTATGAATTATTTTCTTGTGAATCCAAAACTTTAGCAAACTTAGTATCCAAATTTATGTATATATTTTGACAGGAAAAGGGGAAGAATTCAAAATTAACATTATGATTGCCAGATAATCAATTATTGTTCTCATTATTTCATATAAAATTTTGGTTTTATCTTTAAATTATTTGTAGATTTTCATAATAAATTAATAAATGTTAAATTGTTTTATTAAATGAGGCGTATATATTTTATTGATAATAGTCTTTATTCATTGTGATCATTCATCATCAATGATTGATATTGATTATTTAAGATTTAATTAGATATACTAAAATTAAGCAATAATTATAAATTTCTTTATAACAATTAGGTTTTATGATTAGGCTTAGTCCTAAAGCTGTGGTTGAAACCATTATCGTTATCATTATCATCATCATCACATTTTAATTAATGAGCTGTTTAAATGTTTAAAGGCCATAAATAAATATTGATTTCATAGTATTTAGTGATTTCTTAGTATTATTATAACCACCATCCCATCATCTATTTCATGCAAGGATGGGTGAATTGCCATCCTAAATTAATAATATAATCTGAGCAAGTAAAACTTATAAAAAATATTGAAATGCATTTATTATGTACGATCTAGGAGATGATTACTGTCTGATAAATTTTATATACTCCACTTTAGTTTAGAGATGTTGTGTGTTTACTTAAATATTAGTGCATCCAGTGCTATGGGTCTAAAATCAAAATCATACATTTTGTAAGAAATGAGGTACCAAAGGGATTCAAATCTGGTACATGTGAAAAAGTTAAAAATATAACTTTGTCTAGGTCCAGCTAACCTAGTGGCGCCCGGATAGACCATATTCACTTGTTGTTCACTTAGACATACACTTGAGATCCAACCAAGAGATAGGAGTGAGTAAAATCTACTGGGGGATATATTGAGAGATATGTGATTGAGATATCAGTGTACTCACCCACTTGATTTCCATATACCTGAGTTATAATAGTTTGTTCTTAATAATTTGTTTATGGTTTCTGCTTGATTATGGGGGATGTAATGGTGGCCTCACTAGAGTTTGAAATAGGCAAGATACCCAATATCTGAAATGGCCAGTTCTCCAAGCACTATTGCTGATCTTATGAAATTACGATATATTTTTATAGAGTTTAAGTAGAAATTTATGAATGTTTAAGCCACCTATATTTTATCTATAAGTAATATATTGTATTGAATTAATAAATTTTGATGACTATTATAGTAGCTATTTATAGCTCATCATCTTTAATATATTTGAGATAAGCATTTTGATCTTATATGTTTGGCTACAATGCCATTCCCTCATAATAATTTTATTTACCACTTGTTTCATAGCTTATGCTCATGTTAATATAGTTTGAAATCTATTGGAACTCATTTATTTGATTACTGTCACTCAGATAAAATATTTATTTTATTTTAATTCTTTTGCTATAATTAATTTAATTTATAATGGTAATATTTTTTGAACCTTTATTTATGTTACAATGGATCAATGATCATCTTTTATTTAAGTTACAATATATATATATATATATATATATATATATATATATATATATAATATATATATATATATATATATAAATTATAACTGATAATACTAAAGAGTGATAGAAGTCATGATTCTGTTGTCACATTCTGATCCACATAGAATAAACATCAACATAATCTGTCCATAGCACTTCATATTATATTATTCTTCTATAAACAATTTTATAAATACATATATTGCTTCTAAATAAATATATTGAATGAAATGTAGTTTTTCCAGGTGGTTAAGATAAGTGCCCAAACATGTACAATCCAAGAAATAATAAAAATAAGGTAAAAGAATAATAAAAAAACTTCTTTGATGATACAGACTTCTATATCTGTTGTTTTTCAAAAAGAAATATAATGTTTTTTTTCTTGTTGCTATCCAATTTTGCTAGAGCCTTTCACTCATTATTTTTCTTCAAACAATTGTAGTATTAATAAATTTATATAATTTCAAACATGTATTATAAATAAAATGTCTGTTAGTTAAAACAAAATTGTAATCCTAATAAAAATAATAAATTTAACGATAATAAACTATTATAAACAGTCTTTAAATCTGCAGAAGTACTTTTGGTTAATTTTTTTAAATCTGCTTCAACTTCCATTAAATTTAAAAAGAAAAGAAAGTGAAAGCAAATGTCATCAATTCAGATCCCATGAATCCCATATTTTAATGTTATCAGCTTGTCTATTTATTAAATGCAATTTATTCCTACTTATAAAAACTGCCTCCTTAATTATTTTTTTTATTATGGTTTCTCTCTTCATGAAGAATTTTCACACTTTCTAAATCAAATTTAAATTTATATTTACATGCTTTTTCATGGTCAAGGGAAACTAAAGCAAACATTAAATGACCATTATTCTTACTTTTTACACATTTATATAACAATTCATGCTCCTTTAATCTCTTCTCAATACTGCACCTCGATTCAGGCAGGTTTAAGAAATTAACCTAAAGTACTTCTGCAGACTTAAAGACTGTTTATAATAGTTTGTTACCATTAAATTTATTATTTTTATTAGGATTACAATTTCAAACATATATGTATGCTTAATATATACATATTAATCAGCATATGCAACATCTAACTTATATCAGTCATTTATTAGTGTTCAAGTAAGTAATGTTATTTTAATGAAAAGATATTCTTAAAATTGAAGTGTTCATCATTCTTCTCTAATGCAAAGTATGTTTTCTACTTTTTGATTATGAGTGACTTTGGGTTTAATGTTGAACTACTTTCTAAAAATATACTGATAAAATATTAGCTTAAATCTCATGAAAGATGATGTATTTTCTAACGATGTGGAGGGTTATCAATTGGCAGTTTTAAAAATTAATAATCTCAAAGTAAAGTAACAGGTTGACATTTAAGCAAAAAATAATAATTAAAGGCTATACGCTTATAGTCATATGCAATAGGAACATTCCAGATGGCACAATATGATATACCTAAATTGCTCCTCAACAAAACACAGCACTTGTTTTTAATTTTCCATAAAAGTTGAACATGAATAACTCATCAAAAATCAGTTCTAGCAGGCACATAGCAGTTCATAAAGAAACAGAATGGTACCCTAAAAATTTGAAAAATTATTCCAAATAATTATTTGAGTAGCTAAGACTGTTTAATTTCACTCCATACTTTAGAACTTCTGAGATTATTTAATTAATAAACTCAAATTTTAATTTCTAGGGTTTTTAAGAAAAAATAATTAACTCTGGGTTAAAAAAAGAGAATAGAGTGTCAGGCAGAATCATTTAATAATTTTAATATTACTTCATCTCCCAAAAACGTTTTTAAATGTTCATCAGACAATAAATACAGGTAATTATTTTTTTACGTTTTTAAACTTTCTTTATAAACTGATGTGAGCATTATGGTATAGACTGCAGCTATTGAAATTCTGGATAGTAAAGACAAATGCATTATTTATCATTTCTAATCAAGGTACTTTCAAATTTTAGTATAAACTATGTTAATTGTTTAATCAATTTGTTAAAATCTTGAATTGTATTGGCCTGTCTTGTCTTCTTTTAGAAGAACTGAGAAATACCTTTCTTAACATGTAGTAAGAAAAATTGTGTCAGACCTTGAATTGAAAACTTTAATATTAATGGTCTTTTATTGAGTTATTAGTCATGCATTTAAAAAATTATCGGATGAACTAGAGACTTGAAATATTTTCCCATACGATGTGAATACACATAACTCTTTAACAGGAAACAAACATCTGCATACATATAACATAAATTCATTTACATAAAATCAAATTGTCAATAATTAAATATCATCATCATAAACCATAATCAATCCAATGCAGGATGAAGGTCTCTCCAAGTTCAATCCATCTTTTCCTATCTTTAGCTTCTCTTTTTCACATCACCACTGCACACTTTCTTATTTCATAAATCCATCTCACATGTGGTCTCTTTCTGGTCTTTTACAATCTCTTGGAATCCAGTTTAAAAATTTAATTGTCCATCTATTATCATCTCTTCTAGCAATATGTTCAGCCCAACTCCACTTCAGTCTTTTAATTTTTTTCAATGAGGTCAGTAACACTTGTTTGTTCTCTTACCCATACATTGCATTTTTAATCTCTTCTTGTTACTCCCAAGATGCATCTCTCCATACTTTTTTGAGTGGTCTGAAGTCTCTGTATTGCTCTTCTATTAAGTGTCCAAGTCTCAGATCCATAAGTAAGAACTGGCAAAACACATTTATTAAAAACCTTTCTTTTTAAACACATAGGCATATTTCCTTTTAGTATCAAGTTATTTCTACCAAAAGCACCCCAACCAAGTTTAATTCTGTGATTAATTTCATTAATTATGTTTCCATCTGTATTAATAATCTGACCTATTTGCAACTGTTAATTTCTTCTAACTCATCATAATCAATTTTTATTTTCATATTTTGAGAAAATCTATTAAACATTACTGCAGTCTTTTTAACATTTATCTTTAGTCCTACTTTCCTACTTTCATCTGATAATTCCTGCAATATTTCCTGTAGCTGTAAAGCATTATTTGAAAAAACAACTACATCATCTGCAAAATCTAAATGACTTAATCTTCTATTACTTTCACTACTTTAGCTTCCCATTTTAATCCACAAAATACTTCTTGCGGCACTGCTGTAAAAAGTTTTGGAGATATGGTCTCACCTGTCTTACACCTTTTTCAATGTTGATTTTCCTACTATCATTATGTAATCTAATTGTTGCTGTTGCATTTTTATAAATATTCTTTAAAATATGACAATAACCTGGATCTACACCTTGATGATTTAATGCTTTAATCACTGAAGAAATGTTTATAGAATCAAATACCTTTTCATAATCCACAAATCCTAAGCATAATGGCAACTCATATTCATTTGTTCTTTTTATAACTTCTCTCAATACATGTATATAATCTACTATACTGAAACCACTTTTAAATCCAGCTTGTTCTCTTGGTTGATGGAAATCCTGGGTTTTCTGTAGATGAGTTGTAATTACCTTAGTAAAAATTTTGTATAAAACTGATAAAAGACCGATAGGTCTGTAATTTCTAATATCTTCTTTATCACTTTTTTTAAATATTTATATTAATATTGCATTCTTCCAATCATCTAGTATATCTTTATCATTTAGACATTTGGTTTATAACTTTGCTAAAAAAATTTCTATTTCTTCACCTGCTTCTTTTAATATATCAATTATAATTCCATCATTACCTGAAGCCTTCCCTTTTTTCATAAATTTAATTGCATATCCCACTTCCTCATTCAAAATTCTAGGCAATTCAGAAGATATAATAGGTATAGGAGACACTTGTTCTTTGTTACTATATAATTCTTGACAGGAGTCTTCTACACATTTCATGATGTCACCTCTCTTTTTAGTAATAATGCCATCTTGTTTCTTATTGCAGTTATAAATTTCCTACCAATACTAAAATGTGGTTTTATACTCTTTATACTTTTATTCTCTTCTACAGCTTTCCTTGCTAGTTCACAATTATACTTTCTTATATCATTTTCAACTCTTTTCCACATCATTTTACAAAATTCAAGATATTCAATCTTTTTAATGCATCATTGTTGTATATCCTCATATTCCTCCTTTCCTTCATAAATCCTCTAGTCTCAGTAGAAATTTTAGTGTTCAATTGCTGCTTTTTTCTAGCAGCTATCTTCATTGCAGTTTTTAAAAGTATATCAGTTATTTTCCTATTAATGTAATTTAAATCTGAATCATGTTCAAAATCTACTAATACTTGAAACCGATTTGTAAGTTCTAATTTAAATTCATTAGAATGTTTCTGAAGATTAGGAATATCAACTGTAAATATTGTCTTTGTTAATAATTTCTCTCTCTCTATTTGCATTAACATGTATCTTACATCTTACTAATCGATGATCATTTCCTGTGTTAAATTTATTAAGAACATTACAATCTTGAAATATGTATTTTCTGTTAGTCAAAATATAATCCAATTCTGCTGTAACTTCATTTGGATGCTTCCATGTCCATTTCTTTTTAACATTATTTTCAAAAAAAGAATTCATATTATAAAGTTTTTTTTTTCTGCAAACTTCACAAGTCTATGTCCTCTCTCATTTTTATTACCTTAACCAAAATTACCTACAGCATTTTCATCTTTCATTTGTTTACCAATTCTATCATTAAAGTCTCCCATAACAATTTTAAAATGTTGTTTACTTTGATCAAAAGCCTTTTGTACATCCATATAAAAATCTTCTATAACTTCATCACTATGAGAACTTGTTGTGGTATAAACCTGAATTATCTGTATTTGGTATCTACTATTAAGTTGTAAAACTAATATTACCACTCTGTCTGATACACCATCAATCTCCACAATGTTATTCTTCCATTTTTTATTTATAATGAATCCTACTCCACTTGTATTTTCAATATTTGTACCTTTATAGTAGAGTATATGTCCACTTTTTAAAACAATAGTTTCTTCACCCTTTCTTCTAACCTCACAAAGTCCAATAATGTCCCATTTAATATAAGACAGTTCTTCTTCTAACTCTTGCAATCTTCCTTCACTTGAAAGTGATCTGCAGTTGTAAGTGCCTAAATAAAAAGTTGTCATCAAATGACAGCCTGAGTCTGCAATCAGGGGATTCTTAGCACCCTCCTCCTTTGGCCACCAACCGCTGCCTTGGTTGATGACTTTACAGCCTCCTGGGAATAAGGGCCATGATTTAGTTTTGTCTGTCATGATGGTATATATTGGAAAAAATATTCTTAAACTCGGAGGTAAAAAGCCAATAAACTCACCATGCTGGCTAATGCGTGTTGGTGAGCAGACCATCCATGTTTGTATACTATATGAATAATCACATAGTAATAACAGATGCAACGACAAGAACTTATGGAATGGACATTAGGAATTTGCCCTGCTCGGTTCCTTTAAGGCCTCCAAGAGGAATCAAATGGTCTCCTTTCAGTTAATAGCAAACTCTTCTGCAGCCAATAATTAAATATAGGGTTAATTATAAATGAATAAACCTAATAGATATAACTACACTATTAACTATGATTATTTAAGCCTTCTACAATTTATTCATGTAAAATAATAAATATAATGTGGATGGAAGTATTATTCAGCCTAATTACAATATATATGTGTAAATGCATTCAAAGTTTAATATCAAACAAGTTGTGTGTATATATATATATATATATAGAGAGAGAAAGAAATTCAACTAACATTTACGTGGTATACTATATTACCCGAAATT
Organism: Epiperipatus broadwayi; assembly: GCA_028023455.1. NCBI lineage: Eukaryota > Metazoa > Onychophora > Udeonychophora > Euonychophora > Peripatidae > Epiperipatus > Epiperipatus broadwayi. Next base: position 4,722,172 of record JAQFVV010006197.1, read on the forward strand.
TCTCTTAATTTCCATATATATACAAGACTTATTTTTAGTCTGTAGATTCAGTTGATTCAATTCTTTAGTTCATCTTAAGATAATAAGCGAGAGAGAGAGAGAGGGTGGTCTGAAGTTTTTATATTAGAAGATAGTTTACAATATGACATCTTTTACAACGAAAAGTACACTTAAAAATCTAAAATTTTATTCATTACATTTTTTTATATTATCATAATAATAAATTTTTACACACACACATATTAATTTAAAATTAGTATACTTTCAATTATCTTAATGGCGGAAGTTAGTACATTAATAAACACAGCGCTAGCTTTTATGTATATGAACATATATATATCCGCATGTCATTGTCAGTCTTTTTAGATAAGATCGAAATATTATTTGTTTTTTAAACTTATTATTGTCTAAGATTATGTTGATATATGTTTTATGATTTTTTTTATAAAAGGAAATTATTTTTATCATTAGTTTAATTAAGCCTGTAGAGAAAATAATAATAAAAAAAATTATTTTATTGTAAATATCAATTTTAAAAGTGCAAAAATTTTAAATTATCTTTATTGCTTATATATATTTAATATTAAAAGGGAGAAACTTGATATTATTTTAAAACCCGATTTTATTTTTTATTTAGATGTTATTTTCAAAAAACTTACTGGAAAAAATATTTATTCAGCTTAGCCATGTGAATGTTACAATTTGGATTAAATTCTTAGAATGGTAAGTATTATTATATTTTTATTTATTTATTTATTTAGAATTAAATAACAAAAAAGTATGTTTAAAATAACCGATCCTATTTATATTGTTCAAATATTACTTATCAGCAGATTAAATATATCTTCTTAATTCAATTATTTCTTTCCTTACGTTCTGTTATCTACATTAGTCCAGCGAATTCATTTAACCTATTCATATCACATCTATTCTTTTTATATGTCTTTTATAATCTTATTGGTTCCAGTTCAATATGCCAATTGTCCTTTTATTGACCTCTTTTAGAAACATGCTACTCTAGATTTATTTTAAATTTCAATTTTTCCAAAGGTATCACTGATATAAATGATATATGTTTGTTTTCCCAGTCATGTATTCTATTATAGATCTTTTTTTGTTAATAACACCAGATATGTCATCTTTGTTTGCTCCTCTAGTAATTGCCACACTAATCACTTGAGGAACATATTTATTAAAATCATTTTTCTTTAGCTTGTGATGTATATATTCTTTCTATCAAATGATTTTTTCCAAAAGCACTCTAATCAAATTTAATTTTTGATTAATTTAATGCATTTTGTTTTCAATTGTATTACTAGTTTAACCAATATATTTAAATGACTTTGTTAACCTTTTCTAATTCATTATTTTCAATCTTTTTTGAAAAGTCACTGAAAAAAATATTTAAATACTCATTATGATTCATACTTTTTTTTTTTTATTAAATAGATCTTGTAACATATATTTCAACTCTGAAACATCATTTATGAAAAAATATTCTATAAAATGTATATTATAAATTATTTGCATTTCTTTATATTGCTTTATTTTTGGTTTTTAATATACAAAATGTTTAAAATATTTTAAAGAGATTGAATCATCCTGCAATATAGTCCTACTAATATTTATTCCATAGAATTTTAAAATATTCTGTTTCTACATAATGATATGTCAAAGCTTTAACAAATTCAAATGTTTTTTTCATAATCTAACCTTTAAAAGCGATTTCGATTTCGTATTTAGCTTAATCATCAATTTTTATGTGCTTTTTGTAAGAAGGTAGATATTCAAAAGATTGTCATAATTATTGTAGGATATTCAGATTTCTTTATTTTTTATTACTGTATATAGATTTTTTTTTAATACTACATGTAAAAATTTTCCACTGTTCTTACTAATGTCATCCTGTTTTGCCATTTTTGTGTCACTAAAATAACTTTTCTTTCACTACCATGATATGATCTTATATCTTGGAATTTCATTTATTTAATATATATTGTAACATAAATTTAGTGATCAAAGAGAAATTCAATTGTATATTAAAATATCATTGGATTTGTCAAAAATCCAAATATTATTAAAATCTCAAATATTCAAATATTATATTCATTGTAACTTAATAAAGATGATCAAAGAGAAATTCAAATGTATTAAATACTTAAGAAAATCTTCAAATATAAATATTTAGCTTAATAAATGAAAAATGGTAATAAAATTTTATATCAAAGAGAAAATAATTATTTAACCTGAGTAGTGGCTATTAAACAAAGATCAGACTGAGTCATCAATCATATTAAGGGTCATTGGATTAAATGAAACATACTCCTGGATAGTAGCTATATAGCCATAAGGTCATAAATATTAAAATGATGAGTAGGAATAAATTAAACATATTTCTATAATTAGATTTCTCAAGATATCACAATATCAATAATTATAAACAAATTATTAAGAACGAACTACTATAACTCAGGTATATGGAAATCAAGTGAGTGAGTACACTGGTAACTCAATCAAATATCTCTCAATATATTCAACTATAGATTTTATCCACTTTCATTTCTTGGTTTGATGTTAAGTGCATATCTAAACAAATACCAAGTGAATATGGTCTAGCAGGGCACCACTAGATTATCTGAATCTAGACACAGTTATATCTAATAACCTTTTCACATGTACCGGGTTTGAATCCCTTTTTGGTACTTTATTTCTAATAAAAATGGAAGATTTTGCTTTTAGAGCCATATCACTGTATGCACTAATATTTAAGTTAACACATAAAACATCTTTAAACTAAAGTGGAATTCATTAGACAGAAATCATTTCTTAGATCTTAACATAACAAATGTGTTTCAATATTTTTTATAAGTTTTACTAGCTCAGATTACTATTAATTTAGGATGGCAATTCACTCATCCTTGCATGAAATAGATGATGGGATGGTGGTTATAACAATTAGTAAGAAATCACTAAATACTATGAAATCAATATTTATTTATGGCCTTTAAACAGTTAAACAGCTCATTAATTAAAACGTTGATGATGATGATGATGATAATGATAACGATAATGACAATGGTTTCAACCACAGCTTTAGGACTAAGCTTAATCATAAACCTAATTTTTATAAAGAAATTCATAATCATTGCTTAATTTTAGTATATCTAATTGGAACTTAAATAACTAATATTCACCTTGATGATGAATGATCACACTTAATAAAGACTACACTTAATGAAATATATACGCCTCGTTTAATAATAATAAACTAATATTTATTGCTGCATTTCTAACATATACATAAAAATTTCTATATCTACATGAAAATTTATATTAACAACAACAATAATCATAATCGACTGTTTTAAAATCATAACATTAATTTTTAAATTCTTCCCCCTTTCCCGTAAATGTATTTCAAATTGGATGTCACATTGACCATGATTTTCACACCATGAGAAAATGTCTCAAAAAAAAAAAAATAAACACTTTTTTCTCTCTCTTTTCTCTTTCCCACACATACCCTTATAAATCTAACATGTAAGTAGAATGACAAAAATAAATGTTAGTAAAATTGGAAAGAGCAAGTTTTAGAAACAAGTTTTAAACCATTTTCTCCCCCTCCCTTCTAAGCTGAAACCTATACTTTCTTAAAACAAAATAATTTAATATTTTAATACTGCTTATTACTTCACATTCGCACACAATTATACACATGTAAAAAGATTATTATGTAGGTGTGTGTTTTACCCCGTAAAAACCAAAATATTATTTAAAAGCAACATAATAATACAAAAAATTATTTTACACATTAATATTTCATAAATGTAAATCAATAAACAAATAATTTTGATACATTCAAAACCACTTATGAAGCTCAAGGTTATTATTGGTAAGAAATTATTGGTTTTAATCGATCTGAATTGTCTTTAAAAGTTCTTTAAATAAACTATACCACTTTATTGCTAAAATTTTATTAAGACTCTGATATCATAAAGAAAATAGATATAAAAAGTCATATTACCGATCCTTTGTTTTGTGGCGAACTTCCAAGGGCTCAAACTTATCTTGTATAATGTCTATATTTCTGCAGCTACCATTTCCGTTTTACTTTGGAACAATCTCTTTCTTGAGGTGTATTCTTATTTGATGATGATGATTCTATTGAGGTTATTTGCTTTAGTGGACAATTTGGAAATCATTATATTAATTTTTCTTCTCTTCCTGTCAAGCATGATTCTTTTAGTGGATGAAATACAGCAGTTGTTTTCACGTTTATAAATTTTCTTGAGTTTAAAATCAGTTACTGGAACAATTAATTGGACTTGATGATTTAATATTTATCAGTAGATTTTCCTGATCACCTTCAAATGCAGGTGGATGCTTTCTTCTTTCTATTTAAAAACATCTTATTTCTCTCAGTCAGTTGAAAGGTGTAGAATATTATTTTTCAGACAAGACATCTTTTCTTTCCTATATGATGTGCTAGTTGATGATGAGTCTGGGAGACAGATGGTAAAATATATATATATATATATTTTTACCCCGCCATCCTTATATTTTCAACATTCAAAACTTGATATAAAAAAATGATTTTTTTAAAAAAAAGGTTATCTAGCAGAATTAAAAATGTTTGTCTGCTTTAGTTTCAATAATTTTTAAAAAGTCTCTATCACAAATATTATAATAATAATCTCAACTGATTTTCCAGACTGCTTTTATATCCGATTTTTGAGTCAACTCACCCAATTAGAGTGATAGTGTGACTTGCTATTTTTGACCAATTCATTTTTAGTTGGAAAGTGCAATCTTTTTTAGGAACATTAAAAAAAATCACACACCTGGTTTCCAGACAACTTTTGTTTTGAAGGAAAAAATAGACTTAATCCTTTTTTTTACACCTAGGTAACATTTCAAATTTGAGCTTCTTTCTTTTGATCTCAAGATGAGACAATTTCAAAATTAGAGTTCCCACCAAGCTTAAACTCCAAAATGACAAACAATCATTTATAAAAACAAAATTGCTACAAAAATATATATCTGATTCAACAGATTTTCTCCCTTAACACAAAATTGTAAAAAAAAAATAATTTGACAGATTTAACCCTTCTTCCTTTCAATATATAATAAATGTAAATTTCTGTATGTAATGTACACACATACTTTATCATTTCAAATCATTCATAAACTGTCCATCAAAATAATATGAATGCTAGTTTAGAAATTATAACCCTAATATTTAAAATTAAATCCTTAGCTTTTAAATCCCAATTACAATTATAGAAAAGCAAAAATAGAAGTATAGAATAAGATATTAAAATTGATCAAGCATAGGTTAGTTTTAAAGAAAGTTTAATATCTGAAATTTAAAAGTGGCTAACTAAATAGCTTTTATAACACACACTGCCTATACATATGCGTTATAACTTTGCTTTTTAACAGAAAAATTAAATATTGAATAGTTTAAATGTTTGTGTATTACCTTTCTATCAACACACAAATAAATAAAGAATATAATTGTTGATCCACTCTTTTTCTGTCTAAAGTTTTTAGAACTTTATCTTGTAGGGTTTAAACTTGGATGCCCTACAGCTTCCCTTTTTTATGAAAATGTGATGATGATTTTTGTCCAGCATTTTTTTTCATGCACATTACGATAAATTTAGCTAATGACTAAATTGTAATGGCACAACATATATATATATAGGTCAATATACAGTTATATTTTTTAGCCATTCTTAATGCTCTTATAACTTTATTATTTTAAAGTATTTTCATAGAATTGTCCTGAATTTGTGAAAATTCATTGATGAAATGGTGACTTTTTCAATTTTTCTGTGTAATTGTTATTAATAGAACATCTAATATCTTCCTAATGAACTTATTGAAATCTGAACCATGTTCAAAGTTTGTTACCATTTTAAATTAGTTTATAAAATCTTGTTCAAATGTCTTGGAGATTTTTTTTTCTTTTTGTATATTAGAGATATTAATTGTTAATGCTATTTTTTTTTCTCTAGTTTTTATTACCTTATATTTTACATTTTTTAGTAATTAATACTTTTTATACTAAATTTATTAAGTATTTAAAAATTATTAAATATATGTTTACTTTAGACAAAACAATCCATTTCTGTCATGGATTTATTTAAATGTTTCTATAGCAATATTACCTTTGAAGCTTTTTCAATAAAAGCATTCCTAACTATATATTTTACCTCGACAAATTACTCTAGTCCACCACCTTTCTCATTTTTATCTCCAAAGGTTCATTTTTCAATGCTTTTTTAATCCTACCATTACCAACATTCGGTAAAGGTTTACTATAATGGTCTATGGTTGTTTGCCCTCTATTGTTTAAAATTTAAACTAAATTGCTTGAGAATCTTACATGTATGTTATTATATTACAAAGAAATTAAAATTTATTCAAATGTAAAAGATAATAAAAAAAAACATTTACCTTTTTAAGCATAATTACATCCTATACAGACTAGGAAGTTGGAGAAAAAAGTGGTATTGCTGTATCTACTCTGGAGGACAAATTCGTACAGGTACAATTAAAACAAAGCTCTACTAGTGCCAGATTGGAATTTCAGCTTACGCTTTGCTCTCATCCACAATAATAATAAAAAAAACTTTTGAATGTTGGATTAATTACATGACATTAATTAAAATAATTACTTTTAATTTCTTTGAAAGTTAAGAATTTAAAGTGTCTACAACTTAAGAATTTAAAATAACTACATTTATAGCACATGTTGCAAAAAAAAGACACCTTATGTGTTCAACAGCACGAATTACACACATACTTTACAGTTTTATAGTTACAAAAGATGTCTGCTACATGCTTAGTACCTGATTGTGAAATTTTAAGCATTGCTGCTATTCTGGCAGAAGAATGGAATCTGCGCCAGTTATGGGACTCCATACTAACTACAGATTTGGCCATCAAATGGCTTGCACGAAGACTCCTTCTGAAGAACTATGCCTTATGCCAACAGTGCGGTGTTCGGTGTGCGCTGGTGAAGTATTCTGCAGGCTTAGATGGGTGTAGATGGCAATGCAGAATATGTCACCATCGCATCTCAATCAGAAAGGGGTCTTTCTTTTTCCAAAGTCATCTGCCTCTGGGAACAATTATAAGCATAGTATATTTTTCGGCGCGTAATTTGCCTCAACAACACATTGTGCATGAGACTGGTGTCAGCAAAAAAATTATCATTGACTGGGTGAATTTTTGCCAGGAGGAATGTGCCAAAAATTTTGACACAAATCTGACAGTTCTCGGTGGATTTGATGACAATGGGGAGCCATTAATCATCGAAATTGACAAAACATTATTTCCACCGAAAATATCACAGAGGGGCAATACGGACAGGTCATTGGGTGTTTGGCAGTATAGAGAGAGTGTCAAGAAAGTGCTTCTTGATAGAAGTGGCAGACAGGATGGCTGATACACTGGAGGGCCTGATACAACGATTCATTTTACCAGATACGCACATTATTTCAGATGGCTGGGCTGCGTACAATAACATCAGCAGTCTCAACAATAGTGTGTATTTGCATTTGGTTGTTGTCCATCAGGAAAACTTTGTGGATCCCGAAGACCAAGACATACACACCCAGAATATTGAAAACATGTGGATGAGAGCAAAGCGTAAACTGAAATTCCAATCTGGCACTAGCAGAGCTTTGTTTTCATCGTACCTGCATGAATTTGCCCTCCAGAGTAGATACAGCAATACCGCTTTTTTCTCCAACTTCCTAGACTGTATAGGATGTAATTATGTTTAAAAAGGTAAATGTTTTTTTTATTATCTTTTACGTTTGAATAAATTTTAATTTATTTGTAATATAATAACATACATGTAAGATTCTCAAGCAATTTAGTTTAAATTTTAAACAATAGAGGGCAAACAACCATAGACCATTATAGTAAACCTTTACCCAACATTCTACCCTGACAATTTCAAATGTTGTGGAATATAAACAAAATATTTCTCTACACCTATATAAATGTCCCCTGATGCTTGGTCAGAATATCAGCACCCCTTGCTTATGCCACCTTTTACATTTATATCTTTTATAAAATCACCATTTAATCTTACAAAGTCTAATTCATAAACAAAATTTCCCATTAATTTCTTTTCAATCTATGACTTTTTTTTTATTCATTATGATCCATGAATTAATTAATATACATACAGATTTTCTTTTTGTTTTAGGTATTCCAGCAATATTTTTGAATGAACACTACTCTCCATTCAAAGTATATTTATTTTAACAATAAGCAAATGTAGACCAAAAATGCTATATATATATATATATTGTAATGGTCAGACATAACATAATTCAATGATTTACATTTATATAATTTACATAGGCCTTACCTGACTTTAAGCAACAGGAAATAAACCAACATGTATATTTAAAACAATATTTTATTTAATAATTTAATGATGACTGTTACACATCCCTATTTGCAATACCAGGATAGATCAAGGAGAATACAAGTTATTCCCAATATATGCATGTAGACTATACAATCTTACATATAAAGAAGTTACAAAGTTTGTTTACAAATATAATTATAAAATAATATACAATTTAATTTCTTTTAATAAAGTCTTTTTAATCTTTATATGTTATTGTCTTATTCCATACAAAAGCAGAAAGAGAATTATTAAACATAAATGTCCAAGATTTTATTACCTAAGTTTAATTTTAATCTTCATTTACATTATAGAATTAATATATTTATAGATAATAGAATACATTCATTATATGTTCAACCTAACCTCAATAAACTTAAAATACAGCTCTACTTATGAACTCATAAATATAAAACATTTCTCTGACTCATAATGTCTCCTAATATCGCTCTCTCTATATATAATATAAATAAAATGTCCGTTAATTAAAACAAAATTGTAATTATAATAAAAATAATAAATTTAACGGTTTACAAACTATTATAAACCATAATAAAAGAAAAATTAAATAGGAAATTTTTATAAATAGGAATAAAATGCATTTATTAAATAGACAAGCTGCTAACATTAAAATAGGATATTTGTGGGATTTGAATTGATGACGTTTGCTTCTGCTTTGTTTTGTTTTTTTAATTTAATGGCAGTTGAGGCAGGTTTAAGAAATTAACCAAAAGTACTTCTGTGGATTTAAGGATTGTTTATAATAGTTTGTAAACCATTAAATTTATTATAATATATATATATATATGGAATAGACATTAATAATATATAACAATAATTATAAGGAATGATCTTTTTATAAATCATAATCCTAATTCAATAAAGTACAACTGCTATCTTTATATGACAACAATTATATGGATTAGCCTTTTGGTCATAATCTTAATTCGATATAACTCCAATATATGCAGAGATGGCTTACTATAATACTGATTCTTAATTTATAAAAACTAGATTAGAATGTATTTTTCCATATGATGTGAATACACATAACTCTTTAACAGGAAACAAACATCTGCATATATAATATAAATTCATTTACATAAAATCAAATTCTTAATAATTAAATATAGGGTTAATTATAAATGAATGAACTTAATGGATATTATAATGGCACTATTAACTATGATTATTTAAGACTTGGACAATTTATATGTGTACATTATATTTTACTTTATTATCATTATTTTTTACTTTTTCTTTTTTAAATAATAATTTATACAAAATTTATTTCAATATATTTAACAGGTATTAAACAAAGGTTACCACAAATATATAAGAACAGAGTGAATTCTCTTTTTTAAAAAAAAACTGATGATTTTTATACATAATATCTGAGATACAAGCATCAAATATAAACTCAAAATAATTAGCATAAAATTCAAATCATCTTTTAAATATAAAAACTTTTAAAAAAAATAGCTGTTATTTATTTCTTTTTTCTGACAAATATTGAGCAGTTCATATGAATTATTAATATACTTTCATGAGTTCCATCTCTGCTATTTTAAGTGAGCATAGTTCTATATTTTCACTGGAGTTCTGCAAAGTGTTCAATGTCCAGCTCAGGTCAATCATTGGTAATGTTCATCCTTTTATTCACAAAGCATAATGGAGGTCTAATGGGATTTTAATGAAGTAATATCCCATTCTGATTAAGAAAAGAAAATTTTGATTTATATAAAACTTAATTCCTTCTTGAACCTCATTGAAGTCCTTTCTCTTTTTTTAAAACAAATCTGCATATATCTTTGATTGCTTAAAAGAGAAAAAATTGCTTTTACTAAAATAATCAACTTCCAAAGCTATTAATGTCATTGCACCCCATTTTTAAGAAACTGTCAATAGTATAAACTGACTATTTACTATAGAGGGAAAATATGACAATTGATATTATTAATGCTGTACCTCAAATTATGTACAAGTATAAATAAAGTTTATTTTAATACAGTCCAATAGTACATTTCATTGAGATAATTTTACAGTTAAAATAATGAATTACCAATTTATCATCATATATGAAGTAAATAATATGTAACAACAAACTTACCCAGCTCTCAATGAATCAGTCTTTTTATCTAACTATTCAGAAAATTTAAAATGATCTTATGATATTTTGGAACTTATATAAGTGGATTTTTTTAATTTCATTGTAATAATTGTGAAAATCTTTGTTATAATATATATAAAAAATTCATAAAAATTTTTATAAAGTGAAGCAGATGAAATTGATAGATGGGTTGACAAACTTTGATGGAGTGATATGAAGAATCAAATTTATAGATTAGAGAAACTACATTAAAGTTTGGAAAGATTTCAACAGGGCATTAATATTAAGTGAAATTTATGATGAATGTAATGATAATATAAATAATCGATTATATAAAACAAACATACAAATAACAAAATAGACCACAAATAATTAAATATGTATAGATATGATTAATATTCTACTAATAATGTCCATCAAGTTTATTTTACTATTATCATTTATTATAACTGTTTTGTATATTATATTAAAACTAATTGAATTTTTCTAATTTATTTGTCATATTCTACTTTTAAAATCTAATCTTGTTTACATTTCATCTCATTTATTTTCTCTTTCTAATTTATTTATAAATTTTATCTAAATCAGACCTTTTATTCAAAAATACACTCATTGAAATCATTTTATGCTTTAAGTTTATTTTTTAATTTCCATCAATCTTTTTTATATATATATAAACTTAAATATTCATATCTAACTAACAATACAGATGTCTATGTTTTTAAATTTATAACTTCTGTTAACTGAAAGGTGACCCTTTGATTTCTCTTGTAGGTCTTAGGGAAAATTCCTAATGTCCACTCCATATTTTCTTGACATTGCAGCTATTATTACTATTTAAATTATTCATATAGTATTTGAACATGGATGGCCTGCTTACCAACATGCATTAGCAAGCATGGTGAGGTTATTGGCTTTTTACCTTTGAGCTTAAGATCAAGAAACATCATGGTCTTTCTTCTCAGTTGCCTTGTAAGGCAAAATGAATATGTGTGTGAATGATTTTTTTTCTAATAGATACACCCAATAATGATAGACAAAAATAAATCATGGCCCTTATTTCCAGGAGGTTGTAAAGTCACCAGACAAAACAGTGGTTAGTTGGCTGAAGGCAAAGGGTGCTAAGAATCCTCTGATTGTGGACCCATGCTGCCATTTCATGATGACATTTTATTTAGGTACTTACAATTGCTGATCACTTTCAAGTGAAGGAAGATTGCAAGAATTGGAAGCACTATTTCATATTAAATGGATTATTATTGGACTTTGTAAAGTTAGAAGAAAAGGTGAAGAGACAATTGATTTAAAAAGTGGACATGTACTCTCATACAAAGACACAAATATTGGAAATATAAATGAGTAGGATTCATTATAAATATAAAGTGAAAAAACAACATTGTGGAGATTGATGGTGTACCAGACAGAGTGGCAAGATTACTTATCCAACTTAATAGCAGATACCAAATGCAGATAATTCAGGCTTATACCCCAACAAGTTCTCATAGTGATGAAGTAGTAGAAGATTTTTATATGGATGTATAAAAGGCTTTTGATCAGAGTAAACAACATTTTAAAATTGTTATGGGAGACTTTAATGCTAGAATTGGTAAACAAATGAAAGATGAAAGTGCTGTAGGTAAATTTGGCTATGAAAATAGTAATGAGAGAGGACACAGATTTGTGGAGTTTGCAGAAAAAGAAAAACTTTTTATTATATATTATTTTCTTGAGAAAAATGTTAAAAGGAAATGGACATGGAAACATCCAAATGAAAATATGGCAGAAGTAGCTTATATTTTGACTAACAGAAAATACATATTTAAAGACTGTAATGTTTTTAAAAAATTTAACACAGGAAGTGATCATTGATTAGTAAGATGTAAGATAATGTATTAATGCAAAACTAGAGAGACAAAAATTATTTAAAAAAACAATATTTAGAGTTGATATTCCTAATTTTCAGAAACATTCTAATGAATTTAAATTAGAACTTGCAAATCGTTTTCAAGTATTAGTAGATTTTGAACATAATTATACATTTGAATGAAATTAATAGGAAAATAACTGATACACTTTTAAAAACAGCAACAAATATAACTGGTAGAAAAAAGCACCAATTGACCAATAAATGTTCTACTGAAATGCAAATTTATGAAGAAAAGACTGAATATGAAGATATATATAAATATGATGCATTAAATAAACTGAATACCTCGAATTTTTAAAATGGTGTGAAAAAGAGTTGATAATGATATAAGAAAGTATAATTGTGAACTAGCAAGGAAAGCTTTAGAAGAGAATAAAAGTCTCAAGAGTATAAAACAATATTTTGGTATTGATAGGGAACTTATATCTGCAATAAGAAAAAAGATAGAACTATTACTAAGATAAATAATAAATAACAAATACTTCAGACATCTATTATATCTTCTGAATTTTCCAGGATTTTAAATGAAGAATGAGACATGCAATTAAATTTATGAGGAAGGGAAAAGCTCCAGATAATGATGAAATTATAATTGATACGTTAAAAGAATCAGATGAAAAAATAGAAAAAAATTTGGTAAAGTTATATACCAAATATATAAGTGATAAAGATGTAACAAATGATTGAAAAAATGCAATAATAATATTAATGTTTTAAAAATGTACTAAAGAAGATATTAGAAATTACAGACCTATGAGTCTTTTATCACTTTTATACAAAATTTTTACCAAGATAATTACAATTGGTCTACAGAGAACATTGGCTTTCAACAAACCAAAAACACAAGCTGGATTTAAAAGTGATTTTATTACAGTAGATCAAATCCAAGTATTGAGAGAATTTATAGAAAATATGAATGAATATGAGTTATCATTATACTTTGGATTTGTAGATTATGAACAGGCATTTGATTCTATAAGCATTTCTTCATTAGATCATCAACACATAGACCCAAGATATTGTCATATTCTGAAAAATATTTATAAAAATTCAACAGCAATAATTAGATCACGTAATGATATTAGGCAGGTTAACATTAAGATGGGTGTAAAACAAGGTGACTCTATATCTCCAAAACTTTTTATAATAGTGCAGCAACAAATATTTTGTGGATTAAAATAAAAAGCTAAAGGAGTAAAAATAAATGGAGATTATTTAAGTTATTAAGATTTTGTAGATGATGTAACTAGTTTTGCAAATACTGCTTCAGAGCTTCAAGGAAATGTTGCAAGAATTATCAGATAAAAGTAAGAAAGTGGGACTAAAGGAAAAAGATTATTGTATTCTGTTTCAGAGCTTCAAGGAAATGTTGCAAGAATTATCAGATAAAAGTAAGAAAGTGGGACTAAAGGAAAAAGATTATTGTATTGTTCAATGAATTTTCTCAAAACATGAACATGAACATTGATTATGATGAGTTAGAAGAAATTAACAACTACAAATACCTTGGTCATATTATTACTACAGTGAAACATAATGGATAAAATTAATCATAAAATTAAATTTGGTTGGAGTGCTTTCGATAGAAACAACTTAATATTAAAAGAAAATATGCTTATGTGTTTGAAAGGGAAGGTTTTTAATAAATATGTTTTACAGTTCTTACTTATGAATTTGATACTGGGACACTTAATAGAAGAGCAATACAGAGACTTAACACCACTTAAAGAAGTATGGAGAGATGCATGTCAGGAATAACAAGAAGAGATTGAAAATGCAATATATGGGTAAGAGAATAAATGAGTGTTACTGATATCATTGAAAGAATTAAAAGACTGAAGTGTAATTTGGTTGGACATATTGTTAGAAGGGGATGATAATAGATGGACAAGTGAAATCTTAACCTGGATTCCAGGAGATTGTAAAAGACCCAGAAAGAGACCACATATGATATGAATGAATGAAATAAGAAAGTATGCAGGTCTAATTTGGAGAAGAGAAATTAGAGATCGAAGAGATTTTTATCTTGCAGTGGATTGATCATGATCCACGATGATGGATTATTCTCCGGTATACAATTTAGTTAAATTTTCAGAATTAAAACTTTTCAATGAGTTATCTTTTGCTTATATAATAATTTTTTGAAAGTAGTTAAATAAAGATTATTTTAAATTCTACTAATAGTAGCAAAATTAGTATTAGAAAGATTATGTGTTCTTTCTAGTACTAAAGTAAGTAGGAGTAATTCATATTTCTTACGTGTTTATACTTGAACGATTAATTGATTAATTATTCGGCAGGTCAAGTATTGTTTGAGCACCAGAAATCAAAAACTTGAGCTACAATCCAAAAACATTTAGCTTTAGGGTCTGCCACAGCATAATAGCTATATTATGTCTGTTTAAGAAACTAAACTAAGATTTAATTAATTCTAGTGTGAATTTCTCCGGAAAGCTTTAACCATTGGCTTCCGACATTATCATCCTTAACTTAAACTAGTCAGGGTTTTAATTTTATTTAATACAATCATTTTTTATTTGGATATCATTATAAAAAAAGTAAGTAGCATTATTTTCAACAAATCTATCGATTTAGGTTTTTATTATTACTATTATTATTTTACTGATTGCCGCTAGTAATGCGTAAAAACAAATCTGAATGACATCTTTTTAACAGCTTTTTGCTGAGATTCTTCTCATTTTGTGAAATTACTGTACTTCATAGTTTTGAATGATTTAAAAATAGTAAGTGACTTTTTGGTACTTTCTACTTAAAAATTTTATGTGTAGTACTAATCCATTTTACAAAATCATTTATGTATAAAAACTTGCATATATAATTTTAAAAATACTTTTTTTTCAATCTCTTTCCATCTTTTTTTTTTTAATCGTTTAAATATTTTCACATTCAGTAGGCATAAAACTTTGATTAATGAAAGCACTTCCGCAGCAATCTTTAAGCTGCAGGAGAGACATTTCCTAGATTTATAGGAATAGTGTTTTTCTTATCAATAATTAGACAGCATAGGGAGATGTATACATTGTACTTGGGCTAGGAATTTAAATAATAAAATGTAATGTTTTTGTATTATACTTTTAATTAGTTATTTTAAATTACGTCTTAATTACGAACATTCTTATTTATTGACATTCGAAGAAAATTGTCCTATTTCATTGATTACTCTTTTTCTCTTTTTTTTTTGTTGTTATATATATATAATCCACTTTCATTTAATGTTTTCAGTTTTTGTACTATCAGTTTGTTATTCAATTTATTTGTTTTTATTTTTGTTATTCCCACACATTTTTTGAAGCATTATTTTTTTTTTCTATTTACAATTTTTGCCTTACTTTTGAATTGAAACTCTATATTTGAATTTATATAACAGGCAATAAATTTAAGTTAAATATAAAGTATACTTTTAATTTTTAAAGAAAAATTATTAGCAAACTGTCTTAGCTCAACACTACCACATCACGACCATCCACCAGCACACAATCTCAGGTCACTCATTTTCATTTCGAGAACAACTTTGGTTCATCAATTAAATTGGAAGTTATTTTAATTTCCTAAACTGTTGTGATCTTTTTTAATTAGACCTGATAAAATTATTTCATTAATTTTAAAACTGGCAAATGCTTTCTGTTTACCTTTGAATATGTATTCATCTTTACTTAAAAGTTGTTGAAAAAATATTTTTAAGTCTATCTTTAAAGTGACAAATTTAATTCACAAAATCATAATTTAAGTTATTAAATGTTACTGAAAAAATATATTCAACAGTTATTTTATCTCTAACTTTTTTTTTTCAATATAGCCTAAATTGCTGGATACTATTAATTTAAGATGTGATGTGATGTGATGTATTGTGGCTTCTTCTTAAACGAAGTCAAGAATATCTCAGCAATTATGCCCAGATAAACCTGTTAACCACTTTATTTTCCTTCCCCCACTCTAAATTTTACCATATTCTGCTCTATCCCATTTCCACAACATAACATCGTTAAGAAAATAGCGACCTCTAATGACTATTAAATTTAAGTGTTTTGTGAGAATAATCAATCGTTTATATTAATAATTTTTATTAGGCATTCATTAGACTAGAAATTATCCATTAAAGGAATCATACATTTTTTTTACATCTTTGGTCATATGTTTATGTTTACAATCCTTCACAAGGTGTTAAAAGCAGATAAAAATCAGACCTTACTTTGCATACAAGTAGTGTAATAAAAATTACCCTACAGAAATATTATTCCTTAAATGATCTATTATTTATTTTTCTTTCCATGCGTTCAAAGACACTTACTTACATTATTGGAAAAGAGAAGTCTTCCATCTGACTGTCATCATACTTTTTTCCTCAATTAAATTTTTCAAGAATTAAATATTTTTCTAATAAATTAAAACATGCAAAAATAGAAAAATTTCAATCAAGTGATAGATGTCAAATCTGACCTTATCAAATATCTACTCTTTTATTATCTAGAATTTTCAATACATCAATACTGTTCATATATTTCTACATTATTTTTATAATATTTGGTAAACAATTTTAATTTTTAAAGCTTCAGTATTACATCTAAAAATATTTTTTCTGGGTTTTGTTGCAATTTTTTTAAGTGTAAATCTGCAATGAAACTCTTAACTATCAGTTCTTAAGTTATTAATAAATAACTAGAAGCAAAACTATCAATTCAATATTTTCTTTAATAATTTTGGTTCATTAACTGTTCCACTCATAATAATCAGTGACTTCTTCATAAACAATATTTTAATGTTTCTTCTGAGAATCTTGAGATTTTGGTATTTTCTTTCTCAATATATATTTTATGGGCAACTTGAACATACAGGATGTCATAATGAGGCTGTATCTAATCCCTTTGCCAATGTAGAACCAATCTATAGCATATTTTAGCTATAGCTTCCAGTCTCACATAATTATTATTTATAAGAATAATGAAATGTTCTGCTTTGCCCGCTTTTCTATGAATCTTCTATAATTTACCATAATCAAATAATTCAGAGATTTATTTGTAACCAATAATCAATATATAAACGTTTTCAGATATTATTTTAATGCAAGAAATGTTTTGTATGATTATTAGAATAATCTTATTTGCATTTGGAATAGGAAATATGTGTGATCATTCTCACATTTTGTTTTAAGACTTCTTTCTTTGATAAAACAATGAAAAGGGATTATTCCATTTTGTAAAGCAAACAGTAATTTTTTTAGATAAGTTGGCTAGTTCGATTAATATTTTACTGATTCCCAATAAGTTTCTTATAAAATTTTTGATATCTTGCCAGACGTTCAAACGGGATTATTTTTGACATTGATGTTATAATTAATCTGATATCAATTTTCAGTATAGTAAAAAATCAATTTATATATTTTATATATAATTATTGCATCTTAACATTATGATTAATGTTTTTTTTTTTCTTGTAAAAGTTAATAATACTTTTACATGGTTTAATAATTATACTTAGAACTTTATATTAAATTAGTTTTAAATTTTGTAAAGTTGATTTTTTAAAAGTCTTATAGTTTGAATGTATTTTAAATAAAGATCCTCATTCATTGTGTTAAATTGGTTCCAGAAAAATTATGGAAAGACTAAACTAGTAAACAAAGGGAGTCAAATTCCCAAAGGAATAATGTTAGTCAGCACCATGGCACAATGATATCGCTATATTTACTGTGAAAATGAAAACAAACATGATATAAATAAAAACAAAGATTCAAGTTTTATACGAAAATAATAAAATTAGTTATGAGTTAACAAATATACATTTAATACTTATTCCCCTCCCCCCTCATTTTATTCCTTAACTTTAATGAGAAAAATAAAGTTAAACATCTATTTCAAAAAGAATAAAACAGTTTATTTTTATATTTATAATCACTTCTTTATAGTATATCTTTTTTTTTCATGTGTCATAGCATCGGCAGGGAGGCGAAGCCGCAACAACCGTCTGCAACCAACTGCTTGCTTGCAAGGCGGCTGCGCTGACCTCTCGGCTAATAACGCTTGACTAATATATCTTTTTAAAATTTATTTTCAAATAAATTAGGAATCATGGCAATACAATAGTTTTCCGAATATTTTATATTTATATAATGTTTTTTTTTTTTAAAAAAAAAAAAAATCATTGTTGAGATATAAACTTCAATCTTTACTCTGGGTAAGAAATGTTTTTTTTTTTGTCTCATTGTTGATATTTAAAAATTGTTTCATAATATAATCTGATTAAACAAATCTGGTTAAATTTATAGAAGTTCATCTCACTAATTTTTTTCTCAAGTTAGCTTTAAAGAAAAAAAAACAGAAAATTAAATATTATTTAAAAAGCAAAAAAAAATATTGTTTTATTTAAATTTATTTAGCAAATGAAATGTTTTTTTTATTTAAACTTTCATTAGTTTTTCAATCACAACTTGATTTTATTTCAGAATTTTAAATATAATGCTTTGGTTTTAGGTGATCACTGGATGTTTTTGTACTTGCGATTCTTATGCCTTTCCAATTTATTTATTGTTTTAAAATTATTCTGGCATTTCTGTTTATAAAACTTCTATTTCATGAAGCAAATAAATTTATTACATTGTTGTATAACTGATCAATCATCATCATGTGAAAATATGCATAATAAAGACACTAGAAATTAGAACTCCTTATATGCATAAATTTTGATGTTAGATTTTAATCATGTTTGATAATTTAAATATTGTATTTGTATTTGAATTGTCAAAGAATTTACATCTTCTTGTACATACAGTTATGTGAGGATCACCTTTATAATTAAATAAACAAGTTGTCATGAGTTTAGGTTAATATGTATAAAAAAGTTAAAGATCTCTGTATCTATGTAAGTGTGTGAATTCCATCTTCAAATCCCACATTTTCAATGGCATAAGACACAAATAAAAACTAATTATGGAAATATAAATTTTAATAGTACTACTATATAATGTTCATTAATTTTTAAAACTAATAGTAAGTAGCTGTGAAATATAATCAAAAAAAGATGGTTTTGAGACATATTTGTATTTTATATTAGGTTTGTGTACTTATGGAATATTTTTTCTATTGTACAGACAATATTTAGCAATTGATAACTTTTTGTTTGTCAATAAACCCACACCACTGAGAACTTAAACTTTATTAAAATTAAATGCCAATTAACTTGTGGATCAACTAATATCAGAAAATAAAATAGAAATAGATATTTTTTGTGGTTTTTTAAACCGGATATTTTGCATAAGAATTTTATTGCTAAACATTGATTTAATCTTATTTTGTTCCTTAATGTGGGCTAATTCACAAATCAAAGCTTATATTATCTTTAGCAATCATCACATACAACTTAGTTATTTAATTGACATTTCTTACCAAATTGCTTAACTTCGTTTTATATTCACACACTTACTGCAGACACTATAAATATTATCAATAGATCAGCTCAAGTTTTACATTGTAAATCCTCTAAATTTATGACATTATAAAAGATTTTAATAAACATTATTTTGCTTTAGATTTACTATTTTTTTTATTGAAATACTTTTTGATGATTTATTAACAAATAAAATCTAACAATGTTTATTTTTTTTAGTTATTCCTATATTTTTATGTTACATTAGAATTTGTTAATAGCAGTCACAAAATTTTTATAGCTTGATAGCCATTTTGTAGCAGTTTTGTTTACATACTTCAGTATTTACTGTGAATTTCATATATTTAGTATCTTTTTCTTTTTAGCTAATATCATCATCTTAGATGGAAAAAAATTTTTTACATGATAAATAACTTCTTTAAAATGTTTGTTCTATGGTTGCTGTTATTTGTCAAGCATAAATAATTGTACTACATTTAGAACCATTGTAACTTTTTTGATGACATAAATGAGTCAAATATTAAAGTCATTCTCTCTTTCTCCATTATCCATATAAGCAGTGACTTATTGGTTTTCAAATACATTAAACAATAAATACTGGATGTCTACTCATAAGGTAAATTTAAAATGTTTCTAATATGTCCTCATCAATACATTGCAGTAGCAGGTAGTCTCTATTTCATTTTATCACCATAGTAAGCATTCTGGATTTGCTCATCTTATTACTATGGCTGTGATATTACATTAATCAGAAATGAGGATCTCATTTAAAAAAAGAAAAATACATCACAGACTAAATTATATAACATTCTGTCAATGCACTAAATCATTTAGGGCTATACAAACATATATACACACAGAAGCTTTCTATTTATCACATCTTCATTCAATATAATTTCACATGAAAACAAGTGAGTATCTGTAAAACTGTGTGATTGAAAAATCTTTTGCTTCATAATCTTGAAACTCAGACAATTAAGATTTCACTAAATAAAATCATTTCACAGTTATATTAGTATTTATTTACATTTATTCTAAATACTTTAAAGGATCAAATATCAATATTAAAATTTATCCATAATATTGCCTTCTATATATAAAATTGAAAAAATCAATTTAAAACAAAATTGAAATAGACAAGTCACTATAAAAAATAAATATTATTCAATATATCAATCTGGCTTTCATTCCTTAAGGGAACCTTTTCGAGATGTTTCTTTTTACACAATCATGTGACCAATTACATCAGAGCAACTAACCTCAATAATTCTTAAAATATATATCAAATATAAGTAATAATATATATATATATATATTTATATATGTGTGTGTACATTAAAAAAATGTTATGAAACTTTGTATATTCAAACATGGTTAAAGTTCAAATACAATTAGGATAGAATGGGTATTTTTAGATCATTGAAAACTTTAGAGTTATAATTTTAAAAATAAAAAGATTATTTTTATTGTTTTTTTAGATTATTTGAAAATATATTTGTATTGTGGAGAAAAAAAGAAAGGACTGTAACAAGTTTAATCATTCTATGTAAATATATGTATTTTATTAATTATATTTAATGTATGCATTTTTAATAATTATATTTATTATAATATAATGTACATAATGCCCATTGGGGGAGTTGCTATAGGGTAATTGGTCATGTGATTGTGTAAAAAGAAACTTCTTGAAAAGTCTCCATTAAGAAATAAAAACCAGATTGATGTATTAAATAATATTTTTGTTTATAGTGAGTTGTCTATTTTAATTTTGTTTTTAATTGATTATTTTAAATTTTATAGTTATTCTAATACTATTTCTAGTATGATATCAGTACTTTTTAAATATAAAATTAGATATTATATAACTTAGCATTGAAAAATATTATTTTCTATTTGAGCCACAATTAAATCTTGTGTTTAAAAATGTTATTATTATCTAAAAATGAATGCCAATTTCAAAATTAAAAGTATTTAGTAAAAATTATATCTAAATACAAATTTAATGAAAATGAAATAAAATGAACTTCTGTTGGCAAAAACAACACCAAACTTAAAATAACATAAAATAAAAGTTAGATTGAAACATGTTTTCCATTTTTAAGATTTTACAATTTGCTTGGTTGTGCACATAGAAATAACAAAAAAATCAAGTTATTTTTAATTTATAAAAGTGAAAATTTTACAGAATATTGACAAACTTTTAATGTCAGTTATTAAAATGATATATTTAATTTTATAAAATATAATGATTGACTTTTGAAGCTGATTGTTTAGGGATAAAATTAGAAGGAGAAAAATTCAAAATAATATTTAATTGTCTTCCTATAATATGAAAGGGGTGAGTGGGTGTAAAATATTAACTTCATGTGTATTAATTTTTTTCTATCTACAATTTTAAATTCTGTGTTCATTTAATGTTTATCCTTATGTTTTAAATAAATACATGTACAGTAAAATAAAATATTATAACTTTATTTTCTTTTTTGCATTGCCAGATCTCGTAATTTTAATATCATTTACTTTCTTTATTACTTTTACAATGCTTAATGTAAGCTATTTATATTAATATTAAGCCAGTATTAAATAGAGATTTGGGCCTGAATAATAATAATAATAATAATAATAATAATAATAATAATAATAATAATAATAATAATAATAATAATAATAATAATAATAATAGATATTAAAAATAAGAAAGGATTATATAAAAAATATAAATAGTGAAACATTAAATATAAATAAAAAATGATAATATTAGTAAGGATTAAAAATAAGAATAGATTTAATTATATTAAAGATAAAAAGAGATAGCTATATATACATTGTAAAACTATATGTTCATGTATCTTTATATTCATGTATTTGCATTGTGTTTGTATAGTTCTGAAAGAGATTACTGGACAATCAAAACCATCAAAGTATGTTATAATTATATGAAGCATTGTAAAAGTAATAAAGAAAGTAAATAATATTAAAATAAAACATTATTATTTTTGCAATAATAATGTAATTTTATTATAACAAAATAATAATAATTCAATTCAATTTAATCAATAAAATAATAATAATTTACAAATAAGCATATGAAAGTTCCAAATATGACTAAATGTATGAGAAGCTCACAATATAACAATTAAGAAATAAAAGATAAAGCAAAAAAATGGTGAAAGATTAATAACAATAGCAGCAAAATACAAACACTAAAAAATAAATAGATTAAATTAATTAAAACAAACATTAAAACAAACATTATATATATTGTACCATCTACAAATAGATGGTACAAATATATTGACATTTTGAGAATATTTAAGAACTGGGAAAAAAGAGTAAATTAGAGACCTTTTAAATTAAAAGTTTTTTTTTTTTTTTAGTTTGTGTATTTTTTTAATGTACAATGAGAGTGATTCTTTTTATTTTGAATTATTTATCTGTAATTTAATAAAAGTTGAAATTGGAAAGAATAAAAAAGGCATGCAGGTTACTAATCCAAATAATCAAAAGGAGTTCCAAGAGTACAAAATTATGTTCAAGAAAATCTTTCTAATTAAAGATGGCAGAAATACAGAAAGTTAAAAATAAATGTATAAGATTATAAAGCTAAGTGTCATGATAATAATAACATGCACAGAAGAATTGAGGTATAAAAAGGACTTTGATCTAGGTCTTTTCATTTATTATCTGCTTATGTATTCTTAGAATGGAAATTTCCATGATAGTGACCCATTGCAGTAAAATGCATCTGCATAGAAACACTACTCACTTGCTGAATGGTAATCATGCAAGAATAGAAACAAAGCCTGTGACCACCATCTTTTGCAGCGAAGGTCATCACAACCAAGCTTCTTGGTTCAGCTATGAAACAGACCAGATGCTGGCAGGAGAGATCAATTAAATGTCAAGAAACACAGGATCCCAAGGAAGACATGTATATCATAAAAACTGATACAAGCTTACTGGTAAAGTCATATTATTTACTCCCAATTTGTGACTTTAATGCCAGTTAATGTTAACCAGGAAAGATAATACTGATTGTGGCTGATTCTCATAATTTCAAGGAACTACCTAGAAGAATTTTAATATAATCATAACTTTTTGTCTGATTAATAGTACTTGAATTAGTGTATGTTTTTTTTTCAATTTTTTCTTTAGTAATTCTCATATAACTATTTTTAATACATTTTAATTAAATATTTGGTATTGATTTAGCACTCTCTTTGTACATTCTTAATTTAAATATTAGATGTTGTGAATGTTAGTTAATTAATATTTAATTAAAGAAATTACCTCTCTATCCAGTAACATTAGTCCCTTTTTCTAAGAAAGATCGGCCACCTACTGAGCTCAAGAGTCTTAGGCCCATTTCAATGACCTCTCTGCTCATAAAACTTATTGAGTCTACTATTAAAGAATCACTCTAACAATTCATACTTTCTGACCTTTCTCACAGTTTGCTTGTAAAGGGTGCTCCACTCTTTGGGCCATCACACGCTTTAAGATAACCACTGAGCATGTTAGGTGGTCTTGAAATAGCAAGTCCATCACTGTCCAACTTGACATCCAAGCAGCCTTTGACTTTATTAGGATTGACCTGCTCCTTGTTGTTCTCAGAAACCTGAATGTCCCAGAGGCCCTTCTGTTCATCCTCCACAATCTCCTGTCCAACAAAGAAATTCTAGTTACCCTGGATTGGATAGTTGCCCCTGGCTTCACTCCCAACATATCCATCCCTCAGGTCTCTCCACTGAGCACCTTATTGTTCACTGCATTTCTGAATTCCTCTTGCTCAATCTAGAACATGACCTTCCTGGCATCTTCATTCCTGCACTGAGCAAAAGCATCAAATGCTTTGCTTATGTAGATGATATGGTTGTCTTCCTTCCCTCAGTTGGATCTCATCCCCAGGCTTCAACAGATTTTCACCTGGTACTCCAAAACATACAGGCTGAAATTTAGCAGTGATAAATCAGCATCCTGGCAACTTTCAACTGGTAAAAAAAATCTCCACCTTCAATGCTAAGCCACACAACTTTCTTGGATTCCCCCTCATGCTGTCTCCTAGGGACATGAGAATATGGATCCAAACCACACTTTATCAAAGAATATCATCCACCCTCAGTGATATCACAGGCATCTACCTCTCCCTTTATGGGAAAGTCACCCTCCTCAATCTTCTAATGTTTTCTAAAATTACATACTACCTCCCCATTGTTCTACCTACACATTCCTTTATATCCAAAATCCAACTCCCTTTGCACCCATTTTTTCTTGGGCAAAAAGGTGGTGGCCATCAGCCTAAAAAGAACTTGGTTTTTCTAAAAACCTCAATAGGCTGTGCCTGCACTCCATCAACACTCTTCTGATTCAGAGATGTCACAACATTATCCTCACACTCCTAGGTCACTTCCCTGCCAATCTTGTGCATATCATTATCACACCCACTAACACGCCTCCTCCCAATGGCAGGCCTAGATCATGGATCTCACTTATTGCCAACATTTTGCAAAAGGCTGGCTTTCTCATACCATCCATCAGCAGCAAACTAAAGTACTGGGAGGTTTTCAATCAGACCACAGACTTCTCCATTGTGTCCCCTAAATTCCTTGGAACTCACTAATGCTCAATTAATCCAAAAATTCAAAAGGTGGTCACTTGAGGCAAAATTCCTTGATTTCCTCCTCAAAATCAATCTTCACTCCCTTCCCACAAATCAATTTTTAATCAACAGTAGGAGTTTCACCAAGATCTCTCCCATATGCCAGCTCTGTAAAACTGACAATGAAACCCTCCAGCACTTCTTACTTAAATGTCCTTTTCTGCTTAGTGTGAGAAATGTCATGAACTCCTGACTTTCCTTACAGAGGAACACCATCTTCAACATCCAAAAATCTATAGAAACAGGAGTCTTTGCAGCTATTAGACTATCAGTTTTCCTCATATATGTTCTCTGGTTGCTCCAATGTGCTATTATCCTTGACCAGATTCATTCAATCAAAAGCTCTTGGACCTAGTTTGCACTCTCAAAACCCAAGATACCAAACTAGCTCCATCTCCACTCCTCACAGACACTTGGGCAATCCTTTTACTCCCATCCTCTCAGCCTCTAACATAAGACTCAATCATGAATACATGTATCTCTGACTGGCCTGGACTACACACCCATTTCCCCTCTCCACTTTTCATTCCCTTTTTGCATGTATCCTTCCCCTCTTACCATATTGCTCCTGAAATTTTATTTATTTTACTGTATCTGTTTTTTTATATGAATAAACATTTCATCACTGAAAAAAAAAAGAAATTACCTTTACCATTCTATTTAATAGTTATTGCCTAAGCTACTGGAATAATATTCTAAAGAAAATGAAGTTATGGCTAATAATAAACCTGATCTTTTATTTATTTGTGTCAAAATTATGAAATGCAAGAAAGTTAGGAGTCTATTGACTATGGCACCCTCTTACAAATTAAAACTAACTTTATCAGCAATTCAGGATGCAATAATTAGTAGGATAGTTAATCAGGAAATATAGCCATGTTTTTAGAAACATGAACAAGATATTTTCTATCTCTAGCTTGAATAACTTTCACTTAACAGTGTATAAAAGATGGACTACCAGAATTTATTAAAACATGGAAAACATTAAAATATGTAATATTGATATTAGGATTGTCTAAGTGTTGACTGGTTGTTAATGATTACTTATAAATCCATTTAGCCTTGATCATTATTATACTTATTATTTAAGTCAGGGGTGGGCAATTGTTTTGGCTCAGGGGCCACAGAGGTTGGCAGAGGGCTGCATTGTGGACCACTTTGTGGAAGTGAAGGTTAGCAGAGAGCCGCATCTTTTTTTCATGACACAATAAACACACTGCTTTATTCCCTGTATTACCAAAAAAATATTTGTTTGTCCATTCTTCATTAAACACATGACATTCATCACCAATTTTACATTTTTTGTGGAGGGTTCATGGTTTTATTAAAGTTGGAAATGTATATATTTGCTAATGCAAAGACAAAATTGAAATTAACCAGGTCAACTAGAAAAGCACTGCACATTGCATCTACACTGTGCATGTGTATTAATGTGGCCATCCTAGTGGAAAATAAGAGATGAATCTTGGGTCATGCACAGGAAAGAAATCTCTGTTCAAGGTGGATTTTTCTGATTGTCTTGGCAGGCTGCATAAAAACTCTTAGTCAGCCACATGTGGTCTTTGGTCTGCTATTTGCCCACCCCTGATTTAAGTAATACTTTGAGTGCAATTTGAAATTTATAATTGCAGTTTGTAATATTATAATTGACTATTTATTAGTCTGCATTCAGAATAGGTTTTATTTACCTGTGTAAAGAGGTTTATTTAATTAAAATTATTTATATCAATAATTTTAATCTCTGTGGTCAAATTGCAATCTTTAGTGTCTATATAAGTATATTATACTATTAATGAGGGTGGGATTCCACCCTTACTGTTAAAAGGAGGTTGCCTTTATAACAGTTAGAAATTGTTGATATTGAGATTGTCTAAGTGTTGAATGGTTGTTAATATATATATATATATATATATATATATATATATATATTATACAACCAATGTCAAATATATAATATTAGTTACATTTGAAAATGCTCAAGAACACATATATTAACCATTCTAAATTGCAGTGTCATGCCTCTTACATTTCACCATTTCTGGTGATTTCTTTGTCTCACACATCAACATTAAATATATGATAAAATGTGTATTACTTATTAGAAAATAACAAATTTGACTTTATTTGATATTGTTGTTTATTACTGAAATAAATTTTAATGTTCACATTTTGTTTCTGTAGATATTTAAAAAATGAGACTGTAATCAAAACAAAAAGATTTTACATCATGGTTTTAGAAAGATTATTTTCAGTTTATAAAATCAACAAAATATTTCTTAATTTTTATTATTTTTAAATATTTGAAATGTATAATTATTTATTTCTCTTATATCTAATGAATTATGCTTTAAATGTTTACATTTTTTGAATATTTATTGCAATATTATGATATATTCTTTACTCATAAATAAAGTAATTTGTTTATGTCATAGCTTGTCTTCTAATTTGCTTCAGGCCATATTTACGTTAGCTGTTAATATAACATTATATTTTTGAAAATAAAGTATTTCAAGTCAAAATAAGTTATTAAATAATTTATATTTCTTGATATCTAATAAATATAGTGTAAATTATTTTTAAAATATATCTAAAACCGTAATAAATTTACAAATAAACACATTTTTGCATCATTGGAAACTGCACTGTCATAAAACACCAAACATTTTACAGCCTTGACAAAAGACAATGGCCGAACATGTCAGGGTGAGGCTTATGTCTATTGTAAGAGTGGGAATTTTGAATTTCCTGCCTTTCGACACACTTTTTTCAGGAAAGAATTTATAGTAAAATATATCATTTTAAATGCATGTTAACATATAATACTTATGAAAAAATTCACTAGGGGAAAATTTGGCCAAAAGACGAAATAATTTGGGTTTACTCCTTGAAAAATTAAATGAGTAAAATCAAAATAAATATATTCTTCTAGACTTCTTGAAGAAATTTGATAAAGCCAATAGAAATCTATTCAATTGAATATGATTTAGATTGGAAATTCTAGGATATATTGAAGTCTTTTACAATAAAAATATAATTGCCCTGAATGTTCAGTGCAGTGATCAGACTTTGGAGAAGAAGGTTTGGGATTTCTGCACTTCCAGTGCTCAAACATTTCACGAACTACCAAGCAATGAAGCCATTTGATTATTTTTCAGTATCAATAATTACCATAAAAGTGAATATCCTTAAATAACCATAATCTGTATATGTCAAAGAGAAGTAGAGTGAGTTCTACTAAAAACAATATAGAAGTTATGCAAATTATATTATGAATAGAAAGAAAATGCAAAAGTAAGAAGAAAAGTTTTCTCAAATAGAGATATTGTGACATAAAATGCTGTATTAACAAGCAAAAGAACTAGAAATCTAAATTAATCTTGAAATAAATTTTGCTAAATAAAATAACATAGGCATTAGGTATGAATTTTATGCACAAGCCTTCTGGCATCCATTGATTACTGTGGTTGGCACAGGGTGGCACTACTGTATGGAGAGTTTTGCCTTGTTTATAATTTAATTTACATAAATGAAAGCAAAGATTTTAACATGATTTAGCTAAGATTATCTGGAATTCCCAGATAGCAATAATTATTTAAAAAATAAATATTATTTCAAGTACACACATTAATGAAATGCAAGACTTATTTATTACAAATAATAATGCTGAAAGAAAAAAGCATAATTGTAAAAAAAAAATATTGTTTTTGTTTTACATTAAGATTTACTAATAATTATATACCAGCTATTTACTAATTAAAACTAAGTCTTCATTTACTCTTTTTTCAAGATAAATCAACAGAAAACAATAAATATTTGATTCCAATTGCAGTGAAAATGTAATATTAATAGAAATTAAAAAGAAAAGAGAATTAAGGACTCCATAATTAACCATAACTATTATACTTATAAAATTATAAATACTTGTTTTCAGAATTCTAATTAAAGACCAAAAAACTATGAAAATCGATCCTAAATACATATGTATAAGTAATTTTATTTAAAATTTTAAGGGAAACAGATTAATTAAAACTTTATAATAAACTGAATCAAAGCCTTAACCAAATCTAGAAAACCAGTCTTAAGATCGCTAACTAAGACTGATGTGATATTGTATAAATAATTATTAACATCAGATATTTTATTTTTACACAAGAATGACAACTATTTCCAGCAATTTTGGAAATTATAGAAATGATGAAGATTCAAATACAAGTTGCATGCATGACAACAAATGTGCTATTATTCTACCATGCGTCCTTTTAATGAAACTTATAAACATACTGCATATAAATTTTAAAAAATATTTAAAACATCATGATAGTTAATAAAATTATCAATAGAGGGTGTTGTTCCATTAAGCAAAATTTAAATTTGCGGAAATTATTATATATTATTTAAATTATTTTAAATGGAACTGAATTAGGCAGATAAAAATCAATTTACATTAATAACTACTATTCATTATTAAGAATGAGTAATCTTTTATTAATCAATAATATTAATGTAATATAATTAATAAAAATCAATAGATTTTTATTTATTTTATAATCAATTAATAAAATAGTAGATTTAGATAATTATAATCTAATTAAAAATAAACTATATATACAATAAAATAGCAAGATTTTTTTAAAACAAAAAAAGAGAGAAAGAGAAAATGATTTATATATATTTCCCAAATAAAATTTAAACAAATATTTATTCATATAGTCATTTAGAAATTACCATTTAAATTACAATTTATTTGACACATCAAATAAATTGTAGTAATTTGCTATCTGTGTATATATATATTGAACAATGATAAAGATGTGTGTAAGAGAATGTGAACTGAGCCAACTGATGAGTGCTGGTTCAGAATAAAATGTGCATCTTGGGGGTCATGTTTATAATTACATCCCTCCACAATGGGTTAAAAATGGATTTAGTGAAAGTTGCATTACAGAAATATTATTACTTATTGGATAATCTCTAGACTAATGAATGACTAATAAAAATTATTAAGATAGATAGATAGATAGATAGATAGATAGATAGATAGATAGATAGATAGATAGATAGATAGATAGATAGATAGATAGATAGATAGATAGATAGATAGATAGATAGATAGATAGATAGATAGATAGATAGATAGATAGATAGATAGATAGATAGATAGATAGATAGATAGATAGATGGATAGATAGATAGATAGATAGATAGATAGATAGATAGATAGATAGATGGATAGATAGATAGATGGATGGATGGATAGATAGATAGATAGATAGATGGATAGATAGATAGATAGATAGATAGATAGATAGATAGATAGATAGATAGATAGATAGATAGATAGATAGATAGATAGATAGATAGATAGATAGATAGATAGATAGATAGATAGATAGATAGATAGATAGATAGATAGATAGATAGATAGATAGATAGATAGATAGATAGATAGATAGATAGATAGATAGATAGATAGATAGATAGATAGATAGATAGATAGATAGATAGATAGATAGATAGATAGATAGATAGATAGATAGATAGATAGATAGATAGATAGATAGATAGATAGATGAGATAGATAGATAGATAGATAGATAGATAGATAGATAGATAGATAGATAGATAGATAGATAGATAGATAGATAGATAGATAGATAGATAGATAGATAGATAGATAGATAGATAGATAGATAGATAGATAGATAGATAGATAGATAGATAGATAGATGTCTTAATTGTCAAATAAAAATATTCATGGTCCAGTAAATAGTCCTGGTTCAGCAAATGATCTTCCACCAAATCAAAAATATATATATATAAGATTTCTATTTTCTCTGTTGTTCTGATTAATGATATGAATGTTTGTCTAATATCACATGTCAAAATCACAACCACTTTGTTTTTGGAAGTAATGCCACTGGGAAAAAAATCAGTACATGTGCTTTTAACTTACAAAGATATACTATTTAAATCACCAAAAAAAAATGTGATTATAGTACATAAATTTATGTTCGAATTGTGACGTTTAGTGAGGGGAAAAATAAATGCTGTAGTACTGAATTTACATTTAGTTTTGGTTAGTGTAGGAAGTAATTTGAAGTAGTTCCACCATTAATAAAAAAAAAAAGCTTGGAAAAAAAGTCAATACATATGATTTTAACTACAGAGGTATAGTATTTACATCCTGAAGAAAATGTGATTACAGTACATAAATTCATGTTTGAAATGGGATGTTTAATGAGGGGGAAAATAGATGCTATAATACACTAGTTCCATTTAGATTTTGTTAGCTTATTGTTGTTATATACTAATTCAACACAATTACCCCGTTAATAAAAACACTGGGAAAAAAATCAGTACATGCCCTTTTAATAACAAAGATATAATATTTAAATCATGAAGAAAATATGATTTCTGTACATAAATTCATGTTTGAAATCTGATATTTAGTAAGGGGGGGGGGGATAAATGCATACTACAGTATTTACATTTATTTTTGGTTAGCATATAATTAGAATTGAAGTCAAAACTAAGGCCATTCTTACATGTGAATAATTCTCATATTTAAAATCTTTTGTTTAATTTACATTAAATCTTTAAAAATTGTTAAAACAACCAATTTAAAAAAACCACACTGGTTAATAAATAAGTATACAAAAAAAATCAAATGATACAAATATATATATATATAATGTTTTTATTATTAAAAATTACAATATATTGATAATGCATGTATATTTTCACTTTCTTTTAAAACTCACCTTTCAACAATTATTTAACTTGTTTTTTTTTTAAAAAAAAAAATTGTTTAACTATTTTTAAATCTAAAAGTGGAGAGGGAGTTTATTATAAAGTCTTGATAAAACGTCTATTAAAGGTACAACTTTTAAAATCCAGTTCATCCAAATGATGTTTAGAATGAACATTGTAATTATGAAATTAAGTTCTCTCTAATACTTTAGAACGGAAATATATCATTTTGTTTATAAATTCTATTAACTATACAATACAAGTACAGTTTCTGCCTCTATTCCATTTTAATCCATTTATGCAATTTAAAATAATGGATTACAAGCAAAAATTTCTGCAAAGCATAACATCTCAAACATTTATTTTAAACTTTTTGATTAACCGTACAATCAGAAAACTTTAAGTATAAATCATAGACAATGTGAAGCATTGGTGGTCGAGAAGTCAGGACAGCTGCCTTACAAACAGTTGTCCCGAGTTAGCGAGTTTGTTTCCCGGCCGATGCTATGACACATGAGAAAAAAAAAATCATAAACAATGTTCAAATAATTAAGCAAAATCAAAACTAAAACACAAGACAATAAAAATTTAATAAGTCAAAAAAGAAAGTTAAATATATATATATATATATAGCTTTCAGAAATCAAATTAACTCCTAGTATTATTTTTAAAATTTCATTTGGGTATTCAGGATTAAGCCAAGACTCTTATAGCTACAAACAATAGTTATTATTTCGCTACCCAGCTTTACATCTAAAGTTATATTCTAATCTTTATCAAAGCCAATTCCAGAACCAAATGAAATAATACATTTAAATTTAAACAATGTTTTTAGATACTTTTGTTATAGCTTCCGTATTACACTCAACATATATACTATAATTAGTGGTTTGAGAATATCTTTAGCTTGACGCACATAAGTGGACATACAGATACTCATGAGTTTAAAAAGTCTTCCATAGAATAAATTATATTAGTTGATTTAAATAGTTTATGAAGATTTAATAAACTTAATATATGAAACCTGTTTTATGTATTTAATATAAGAACACATATTTTTTCATGTATTTTATATACCTTAAGAATTGTTTTATTAATTAATATTGTAATGTATTTTAATGCTATTGTGTTTTTTCTTATCATTAACCGGTGATTGTCCAATATATTTAAAAGGTAGAAAATTAATAAAATACAAATGTTTTATTATATAAAAGTTTTTTTATTTAACTATTATTAAACATTCTCTTTTAAAAATAGAATAATTCTCATTTTGTAGACGAAGATAGATTTATCATGCTTTAATATATATATGTATATATATTATTTATTGAATAGCCTATACAGTTTTTGATCTAAGCATAAAATATTTTACAAAGTTGAAAAAACGTTAGTCAGAAGATAATAAACAAATAAACTAAATTGCCAAATCACTTTACGTTAAAATTTTAATAAAAATCATAATATTAATAGAAAATATTGTTGAATGAGAAAAGTTTGTTAAAAAATGCTTTGATTTTTTTATTGTGGAGAGGGGAATATAGGAGGAAAACATGGCATATTTTTAATGTTTACTCTACTTGGATTTGGTATTAGAACGGTTACTGATGTAATGTTTAACTATTATCAACATTAATTATCTTGAATAAGCAGTAAGTTGATTTAATTTTTCTCTGAATACAAAATCAAAAAATATTATGATCTATTTTTTTTATATTTGATAGTTATTTAACTAACTAATTGATTGAATTTTTGAGAGAATGATGAATTTATGCCTTTGTCTTAGAGTATATTGTAACAGTCAGAATCGTCTATCTCGCTAACACACTGCAGAATTCAAACCCCAGACACAAAACTGAACATTCTAGGAGGGGTTGCCTTCTAAATATACTAAGTTCGAATCTAAAGCCCAAATTTCACAGCACCACCTACGTGATAATGCATTTTATGCTACTACTAGTATAACCTTTGACTGGTGCCTGGTGGTCAGGGAGAAACAAAGGACTCTATACTAAAAGAAGCTTGGGTGGCTAATTAACATCTATGGATTTACAAAAGAAATGCAGAAAAAATATAGACCGAGACAGTGATAGGAATCAAATAAAATAAGAGATCAAATTTAGTTTTAAATAATTTCACAAAATTTATTTATATAAATTATATATATAATGCCACTGTCTGCTTATATGAGACAGGGATGCATATTAAATAATTGTTGGCATTATATTCCAATAAATGACAAAAGGTTTTAAAGCAAAGTGATATATTCTATTCCTCGGGCTAATAGCATTATGATAATGTGCTTGATGAGATAGGAACATGTGCGAGGTGCTTTGAGCAATTATACAAGTTTAAGAAAATATTTGAAAATTAAGTGTTATAAAATATTTATTGATTTCGAGAATAGCATGGACAAAAGCTTACTAAGCAACAAAGTGGGAATGTGATCAAGGCATTTATTTGATAATAATAATAATAATAAAGTTACATTGGGAGGTCAGTATTGCTGATAACGAATTTATTAAAGTTGGAGGGTGTGACACGTTTAAGTCACGGATGCTTTGTAAAATAAATATAAAATAAAAGAATATTGAATATCTGGAATGATTACGGAGGGCACCTCGCCACTAACCTGTAGGAAAGTATTGTCATGGACAGCCGAAACATAGTGACTGGGTGACGATTGCGTTTAATTCCCAGGTGTGTCATTTGTGGACACACTCTGCCTGGAAACCACAAGAAGCAAAGAGAACAACCTTGGCCGTGTAAAGAATCCTTAGAAGGGTAAAACAAAGTGGTATCAACAACCAATTCATTTACCAGCAATACGAGACTCGTGTATATAAAACATACTAAATGGGTTTACTTGGATTAAGAGAAATGCCCCATCAAATTCCCAGAAATTCATTTAAAAGGGTCCGCACATTCTCAACATCAATGATGAACTTTGTAATTAAAGTAGAACATGGTAATTAAAATAGGAAAATGCATGTTTGCAGGTTTGAAAAGTAAGTATAGATTTATATACGCAATCATGCATTAGGGGTCATATTGAATCATTGACCTCGCCCATACTCTCATATTAGATTAAAATCAATAACATGTAGATTTTAAACTATGTGATTATATTATATATTAAAGAATAGAATCGCCCTCGAACGAGTGATTTGCAAGATAATAAAATTGGAAATTATTTAGAAATTTAAAATATGCCTTCATAGTGGCATCTTATTTTCAACAAAAGGAATAATTCACTCGGTCAAAGATGATTCTGACACATTATCATAATAAA
This sequence comes from Epiperipatus broadwayi, assembly GCA_028023455.1. NCBI lineage: Eukaryota > Metazoa > Onychophora > Udeonychophora > Euonychophora > Peripatidae > Epiperipatus > Epiperipatus broadwayi. Next base: position 4,757,742 of record JAQFVV010006197.1, read on the forward strand.
ATAACAGAAAGCTTAATAAATAGAAAATATTAACCCAAGGATAGAGAGCAAAAATATTGATTATATTTAAAGAAGTACATAATGACATTATGTGAAATATAAGAAAACAATTTAAAATAGCTATAGCATGTTAGTTATCACAAGAGCTCTTGGGTTAATTTAGGGTTACCTCTGGAGAAGCATTTTTAGGTAGATTGATGGTCGGCAGGTTTTTATATGAATTAACAGCAAAATCTGGAAATGTTCATATTTTTGGCAGCAGTTCCAGGGTTCCTTGTGTGATAGCTTCCGATGGTCTACAGCAGCATATGGCCATTCTGGAGAGAAATAGCCTTCTTGAGCTCTACTCCGTCATGTCAAGATTTACAAATTACTACAATAATTTTAGTTAGAAACATTAGACCTCAGAATGATTTCTCTTAGAAACATTAGAATGGAGAACAAAAGAAAACCCTCCTTTTTATATTACAAATTAACAATAGAACTGCCCTGGAGCATTACAAAAATATATCGGACTTATCAGCTGTAATTAAATCTATCCGAATGTCTAAAGGAATTCAACAAAATTTTAATTAATTTCTTTTGTTAATTTTCCTGTCGACATTCGAATTACAAACTAGATTTAATTAAAAATTACTTTTATTAATTAAAGAAAGCCTTAAGTGGACATCTGCTGTTTTTAGATAAACTTATATAATGTTAACTAATTAAACTATTGTCCCTCATTTATTTTAACAGAAATATTTGGAATGACTTTTATTAAATTAAATGAAAATTATTTTACTTTTAAATTGCAATATTTGAATCTATTTACTAAACGAATATTTACTAAATGAATTTTATTTTAGATCAAAATATATTAGACGGTAATATATTTGTAAATAGATTCAAACAAAATAACTTTAACAATTTATAATTTTGATATGTTTTAAAATGCATATCATAGTGTGTGCACAATTACGACTTATATAATCTACTTTTTAATAAATCAAAATTATGTGAACATATACATAATCTATAATCTTTTATTTATTTGGGAATGAGTTATATATGTAATATGAGCATTGTACTCATGGTTTAAAATTAGGTGGGATTTTCGGTATATAAGCGTATTGCAGACACACTACGATAGATTGGGGTTCAAACTAAGGTATGGGGGTAGGGAATAGGTGAGAAAAGGTGAAACAAAGATCTGCCAAGCAGACCTTACTGTTTCAATATACAAGTACCTGAATGCTTAGTTTTGACAAACAAAATTAAACTATAATTTCTGTCCCAGAAGCTGTAAGATTTTAGCCAAGATAGCTGTTAGTGATTGAACCCAAAAGTTACTAAATATAAATGATGAGTCATGAATCTAGGATATTTTTTGTAATGATTGTTTATTTGGACAACTACTAAAAACCAGTTTTAGAAAGAGAACTTAATAATTAAAAATTACCTACCATTTTAAAAGAGTTTGTAACTTATGGAAGTAAAAAAAAGTGAAGATGCAAATTGTTTTGAAAACTGGATATAAACTTTACTGTAAAGGAATAAATATTTGTGTTTGTCTAAAGGAGATTTTATTATAAATACAAGAAAGAAAAACAAAATTAAGAAGATTTGCGGTATATTTATCAGAATAATAAGATTAGTTATTCAAATTATTAAAAATACAAAGGCCGATAATTTATGTTTACGCCTCAATAAATTCTTGTGCTGAGTAAAAATAAGAGAACTTTTATATAGAAATACAAAATATTTTTCAACTGACAAAATTAAATCTCAATGTATTATGACCGAACTAGAAAATGCTTTAAAGATTAAAATGGTGTGGTGAATTGAATTTTGACTAGCAGAAAATATTTATATAATGGGCTTAATAAATTCAACAGAGGAAATTATCATCAAATATTGAGGTGTAAAATAAGTGTTAATGCCAAGAAAAGATTTAAAAACTATTAAGAAATTATTATTAATAGCTGATATTTCTAACATTTAGAAATACCGTAATAAATTTAAGCTATAAATTCCTAATCACTTAAAAATTTGTGTGTGTAGGTGTGTTGTGTGTGTGTGTGTGTAAAACTCTTCTTGAACAGCTGATAGCCGGAATTAAAATCAGGAATTTGCTAGTAAATCTTTTGTTAAAACTGGATAACATATTCAGAAAAAAATTATTTTAAATAACTACATAAAAAATTAAGTATCTGAAATTTTATAAAATGGTAAAATAAAAAAGAAGTTAATAATTATATCAGAAAATTAACCGCAAAATAATAAAAAAAAACTATCGAAGAGATTAAAAATTTCTCGGATCCAGAATTATATCTTGATATTGAAAGAAAAGTTGTTACAGCACTAAGAAAACATGCGACAATTATTAAAAACAGTAATGATTTTAAAGGTGTGTAGAAAAATTTATAAAACAATATATAGTAATATAAAAACAAAAATGCTTCGTTCAGTGGGGCATAATTTGAGATGACAGATTTTAAAAGAAGATTGGTATGTGTGAATATTGAAATTAGATTTAAGAGAAATGATAAAAACGCTAGTTATATGATGAAATAATTATATATTTACGTGTGTATGTAAATTTATGTAAGTATTGGAAAAAAATTAAATATTGTGACAAGATTTACATAAAATAGTTCAATAATAAAAATATATCAGATTATTTGAAGAATATTTGAGCGATATTGATATATAAAATTTAAGAAAGGAAGATATTAGAAATTCCAGATCTATTTGACATTCAGCAATTTTATGCAAAAATATGCAATCCAACCAAAGAATATGTTGAATTTGAATGTGATTATATCATGGATTAAAATAAATTGGAAGTAATAAGCACAATAGATAAAATGTTTATAGAATTAAATTAGGCAAAGTGTTTTTGTTAAAAATAAGTTAATATTAAAAGCAAGTATATCTATGTGCTTGGAATGTCTTTAACAAATGATATATTAATACTTATTGAGGAATCTCAGATTTTGACACTTACTATAATATAAAGGCAATATAGAGACTTACTTTAACGTATCTCTTTATAAGAGATGAATGTTAAAATTAGCACAAAGTTATTAATAATAAAATTACAAGTGGGTATTATTAATATTATTGAAAGAGGAATAAACTTAACCGAACTGATTACTTTTTAAAAGAATAAGATGAATAATTAAATTCTTAACCTGGATGTCAATAAATGTTAAAATCTAAAAAAGTTATTGTGTAAGAGGGAAGTTGAATTAAAAAGATTCTTAACATAATTTTAAAATTAGAAGCAATTGGTCAGAAAAACTGGATTAAACCCACTGGAAATATGAAATAATGCTAATAATAACAGAGAAATTGGTTATAATGAGATATTAAAAAATCATGAACTGACATATTTATAAAATTTTGTATGTTTTAAATATATCTTCATTTAAGTAAAAACAAAGTTAACTTGTAATCTATTGACTGCTAATTTTTGAACAAAGAATTGTTTTTCTTATTACTTGTAACAAATTCTAAATTTTATTATTGTTGTTGTTGTTGTTGTTGTTGTTGTTGTTGTTATTATTATTATTATTGTTGTTGTTGTTGTTGTTGTTATTATTATTATTATTATTATTGTTGTTGTTGTTGTTGTTATTGTTATTTTATTATTATGGTGATGTTTTAATGATAAGCTTTATTTGTCTTAAAAGGTTACAAGAGTTTACATAGCTTGGATTGTTGTATTTACATGGGCAATCTGTAGTTGTAGGTTTACATATATAAAAGTTTATTTATTTTTTTGCACAAGATTACAGGAATTTTTACATGTTGTGGATTAGTTACATGGTTTTACATAGCTTGGATTGTTGTGGTTACATAGGGAATCCATAAATATAGGTTTACATATATAAAAGTTGATTTATTGATTTACATGAGATTACAAAAAAAAATGTCATGCTCTGTATTAGTTACAATGGTTTTACCTGTTTTGGATTGCTGTGGTTTCATAGGCAATCCATAGTTGTAGGTTTATATATGTAAGAATTGATTTATGCTGCGGATTAGTTCCAAGTGTTTTACATAGCTTAGATTGTACATATGTAAAAGTTGTTTTATTGGTTTACACAAGATTGCATAAATTTTACGTGGTCTGGACTGCTGTATCTACAGATACAAACCAAGTTTAGTTTTATATGGGGTGAGTTGCCTTGGTAACATAGGTGAGGGCTAGAAATTTCCATGGTAGAGTGACAATTATCTGTGAAGTGAGGTCTGGTGTGAGATCAATGTCGGTATTTTTATTTTTATTGTTTAGGGTATCTTTTTTGGGTGACCAGGCTTTCTCTTGCTGTCATTGGTAATGCAGGTTGGGGAGAGTGTTGGTGGAGTGGAAGGCCTGGTGGAATTGCCATGCCTATTTTCTGGTGCATTTGAATAGATGAGTGCTGCAGAGAGGTGGTGGTATATCTATGTTAGAATTGGTTGCAATTGTTAAGTTGGACTTTGTGGTAAGCTTATAATGCCTGGTGGAATTGCCATGCCTATTTTCTGGTGCATTTGAATAGATGAGTGCTGCAGAGGGGTGTGGTATATCTATGTTAGAATTGTTTGCAATTGTTAAGTTGGACTTTGTGGTAAGCTTATCAGACTCTGGGTCTAGCTGTATGCTAGAGATCTTAGCAGAGTAAGGCTTTTGATGAAATTTAAGAATGAGATCCATGCATAGAGTGTCCTGATATCCAGAGGGGGCTGGTGGTATAGCTATGTTCTAACTGGTTGCAATTGTTGAGTTGGAGTTTGCATTCAGTTGGTCAGACTCTGGGTCTGGCTGTGTTAGAGGTGGTGGCCAATGAGACTTTTCATATGATTTAAATGTGAGATTCATGGCTAGTGTCCAGACAAAATCTAGGTAGTCTGGTTAGGCTCAGCATTGCTATTAGAAGTGACTTATGTTTTTTGAAATTATCTAGTAACTTGATGATAGTTGAAAATTTGAATGAAAAATTGAACACAAAATTGAAAATCAGTTATCAACTGATTGGAAATTGAAAAAAAGTATATAAAGTTTTTTTTTTTTTTTGCTAGCCTAAGGTTTTAACTACTTTATAAGCATAAGCAGCCAGAAATTGTTAACTCAATTGTGAGCAAATGAACCAATTGCTGGGAACTTGAGATCGAATTTTTATTACTAAACAAAGATCAGAGATTGCTATAATAACGTTAAAAAAAAGCGTATTTCTGACTGACCTTTGGACTTTGAAACTCTATGCTGGTATTATGGAAGGCAAACACTAGTCACGTAATGGCTTTTTTTAATTATCATTAGGTACTTAATTTCATTGGAAGTTTGAATAAAAAGTGTAATAATCAACTGATTATCTTGCATTAGACTAAGATTTTGAATTCTTTTTAAGCATAAAAAAACAAAGCTAATTAACTTATTTATTTAGTAAGTGAACTGCTTGCGGGGAAATTTGTGACTGAATTTTTTTTTTTAAACAAAAGTCAATGGACTTTGCAATAATAAAATTAAAAATTGGCTTATTTTTGACTGAACTTTGGATTTTGAAACTATGTGTTGGCAATGTGCAAGCATCTGGTCATGTGATTATTTTGTCACCATAGTATTTTCCAAAATTATCGTTGGGTAACTTGATTTTAATTGAATTTTTGAATGAAAAATTAAAAGTATTTAAACCAATTACCAACTCATTGGAAATTGAAAAAAGGATATCAGGATAAGGTTTTTACCTTGCAAGGTTTAAACTTTGAGTATCCTTGGAGCATGAAAAACTAGAGCATGCTGACTTGGTTGTGAACAAATGGACCTTTGCTGCTGAACTACAATAATAATAATAATAATAATAATAATAATAATAATAATAATATTATTATTATTATCATCATCATCATCATCATCATCATTATTAAAACAAGTTAAATGCAATGTATTATAATTTTTTAAAAAGCTATTCACATTTCATTAAAAGCAATGTTAAAAATGTGCTATTTAATGCAAAACCTCAAATTCTTTATTTTTAGATATGGACCATAAATTTTATTATTAAAAAAATATATATAAAGAAATCAACCATTTGAAAGCACTAATTTCATAAATTGTTTCTTTCATGTTTAGAAATTATGCCTATCTTATCATAAATACTTTATCTCTTAATGGTCCTACCAAGGCATACAAATGAACCAAAAATTGAATACAGTAAAAATGACACCACCAGTTTTGTTCATTATAGCTACAAATATATCATTCACAAAGAAAATATCATATAGTCCAAACAAAAAGTCATTCTCTTTGCTATACTTTTACTCATTTACTTTTACAGATAACTCATAAATAATCTTCATTCATTACAATTATCATTTCACAATTCAATTGCTTTCACCTCTAAAACAGCTTTAAATGGCAACAGTGAATCCACAAGACCAACTTCTTTAATAAAAGTAAATAACTTTACTTTTGCAGATACAAGACCTTTGATTCAAAATCTTTTACAAGTAATAAATGTTGCAAGTATTCAAATCCAGTAGCATTCCTCATTCATTTTTAGCATTGTATTTTATATAAACAAGCAGAAAAACAATCAGAGCTAATGAATAAATTTAATAGAATTAAATTCAATTTACTGTTGGCATATAATCAAGCACCCAACCTTTGCTTCTAGAATAGCATTGCTAAATGTATAGTTTAAAATACCAGGAAAATAAACAGAGTCACTAATAATCAGAATATTTATCCTTTAGACTAAAGTAGACTACTCCCTGTTTTTATAGCATTTGTCAGGATTTTTTCTAAAATAGAGACTGTATGGTTTTCTTGAGGTATTTAAATTATATCCAAAGAATGATATTGAATATTACCCATAATATTATACATTTTTAGAGTGTCATACTCAAAATCAAGTAATATTATAGATGATAAAATTAGAAGTGTGTGAGGCACTGAAAAGAAGCTATAATAATTATTCTTATAAGTCTATACAAAAGTTAATGGCTAAGCGCTTTTGAGGCATGTTGCCTCATATTCATAGCCATAATGATAAAAGGTGCAGAATAGGAAGTAAGTGATGATGTTATCTTCTATAATTTAATATTAAATACCCCTCCAAACACCAATAGGCTCATCAACAATACTAAAGACAAAAGAAATATAGAATACCCCCCCCATGTAGTTTATAGAATTGTGTATCTGCAGACAGGTTGTTATTCAGTTTATTATGGGGAAACTCGGGCCACAGTAGTCAATAGACTGGCTCAGCATAAATATGTATACACAAAAGCTACAACCAAAAAAGAAGGCAGCTCAGTATTTGCTGACCATCAGCAGGAACACAACCACAAATTTGAACCATCTAAAGCTGACATCGTATGCACAGAAAGAAACGATGCAAGAGGAAGGTCAAGGAAGCATGTTTCATCACCAGCGATGCCAGAGCAATAAACAGAAAGGATACGTGCTTCATGATTTTGAAAAAATGGATGATATAAGTAATTTGCATAAAGTTAATAGTATCAAAAGGATTATGAATATGGAGCTGCAAGGGCTCTGAAAGCACTAAGTCTAAAAGATAGAAAAGATAAAAAAAAAAAAAAGCCTATTAATTAATAAACATAAAAGTTTCACCGTAATGCAATTAATTTTAGCGTATCAGTAATTACAAAGTAAGGGTGAAATAAAAATTGTTATTACAATTATCTTATGTGGAAGAAATATTATATACTTTAGATACTAGAATTTTGAAAATATAGCAGTTGTCTGCACTACTTAACATTATTTCAGAGTAACAAGATTGATAGGCTATGCCACAACTTAAGCATTCACTTTAGAAACAGAATCATAAGACAAAATCTCTACCAATTACTCATAACTTCTTTTTATTTCATAGCAGCAATTACTTTTCAAGAGTTTACTCCTGTTGAAAATTTTAATGAATATACATATCTTTTAGATAAATCTAATTTAGATATATTGTTTCTTTTGTTCAACTACCTCAATCAATTTAATTTATTTTTAGAGACTATTTTGATAGAATAATTTCTAGCTTCATTTTCTTCTTAAAAATAATAATTAGATTTGTTTGGATTAAACATGTTTTCATAATTCTATGACAGAGAAAAACAGAACAATACATATCTGAAAATTTTGTTCTGTTAAGTGCTAATTAAAAATATCCATATTAAATATTGAAACTATCTTTGACAAAAATATTATTCCTTATTTTGGCATTCTAATACTAATATCCTAATGTTTATGAAAAATACATTAACATCGACTTAAGACATTGTTAATTTAATATAAATACCAATAATATTTGAATATTTCTTTAGTAATCAATATAATGCAATATCTTTATTAAGGTCTCCTATTCAACTGAAAGCTTTAACTGTAAAATAGTTTTTCTCACAGCTATAAATATGCAAGTATTCAAATTACTTATGTTATTATAATATTACTACATACATGTGACAAATTCTCTCTTTTTCTATATATAATGCAATACAGAAAGCATACCAATGGCTCAAACAAGCTCTTAATTGATAAGTGCGGTATGAGAAAATATTTAAAATCTTTATCCAGAACCTTCCCATACCACACTTATCAATTAAGAGCTTGTTTGAGCTATTGGTATGCTCTTTGTATTACATCTTTGTAAATACAAGCTTATAAAAGTAATGTCACATTATATATGACTTACTTTTTTGATTATATATATATATATATATTGTAACCTTATATTTTAGTATAAAATATATATCTAAATAGAACTAGTCTAAAAATGTCTTTATTTTTTCCCAGATGACTTGTTTATCATGGTTGGAATTTAGTATGCTTGTCCCTTGTGTTCAAATTAATTAAACATTAAGATTATATAATTCCATTTTTGCTTTGCCTTACTTTTTTACTTCTTTTATCTATTAGTTTTGCTTTATTACCAAATACTAAGTCAGATAAACTGTTCTTAACCTAAAGGTAAAAACCAACACCACATTACATCAAGTATAGTGAGATAAATAAAAAACTAATAATTAATAAATAGTGAGGATTGCCAATTCCTCTACAAGCTTTATGATAAATGCTTAGCCAGAACCAGCACTTAAAATATCTCTGTCAGAAACCCCTCCCCAAACCCCTGACCATGGTTTCGTGCTTTGGCACTCCTCAGAGAGGTGTCAGGGTAGGTTCAGACACTAGATCTAAAAATACCAACCCAAAGCTAAGCACTTAGCTAAAAGTTATCTATTGAGAGGAAAATCTGAAATTTTCAGACATGTACATGTCTTCAAACCCAGCTATCCAACTCAAATAGCTATATGGGGCTGATAGATCTTCAGCCATGCCATATAGTAGTAGTCATAGCAATATAAAATTGCATAAGACTTTTTGGCAGAGACTATAAATAGTCAAAATAAAAGTCATAGATCAATTCATAGATCACATGACCCTATCTCTTAAGCTTGTAAGTTATAAACAGTGAGGAATTGGCAATCCTCACTGTTTATAACTTACAAGCTTAAGAGATAGGGTCATGTGATCTATGAATTGATCTATGACTTTTATTTTGACTATTTATAGTCTCTGCCAAAAAGTCTTATGCAATTTTATATTGCTATGACTACTATATGGCATGGCTGAAGATCTATCAGCCCCATATAGCTATTTGAGTTGGATAGCTGGGTTTGAAGACATGTACATGTCTGAAAATTTCAGATTTTCCACTCAATAGATAACTTTTAGCTAAGTGCTTAGCTTTGGGTTGGTATTTTTAGATCTAGTGTCTGAACCTACCCTGACACCTCTCTGAGGAGTGCCAAAGCATGAAACCATGGTCAGGGGTTTGGGGAGGGGTTTCTGACAGAGATATTTTAAGTGCTGGCTCTGGCTAAGCATTTATCATAAAGCTTGTAGAGGAATTGGCAATCCTCACTATTTATAACTTACAAGCTTAAGAGATAGGGTCATGTGATCTATGAATTGATCTATGACTTTTATTTTGACTAATAATTAATATTTGTTTTTCTTTTTAAATAATCCTAAAGATTATTTTAGTTTAATCAAAGGATTTATTTAATTTCTTTTGAATTAATTTATAAAATATGATAATTATGGATGCATTTTTTTCTTTCTTTTCATTTTTTTTTTAAAACAGATATGCAAATGAGAAGAAATTTAATTGGATAAGAAAAAAATTGAACTGCCAGAGAGATTTTTTTTTTTTTTTTGAGAAATGCTGTAATGACAGCAAGTGTATAATAAAAATTAAAAATTTATTTTTATTTTCTTTTACTGTTAAACATATAATGAAAATGAAAACTTCTCTTTTTAAAAAAGGAGAGAATGTAAAGATAAAGAAAGAAGTTAAATTGAAACTTCTGTTAAATAATTTAAGTTGCAATATTATCAAGTGATAACAGCAAAAATGTATAGCTAAATCTTGGCTAATCTGTTCAAATCTCCCAACCATTGGTCTAACTGCTGATAATCTGCCACAAAGTCTATAACTGAAATGCACAGGAATTATTGTTGACCATGGCAACAGAAATAAAAATTTTAAAAGGTCAGTCTCCTTGAAATTTCTTATTGTTTACAAACTATCTTTAGCCTTGGATAAAATTTTATCTCCATAACTTTAATACATGGTGTTATATATGTGTGAATGGAGTATTATATTTAACCCAGGATAAGTTTACTTTCTTGAACTTTAACATATAAGGGAGTGTTCTATATGTGCGAAATGAAATGTTGTCTTACTAGAACGAAGAAGAATTATTTATAATCCCACTCTAAATTTACATTAGAAGCAACATTGTGAGTTATCTTCTTGAAATTACAATAGTGTTCAAAGAAATAACAGCTGACTAAGAAACTATTTTAACTTATATCTGAGTTCAAACTAGTTTGATGGTCAAAAATGATCATTAGCGATCTCTTTGATTTTACACATTTGCTAATGAGTTTCTCTCTTTTTTTTCTCTTTTTTTCTTTGTTTAATGTTAACATACTGCATAGAAAAAAAAATAAAAATAACATACAAATTTTAAAAAAAACTGTGGTTACATAGAATTAAAACTTGAAATATTAATTAAAAATCATTTAAGATAGATTATTCATACAGGCATACTGGTCCACACTCAGAGCCAAAAATTGATTGCTAATATATAGCTAAAATTACCAGAAATCTATCATTTCATCCCCAATTAATTTTCTTTTTTGTATTCTATCAGTGATTTTCAGTCAAAAATATATATGGCCGAATAAAACCAACACACAAACAAAATTTCTCTTTTTTTCTCCTTTTTTAAATAATTTTTACCCTACAATATATATCAATTATAAATAAAAACATATTCTTATTAAAATATGTAAAGCAGAATAAACTTTAAAAAAAAAAGAATTCTAATTTTTAGGCCAAAGGCAAATAATAAAAAAATACAGTGTGCTTATTATGATAAACTTGCAGGATAATCAGGAAAAGCCAAAAAATACAGATCAGATTAAAGTTTGAGACAATAATAAAAAACGCCAATCATTAAATAACAAATAAATTTACAAAATAAGAAAAATATGGTATACGTTTTCAAACGAATGTACCATCACTGAAAAATCTCTACAGTGATAGAATATGTGTATTAAAATACAAAATATAAATGCAAGGCAATAAATGAAAATGAAATTTGAAAAACAAAAGTAAAAGTAATTAAAAATTAACTCATCATAATAAGTAAACATGATTAAACTGATCAAAAAATATCTGTAAATGCCAACAAGAAATTAAATTTTTTCAATATGGCCTTGGCCAAATTGGGAAAGAAAAAATTTACAACTGTAGTTGTTTATGATTTTAAAAAAAAGTATAATGTAATGATAATATTCAAAGATTTAGTATGTTAGTATAAAAAGAAATGATGAGTGTTTATTTCTCATGTTACAAACGGATGCGATATTTTTCACATGTTAATCTGATAGTTTAGAAGTCTATGGTGATTTAATATCACTTAACAATAATATTAATGCTGTGAATATTGCAGTGTCAAAGAAGTAATAAATTTCAAATTTGCTAACATTCATTTATAACAAAATAATTTGAATTCATTGCTTCAACTATTATTTGACACTTTATTGACTTTCAACATCCAAATAATTTTAGCATTGTACTAAACAAAACATAGTTTTTCTGCTTACTTTCATCATTTGCAATTAAGGAAATAATTAATAATTCACTCTATCTAGTCTACTTCAGAGGCATTTATTATAAATTTTAATAATCAGTAGAAATTTGTGTTATCATATTACTTTCTGGCTAATAAACTACTTCTGTAATATCATTTACATATGTTCAGCTAATAGCTACAGTTACTTTATTATCCAGTCTAATACCTAAATTAAAACCACTAAGAATACAAATCTACTTTTTTATGTAATTGCCTAAAGCAAAAACTATACCACTAATTATATATTTTAATGGCTTTAGTTGATAGTTAGGATGCTAAAAAAATAATTAGATGTTTATAATATAAATATGAAATTCCAATCCAGAAACTAATCTGCTTGTTGGAGGCAGATAATCATTTATTTCTATTTAGTAATTAAACTTAAAACAAATTTCTTTGGAGTAGAATAAATACAGTAGTCTGCAGAAATTATGATATTGAAAGCCTACAGAAATTATTATATAAAAAAGTTTCACCAAAACAAAGGTGAAATAAAATAATTATTACAGTAGTGAATTGCTATTTCTAATTGTATATGTTCAAAATAAGTAGAAAAAAAAGCTTGCAATGTTTGTTTGATTGAAACCACTAAAATATATAGTTATTGTCATAATGATGGATTTGTATACCCATACAATAAACTTGAAATGGACTTAAAAGCCTTAGAGTGCTTGAATTTTAGGTTGCTAGCAGGGATGAAAATAAAAATGAAGATATATTTTAAATGTATGAGTGAAAATTTTACTTGTCAATGAAAATGGCTAATATCCACAAACTATTCTGTAGATGTCATTTAAGCATTATCTTTTGCTATCCATTGATTAGTTAAATATTGCAATATATGACTATGGTGTTTTAAAAACAATTTTTTAACTCTATAATTCTCAGATACATTATATTAGGGATTATTTGATGGTGCTGCTATTGTCAATGGGTTTTTTCACTCTCTTGCTATTATTTATAATGATGCTTCACTGGTTATGGGTTCATTTGATAGTAAAAATTGGAACTAAAGCCAATATTGGTTTATCAATGTAAAAAAAATCTCAGGGTATCATTATTCTATAGCTAAAATACTACAAATGAGCTGACAATGCCATTGATTGATAGATTCTTTTATAAAGAATTTGCAGAACTACTTATCAATACCCTTTCTATTATTATTATCAATGAGCAAAACACATATATATTTCCCATGGTTTATTTAAAAATTTATAATTATTTTTACAAAGTGTTTATATAGAAATCATTAAAAAATAAATATTTTCATGATTACATTTAGATTTTATTTTAATATGCTTTATTTTAAAAAAACTAATGATCTGCCACACAATATCAGAACTTTTTAAATAATTTAATATTATAAAAGAACTTTTAAATTTTGAACAGAATTTTATGGGTTTATGAAGTCTGGTCAATAATTTGTTTGGATTTTACAAATGAAGTTCAATTAACCAAAATTGATTTTTTTTACTACTTTTAGATTAATTATCTAATAAGATTAGAATTAATGTTCTTATTATGTATTTCACTTTATTTCTTTTCATAAATTTGAATCATTTTCAGCAATCTCTACAGAGATGGATTGATGTGTTCTAATAAACTCAGTGACTTTTTTTTATATAAATTTTAGGCATTTGGGGGCATTTGGATGGTTCTGCTATCACTTTTGACTTTTCTTTACTATATTGTGGTTATCTAAATTGTTAGTTTACCATCTTCATTTGTCATTTTTTTGCATATAAACCATTACTAAAGTTAAACCACTAAACATCACATGATCTCCATCTCTATACTAGCACATAATTGTTGTAAACAAAGGCAAAACTCTCCATACAGTAGTGCCACCCTGTGCCAAACAGAGTAATCAATGGATGCCAGAAGGCTTGTGCATAAAATCCCTATTTAGTGCCTACTCATCCAATATCCCCAGACTAGTTTCTGGCTTGTGGCCATCATCAGTGAGGAGCCTTGGATCTGAAAGCACTGCACATAGATCTTATGATCTAATGCAACCCTCCAGCAGCCACCTTTTAACTCAGATCCAAGGCTCCTCACTGATGATGGCCACAAGCCAGAAACTAATCTGGGGATATTGGATGAGTAGGCACTAGATAGGGATTTTATGCACAAGCCTTCTGGCATCCATTGATTACTCTGTTTGGCACAGGGTGGCACTACTGTATGGAGAGTTTTGCCTTTGTCATTACTAAAGTTATTAGTTAATATATATATATATATAAAGATGTTAGTATGTACAGACCTCATCCAAATATAACTTTAAATTGCCATACGAAAGCAAGTCAAAATGTGGAAATTGGATATCAACCAAACTATCAATGTCTGATAGATAAATTATTAGGCTTGAATGCAATTCTGAGTATGTGTATTGTATTAGTATTTAGAAAATAAAATTGTAATTTTGAGTAATTATTTACATATTGAAGCTTATTTATGCAATATATTTGTAAAATATTTGTTTTAAACCAAAGCATTATGTGACTATAGTTAGATTTTATTTGAAAATATTTTTTTGAAAAAAAAAGACAAACATAGTTACAACAAACTTAATGTCAAAATAAGAATGCCTTTCATAAACTTTAGTAAATAAATTTCTTGCAAATTTTTAGCAATAATAAATTTAATTTTGAATTAAAGACATATTTTCATTCTTTTACTAAAATGTATTTCTATTTTAATACTGGGATTTATATAAAAAATATTTTGTTCTACATTTTTTATGAATAGATAAGAATACAATCTAATAATGAAACGTGCCATATTTTATTTTTCTATTTTGAAAAATTGAAATATTAACTTTTAAAATGTCTATAGTTTGAAGGCTTATATTTGTAAAAATAATATAAAGAAATAGAAACAATCCATAATTTTAGCTGAAATCTATATAAAATATTTGAAATGTCCCATAGCTATATTGTTTCAGCCATACTCGCCCTTTAAATAAAAAATAGCCTGAATTGTTGCAACCCATTGAAAAAGAAATCCATTTTCAATAGGCTGCAAAAAAATTCAGGCTATTTTTTATTTAAATGGAAAGTGTGGCTGAAACAATATAACTATGAGGCAACTCAAGTATATATTATCTGATACATGATATAGAAAAAAGAGGTATAATTCTAAAAATTAAATGTTACAAATATGGATGGAGTTATCACTAGGGTCTTTCAAATAAGAGAAAGAGGAGTTAGAATTTGAACAGGTTATTGATAAACACCATTCAGCTTTAGAAGCAAATCAATTTCTTACATTACGTGAGTATATTTCAGACGCATGTATCTTCATTAGGTGTTCTAAAGATTAGAAAATTTGTGTAACTATGCTAAAAATGCAATATAATTTCTTATATTAATAAATGTTTAGCGTTCTCTCTTTTTTATATATGAATTTGATAAACATACAATGGCAATTACTGTAGATTCTTATGATCATCCTCGTTCCAGAAAAAGGGAAAAGAGCTAAATATATATATATATTTTAAAGATCTTAAGTAATTCTTTTTATTTTTCCCAGATAATATATATATACAATGTTGTTTTTAATTATTGTTGTTGTTGTTATTGCAATTATAAAAATTAAGCTGTCTAAAAAAAAAAATAATGAATCTGATATAATCAGATTGATTTCACAACAAAATCAATTTATTGATCTCATTTAATTTTTTTTTTTTTAATTAATCTTATTTCTGCCATTAAAAATCATACTTCAACTATTCTACATTCGTAAATATTTTATTACTAATAAAGTAATTAAATTGTTTTTTATATATCTATCTAAAAAATCTCATTAAGTCTATTATAATCGCTAAATTATTGATGATATTTTTTTTCTATATGTTTTGAAATTTAGTTAAATAAAGTTAATAATTTCTTGCTAATATGAATAATTTACTCATTTGTGATTTTATGTTAAAGTTGAGTACCTACGCGTATATTAAATAATTTTTTAATAATATTAATTCATATCAGTTATTAAATATTTAAAATATGATAATATAAAATTACATAAGTGAATTTAAATGCTAACAGTTTATATCAATTAATCAAAAAATTTTTTATATAATTTTCATTTAATTCTTTTCTGTGAAAGAGGGGAGGAAAATTTATTATATATATCCTTTCTCTCTTCGCGCTCACATACGTACGTCCATCTATATATAAAGAGAGATAGAGAGAGTAATTAGTACCTGCTCTAATAATAGGTGTTTCAGTTAATTATCTATCTCTAATTACATTAATTAAAAAAATCGAAGGTTTTATTATTCGGGAATTTATAAGAATGTCCAGTATCAGAAATACCTGAGCTGAGCCGCGATTTCTGAACCTTGACCTCTAATAAAATCTGCCTTCTGCCACGGCGCTAAATCATGCAGATCTGTTCTAATTTTACCATAAGTGTAATATCAAACAGTAAATTGTTCGGAAGGTCATGTGACGTTTGAATACCAGAAATAACGGGTTACCAGACTCGGTCATCTTTATTTTTACCCTCAACTGGCAGGGCTAAGACCAGATTTAATTCTGATTTTAAAAAAATATATACGTCATAATAAATTTAAAAGAGCTAACTCTTAATTTTTCATGAACGTTTTTCTTTATAACATAACTTTACTTTTATTAAGATTTAAAAATCAATTACTTTCAAAAGATTAAATTTTGCTTTTCTGCAATTGAAAAGAAATGAGTTTTCAAATATATATTTATTTGTTTGGAATTAATGTTGCGATTCTCTGAAAACAAAACATCTAAATATGCTTCATGAAACTTCTAAATGATTAAAACTTCTTCATTCCATTGAGATTTCCAAGCTATATTGACAAATGCTGCTAGAAGAGTTTCGCCTCTGACCCCTGGTGTAAATATATCATTCATGAGCAATCAATTATTTTTCAATAAGATTTAACTAACTAAGGATTAAAATAAAATCATTTTTACAATGTTAGATAACTTATGCCATTTATTTTCTTCTCTCTTTATCTAAGCATTATTTGTTAAATTATTTTCAGTTGTTTTTTTTATTATTATTATAAATGTTTGTGAGTATACACATTTATGATAAAATAAATTGTTAATGGAATGATAGCGATGATAAATTATTACCAACAATGATATAAAGAAACGTTTGTTTAAATTTTTTTGAGCCTTTACGATTCACTCTTTTTTTTTTAAATTTAGAATCTCAAACTTTTATTTATAAATTAAATATGCCATTTGTCAAAAAACAAAAACTAATTTACATAAGGACATATAATTATAAAAAATGAAATAAGTTATGGAATAGTGGCTAGTTTATTCATCTGCTAACCCTTTGGCTAAAGTTCACATCTAAAGAAAAACATAGATGAATATTTATTATGTTTTCGCAGTATTTTTTTACATTTCAGTATTATAGCCAACTTATATAAGCATTCAATATTTGTTGGTAAGTGTGTATTTAGTTATTTTTACCTGGAAGATAAATAACAGATCAGATAATCTATATCAAACAAATAACTGTCAGCAGTCTGACTTAAAAAAAACAGTCATTGTAACTTTCATGTCTTAAGGCTTATGAAGGGTGTTATGCACGTATTAAAGTAAAGCATACGGTTTCCATTCGTCTTTAACTTAAGAGTAAAAACAAATCATGTTCTTCACAAAATTAGCTTTAATTGTATATCTACATTAGAAGTACCATATTCTTATTTTACATAATAAATATATAAATCAAAGAATCTTAAACTGTGTATTGCAATTTTATACAGAATTGGAAAAAAAAAATGGTGACAAAACATTTCTAAATGCGATTACCAAAAATTATTCAAAATCAAATGGATTAGGAATAGAAGATGGTTGGTTTTCATTGTAAGCTTTAGTTTTAACTGACAACATATGCACTTTGAACCACACCAGGCATTGGGATACATCTCAGTAAACACCCCTATAAACACCATATCCCATAATTGCACTGTTTTTACTATCTCCCATATTACATATTCTGCTTTTGCCGAAAATTAATAGATAAATAAAGATTTAATATTTTTCTAACATCATTCCTTCCTATATAAGTACTAAATTATTATATCTTTGGATTGTACAAATGGTAAAATGTTTGGCCTTAAAACTGCTGTTATTTCCTTCTTTTATGGAAAAGTAAGAGTTTAATTGTAGAAAGTAAAAACAAGAGCCTATCAATATTTTTTACTACTATCATACAAAAAGATGTCATATAACTGCTATTATCAATTTTTTTAATTAAGCACAAACAAATGTAATTTCATAAGGTAAAGCTAGCATTTATTTCAGAAATTATTAGCAATTATATTTTAGGATAAAATATTTTTTGTCATGGACAGGGGCTACATTTATACAGAAGAGGTATAAGAAACTGTTGACCTTTTGCTACCAGGTTGATGTAGACTTAAATTTTAAAAAAAATATGTTAATCATTTTTAAAATATGTATTTATTTATAATAACCATGATAATGTGGAAAAATTTATTTGAATAATTTATACTAAGTTTTAAATCACCCAAACTAAAATTATATCTTAATACCAAGCATACTGCAATAAACCAAAGGAATATTTTGAATGACTTTCAATACAGAAAACAGGGACTTGAGAAATTTGTTGCTGTAAATGAAAAATACTTACTTATATCTTATGAAACTTTTTATAATTGTAAAAACTAAAAGCATTATGTGATAGGACATGGGTAGAAAATCTATTATCTGATGTAAATTGATTTTAATTAATACCTACATGATTTTATAACCAATAAAATATAACATTAATAATATACATATATTTCATTGTTAATAAGATATATTACAAGCCAGATTCTAGTGAACTATTTTTTAAATAAACTTGTAAATATGTCTACTTTCAGTCAGTTGTAAATATATTCAGCATTGATACTCGAAAAGTTTACAATTTCAAATATTAATCTACCAGTAATTTTAATCAACTTTAATTGATTTTATGGCTGATGTACATTATACAAATTTGCCTGAAAGTGCTATATTTTAGCAAAAAACTTGATTAGTTTTAATTATCTAACATTTTATATTTTTTCTCCCACATCTAGTAAGACTTGTGATAATAATTCAACATTTTAATATTAATGTTTAAAAACTTAATTTAATATTATGAAGCAATAAATCCAGCTTGATTTGTTATAAATTTAAGTTTACAAATAAAAGAAATTTTCAAAAAATCAATTTAAACGTCGTTCTGAATATATATAAATGTGAAATATATAATGAAAACAATGATTTTATATTTATGGATTTTTGTCATAACTCTATTGTTAAAAGAAAATTAATGAATTATTTGTTGAATCAATTACAATTTTTAAACGTGAATGAGTTATTATAAAACGATAACAAATCTATGAAATATTTGTGGGAAATTGAGAATTGCATTTATATTTATTAAATAATCATAAGCATTCAAAATCACCACTGTAACAGAATATCATGAAATGTCACAATGTTACTTCAAGTTGTTTACCCTGTATTTTCAAAAATGAAACATATTTGAAAAAAGTCTAAGTGGAAACAAATATATTTTATTTTCAATAATTATAATAAAAATATTTTGTAAAAATAATACGGATAATTAAATACACTATGAAATTATGATATTTTGTTCTTTATTGCTCAAAAGAGAATGAAACGTTCTTAATACTCATGTTCAAAAAAATCAATCATTCAGTAATCTCTAGTTTTGTGATGTATTTCATTTTATAATCAGTAGACTGCTCTTATTGATTTAATAGTTGCAAAATAAAATCTGAAGATATCTGTAATATACAAAGAAGTTTAATTCAAGTTTTTAGCACAAAATGAGTATAAATTATAGTAAAAAAGCCCAAAAAAGTATTTTAAAATGTAACATAACAGCACCGTCATAGTATTCTGGGAGAAACTATGCTATAAATAAGAATAGTTAATAAATATTTAAATGATTATTAATCATTCGTACTTATTAGATTAAAAATTCTTATACAATACTTCATTTAACCTTAATAAAGTTCAAATATAACTATAATATTTTTTATATAGGTATATGAAAACAATCATTTTCAGTTCTTTATATTTTTTCCTATTCATATGCCCTGATGATCTTATACTATTTAAAAATTGAAATAGACTTTAGTCTTATATTTTAATATTTACTAAGGCAATAAACCTTTAAGCATGTGCACTTGAAAACGCGAAGGTAGGGACCTCTACAGGTCTTAACCACAAGCTTACTCTTTGGGTGCAGACATTGAAAAAATTAGAAAACATAGTTGTTCAAACAGAATTTTAAAAGCAATTAAATGAAATTTTATGTAAAATTTTATAATTTATTATATACATTAACTCTATGAAATAAATCCTATTAATGCCAAATTATACTCAAAGCTATTAAAAAATAATTATAAAAAATAGTATTTAAAATGTGAAGAGTTAATTATGTGTTGCCCTTTATGGGTTAGTGCAGTAGTATATTGATAGACTCTATAATTCAAAACCCATAGATCATGCATCCATCTATGTTAGCCCAGGTGTCAACTTATAAATTCAGAGCAAGAAACTATTCAACTATTATTTTTTATTCATTGCATGTAATTTCTAGCAGTATAATTGTGTATAAAGAATAAAAAATAATACAGAAATGTGATGAAATTTGAGCACTAGAACGATCCAGACCTTGAACTTAAAAATTTTCTAGAAAAAAACAAAATAAATTATTGATCTAATTAAACTAAACCATTTTACATACGAATGTTGTAATTATTTTTAATTATTTTGGTGTATAATTTGAAATTAATAAATTTTAATTTTCTAAGAACTATTTTATAAATATCTTTGTCTTGGTAATACTTTTTTTTCGTGTGTCAAAGCATCGGCCAGGAAGCGAACCCGGAACAACTGCTTGTAAGGCGGCTGTGCTCACCACTCGACCACCAATGCATGACTTGATACCCTTTACTGTTGAAATTTTTATTCTTCAGTTGCAGACTGAAAACAATTTATCGAACTTAGTTAGCCTAAATTAGTAATTGAATTTTTGATTGTTTACTTATAAAATGAAAATGAAATCTATCTAAAATTAGTAATTGCTCTTTCTATAAATGTTGCAAAATATTTAATTTTATTAGTCGATGGAGATTATTTTATTCTATTTACACTAACAGGACACCGGTGTGAACCACAAGATGTCAACCTGGTCCGCAGAGAAAGGTACGATATAAAACAAAAGTTAAGGAGGCCTGCTTCATTGCGATGGATTGCAATGCCATCAACCGCAAGGACACATGCTTCGCGATCTCAAAGATATAGAGTAATTAATCTTTGAACTTTGGGATAATTTGCATATAATTACTTCACTCAGAGCTATGAAGATGAGGGCACGTCTCTTGAAAGGCTTGCAAAATAATAGATTTTATTTTGTTTTTAAGCAAAAAGTAGCTTTGCGGTCAGGTGCAATAGCGCCTATATTATTTTACAAATAGATTTTCGCATGCAAAGTTTTCAATTTAGGTCTGAATATACCTATTTCAAAAGATGTTGAATTCTCTAGTTTGTTATTATGTAATATCCTAACTTATTGTTTGCTATTTTTATAATTAATTTTTAACGTTATTTTTTTACACAAAGTTATTTTTTGTTTATTTCTGATAGTATTAAATACTAAACCAGAAGTCATTTGAGAAGTCATACAAAGTGGACACCAAAGGTGATAGACTGAGATTTCATTGAATCTTAAAACAGATTAAAGAGCATTAGTGAATACCAAAATCCATGTCTCAAATTTCTATCGAGAATTTTTGGCTATAGTTTTGGCTCAGAAATTTAATTTACAATTCAAAGTTGTAAAATATTCATATTTTTTAATAGATTATTTATTTTACATGGAACTATTTATGAAAATTATTTTCTGACTATGTATTATTTGAATAAATTGGTCTAACAGTGAAGGCATTTGGTTATTTGGATACCAGTAACAAAAATGATTAAAAGTCTATGTGTAAAGTTTACAAATAATAACATCCCCTGTTATATTTTTAGCTTTTGGTTTAATCATTCTTTGGAATCTTTTATGAGTTCATACTTAAGATAAACTTATATAAAACCTAAATAAAAATTCATCAGTTTGGAGAAAGCATAAGATTCTGGATTGACAAAATATTTTCTGGCAGCTTATATTAAGATTAAAAACCAATTAATACCAAATCCCTAGTTTTAGAATTTTTATGGATTTTGAATTTTTCAAATTTCTAGAATAAACTTTTATTTTCTTATTTTAAAAACAAAATGTGCTATGATAGCTTTTTGCATTTAATTTGCAGAACTATTTTGAAAACAATATAAAAATATAAAAACAAATAAAGCAATTAAACAATGAGGATTGCCAATTCCTCAACAAGCTTTATGATAAATGCTTAGCCAGAGCCAGCACTTAAAATATCCCTGTCAGGAAACCCCCCCCCAAACCCCTGACCATGGTTTCATGCTTTGGCACTCCTCAGAGAGGTGCCAGGGTAGGTTCAGACACTAGATGTAAAAATACCAACCCAAAGCCAAGCACTTATCTAAAAGTTATCTATTGAGTGGAAAATCTGAAATTTTCAGACACCTAGGTGTCTGAGCCTCTCTGAGGAGTGCCAAAGCATAAAACCATGATCAGGGGTTCAGTGGGGGGGGGGTTCCTGACAGGGATATTTTAAGTGCTGGCTCTGGCTAAGCATTTATCATAAAGCTTGTTGAGGAATTGGCAATCCTCATTGTTTATAACTTACAAGCTTAAGAGAATAGGGTCATGTGATCTATGACTCTTATTTTGACTAAATAAAGCAATTAGTTTAATTTCAAAATTGTAAGCTCGAATTAAAATTTTATCAATATCTTGATTATTTTTGGATATCATCATTATCATTTTCAATCATTAACAAACAATTCACTGCAGGATGAAGGTCATTTTTTTCCCATTTCTAGCCTCCTTTTCCACATTATCCCATACACATTCTTATTTCATTCATCCGTCTCACATATTGTCTCTTTCTAGATATTTTACAATCTCTTGGAATACAGTTTAAGATTTCAACTGTCCATCTATTATCATCTCTTCTAGAAATATGTCCAGCCCAACTCCATGTCAGTCTCTTAATTCTTTCAACGATGTCAATAACACTTGTTTTTTCTCTTACTCATGGATCTTGTTTTCAATCTCATCTTGTTACTCCTAACATGCATCTCATCATACCTCTTTAATTGGTATAAAGTCTCTGTATTGGTCTTTGTTAAGTATCCAAGTCTCAGATCCATAAGTAAGAACTGGTAAAACATCTTTATTAAAAACCTTCCTTTTCAAACACGTAGGCATATTTCCTTTAAATATTAAGTTATTTCTACCAAAAGCACTCTAACCAAGTTTAATTCTATCATTAGTTTCATCTATTATGTTTTTAATTAGACTAAGATGTTTGTAGTTGCTAACTTCTTCTAACCCATCATTAAATTTTTTTTTTATCTTTTGAGAAAATCTATTATTATTTTGGTCTTTTTAATATTTATCTTTATTTTTATTTTTTTACTTTCATCTGATAACTCTTACAACATTCCCTGAAGATCTGAAGCAATTATTTGCAAAAACAACTACATTATGTGCAGAATCTAGATGACTGAAATAATTTCTCTTTACTTTTATGACTAACTTTTCATTTAATCCACAAAATATTTCTTGCAGCACTGCTGTAAAAGATTCTGGAGATATAGAGTCACTCTGTTGTATATTCTTCTTAATGTTAATCTTCCTAGTATCATTATGTAATTTAATTGTTGCTGTTGCGTTTCTATAAATATTCTTCACAATATGACAATATCCTGGGTCTAAATCTTGATGATCCAATGCTTTAGTCACTGAAGATGTGCCTTTTCATAATCTATAACCCCCCCCCCCCCAGCATAATGGCAACTCATATTTATTGGTCCTTTAAACTATTTTTAAATACAGCTTGTCCTTTTGTTTGATTGAAATCCAGTTTGCTGTATACAAGCCGTAATGGCCTTGGTAAAAAAATTATATAAAACTGATAAAAAACTGATAAGTCTGTAATTTCTAACATATATTTTTATAACCTTTTTAAAATATTATTATTAAGACTGAATTCTTCCAAACGCCTGGTGCAACTTTATCATTTAGACATTTGATATATAACTTTGCCAAAAAAATATTTCTTTACGTGCTTCTTTTAAGATATCGATTATAACTCCATCATTACCTTGAGTTTTTCCCTTCATAAATTTAATTGCATGCCTTACTTCTTTATTTAAAATCGTGGGCAATTTACAAAATATAATAGTTGTAGGAGGTACTAGTTCTTTATTACTATATAATTCCTGATAGAACTCTTTTACATATTTCATATTTTTTTTAGTAATAGTTCCACTTTTTTTTCTTATTACTGAAATAAGTTTCCTACCAATACCAAAATATTATTTTACTTTCTTGGGACTTTTATTCTCTTCTATAGCTTTCCTTACTAATTCATAATTATACTTTCTTATATTATTATCAACATTTTTTCATATCATTTTAGAAATTCAGATGTACAATCCTTAATTCATTATTATTATATATTTTTGTATTCCTTCTTTTCTTCATAAATTCTCTTGTCTCAATAGAAATATTACTGATCAATTGCTGCTTTTTTTACCAGTTATCTTTGTTGCAGATTTTCAAATTGTATCAGTTATTTTCCTATTGATTTTATTCAAATCGGAATCATGTTCAAAATCTATTAATATTTTGAAAACGATTGGCAAGTTATTTTGATTATTATTAGATAACATCAGGTCGATAACATTCCTGATATTCATGCAAATGTTATTTTGATTATTCATAAAATTTTCGACATAATTATAAATATGTAGTTTATCATCCTGCAATTTGAAATGATATATTTCCGATGACACAATTATAATCGACGATCACCAACATCTTATATCGTTATTTCTTATTCGATAGTAAGAAAAAAATAAGACAAGGAGAAGAACATAAGGCAACATTTATAAAAAGATAGTAAAATGTAACTATAATCAATTAATAAATTTTTATCCAGCTACCTGACCTAGAGCTTGCCAAAAGGTGATATTATTAACTTTTATTTTTTACAAAAATGTCTTCTAACTCTAAAATTTTGATAAAATTATACAAACTATATCTTTTTAATTTTCCTATATCTTTTTAATTTTCACTTCATTTTTTAAAATAATGATAAAAATTATCCAATATAATTTAAACTTAATATAAAAATGCATTTATTTAAAATCTCATCAATCATGTCTAATAAAAACAAGTCTGCCAACATACATAATTATATTGAAAGATGCTTCTACGCAAATAAATTATTTTTGATGTTTTAATTGTTTTAGTGATCCAATTTAGCTGTTAAAAAAATACTTTAATGCACATTAAAACAAAATTAAAACGTCTTTAAAATATAATTACGACAACATACTGTTGACTTAGATTAATATAGTGTTATTACAACAATATTTACTACTATTGATGTTATTATTATTACTAATGAAAATTCGTCTCCCATCACATCATTTAGAATCAAATTAATATTAACATGCTCTTTTTCTTTTCTTTGTCTGTTTTTTTTTGTTTCTTTTCTTTTTCTTTTTGTTAGCTCTTTTTGTTTCTATTCTTCTTTCTCTTCCTTATTTTTTTAATTGGATGTCAATATTACATTTATACAAAATATACAGTATTGTCAAGCGTTGTTAGCCGAGAGGTCAGCACAGCCGCCTTGCAAACAAGCAGTTAGTGGCAGACGGTTGTTGCGGCTTCGCCTCCCGGCCAATGTTATGACATATAAATATATATATATATATAGTACTGCATTTATTTTTATTGTAATATTATTTTAAAACCATTAACGTTAATGATTCTTTTTATTGTTGTTGTTTTGATAGAAAAGTAAATTTTTAAAAATATAAGTACTTCTGATTTAAAAAATGTTCTGCACAGATAATAACTATTATGTTTTAAAGCTTAATGTAAATTTTAATCATATATGTCTAATATATATCATACATATCTTTACACTTAAGTCACAAATACAAAGGAAATGTTTTTACCCTGAAAAACATTGATCTGCTCCTAAACTAAAATAATCTTCTTTGAATTATATTATGATAATATTTCTACTATATCCTTGAGTGTTATATGATATGGATTTTTATTCTTAGATTTGCATATAGTTTGTTTCATTTAAGTTTGTTTTATGATAATTAGACTCTAAGTGACCCTGGGCACTATGAAATCCCTTGCGTACTTGGATTTATATAATTTGAACCGTATCAAGATTATATGCTGTGATTGAGGACTAGAATGGAAAACTTTAGGATATGGTTATAGAGAAGAATTGAAAAAATCAGTTGGATGTATAAAGTCACAATTGAAGATTTTTGAAAAGAGTAAATGAAGAAAGAAGATTAGTTGAGGAAATTAGAAATACAAAAAGAAACTGGATAGAACATATATTAAGAAGAAAGTATGGCTTAATGAAAGATGTTTTAGTGGAAATGGTGAGTGGAAACAAGAAGAAGGGATGGAAAAGATTGCATTGTTGGATGACATAAGAGATGGGAAGGGTTTCATGGAATTGAAGAGCTGGACAGTGAAAAGATGAGTGGAAAAATGGATGAATTGGTGATTTGACTGTTTTCTGGATCTGTCCGTGGGCAAATTACTATTGATGATCTACATTATACTATTTTGTCATTATTTCTGCTTCTTGATGAAATATGCAATATATCCCTTGAAATGACACAATTCAATGAAACATGCACACACAAGTCAGTTAGACTTTGCATCATCATCATTATTTTATCATCTATTTTTTTGTTTTTCTGTAGCTTTAAAATCTACGTCTAATTTAATTTCTGTTATTACTTAGATTATTCTACTAAGATAAATTTTCTAATGGTAAGATTATTTTTTATTAATATCACTATAACTAGGGGCCTCCATAGAAAATTCCCAGGGGGCAGCAAGTAAAATTTGAAGACAAATAATTACATCAATAAACTTATATATAATTATTTATTTTCTTCCTTTTGTTTTTTTCATAAGCAAATTATGAAATAAAGTTGCTTCAATAAAAAAAATATACATAATGTATAAAATTTTACAATGTACAGGAAACTAGAATTTATATATATATATATGATTGAAAGATACAAATATATATAATAATTTTAAAAATCATATATATCTCAATTACTTTTATAATTATAATTTGTGGAATTTTTTACTCAATCCCAAGGTTGGGCAAGTACCCCATTTGCTGGTTTCTATGGATACTCATTTTCGAAATGGGTTACTATATTTAACATGACAATTTTATTAAATTTTAATTTAATTATGAATATTGATTCAGTTCACGATTATATACAGGTCACATGATCAATGAGTTAGCTACTGTTGAGTATTCACATTATGGCTTAACATAAATTTCCTGGAATGCTTATGTCTTCTTTTCTTTTTTTTTTATTTCACCCTCATATAAACAAATAAATATTTATTTCTGTCAAATTTTATCCTCTTAGTTTCAATTTTGTATAATTTTGATTTTATAAAAAATGTCTGAAATCTGGGTTTCCTTAATTATTAGTAATAAATGTTTGCATGACAACTCATCATTTATATCATTATCCTTTGATATTATCCAGCATTGACTATTAAATAGTTATAATGACAAGAGCATAATTTAAAACAGATTTCAGTGAATAATTAACACACTGCTATCACTGGATGAAAAAATAAAAATCTTAAGATTAATGATGATTTATAATATTAGTTCTGGGAATAATATTTCTAAATATGGGTCTTCTACTCAACCATGATGTAAAGATTCTTAAACTTTCTTTTACAAAATCCTATGTAAATAAACAGTTTCCCAAGTCATGTGTTTATTAATTATCAAGATCAATACATCTTATTTTATAAACTCTAATACACATCACCATTATCTTTAAATATAAAGTTTGCCCTTTTTTGAGTTTGCTATATTTTTTTCAAGACATGTTAAAATGAAAAGAATACTCTTTTGATAGTTAAATTCTCAAACAACTCATTTCATAGACTAAAATGTCTATTATTTTGGTAGTTAATTTTATGGTCTGATATCAAATATTTAATATAAATACCTTAAAATCGTTTTGTTTAATCTTAGTCATCATCATTTCAGATCCTAGCAACATGTTTAAGATGATCAATAATCTACAATACATTTAAATGGCCAAGAGGTAATGATACACTGATTCAATTTAATAGATAATATATTCTTATCAAAATTAATTACTATATAGTAAAATGATAGTAATTAAACAAAAGATGCTCATTTATAATAATTCTTAATTGAAAACATTTTTTTCCCCATATGTCAAACATCGGCCAGGAAGTGAACCTGCAACAACTATCTGCAAGCAACTGCTTGCAAGGCTGCTGCGCTGACCTCTCGGCTACCAATGCTTGACAACTGAAAACATAATTAAATCCTTGATCTCAAAACTGTATCATTTAAATAAGTTATTAATAATACATTTTCATACTTCAATACTATATATATATATATTTTATGCCTGACATTTTTATTAGCTTAGATTCTTATCTGAGATTACAAATTTTTAATATTTTTTAAAAAATTTATTTCCAATGAAGTGAATTCTTTTCTCTTATTTTAATATATATTTTTTATTCCATAGTAGGTTATATATATAAACTTTTATTTTATGATTTTATAATTTTATTTTAAATATAATATGTCCTTCATTTTTTTAAATAAAATGTAACGGTTTAAACAAGCATGTTTAATAGCAGAAAATTTTATTTAAATTTCTCTTATTTAATATAATAAAGTTTTATTTATATATTAATTATTTAATGTGTTTAAACATATTTATTTCATCTATTGTCATAAATTATTATAATATAGTATAACATTGCAACATCAAATTAAATAAAATTTATTAATATCAAAGAAGAGTATATCATTTATTTCATTATCAGTTATTTTAGTAGAAAAAAAAATGTTCAAAAGTAACTCTTTTTTGTGTTGTGGCCTGAAATAAAAAGAGTGATTTTCTCAATGTTGTGTACATTTTTGGCATTTTTTAGGTCTAGAGAATTTTTAATAAAACTGTCTTTAAAATGATTTTAAACCCCTTTAATATGACATGTTTTAGGTATTATGATAATGCTGCAAACTATCTTTTCTTCATTAGTTTGAGACATCCATAATCTTAGATTACTGTGGCAATTTTATTTTACTATGGAAATCAATTTAAAATCTAGATGTACGTTGGGAAAAAGAACTAAAAAACACTTGCTATTATTAAAACGTGTTCAGAAATCGAAACAAAATTGCATAGTAGATAATAATATTTCTGCATCTGTTTTTTACTACCATAATAAATCATGTAGTTATGGTTTTGACTTCAATTTTAACAGTGTAAAAATATTGTAAATTGAAAAAAATAATAATAAAAGAAAAATAAAGGAAGCTATGTTAATATACAAATATAAACATGACTTAATTAACAGGCAAGCAGCAAATGAAAGTTAGAATTTCAAAGCTTTAGTTGACACAGATTACTGGGATAATCGAAAACGCTCCTAAGTGGATAAAATTTTTAAATATTTATTACTGTATTTACAAATATTTAGTTATATATATATATATATATATATATATATATATATATATATATATATATATTGTACCAGTATAAATGTGATGAATAGAGTGGGCTACCCAAGAGATAGAGATTTGATTGAACTTGAATTAAATTTTATAGTAAATAAGATTGATTTAAACAAGATAAAAGAGACCCTGTATATTTTGGATGAATTTCCCCAATTATACCAATACAATATTATGATGATTTGATGAATAATAAATGCTAGCTCCTAAAATGTAATATAGATATAATAGTTTGGATTATGCTCTTGCTAGTAGCTTTCATCACAGGATATGCTCTAACGAGCTTGAAGAAATGTCATATCTAAAATGAATTTGTGCCTACTCTTGGGTGACAATTGCTAGGAGGTCATTAGGACTCTTTCATGCTATGGGTTGTAGTACACTAGCATAGAAGTGATTGGCATATTTAGATCTCGAACTAATTTCACAATATTTAAGCCTGTCTAGTATTGAGGCACACATACCAAGCCAGTATGACAGTCTGTGTACAACATATGGCAATGAATATAATAAATTAATTTACCTCCTATGCATGATGGTATTGTGATTCTTTATGATAGGTTTTTGTTTTCTATAGTTTTACAGTGCAATAACCCCTAAGACAATTTTCTTTCGATATAGATTTATTATCAATTGTCTGTTCGATTGTTTTAGATTCCACTTTATCTGCTAAATAGTTAATGATGTGATATAGTTTAGAATCTTTGATTTATAATTCAGATAAGTTATGCTAATTATTTTTGATTGCATTATCAATGCTTAATGAGACAGTTGTGATATAAAAGGTTTTCCATGTTCAGATGACACAATTCCATCTTAACTGGATATCTACTTAAATATCAGCTACAATATTATCTTGTCCTTTACAATATTGTACTTATTAATTGATTTGTTGGAGAAATAAACTTCATATAATGTGCCTCTCACTATTCAGATAACTGATTGATGAATTTCAAACTTTTATGGTCAGTAATGACCATTACTTTAGATCCCAATAAATATTGTCAGATTTTCTGAAAAACCCATACTATGACCAAAGCTTCATTTTCCATTATGGTTTAGTGCAATTCTATGCCCTTTAATAATCTACTGAGGAATATTAAGATATCTGGGTTTTGTTCATGGTCTAGTTGGATCAAAACTATCTCTAGCCCATACCAACTGCTATGTTTGTACATAGGATACCTTCTCAAAATTAGGATAGTAGAGGATAATAGAATTTAAAAATTTAGCTTTTATTTTGTCAAATTCCATTGAGTGGTTATCTGTCCATTTCCATTTCTCACTTTTCTTCAGTAATTTTGATAGATAAATAGTATCATAAGCAAAATTTTCATAAAACCTATGATAGAAAGAGCATGTCTGCTTTCCTGAAGGATTGTGATGATGGTGTTCTAGTTGTATTTCATAATGTTGTGCATATACTAATTTGTTTGATGTGTTATTACTAACAGTTGAATATATTTGGAATATTTAAATAAAGTTAAATTTTTTTAAAGACATTCAATACTCATATTAGATTATGGAAATAGTCCAATATAAAAATACTAAAAGAGAACAGCTGTTATTGTTTTCTAATGTAGGAAAATTTATAAATGGTCTTTATATTGACAGGATATTGTCTTATTCCATTAATACCTACTATATGTCCAAGAAAATCTATCTCATTGACACCTTACCTTAATTATAATTCTTTTTTGACATTCCTCTAATAAAATATTTAGGTGTTGGAAGGGCTTTGATATATATATATATATATTTAAGTGTATATAGGGCTTTGATATATATATATATATATTTAAGTGTCATAGCATCAGCCGGGATGCGAACCCACAACCTGGGCAATTGCCTGTAAGTGCAAGGCAGTCGCGCTGACCTGGAAGCAATCATGACATCATCTACATAAATGGTGATAATGTTCTTAATTGCATCTGACAAAACACTATCTAAGCACCAGATTAAACTAGCTCAGCTATTGATTAATACAAAGAGCATCCTTTAAAATACATGAGCAACCTTCATATTTGAAAGCAATATATTTTTTTAACATTTTGTAAATATATTTGGCAGTAGGTAGCCACAGGTCTATAGTTAAATTTGCTTTTGTCCTTGAAATAAATTAACAATTCTTGAACAGCAGACAGAACATCACATTCTGGAATTAAGTGATTCAAGAACTTTGCATTTGGGCACATACATACAGATACATCCTTTCTACAGACAAACACTAATGGATTATTGAAAGCTGAAATCCTTATTATTTTCCGCTCAACCATTGGGTGATTTGTTTTTGTACATATAATCTGAATTGGTAAGGAATTGGATAACATTTGTATTGGAATGATTTGTTATTTCTTAAACATATTCTACATACATACCTAGTTTCTTTGAGAACATTTTGTTATATTTGTATAGCAATTGATTTTTTTTCTCTATCATCATTATTTAGTTCATTAGATTTTAACATTTTGGCTTTTAAATCTGATTCTGTTGATGCACCATGTATGACTAATAAGTTGAAATTTTTATAGGATATTTCCATGTTAAAACTAAATTTTTCTTGCCCATTTATTTGTTATCAATTTACATAGTCAATTAAGCATTGATGCATACTCATGAAGTATGAGTCTATAATAATTTCATGAACAATTCCAGTGATAACTAGGAAAATGTGTTCAAACCTTATGTAGTCTAGTTGTATAATCAACCAAACTTATTTGGTAGATAATTTGGCTTTGCAACCTTTGGCTAAAGTAAATGTACCTGTTTCAATGATAGTTCAGGTATTTGGGATTGCATTTCAATGATTTTAACCAGTATATTCTCTGAGATAATGGAGATGACTCTATGCATCTAGAAATGCTCTTATAGATATTCCTTGGATGATTATATTAATTTCTGGGCAAATATCATGTATAAAACTATCAGCTTAGAGATAAACTTCATTCTTTCCAATCTCAAAGTTTAGTGAACTTACATGGTTTATTATAGTATTGCTCCCCAAATTAATAATGATGCCAGGCTTCTGCAGTGAGGAACATTCCAATGGGGGTCACTTTAGTTTAAGGATTGATATTTCAGTCTTAAACACTAGCATTTTTATAGTAGTATCTTATGAGTCACTGTTAGAATAATACCTTGTGAAACCAATGCCCCTATCAGACCTATTTATTACCTGTGGCATTGTGTAAACCCCTATTGTTTGAGTAATATGGTATTCTAGTGCAATGTGACCTATACATTTCTTACCCCTAGTTCTTTGATTCTGTTCTATCGAGATGTGATATATTATAAATGTTATTATCTCTCTTGGTTCTGTAGTTTCTGGCTAAAGATCTTCCACTCACACCAAGGGTACCCAACACTTCTAACACATCTTCAATCAAGTGTCTTTCAGTAATTATTATGGCTTGCTTTATACATTTTGGCAAGTTTCACTTTATTATCTGGATGATTTGATTCTCCAATAATGGGAATGCAGTTAGCATTTTTAACTTAGGTGCCTATCTCCAAAACAATTAGGCATAGCTTCCTTTAGTCAGAGCATATTTACCCTGACTAATTTGATATTGGGTACTGTCTTGTTTGTTTTCATTCCAAAAACTGTTTACAAGGATGCACCTACAATTTTCATGTGCCTATGACCAATAGATTTCCACCAGTGCTTTGGTTTCCTGCATCTCACCTACACTACTAAACAAAAATAATTATTCCAGTTTGGTCAAATACTTCATGGATTCCCATTGAATTTCCCAGGGAAAGTTTTCAACTGAATGAATTTGGTGATGTTGCAACTCGATCCTTGATGACTATAATCTAGATCACTATTACATTTAGAAAGGTTATCCAACAGGATGTTAATATTGCCCTTTGATCATCCACTATCTGATCACCTTTCATACCTATCTCTTTTTTATGGAATAATCACTTATGGTTTTCTGCTCTATTCTTCTGTCTCTCATCATTAGCCAATGTTTCTGATACCTTATTTTCAAAATTTATCAATTGACTGTGAAAACATTTCTGCATCCTTAAATAAATGTTGCATATCCCGAATTATTGCCCTATTATTATCCTTCAGCTTGTTTTTGGATAATTTACTCTGGCTTTTTTATAATAGCTTCTATCTCATATTGGTTTATGTACTTACTATTAGTCTTTTGGCCTTTCACATGAATTATGTTGCTTTGTGTTTTTTTTAAAATCATTTCTGCAAGGCTTTCTTTTTTTTTCAGACTTATGCTATCTCTTTATCATTTCTCTATGTTCACTACTCAATCTCACTTTAATAAATACTTTGAACATTTTGAAATAAATAATTATTGAACTGTGAGTTCTAAAAGCAATTCAGTTATTGCTAAGATCACATATTTACAGTTTTCATCTGAAAAATATATGTCAACTTTCTTTTAAGTAGCCATAAATAGATTTACTCTATATAAAACTTTATAGATATATGCATGGTTAACTTTGTAATGAAATAAAATTTGTTAGAAATTCAGTTTTCTCCTGCAATAAATGAGTATATACCTATGAAAATACAGCTTAAGAAAAAAGATTCCAGTGTCTTTTATTTTGCTGACAATGTCTGTTGCTATTTTTACCCATTTAATTTGCTATTAGTTATCTTTATGAGATTTTATTAAGCAATTATCATTGTTACTAAACATGTTAATTATTTTAAATATTTGTTACATGCCCAAGTACAAAGATTTATACATATTAACATGTTATTTATTGTTGATTCATTAATATTTCTATTGGGCTGTATGTATATATATATATATATATGTTATGACTGATAATTTTTTCGAGTAATATAGTGAACTAATATTTATTATAAAAAAAAAAAAAAAAATTCATGTATGATCCTGTTTTGGTTTGGCAGGACTACCAGATGGTACTATATATATAATTGCAGTGAGAACATTTATAATGAAGAATAAAATTTGATGATTTTTAGTGCAAAATAAACAGATTGAATTCTTATCCTAGAATTTTAGTGTTTTTCCTAAAAGTCTAAACACCTGTTAAACATGCCAGAATAATATTCATTGCCATTTTATAAGCCACACTCTTTTTAACTGTTGTTATATTACTGTATAAGTGATTATGGTTTTCAGTTACATTCAAATTTATCATGTAGTATAGAGCACACACTATTTAAACCAGAAGATATTACTGTTTGATTTCAATAGTTCTTGAATTGACAAATAACTATAAATTGTTGTTAAAATATAATATTAACTTTATTGAAAAAATGAAAGCTAAATTTCAGTACTTTTTAGTACAGATCTAAGATTATATTTTGTTCAAATATTATTGCATTATTACTGTTATTATCAATTGTTGTTATTATTATTATTACAGATTATCATACTTTAAAATGAAGTTATAATTCTCTTTTTTGCATAATGGGTGTTTACTATTACAATAATTGAAAAACATTTGGAAATACATAAATCATACGATAATATGTTATTTTTTAAATATTAAATATATTGTTAAAAAAGACTTTGTTTGCTATTCTGATGTAATTAACAAGTATTTAGATCTTTATAATAGCTGCGACATATTTATGAAAGGTCAGTCTGTTTATTTTAAGTTCGATAATTCCTAAATTTCAAATATATATACCAAAGAACCGTAAATTTAATTTTTCCTTTAATACAAGTGTTTTTAGGTTAGCTATTTTATATATATATTGTAATGAGTATAATATAGATACAGGCGTACATTCGTGTGTGTGTGTGTGTGTGTGTGCAAGCATTGTTTTAAAAACGTGAATCAAAATTATAGAGAAGTAAAATAGAAAATTGCTACATTTTCAATAACTAAATATTTTACATATTTTTGATATTATCTTTATCTGAATTTTTAATGTAGTATTTTTTTGTGATTGTTTGCTTTGGATTGAAAGTTATTTTTCTTTTCCATTACTTACATAATTATGTGAAAAAGTTAATTTAATTAAGGTAATGGAAAAATAGATTAAATTATAGATAAAAGTTTTGTTTTGCTTTTTGGTAAACAAGATTTTTGAGATAATAGGAAGCTTATATATAAAAAACAGTTATAATTTAAAACAAATGTATTGTGAAATCTGAAGGAAAAAGAAACAAAAAAATGAAGAGAGCTAGCTAATTTATGACTCGTGGCTCTATAAGTCTGGAGGAAAAAAACTTATCATCTCTGCATATAATGAGAAGCTATCTAAACTATTTCAACAAAAAAAGGGTCTAGTCTTAAAAACTAAATTAATATGTTTGAATAAGAAACAAAAAAGGCTTAGCATGGAATTTCTATAAGTGATATCTCCAGTATGTATTAAAATCTCTACTGTAAATGCAAATGAACCTGAGAAGTTTTTGTTAAGATAAACTTTAGAAACAAGAAATAAATTGTTGAAAAAAGATGAAACTTTATTGACTGGTAAACATGATTAGAAACATTGTCTAAATAATATTTATTTTGGATAAGTTTTTTTTTTTGTTTTTTGATAATTTATTATTTACATATTTTGGATAAGTTGAAATATGTGGAGAAAAAATTTATATGTACATGTGCTAGCATACTTTTCCCCCCGAAATTGAGAAAACTTTATTTGAACAAATTCATTAATTAAAAAGCAATTTACAAAACTAGTAGGCTAGTAAAATAATTTTTTATTGATTTATTTCTAACAATCATTTATTACTAGACTAATTATAGTTCATGAAGAAAATAGTTACTTCTACAAAATAAAATCAATATTGAAATTGGATTATTTATTGATAATTATAATTTTGATAATTGTTTTGTATGCACATATATATACTTTATTTAAAGTGTTTTAATATATATTATAAATATAATAAAATTAAATATTGCATTTAGATGATAAGCATTTAACAAACGAAAAAGAATTATTTATAATATAAGGATTACATACATTAATCTGGTATGTATGCACATTTAAAATTCCCAATGTTTGGTGTTTAATCTGAATTAAATAACAGTGTGGATTATATTAGTTAAGGAAGTAGTATCTAATTTTTTTTTCTGGTTATCAGATCGTTTTGGTGAGTTATGATCATCATCATCCATTACCAAAGAAAAGTACATATTATTTTATAATATTTCGTTATTCTTTTCAATGAGAGTCATAAAACGATATTGGAAGTGTTTTTTTTTTTTTTTGTATTGAAATAATATATTTATTGTTTAATAATTTATTTGGGCATTATTTATTTAGTTGTACTGAAAAAAATATAAATTATAAACCTATTTCCATTTTATGACATATATATTCAAGTTTTTTTCGATTCTACCATATCGCAATTATCCAAAAGTACCGCAAGTCAGACGACCTTCTCTTTCTATGCATGTACTTTGAAACCACTTTACATTTTAGATGATTTAGACATAAGCACATGGAATAACTTAACTTATAAATATATATTAGATATATTTAAATTTATTTTTATCTTTCAAAATTTATATGAATATATTGTGCCAAGGCCAATTTGGCACATGTATATAAAATAATTTTGTCTAAAAAAAATTATTAAAATAAAAATCTTTCACAAAAGAGTGTGAAATAAAAGTTGAAAAGTCATTGATTTAAAGTGGGAAGGGGGTTTTCTTAAAGTTAAACTGAAGGTTTTATAAAAAGGAAGTAAAGAGTTTATTATTATTAGTTGAAATAAGTAATTTAAAATTTAAAAAATATAAAAATCTCTTTTCATTCAAGCTTATTATAATAAATTATATATGTGCGTGCGAGTGTAAATAAATGTATGCGTGTTAAAATCATAGTGAAAAACACATGAAAATAAATATTGAAATGAAATGTATTTAAAAACACAGCGGTGGGCTACTAATTAAAGATATAAAAAAACAATATTTTTTATGAAAGCTACTACTAATTAAACAATCAATCAAAAAACACTTCATAGGATTAATTACCAATGAAATTCGACAACAGATATTTGCCGGAGGATATTACATGGACAACACGTCACAGGTATAAATAGACTTTTATTGTTATCGTACAATTAATTGAGAGAGTTTTATTCAGGCTAGTTTCCAGTGACAGTCTTATTTCAGTTGAGATAACAGTGCATTTCTATTATGTATTTAGAAACAAAAATGCATTGTTGAGCAGCTTTTGGAAATATACGCTCGTGCTTCAGCTTTTTTAGTCCAACAAGATCATCAAAACTTGCCTGGGAAATAATGTCTGCATAACAACTCAGAAATCCTCCATCAAACATTCAACTGTCTTCAAGAATAAAGCCAATGGATTTGCACAAAATCTTTCCAAGAAACATCCAAATCTAACCAGTTAGATATAATCCATCAGAAGCAGCAGAAGCAGCCAACAACAAGCAATATCCCCATTCCAAAAATCCTAGGTAAACATTTATTTATTATCATTTATACGTAGTAGCCACCGCTGTAATTCGTAAATATTCAAGATTCAAATTATATGAACTCTATCATACATAAAATGAACTATTGATATGCGTGTTTAAGTTTCAAATGCTATTAATGCTTTATTATTATATTTGTGAATGATATATGAGTTAATATGTGCGTGTTCATTATATCAGTGTTATTAGTTAAATTAGATAAATACTAGTGTTCTACTATTAAAATTTACAAGAATATTTAAACTAGTTTAGAAATGTTAGTTTAGAATGTGTGTGTATTATATTAGATTTATAAAGATGTTTAAATTTAGTCAATAAATGTTGGGTAATAAATTATCTTTAAACTTAATTAATGTTAATTAAAATAAAATGTCTTCAAACTTAAACTTTATTTGTTGGTCAATTCTTTTTACCAACCTTTTTATTAATTCTTTCCACCACAAATTTTG
The DNA here is from genome assembly GCA_028023455.1 of Epiperipatus broadwayi. Lineage (NCBI taxonomy): Eukaryota > Metazoa > Onychophora > Udeonychophora > Euonychophora > Peripatidae > Epiperipatus > Epiperipatus broadwayi. The sequence goes on from JAQFVV010006197.1 coordinate 4,796,564, forward strand.
TATAATTTTATTATTGAATTAAAATTAGACTGAGCTAGTTTTTGCGAATGTTTTGAGCACTGGATTATGAGCCTATTGCCCGAATACGTTAGTCCTCAGACTAGCTGGTGCCCCAGGGTTTACCCTGAAACAAATAAAGTATTTGGATAGTAGGGATTTGAATCTAGCAGCCAAGATGGGCCATTGTTGATAGTTAAAGCTATTAATAAGATCTCCCATTTTGCTCAAACTTGACGGTTCATCCACGTAACATTTAAAAAATTAAAAATGTATTAGGAAGGAGTTTGAAATCGGCCAAAACTTATATATATGTATAAGTAAGTGGTTTCAGCAGTTCGACCCAGTACATAAATGGCTTTTCCCAACATTTGGGGCTGGACCTAAGAAACAATAGTAAATAAATGCTTTGTTTCTTGTTTAAAAAAATGTTTTCTATACAAAAGCTAAATTACGTATGTTAAAGCGTTTTAATTTAAAAAAAAAAAAAAGAATTGACCAAAAACTTTGTTTTCTTTAAATGAAGAGAGATTTATGCTATTTACGTTAGTTGAAATAAATCATTATGTTAAATCAGAGACAGTTGGGTGTTTGGGCAGAGTTAAAGCATTAAGATCGGGTAGAGAAAAATGGACAAAGGAGGGGTGGAGTCAGCGTGTATTTCCAGTTTAGTAAGAAATAAATAAAATAATAATTAGTAAACTTATTAAAGTGAATAAAATACGGCATTAAAAATAATGATAAAAAGTGTTCAAAATTATAAATTATAAAAAAAAAAATAAAGCCAAAATGGAGACTCAAGGTAAAAATATAGAAAATAGCCCCAACAAGGAAAAAAGAGAAATCATAGCTTTACTAACCAGCATGTTTGAAAAACAAAAAGAAACAGCCGAAGAATATAAAAAAATAGCTGAAAAGCTTAAAAACCAAAATAATGAAATGAAGAGTAAATTGGAAGGGCAAGCTGAAATGCTTGAAAGTTAAAGGACCAGACCAAAAGGGGCCAAAATAAAATAAAAGAAGAAATTAGGGAAGAAATAGAAGATATTAAAACACAAGTAAAAAATCAAGAGATCGTAGAATTAGATTTTGTCAAAGAAAATAAGGAAGTTGAGGTCATCAAAGAGTTAATAGAGTCAGATAGTGGTAAATATAGTAGTTTGGAAATAGAAATTAAATTAGAATCAGATAGCATTGCTACAGAGAAAGTAGAAACAAATGTAGATCAAGAAATAGAAGAGAGACATAAAAATTCAAGGTAGAAGATAGCGTTGAAAAGTTTTTACAAAAAGTTAAAAAGGTTAAAGTAAAAGTTCGTGTTTGTTTTAAACGTAGATTTAAAATAAAAACAAAGCGTAGGAAAAAATATTCACGGTTAGGAAAAATACGGTGGAGGTCTGTGAAGCTTAAAGGTTTTCTTATTTACAAGGCAGAAAATAAAATGGAAAGAGAAAGAGATAAAACAGATTTTAATCGAGAGATAGAAGTGAGAATATGGAGTATCGTTTATGTTAGTGAGTTAGTAGAAAGAAAGAAAGAACCGCCAGACAAAAATTTAAAATATGTAATCTGATGGATTCACCGGCTTGACCTAGTTATTAATGACCATGGACTCGGAATAATAAAAAATGTTTAACAAAGTTTAAGGAAATAAATGTAAAAACCAGTATCAAGATAGTTTGAATAATTAAAAATGATTAAAGTTAGTCTTAGTAAAATAAAATAACGATCTTAGAGTTTAAAATGTCAAAGCATCTATAAAACAATTTATGTCAAAACCCTCGATTATGTCTTATTGATTATATTGATATCCCAGCTCATAAGTCTAGAACATAGCGGAGCGTGATGCAAACAAAATAAATGTGTAAATCAAAAGAGACAAGCAAAATGAAAATTTTTTTCTTTTTTTAAAAAAAAAAAAAAAGGAGAGTAGAAATAACGCTTTAAAAATAAAAATGAAATAAATAAGTGTATAATGAAAGTATTAATGAAAATAAAATATTATCAAATAAAATTTAAAAAAAAAGTGTATTAAATTAGGATTGAGGTGTGTGCGAGTATTTGGGCAAAGAAATTAAAAGTTGGTTTAAATCAGCACAAAATCTATCTGTGTGTTTAAATTGCCTTATACTTTGCTGCCTACTTTCTTAACATTACATTTATTACCTAATGATGAAAATAAAAACTAAAAATGCACTCTAGAAAAATAAGAATTTGAAGTGGTCAATACTTAGGAAAAGTGATCAACGCACTTATTAATCAAGAAAAATGTTCGTAAATAAATAAGTAGGTCAAATAGTTAAAGTAAAATCGATAAAATCAAGTTAAATAAATACGCGTAAATATATTTGTAGTAAATAATAATAAAAAGTGACTCTTGATAAACTAATAGATTTTTTTTTTTTTTGGAATACACGCACGGTAATAAAAGGAAGTAAATAAATGATTTAAAGTCAAGTCAAAAATATATATATATATTAGTGTAATAAGGAATTGTAGTAAAGTAAGTTGTTTTTAAATATACACAAGTTAATAAAAGTTGAGTAAATAATGAATCGTAATAAAGTAAAATAGTTTTTCTGAATACACGCACATAGATAAAAAAGTTAAGTAAGGGTTGAAAATAAAATGAAATTAGATTAATACAAATGTTAGAATAATGTTCATATGAATTTAAAAATAATATAAGATTAGTAATAAAATTATAAAGTAAATCTAAGGTGTATTAACCCTTTAACTGACTGACTCGTTCTTAATCGAGGCAATTTGATACATATTCGTTTTTAATCGAGTAAATTTGACATCACTGTAAATTGCTTAGTTTTTGTACTACGTTTACGGTTTTGACGTCATTTTTTAAAACGCAAAAAGTTTTATAATATACTGCCATCTATTGAATTATTTTACAAGTAAAAAATCAATTAATTGATGATTTATGTCAAACAAAAACTAAGCACTGCCTTTTCACATCTTTTTTTGAATCTTATTGGCTGTTGAAATTTTGTAAACAAAAGAAAATGGAAAAGCTCCGCCTTCTCATCATCTTTTCTTGAATCTTATTGGCTGTTAAAATTTTTATATGGCTGCCAAAAATTAAAAATTTATGAACGCTTTTGTTTTATTTTGAAAATGATAAACGAATGTTTTAGAGCATTTTAAAAATATTTTTTGATGAAATACAAATAAAATACAAATTATTTTCATATAATATGTCAAAAATAAATATTATTTTACAAAAATAGTTACGATTTTAGCAAGAATTATTTATTTATTGCAAAGTCGGGAAAAAAAAATCATAACGCGAAATTATGATTGACGTTTCTTTTCATGTCAACCGTAACAAATATTTTTAAAATTAAAAATCAAAATTTATTTTTGAACAAACTTTCGTTTATTTTTATAATGTGAGAAATTACTAATATACTTTTTAAAACCGAAACTAAAGTGAATATATTTAAAAAAACGGTCAATAACTTTTGAAAAATTGATACATTATTTTGTGCATCGGCCAATTAAAAGATTTGAGTGTTACCACCTGTGGCGAATGAACAATTAGATGCTTAAAGGGTTAAGAGTGTATAAGTATACATGTGTATATACGCGCATATACACTGGTAATATTTGGTAAATACGATACCTCATGATGCGTATCTTAAATGTATTTATCCAGATATCCTTTTAGGTTATTTTCTTGGCACTGCCGCACCTCATGATGTGTGCAAAAAGGGATTTATTTATTATAGATTCCCTGTAAGCAAGTCCAGTAATAACTTGATATCTAGAATATTAGTAAGTGTAGAATTATGCTGCATGTATACACATGTGTAGGAATTTACCTAGAGCAAAAGGGAATGAGGGTAGTATAGAAATAAGTTTAGTTGAGGATAAGTTTAAAACTGCTGACTGGATAAATTTTAGTACCCATAACGGACTTGTCAGGGATCATTCCTCTTTCCAAAGCGTAAGTCGAAAATGGACAGTTGAAAATTCCTGCCATTTCACAGCGACCCTTTTTTTTTCCAAGTCCGATCAAAAGAATTGGCAAATGAAGTTTTGATTTTATACACGTGTAAGTCGGTGTAAGTCAGCGAATCTGCTTCTGTGTCATTTCCAAAAGATCCCTGTGCCACAAAATTAGTTGTTCCCGGTGGTCGTTATCCATGATTTAGATCATTGTGAGCAATGTATTCAGCATAGATAGAAGGAGAGGATAGTCAAAACAGATTTCCCTTTGTATGTCAAGTAAAAGATATTAAAAAGCTAACTTAGAAAAATAATAAATTAATAAATGGTCAAAAATGACGCATTTTACTCTAAAACGGAGGTGGGTGTAATGTGCCAAGGCCAATTTGGCACATGTATATAAAATAATTTTGTCTAAAAAAAATTATTAAAATAAAAATCTTTCGCAAAAGAGTGTGAAATAAAAGTTGAAAAATCATTGATTTAAAGTGGGAAGGGGGTTTTCTTAAAGTTAAACTGAAGGTTTTATAAAAAGGAAGTAAAGAGTTTATTATTATTAGTTGAAATAAGTAATTTAAAATTTAAAAAAAATATAAATCTCTTTTCATTCAAGCTTATTATAATAAATTATATATGTGCCTGCGAGTGTAAATAAATGTATGCGTGTTAAAATCATAGTGAAAAACACATGAAAATAAATATTGAAACAAAATGTATTTAAAAACACAGCGGTGGGCTACTAATTAAAGATATAAAAAAACAATATGTTTATGAAAGCTACAACTAATTAAACAATCAATCAAAAAACACGTTGTCATAGGATTAATTACCAATGAAATTCAACAACAGATCTTTGCCGGAGGATATTACATGGACAACATGTCGCAGGTATAAATAGACTTTTTTTTGTTATCGGACAATTAATTGAGAGAGTTTTATTCAGGCTAGTTTCCAGTGACAGACTTATTTCAGTTGAGATAACAGTGCATTTCTATTATGTATTTAGAAACAAAAATGCATTGTTGAGCAGCTTTTGGAAATATACGCTCGTGCTTCAGCTTTTTTAGTCCAACAAGATCATCAAAACTTGCCTGTGAAATAATGTCTGCATAACAACTCAGAAATCCTCCGTCAAACGTTCAACTGTCTTCAAGAATAAAACCAATGGATTTGCACAAAATCTCTCCAAGAAATGTCCAAATCTAACCGATTAGATATAATCCATCAGAAGCAGCAGAAGCAGCCAACAACAAGCAATATCCCCATTCCAAAAATCCTAGATAAACATTTATTTATTATTATTTATACGTAGTAGCCACCGCTGTAATTCGTAAATATTCAAGATTCAAATTATATGAACTCTATCATACATAAAATGAACTATTGATATGTGTGTTTAAGTTTCAAATGCTATTAATGCTTTATTATTATATTTATGAATGATATATGAGTTAATATGTGCGTGATCATTATATCACTGTTATTAGTTAAATTAGATAAATACCAGTGTTCTACTATTAAAATCTACAAGAATATTTAAACTAGTTTAGAAATGTTAGTTTAGAATGTGTGTATATTATATTAGATTTATAAAGATGTTTAAATTTAGTCAATAAATGTTGGGTAATAAATTATCTTTAAACTTAATTAATGTTAATTAAAATAAAATGTCTTCAAACTTAAACTTTATTTGTCGGTCAATTCTTTTTACCAACCTTTTTATTAATTCTTTCCACCACAAATTTTATATAATTTTATTATTGAATTAAAATTAGACTGAGCTAGTTTTAGGGAATGTTTCGAGCGCTGGATTATGAGCCTACTGCCCGAATATGTTAGTCCTCAGACTAGCTGGTGCCCCGGGGTTTACCCTGAAACAAATAAAGTATTTGGATAGTAGGGGTTTGAATCTAGCAGCCAAGATGGACCATTGTTGATAGTTAAAGCTATCAATAAGATCTCCCATTTTGCTCGAACATGCCGGTTCGTCCACATAACATTTATAAGATTATAAATGTATTTAGGAAGGAGTTTGAAATCAGCCAAAACTTATATATATATGTATAAGTAAGTGGTTTCAGTGATTCGACCTGGTACAATATATATAAATATTTTTTTAAATGTCTTTAAATCTTCCATTCCGTCACAAATTTGATATGAACTAAAAAAGACAAATAAAATACAAAATTGTTTTTATTCATTTCTGTACTCCTAGCAAGCATTTATTTACTTACAAAAAGAAGCATTCAATAAATACACCATAGATTATTAGTCATTTTTATTACGTCATAAATTACTTTTTATTTAACCTTAGCTGTAATCTTTAAAGTTTACTAAATTTAAACTACATTTTAATATGTAATATATTTAAAACGGATGCGTGGTAATCGTCATCCTTTAACCTTTCAACTCAATATCTTATACAAAATATTATAGTATATAAATAAAAAGTAAAATGAAATTATTTCTGACCCAATAAAGTAATTAATAATTGCTTCTTTTTATATATATAAACTGAATTTTTAGGAGCAAGTGTTTGCAAAAAAAAAAAAGAAAAGAAGCTCATAAAATAAATTTATTTAATGTCTAAAATATGTGAGACCCCAATCTATAGTATTTAAAGAGCTGTCTAAATTTGGCCTAGAAGAGAATAAATTAATGAAAATATAGCTTAAGAGACAATTATCTGGAGCCTTATTAACTATATGTCAAGTAATAACAAACATCATGTAGTTATAATTCGAGCTAAGACTCCGATCACAATATTATATTATATACATTATTAAAGCACTGGGAAATATTCTATCTATATATCAATGTTTGTTATCATCGATTATACTTTAATGAGTAAGAATAATATATTGGAATTATATTTTTGATTCACTCTAATGTAAAGTTTCATCAAGATTTTATTTGATTTTTGTGTAAGAGATTGAAAATAAATTGACTAGTGGATTGCAAATTAATCTGTTTTTTTTTTTTTAAATGTCAAGAGTTTTTTGTTATCTTTGTTGTTGTTTAAGGAAACGTTTTTAAATACTTTTGTTTATTACCTTGATTAAATAAAAAAAATTATTATAATTTATAATAAATTTTTATTTTTATATTCTTTTGTGAAGAATTTCTGTCTACATAAGTAATTAAAAAATAGCTAAAAGAATAACTTCTACCCATTTTAGCTTCATTAAAATACTAAAAAGTTTTATAAATGATAATTTACAACATTAAATTAAACTTAATTAAATAAAAGAAATGATGGTTAATTTTGAAATTGGTAGTAAATTTACTTTTATAGAAGCAGCTGTTTTAAATGTTTATAAATTTAGTTTGCATATCGTTATGGTTTCAAAACTACCAGCTTAATATAATATACAACATTTAAGCAACATAATATATTATAATTTCTTAAATTTTTTTTTTTTTTTTAGTTTATAATATTATAGATAATTTCATATATTTTTTATAATGGTTTTATAACTTTTTAACTAAGTAAATACGTTTATATAACTATTATCACTATTATTTTTATATTATTAATATATGAATTATATCTGGTCAAAAACATTTATCAAATTAAAAAAAGAGATATTGTGGAATTAAATATAGGATACTATAATGAAAAGAATTATTATGTAATTTACAATTGAATGACCGAATGAAAAATAATTTAAAGCTAAAATACATTCAAATGGAGAACATATAAGTAATATGACAATTCAAAAAATAATGAATATAAAACATAATGTAATAAATAAGATCAATAAGACAACTAGAATGATATAGGTTTACTCTCAGGATATTTCAGAGAAATTACTGAGGTAAATATTAATCTAGACACTACTGAGAAAAAGAGAATATCCAAAAAAAAGAGCAAAAGACAATAAAAAAAACTAGAGAAGGAAATTTGCTGAAATATTTAAAGACTGTCAGAAATTCAAGCTGACTGGGAATCAGAAAATACCATAGAATGTTATAAATACATAAGAAAAAGCTGTGAATGTACACACATAAAAAGAAATATTATTAGAAATAATTGTCCATGTTAATACTGTATCAACTTCTATTATTACTCTCCTGCTGATTTTATTGTTTTTATTAACATTATTACATTCAAAATAAAATAAAACGTTTATAAAGATAAAGTGCTCTAATCTTTCAAAATAAATTGTGTGGGTTTTTTTGGGGTTTTTTTGGAGTATAATATCTTAATATGGATGTTTAAAATAATAGATAGAAATTGATAAATAGTATTTTTTCTAGTATCTACATTATTGTTGTTTTTTTTTTAATTTTATTTACCATTGTTATTAAAATAAACACTAGTCTGGTGTTGCTGATCCCATCTTAACACTTAAATAGAACACTTTTGTTATTGGTCCAGCGAAGTAAAACTCTGAAACTTTTAATTGGTCAAGTGACAAACTTTTTGATACAAATATTTTCATCTTTTAATGTATATTAATTTTAGTTTCATTTTCAAAAAGTATATTAATTATTTGTAATGTTAAGAAAGTAAACGAAAGTTATTTCAAAAATATATTTTTATTTGTATTTTATAGAAATATTCAAAAGCGGAAAAATCAAAGAAAACATTACGAGCGAATTAGAAGCATTATAAATGTCATTTAGATCCCTCCCAGATTTCACGTTATGAATTTTTTAAGAATTTTTTAGGAAAAATCTTAACGTCTTTCTCAAAATAATTATACTTTCAGCATATTATTAAAAAAATACACCAAAAATACATTATAATGCCAGAAAAATATTCTAAATCATTAATCTTTGTTTGAAAATCAAATAAACAGCTTGGAGCAATCTAACCTCTTGACAAGATGTCAAAAATTGCTGCTACGGCTGGTTTCTTTTTCAATTTACAATCGTGTAAAGTATACAATTTTTTAATAAAACCTTACTACTTTTGTAAAATAACTATATTTTTATTAGAAATATTAGATTTTATGAAAATTATTTATAATATGTACGAAACATAATAAAAAAAACACTCCAAAACATATATTTTCATTTTAGCAGTGAAAAAATATTTAACGGAATCATCAGCCAATAAGAATTGGGAATAGATTGGGAATAGATTATCCAACCAATCAAAACTGGCCTTCTTCTTTTGTTCAACTTAAAATCCTCCTAGTATTGATTTTTTACTTGTAAAATGATTCAAAAGAGGGCAGCATCTTATAGGCCTTGCTCTAAGCTTTAATACAGGTATTTTTTCTTCAATGTAACTAAAAAATTGGCTGAGTTAAAGCAATCTAAAGGTGACAACCATGATATCGCGTTTCAGGCTATTAAAATATTGAGTTGATGGTAATTTCAAATGTGTATTTATTTATTTTTATTTTCCAATAAAAATAAATTTTTATTCGTACAGTTTGGTAACTTCTATAAATTTATTCACTTATTTTGTTATGGAAAGCTTTTTTTTTTTCAACTTGTTCAGTATAACCACCTTTTTTATTTGATTATTTGCTTTTATACATTTGAAACACATAATTTGATCTCTTTCAAACCTTGACTACCAGTAATCATTAAAGATTGCATTTATTATGTGTTTAATTTGTTACTTATTTTTGTTAAGTAAAAAATTCTAAGCACCAATTCATCCTGAAATAGAAAAGGGAACTATACTCATTGCTTCATTAAAAAACTATATTTTAAACCCACATTATAAAATCAATTCCATTTTTTTAGTTTTTCATGGAAGCAGTTATTTGATCTCACCAAATGTTATTTGAGAAATATTATAATTATCATTGAAATTTTAGATAATATCTTTCAAACAGTTTATTACCTTATTGAATAGCCTTTACAATTTTAACATTTACTATTTATAATAATTTTATATGAAGATGTAAAATACATTTAAATACCAATAAAAAAAACAGAACTTTTGCTATTTTTAATTAGGAAAACTATTTATTTTATTGCAGTAAATAGGACTAGTACCCATTAGAATAATATGCCTTTTCTGATACTAATGTACATGCATCCTATTTCACTGGTATTTTTCTGTTTTTGTTGATATCTTATTTTTCTATTTTTGTTGATATTTTATTTTTTTGTTTTTGTTGTCAGCATATTGACACTCATTAGACAAAAACTAACCTGTGAGTGTACTTTTCAGTAAAAAAAATTGTTAAGATACCTAATTATTGATCACTATTGGACAGCTATTTAGGTTGTCCATACACAATCTATCTGAAAAATAATCTTAAGCTTGTTAGGTTCATCCTGCTTGAATAGAATATGAGTTTCAGAATAAGTAATTTTATTATAATTAAATTAATCTAATTAGAAGGGATTTGAACTTATATTTTCAAGTTCCCTACATCTATCCACTCCATATAGTTCAGATCTCTTCTAATTACATTAAGTTCAGTATAAACAATATTCCTGTATTTAAAGATTAAATTAATTATAATTTTTGTTTTACATACATGTTTTATTATTTAGATACCGAGTTTCAAATTTATAAACAGTTTTACAAAATAAAAAAAGGATATACAGATTTTAAATTGGTTACAATATAACTGTTCTATTCAGTACATGAGATTGGAATATTATTAAAACAAGCATTCACAGACACACCCATATATATATATATATATATATATATATATATATATATATATAGAGAGAGAGAGAGAGAGAGAGAAAGCAAAAGAGAGAGCGAGAGAGGAGAGAGTTATCACACTTTACATATTGTCTCTAAAGCAAATTAATGTAATTATTATTGGCTCTGAAGCAAATTGACACAATTATTATGTTAATTTCAAAATTTTTCTGTTACTAATCTTATATTTTGTTAGATGATCAATCATAAGTATCAAGATAGTGAATTGTTTCATTGATTTCATTTATCTAAAAAAATCAGCATTGACTTAGCAACAGATGGTTTAGAGTACCTGCACCCAATTCTGTCAGAAATCTAAAAATAATACATTTATTTATTGGACAATTGGATACAACTTGGCATTTAAAATAGCCCAATAGCCTTCTTTTGATAATCATAGTGTATGAGAATTTACAATTGGATGCAATGTGGCATTCAAATAGTCAGTTAGTCTACCTTTGATCATCACTGGGCATGGGAATTTATCAATCATAAGTATATATGGGATATCTTCAGATAACCCCCCCCCTCATTTTTACGCAAAAATATAAACTGTTGGAATTGTTTTGTTGACAATTTTAATTACTGTATGTTTTAGAATAAGGGCAGTTGTGATATTTTCTAATGCTTTGAAAAAGGTTAGTTTGTTGAATGGTATAGATTTGTGTATTATATTCTCCAGGATGACAAAGTTTGGTTTAAAACATACTAGATTTTATTTTAATTTAATGTTAGAATAAGGCTTTCAGCCTAAATTTTGTCTTCCATTCTTAGTATACAATCCCTAAAAATATTTGAAATAATAAGGAATTTTGTCTTGCCTTGTTAAGTATATGATCCATAAGAAACCTTTTGAGATGACAATAATCAATTAGATCTATTTTATCTAGAGCCTTAATGTAATCTAAATAGAAAGACAAGGATGTACCAATAAAAAAATTATCAGATACAATATCTATGGAATGAATCATTGAGAATATTGATATTTTATCTTCTTACTATTGAAACCCTAATGGTTAATTAGTTTTACAAAAGTATTGGAATTAATTTGAGGGTAGTTTGGTTCTTTTTGGACATATATTGAATGCAGTAGATTCAGGAGTATCAATCAGTTTTTGTTATCTATCAACTTCTTGTCATGCAGAAACTATGCATATTTTCTTTTTGTTTTTTCGATTACTAGTTTGAAAAGATAATTGTTGCAAATGTTAGTTCTTTTTCTTTTCAAACATTTCTTAATTGTTGGTTGCAGATTTTTCATTGACATACTTATTATTTTTGTTACCATGTTTGAAATTAGAATTTTGTTTTCATCATAGCCTGCCTGAAAAATTTACAACACTAGGCTGAATAAAACTGAAATATTTTTGGTATTTTCCAAAATCAATCCATTTTTTCATCAATATTTATTGTAAAACATGTATCAAAGTATTTATTAGGTAGTAGATAAAACTATGTTAGAAAAATATACAACCATTCACTTCTTGTCATAGAAAACCCTAGTGTGTACAGTTTTTTCTTCACTATTCTTATATCAGATTATTACACATGCTTTTATGAAGAATATTAGAAAAACCTTTTTCAGGGATGCTTTCAATCACTAACTTCTGTCATTGGTAATCTTGATGTGTTCTGTCTTTTTTCATCATTTTCAACCATTAACAATTTGTGGTAGGATAAGTGTCTCTTCAATTTAATCAGTGTCTCCAATCTGTAGTCTCTCTTATCCTCAACCCACCAAAAAATCTTTATTTCATTCATCCATTTTACATGTGGTCTTTTTGTTTGCAATTTCTTAATATATAGTTCAAGATTTCAATCATCCATCTATTATCATCTCTTCTAGAAATAAGTTCAGTCCAACTTCACATTGGTCTTTTAATTCTTTCAGTAAATTCAGTAATAATTGTTGTTCTTTCAACAATGTATTTCATATTTAATCCCTTTTTGTTACTCATAATATACATTGCTTGATATTTCAATGGAAAGTCTAAATTATCTATATTACTCTTCTGTAAGTATTCAAGTTTCAGATTCATAAGTAAAAACTATTAAAACACATTTATTAAAAATCTTTCTTTAGGCATTTCCCCTTTTAATATTAAGTTATTTCTATCAATAATATTTCACCCAAGTTTAATTCTATGATTAATTTCATCTATTATGTTTATTTTTGTATTAATAATCTGACTATGATATTTGTAGATATTAACTGATTCTAATTCATCATTATCAATCTTTATATCTTCTCTTGAGAAAACCAATTAAACATTATTTAATTTTTTTTAACATTTATCCTTACTTCAATTTTCTTATTTTTATCTGACAACTCGCAATATTTCCTAAAGTTCTAAAGCATTATTTGCAAAAACAACCATTATCAACAGCAGAATCTAAATGACTTGATTTTCATTTATTTTTACTTTCATAGTTTTAAATTTTGATCCACAAAATATTTCTTATAAAACTGCTGTAATTTTTTTAGTATCACAATACATTCTAATCATTATTGTTACATTTTGATAAATATTCTTCAGAATATTACTATATCCAACATAACCAGGTTTATATAGGGATAATCCAATACTTTAATTATTGTAAAAATATTTATAAAATCAAATGTCTTTTCATAACCTAAAAATTCTAAGCATAATGGTAATTGATATTCTTTTTTTTTCTTTCATGTGTCATAGCATCGGCCTGGAAGTGAACCCGGGACAACTGCTTGTAAAGCAGCTGTGCTGACCACTTGACTATCAATGCTATTCTATAAATAATTCAATGTGATTCACAGTGCTAAAACTTCTTTTATCCAACTTCTTCCTTTGGTTGGTTAGATCTCTATACACAGTTGTAATTATTTTGGTAAAGATTTTGTATAGGACGGATAAAAAACTGATAAATCTGTAATCTTTTACTATCTTATTTGTCAACTTTCTTAAATATTAATACTATTTTTTTATAATATTTAAATAAATATTCTGAACAATCATACAGAAAAGATAGACTTTATAATTTATACTTCATGCTTTGAATTTGTAAAATATCATATTCATAGTCATCTAATTTTTTTAATCTTCTAAACCTTTATATACAAATAGTAATTGTTTAAATATTCAAAAATATTTAAAGATATTTATATAGCTCTTTCATCTATCTGGTAAGTTTTCATACAGTTGGTATATAATTTATTGAACATTGTTCTGTGTTTTCACTTGCTTCTTTTAATATATCGATTATAATTCCAGCATTTTATGAAGCTTTATCTTTCATCATCGATTAAAGTCTCACTCTATTTAAAATACTGGGCAATTCAGAAGATATATTAATTGTAGAGAATACTTTGAATTTTGTACTTTATTGTTATATAGTTCTTTCTTTCTGATCACAAATTAACAGGGCCACACTTTCACCCCCAACAATGTGAGAACTATTCGTACCAAAAGTGATAACAGGAAAAGAAACTGTAAAAAGACTTGACAATCGCAACAGATCCACATTCTATCAATAGAAAGGATTCCTGCATTCCATTATCAAAAAATGGAACATTTGAATGCCACATTTACAAATTAATCCTCATTTACATATCAAACTATGCCCATATATATATATATATTATAATGTTTTCCATCTTGCTAGGCCTCTACACGCAATATAAACTGCGCGTGAGTTGATCAAGTTATGTCAAAAAGAAAAAAGTGTATTTCTATTTCTAAAAACATAACTACATTTCCTGATCAACTCGACCTAGTAATTGTTGAGAATTATGCTATCGATGAAATCAGCTTTTAATTTATTTAATATGGGTACCAGGACCTTTTATTGTAAAGAGTTTGCTGAAATCGTCAAATAACGTCTCACGAATAAAAAAGAAAAATACTTTTAAACTAATCAGTATTACATCATACCGTAATGAGAATTATTTTTTTAAGATTATTATTTCTGGGCTTATTCAAACATATTGGCAAAGGTAAATTACATTTTAAATCTTATTAAACTAATAATAAATTTAATAATAAAAAATAATAACTATTATTAATAACGCACAAATGAAAATTGGTATTAGAAATATTTTTATTCTAATAGATTAAAAAAATATTTGAAATAAATTATTTATCAATTAAATTAGAGAGAACACACTTAATTCAGACCTGAATCAATTAATAAAAAACAATTTTACAATTACTGTTCACTTCCAAATTTCTTCTAGAAAGTTCCTTAAAAATGAATGTCTCTTGTACAAGAAAATTAATGTCTCTATCGGGATTGTTTAAACATACTTTTAGAAATTGTTTGAAAATGTTTAATTTGCTCATAATCAGGAGTAATGAAGCATAACTTACCGGTAAGTTTAGTGAATTCAATAGTAGATAACTATGCATAGTTTTTTGGGTAGAATGAGCTCGGCCTTTTGGTTATTATTTGATCTTGTGGTGCATTCTCCTAGTCGGTCATGAAGGCTACTCCTGGTGTACATCTTCAGGCACGATGTCCGCAGAAGCTCCGGTTCACTCCGACATGCCGAATTATTTCAGTGTAGAGCGATCCTGGATGTATTATTGTTATCCAGGACCGACTAGAGAGACTAACGAAACAAGACATTCTTCAATCTGACCTCTGCCTTTTATACTAGAGGCCCAGTTTTCAGACTTCTGCGCATGCTATTATCATGGCATTTTATGGTTCATAATCTTGTAGATTCTTTATAAAATTTACGTTATAAAGTTCTCTTTTTTTTTATCAAGTTTTTTGGCCATCTTTAATTAGCCAAAATATTTTACTTTTAGCTTATCTTTTTACTTGCTTTTAGAATTCTTTTGTTCTCTCCAATTCTACTTTTATTTCTAATTACATTAAAAAAAATACGAAAGAATAATTTAACTTTCATTGTAGGTTTTTTTAAAAAAATAAATTATACTCAAAAAAAAATCTAAATTTACTTTTATTTTTTTTTAGCTTTTACCAAATGCCAATATATTTGTACCGTATATAAATAAATGGTACGACATATATATATAGAGACATAGTTCTAACTGATTAAACTCTAAACAGCACTATGATTCTGGCAGTCATATGCCGAAAGCATATTTAGTGCATTATAAAACTTTTGAACTTCAATTTTACCTTTTCAAAATAGTCCATTATAATAACTTTATAAGAATTATAGAGCTTTTCCATATATTTCACGATGTAATTTTCTCATTAATCAGGTTTCCACCTTTTCTTTTCATTGCAGAAATAGATTTTCTACCATACCAAAATGTTTTACATTTTTGAGAATTTTGTTTTCTCCTCTAGATTTTCTTGCTAATTCACAATTATAAATTTTTATATCATTATAAACTCTTTTCTATCATTTTACAAAACTCTAGATATTCAATTTATTTTTTTAGTTCCCGCTGTTATATATTTAATTAAAATTTCTTCTTTTCTTCATAATTTTTGTCTAAAATTTACACATTGCTGATTTTCTATACCAGATATCTTTGCTGCAGCTCTTAATAGTATATCAGTTATCTTTTATTGATTTCAATCAAATCTGATCCACTTTCAAAAGTCCAAATTTAAATTCATTGGAGGGTTTCTGAAGATTAAGAATATCAACTTTTAATACTGTTTTTCTTAATAATCTTCCTCTCTAGGTTTTACATTAATACATATTTTATATCCCACTAACTGATGATCATTTTCTGTGAGGAATTTATTAACAATACTACAATTTGAAAATACAAGTTGTCTGTTATTCAAAAGTAATACAATGCTTCTGGATCTTCATTTTAATTGAATTCTTTCATGTTCATATCTGGATAGCATTTTCCCCCCCAAAAAACCCTAATATACAATTTTATCATTTTTTTGCAAATTTCATAAATCTGTGTCTTCTCTCATTTCTATCACCATAACTAAATTTATTCAGAGCAAGTTCATTTTTCAATCATTTACCAATTCTATATTTAAAATCTTCCATGACAATAATAAAATATTGTTTACTCTGATCAAAAGCATCCCTCTTATATAGTTATAGAAAGCCTTTACTTCTTTATCACAAAGAATTTGTTGAAGCATGAAGTTGAAATAAATTGAATAATAACTATTCTTGCACTCTCTATGATACACCGTAAATCCCCACAATGTTGATCTTCATCTCTTTACTTATAATGAATTCGATTATTTTTTTTGCTTCTAATATTTATACCTTTGTACTATAGTACCTGACTAATTTTTCAATCAGCTAAAAGTCCAACAATGTCCCATTTAATATTGAATAGGTTTTCTTCCAATTACCATAATATCCCTTCTCTTGAAAGTGATATGCAGTTGTGAATACTCAAATAAGATCATCTTAAATGGCATCCTGTGTCTGCAATCAGGAGATTTTTAGCGCCTTCCACGTTTGGCTATTAATCATTGCCTTGACTGATGAATTTACAACTTCTTGAGAATAAGGTCATAATTTAGTTTTGTGTGGTACAATTGTAAATATTTACTTTAAAAAAATTGTTTCACACACACATTCATTTTGCTGAAAAAAACTGAACTGATATTTAAATTAAGAACTATCAGGCGATTGAGAATAGAGACTACTGTATTTCTTGACTTTAAATTCCGATTTAAAATAATCAATAAACTCATCTAACTGGCTGATGTGTGATGATGAGCAGCCTAACTCTATTCATTTACTATATACATAATCATATACTAATAACAGCTATAACGATAACATAGAGGAATCAAAGGATCTTCTTTTTGTTAACAGGAACCCCCCCCCGTCTCTTATCAAGACTATTAAAAAAATCTTTACTCAGGAATGCTAAAGCAAAGATCTATTATAAAAAAATTTTTTTAAATATATTGTATCTATATATTAAAAGAAAGGTTTAAAAAAACATCTTAGGTATTACTTTTTTTTTTATCATAGTAATATAACTACCGAAACCAAATATGTACTATATAAAACAGTGAGTGCCTATAAGTTTACTATAAATGCATTAGATACCTTTATTTAAGAATGCATGATTTAATACAGGGGGGGAATAGCACATTCTGAAGCTTAAAGTCTATCGATTATAATTACAGCTGTGACACTTTTAATGTTTTAATTTTTTATAAATTCCTAGACAATAAACTATTAGACTTTTACTTATTTATTTGTTTAAAAATGCATAAAATGTTACAAATAAGATGGGAAGATTATAAAAGTACTCTATATGTTCATGAGCTCTCTAAATGATGTATTTTAGGTTTTACTTTTGTAAAATAATATCCTCTTTTGATTGGACCCATAAAATGAATGAGAAATAAGTGACTTTCTAAAAAATATTTTATGAAAAACTCGGGAATGTGATTTTTATAGCAAAGGCTGACACCTTTTTCATTATAACAATTATTCCACAGTCGGCTAGATAATTGCAACGTTGATTGCTTTCATCAGTAAGATATGTTTTACGATAAAACGCCACGGAGAACAACGATTAGCCAATGTGTTGAAGTGTTTCCAGGAAAAGTTTGCAGAAGTTAAAAGGCGGCATCTCAAAAGATCGTATAAAAATATTAATGAATCAGCATGTTACATTTGTGGTCATATTTGTGTTGTTGTTTTTTGGATTGGTTTGTACAACCATCGCAAAATTTATTTTTAGTTTATTATTGTTGTTGTTGATGATGATGTCTATCTTCTTTGTTTTCTCTTTTGGAGTTCGAATGGCTAAACTCTTTGAGAGACTACTGTTGCTGATGATGAAGAATATGTGAAATATAAACTAAATTAATAAACTATATTCTTTAATTATTAATATTTTTATGACTAAATTTTAAGAAGTTACTTTTACTCAATCTTTTTCTCATCTTGAGGTGTACATACTACTTTAAATAAGTCATCACAAGCTTGGGATTAAAAATATATATGTATAACAATGATTAGATAAAAATGACTCATTAAAGTTTAGGATGTAATTCGTAAATTGAATAGCTAGAATAAATAATGTATTAAGAGAGAGAGAAAAGCAATGGCAAACTGCCACTGCTGATGATCAAGTGTTGATGCGTAGTCATAGTATTTTATTGCCTAGTTACTCAATCTTCCGTGGAAAGAGAATATACATATTAGATAAAAATAAACAAAACTGAGAATAAACTTTTTAAAAAAAGGAATAGTTAGTAATTTTGAATTTTTTTACACTGTAACAAACAGGAGCATTATTTTTTTATTAATTTAATTATTATAATAATTTATAGCTGAAATATAATAGTATATTGTATATACTGTTTATATTATCTTGATCGCTTATTTTCTTACTTTCCCCTTTTTCTTTGAAAAAATAAAAAGCAACCCTTGATTACTTATATTAGAAATAAACTTATTGAAGATAATTTGCCTTAATTTAGCAATGAATAAATATTTTACTCTAAAATAGCTTCACTATTGATAACGAAGATGCTCGTTGAAATCCGTCTCCCCCTGTTAGATAAATGAGGATGTTCCACTTCAAAAGATTTGGCCAAATCCTGGAATTACCACTTTCTATTTTTAACATCAGATGTAGGCGTTGAGAAGCAGCAATTGCCTATAGATGGATCTATGATGAGATCACGCGCAGGCGGGCAACTAGTGATAATTGTTACAGGTGGTTTTTCCATTTGTTTACTTTATTAAGTAAATATGAACTGTCATTTTTAATATCTGGAATATATTTTTTCTAAGCTTTTTTTTTTTATTGTTTGCAATAATTATTGAATTTTTCTGTTGTAGGTTTGCATGTAATTGTGTGTGATTGCGCAATGGATCGGTAAAAATGAGACTCTTGTCTCGAAGCCGGGAAGTCAGCGCCAAAACAACCAGCCGCGGTGTGTACGAAAGGTAGCCATCTTTAATTATTATCCAATAATGTATAAGAATTTTAATCACGTGATGTAGCCCATTTCAGGTCTTATTGCTTTAAAGAAAAAAGAATTTAAAAAATACATTCAAACTTTTTATGCATTTTTTTTCTAATTGAAAAGAAAAAAAATCTTTAATTCCAAGAGAATGCAGCATTAATCATTCGGTTACTAAAGCAACTAAAATGTTTTACTAGCTTTTCTTCTGTTATTTTGCTTTTAAATGCGAATTTACTAAATAATATTTTGGTGAATTTACTCCATCTCCTTAATGAGTATATTCTCATGAAAGTCTTTAAGATTGTTGTGCAAATAAAAAAAATGGCAATTCAAATCTCTTAATAAACAAAAACTTTTTTTTTTTTTCATTTAAAAACAAAACATCAAAATACATTAGCTCATAAGGTATTTTTTAATTTAAATTTAATTTTTACTTAGCAAAATAAAAAAATACAATTTTAAAAAGTAATAATTAAATAATAATCATATTCAATTTTAGTATTACTTATTAACTTTAGATGTCACTGCTTTGATTAATGAGAAATTTAATTTTGCAAACAGGTGTATATACAATGATTCTGAACGCTACATCTATAAGCTACTGCTTAAATGTAATATATATATTATTTTATAAATATTTAAACTAAGATATCGTAGGCTATTTAGATGCATAGTAATGGCTGTTTCTAAATGTATGATATTTGAATAACTTGTTGTTTTTTGGTTTTTTTTTTTTTTTGCTTGAGTTTCTCCTAGTTTAATTATAAAAACTGATTATTTTTAAGTGTATATAATATCAATTTTTATTTTAAAGAATCTAATTCAATTGTTTTGAATTGATATATACATTTTTTTAAAAAAAATATTTGCATGTACTTATGCATATCCAAATACACGCAGATATTAAATTATATATAGTCAATTTTTATTAAAAATTCATGCGGCATTCCAGTTTTCTAAAATATATGTATTAAATATTAAGTTAATTTTAACTATTATTAATATTTAAATAAATGTTAGGTATATTATATCGTCAGAGTTTTATAAAATAAAAATTTTAACAATTAGCAGAATACTATGTTCAATTTATTTCACGTAAACTTGCTACTTCAATAAATAACGTTAGATATTGCAATTTATGTAGCGAAAGAAAGAAAAATGCGTGTATCATATACAAATGAAGATCGGCTACTAATCTTATGTGCTACTATATGTGTTTATATCTATATAATTAAATTAATTAAATATTAGTCACTGGAGGGACTTGCTGCTGTTGAAACACAGACAGCTCGACTATTGATGTCAAAGAAAAAATATACCTTCATATAGGAAGTATATTTACTTTTACAATTTATATATTATGTAGTGTTTTCCTGAACATACATAAGTAAATTATTATCTTTACTAATTATCAATTATAATGTTTTTGCTTGGAATTATTTTATTGAAAATTGTCATACTACAACAATAATACATTTGCCCTTGATTCGAATACATGTCAAATAAATTTACAATTGTATTCAACATGCTTAAGATGTTTTCAGCTAAACCACAAATCAGATAATCTTATAATATGAATAATTGCCTAATCACTCTATAATGGTTGATAAATAAGTATAACTACAGGGTAAAATAAAGATGAACCCTTTTTTTTTTTTGTCTTCTGGCAATTAGAAAACTTGATGAGTACTGTCTTATCCTTCACTGACTTTTTATAAGGGTTTGGCTAAGGGGTATTTGACCTGAAATGACTTATTTAAAAATTTTTATCCTCCATCTACTGCTGAGAATTTGCTGATTTTAAATTAATAGTATCTTTAAAAACTGGTTAATTAAATCTAAAGCAAATTAAATAATAATTATAGATTAAGATTCAGTTGATCTTTTTATTGATTTAATCATAGAAATAATTATAAGATAGTCTAAATTAGATTCCATCATCACTTTTATATTCATAAAACTAGCTCTTGTATTTTTTACATATCTTTCTATAATATGCTTTGTTTGTGTTAGCTTGGTGCATTATAAAACATGATATTCTGTGAGTTTTTGCAAAGCTACAGAAGATGAACCAGTTATATTATTAATTATTTGGTTATACTATGAAATGTGTGATGAGTAAAAAATATTTTATATGCTATTGGTTTAACTAACAAAATTCTAAAATGTATCTGACCAATAAAAAAATTATTATGAAACAATGCAAATTAAAAATTTTATATCTAAAAACCTATCACCTTTTTTAAAATAAAAAATACTTATTTTCCTTTCAAATTTACCATATTTATTACATGTATTAAAATTTTATGATTTACCCTTATCAGTGTTTTATAATTAATCTTTTTATTTTTATATCTAAGTATGTACTTTTAAAGCAGAAAAAAATCTCAGTTTAGTGAAGTGAACAAACTGTTGTCTCAGTCATCAGTTTGATTCTCAAATATCACATGACTATAGAATTTAAAACCTTAATCTAATAGACCTAAATGTAAATTCTAAATTAAATTGTGATAATGGAGGTGGTGAATAGTTTAAAACTTTCATTGACTTGGCTTTTGGGTTTAATATTCAACTGAACTAATTGTTAAATTGTTAGCAATAATGAATCTGAAGTCAGCATATTCATGAACCATTCATGTAATTATTCCTCATACTTGTATGAATGATTCATGGAGTATGTTGAGGAAGGTTGACTGTTATCAATACAATTTATAATCCAGAAGAGTCACAGTGTTGTTTTGTTTTGGAGATATTTTAGCTAATATTAACAGTTTTCACATATGTGATAAAAATATTTTACTCTTTGTTTGCAATTTTAAATTTACAATGTCTTCACATTAATATCGTAATTGTTACTTTACAGTTTTAAGTTTTTGTATCTGACTTTTTCAGAATATTATAATTCTGCATAACACAGTACTGTTAAGTGTGTTTTATTACTTTCTTGTTTAGGTGTTGATATGCCATATATTTTTATATTAAAGTGTAAGAAAAACTCTTAAAAAAGATTATTAAAATCTTGAAATTATAAAAGAACTATATATATTCCTAATGGTAAAATGAAATAAATACTTTTTTAAAAAAATTTTGAATAAATAAAACATTGAATAAATAGTGAAATTAGTGCTAAGATTCAGATACCCCCCCCCCTATTTTAAATACAATATTGATTGGCTTTATTGTGGATATGTAACTGAGAATTGAGTACAATTAGACATGGTGTTTAAGTCTTTCATAAAGAAAACTTTGCTACAGAAGAAGATAAAGGATAGTGTTAGGTATTAAGTAAAAAGTCTGATGGATCCTTATTCTATACCCTTTTTAACCAGTATCAGTCCACTGCAGGATGATATTTTCAAGTTTAATACAGTTCCTCATATATATATATATATATATATATATAACTTTTCTTATCACACCATTCCAGAAATCTTTCTTATTATTATGCTTCAGAGTTATACAGAAGTATATAATAAAAATATAATTCTTTATTAATATTACATAGTGAAATATTAACAATCAGTAGTCTATAAGTTTAATATAGCATATTTAGTTGGATATAAAAATTACTAATGAAAATACAACACAATTGTAGATGAGATACTGACTTTGGTAATTAAGTGTAAGCAAATTATATGATGATTGGCTACTCTTTTAAGTACTTGTAACTGTATTGGCAGTGTTGGTTACTGGCATGTAACTGGGTTTAAGGAGAATCATTACAATCATGCAACCATCAGCTTTCTCTCTTAAATTTATTGTGATCAATTTGACTATATTTGTTGGAGATGATTACAGTTTTGATAAGTATTTAAATAACAATCACAGACAAGGAACAAGAAATGTATTTTAGTATAAGTTGTTTGAGAATAAGATAAATGGTTAAAGAATAAATGTCAATGATAGTTTCAAGTTTCAACTTCATTCTTACTCATCATCATCGGAACATTAAATTAAACTAAGTCTTAAAAATAGTATAACAAACTGTTTAATTACCACCATTCTTATGATGCCATTTAAATATTTGTAACTTTCTTATTTATGCTTTGAAATCTTTCGTATTTTTAATTTATTTCTTTATTTTATTTTTTTTTTCTGTTACTTTTTGAACAAATTAGATAAAAAGAAACTTAATTACTTTTAACTTTTTATTATACTTATTCACCAAATAAATTTTATTTGATCTACTCATCTTTAATATCTGCATCAGTGAAAAAATGTTTTTGGTTGAAAATCCAATTAAAACAAATTTGAGGCTGATCAACAGAACTGGTTTAGCATTTTAGTATTTGATAAATATTCCTTCATGATTAATAATCTCACAAAAGCCTAATCATCATATTAAAACTACAGTTTAGCCAAAATAAAATAAGTCTTTAATAATATGCAAAAAAAAAAAAATAATAATAATGCTTTTTAAATAGCCAATTAAAAAGTAGAAAAATAACAAAGTAATCTTCTTCTCGTTTAATTTGCCATTCTTGGAAAATATCAGATTCTTATGAATCTACACTTATTATAAAACAATTGGAAATTGCAGGAATATTGTCATTTCATAAAGGCATTTGAGGCCTTTTATAAATTTTATGATTTATTTGAGCGTGAAATGCTTTATAAAATGATAATATTCCTGCATTTTCCAATTACTTTATAAGGAGTGTAGATTTTTAAGATTTCTGATATGTTCCAAAAATGTCAAATTAACCAAGAAGCAGAGTACTTTATAATTTTTCTACTTTTTGTCAGCTATTTACAGAAAAACATTATTTAAAAAAAAAAAAAAAAATACATATTATTTTAAAAAATGGTTAAAACTACAAAAAAAAAATCTGACAAAAATTGTAATTAATAATAAGCCATAAAAATAAAAAATATACTCTCTAAAAATGAATTATAAATTTAAATATCATGTGATCATTTTCTATACAAAAAAGTATTTATGTATTGGCTTTTTAATTAATTTAAATAATTAAGATATAAGTTCAATCAATATTAATGAAATTTTATTCTACAAATGTAATAATTCCACCAGATGTACATATATTATTTTAATTAATTTAATTAATTAAGTATGAGTTAAATCAATATTAACAAAATTTTATTCTGCAAAAGTAATATTTCTATTGGCTCAGTTGTTAAGGAATTTTCTTGAAAAGTATAAGGATATGAGTTCATGTTCTAAATGAAAACAGATTTTTTTTTCATTGTTAAAATTTTAAAAATATATACATACAGACAAAAACAAACAGAGCAATTAATATAAAAGCATTTTAAATAAATAAGTTTTTTTTCTTTATTACTTTTACTACTCTAGTGAAATTTATTATAAACTTACTTAATAAACTATTACAAGGTGATAGTTCAGTTTATTAACTCCATTTCCAGACATTTCTGGATTTTTCCCTTATTAATAAGAACTTTAGATTCAAAGGTGAAACAAATGTAGTTATACATCTCTCAGCCATCTTTACTTCCTTTTTCATTATCATATCAATAGTCTGAATGTTGTGAACATAAACTTGTCTGTGTTTGTGGTTCAATACATCTGTCATTAGGTCAGTAACATAATGGAAAATTAAGCATGTGTGTTGAAATAATTTAATATCTATGATTTGTGTTTATTTTTAAGTATTTTCTTGTATAAAATACATTATTAGTTTTAAATTATTTTATATTATAAGGATACAACATTGAAATGATTTCTATAATGTCATTTTATATTTTTAATATGTTTTAAAATTAACTTTTCTTTTATATAAATAACATTTCATCTGATTTTGCAAATTCTCTTTTAATATTTGAAGATATATTTTTTTAATCAAGATGTAAAAGTTTGCTTTGATCTTCAGTTGAGGTGAATAAAAAAAACTATTTTAATAAATGATAATAATAAAATACTTGGTGCTTGAAGTACATCTTAGCAACTAACAAAAAAAGTTAATAAAATACTTAAGAAAAAAATTTTCTATCACTTTATTAACATTGTTGGAACTATAATATTGTGAATTCTTCATCATTTGCAATTAAAAGCATCAACATTTCTGAAAAATTATAAAAGATATTGATTTTTCATCATTTCTTTCAAAATGACATAAGATTACTACTATTACCTCTACTATTACTAATAGTAATAATAATAATAGCAACAACAACAATGGTAATAATAATGTAAATAATATTATTCTTATATTCTTCAAACAAAATTTGAACATATATGGCTTATGTATTTGGTGGATTAAAGTGCTTTTTAGAACAATGTCTGCATCAAGGAATAAACTTCCAAAATGTTCAAGTACTCTGTAATTGTGATATGTACATAAAGATTAATGTGGATTCTGCTTCCGGTTTTCTTAATGGCTGGTCATGCAAGTGTCTTTCCTGATTAATATTGCCCAGAATTAGTTGGTACGAATCAATATCCAAAATGGGAAAGAAAGGTAGATGTCAAAGAAAGTATTCCTAAAGTTAAAGACAATTTTAAAGATTTAGATATTAGTTATATTGATGAAAATAAGAATTGCGAAGATAAAATGTCCGATAAGACTCTTAAAAAAGAACGTAATCTAAGGAAAATGAATAGTGATACTGAATTAAATAAATTTAGAGATGGAAATGATTGAAGTAGTATTTGTATTGGTTTGAAACCACAACCAACTCAACAAATAAATAATGGAATATATCAATAATAGATAAAGAAAACAGTGGATTAATACTTGACGGAGGCCTAAATAATAACATTGGAGTTGAAATTCCAGAGCGAGAATTAGCAAATTATAGTAAAAGAAGAAAAATGGATAGTGATAAGAGTTATAACTCACTGGATGAGTTGAGTACACAATCTAATGCAATAAAAAAAATCATGATGAGTTCAAAATTAATAACAAAAGTTAATGAATTGGACAATCAGAAAGACTTAGTGAATGAAACAAAAATACAGTTTGTCGAACTTAAGGATAATTATGCAGGAAATAAAACTACAAATAAACATAACTCTAAATTGTTTGTTGGTTTGAATTCTTATTGGAAAAAGCATGTCACCAAGTACATCAATTTTTAGTTTGGTTATTCAAACAAATAACGTTACAGGTGAACATGTGCTGGACAAGACAGATCTGAATGAATACTTAAAAGCTCTTAATGCTCATGAACTGATTAACATGGTCAAATATGTGACCTTTTTTTTTCCACAAGAGATTTTATTTCGATAGAATATTTCAATAAAGAGCAAAAAGAAAGAGCTGAAAACTTAATTAAGGAAATACAAGGAAAAAAAATTTACTACGTAACAAAAAATCCAAACCCATTAATTTATGGTAGAATATTACACACTCCACCAAGTTTTAATATTGAATATTTTAAAATGCAAATGGGAAATTATGCCAAGGTAATAAATATAGAAAGGGAGTTGACTCTGGGCATAGCCTTTCAAATACCAACAAATGCATGGAGGGTGGTGCTCAAGCTAAAGAAAGAAGTAACGAAAAAACAGCTACCACATAAGCTAATGAAGGATAAAGTGCCTATTTACATAATAATAAAAGGTAAACCACCTTTGTGTTTTATATGTATAAAGTTGGAGATATTTCAGCTATATGTGATATGGGTAATTGCATAAAGTGTAATAAATTTGATTGAATGAATCACCTATGTAATGATTCATCTATTAGGACATGGGCTAATATAATTAATAACATCAGGAAAGGATCAATTGTATGAAGAAGTAAATTTATAATAAAATTAACACACATAACACCTTACCTGAGGCTGAATTAATGTTAGTTGAAATAGGAACTGGAACTGTTAGTGATAAAACCTCTTAAGATGGATTTAATACTGACTCATAAATAGAAAGTGGAATGGAGAATATGGATATCCTGACACTTTCAGCAGAACCTCTCATTCAAATAGCAAATAAAAAGAAAGATAGTCTGAAAATTAATTTGGAAGATAATATTCAAAAGATCAATAATTATACAATTCTTAATAATGATGATGAACAAACACTGTCGAATGTTGATAGATCAATTTTAAATGATGAAGTTAATGATAATGGATATAATGATTTAAGAATTAAAAGAAAAGATAATGATTTGGAGTATAGTATACAAATAAAATGACTCTTTGAATTGCAGTTCATGAATAATTCACTAAATATATCAATTAATGTAAGAGAAATAAATGGAGGTGATAAAGCAGGTAAAGGTTTGGATTACATTGCTTCTAAAAAATATGACATTGTAATTTTGTCTGAAACGAATATTAGTAATAATATGACCCCATGGATTGTTGAAAAGTTTGAAAAACAAAATGTGTTTCTGTACAAACCTAATATAAGGTCATCACAAGGAGTAACAGTACTAATAAATATGTATTTACGTATAAGAAAAATACAATTAATGTTGTTACAAGTAAATCCGCTTCATTACCTGATTGTGTGTACTCAATTACTGAGGGTAATGATATATCTAACATGATTCATAGAGTTCAGAATAAGTTGTTGCAAAAGCTGGTATTGTGGCAATAGGAGGTGATTTCAATTGCTCTTACCAGAATATCCTGAAACCTTGAAACACAAATTGGAAACACTCACAGTATATCCATTGAAATTGAAATATGGCAAAGTTGCCTACACATTTTTTAACAGCAGATACTCTTCACTGATTGTTTTGTTCTTTGTGTCAAAGGGTAAAGTTAGCAACTCATTTGTTGACAATTCTCTAGTAGGCTTTTCTGACCACTTAACAATACTTCTTTAAATAAAGTATTGTAGTATAATAAAAAATAAACCCTATGCCTTTACTATAAAAAAGAACATTAGGAGTCAAATAAATTTTTCAATTGATCAGATTTCTAAAATGATTATAGTATTGAACTATTACACCCAGCTTTCAAAACTGCCTCCATGTATTGCTTGGCATCAAATAAAAAAATTCATTTCAGACTTATGCTGTGATAATATGAAAGATATCATGTCCCAAAATCAAATGAAAAATAGAACTATAGAGATTAGAGTGTTATTTCTGACCTCAGAGTAAGTCATGATTTAATTAGTAAACTCCAAGAAGAACATAATTATATATATATAAGAAAATGCAAGAAAACACATATGCATTAAGACTAAAAAAATTAATTCCCAGACTTAGTCAAATATTGAAGCCAACCATAAATTATGCAAAAATTTATACATTAATGGTATCTCATCTATGAAGACAGCTGAAGATTCTATGGTATCAGGTGATTAAGTTGATGAATATATTGTTGAAAGACTGAAGAAAACCTTGGGCAATCGAGACATTGATGTTGAGCAATATAGGATAGTGACAAAGCAAGTCTCTTAAAAAATACATTTTGTATCAAGAAATTATAGAAGAAATTAATAAATTGAAGATGCAAACAGTATTGGCTAACAACTCAATCCCAGCAGCAGTATATAAACAAATGAATTATATTTTGATCAGGCCTATGTCTAATTATTTTAATCAGATGTGTTTGCAAAGATTTGAATGACCCTGCATAAATAACAGTAATCTTTAGCATTAAAAAAGAGAAGACAAAAATGCCTCAGTTTGAAGACCTAAGAAATATATCTATTGAGGATATAGATTCTAAAATACTGGCTAGAATCCTACAAAGAAAATTGTTTAATAATGTCTATGATAAAATATCAACTGTGCACCATGCTGTGAAAGATAAGAGAGCATTCAATGCAGCTCTTAAATACAAGAGACAGTAAAGTATGCCAGAACCTTGAATCTGACCCAGTACTTTGCATTACAAATAGACTTTAAATCTGCATTTGACTTGGTTGACTGGGCTTATCTCTTTAATGTCCTGAATGGTCTGATTGAATATGATCAATACTTACTAAATGCAATAATAAATTATATTACTAATAATAGAATTTCTTATAAAAATTTTATGATAAGGTTGGTTCTTCATATCTGGTAAAGGAATTCCACAAGGTTCACCATTAGCAGCACTGTTATTTTCTATTTATGTAGTCCCCATGGCAAAAGAGATTAAAACTTTATAAATGGAATTTACCTGCCCCAATTAGGAGTTACAGTAAAAATTATGGCCTTTATAGACATTATAATTATTTTTGAAAACAGTTATAATATCAAAATTGTTATGAATAAAATTAGAAAATTTCAACAGGTTATGGAGTTAGTCATGCAGTTTGCTAAGTCAGCAGCTTGGCAATTGGCAACAGGGTAAAGGATACCTAATGAGTTTTTAGCTCAGCCTAAGTCATTTCTTGGTCTCACTTTATATTTATCCAAAACTAAGATGAATCATCAAGTAAATCAGTTTGTTACAAAAAAAAATAGAAGAAATAATTAATAGTTTTCATTATTCAAACTCTATGGAGTGAGTACAACTAAGATATTCAATGCAATAGCAATAGGAGTCCTTGGCTATTATGGGCCATGGTTGAAACTTTACAACAAAACCATTCTAAAGATTATACAGATGGTGAAAAAAATTATATGAGGAAAGAAATCAGGTGGGCTTAATCTAATTGATCTAAAGACTTATGTCAAGTTTATCACTGCCAGAGCTTATTTGAATGTAGTGAAGGATCAGTCCTTTAGTCCCCCTACTTGAAATAAGAATTTATAATGAAAATGGAGGCTGAGAGAAGATAGTATCTTGCCAACATGTTTATAGCATACAAAGACTTACAAGATTTTTTGTAAGAAAAACAGTGAAACATTCCTGCACTTGTTAGAGGAATGCTATGCATTTCAGGAACTGAGATCAAAGATCTTTCACATACATGCCAATAATAAATCTCAAATATCTGTTAAGAAAATATATGATGTGTTATGATTTGCATAATGCAATGGTAATTATTCATACTTTGAAAACTATATGAAAATAAGATACATCTTAGTATTTGATAATAAAAAAAATTAATTGGATGAGAAAGCTAGATAGAGATTGGGGTGATTACTTCAACATGTCCCTAAAATATTGACCAAAAATACTATAGAATGGGTATGGGGAGGAACTGCTCCATCTGCATGTGAAATTTAGAAGTAAATTATCATTTGTAGTCTATGAATTAATGAGTAAAGGAAAGAAAGACAATATAGAAATCAGTGTTTAGTAAGTTAATATTCAGGAAGTATCAGGTAAAGAGAACAATGTTTTGAATATTATGAAACTTTGAAGAAATTGTGTAAATTGAACTATCCTTTGTGTGGTTTTAATAAAGAATATTATATAAAATATAAAAAATAAAGATTAATGTATGGATTAAGAAAGTATTATAACATGGCTGATTAAATAATGACAGTTTTAAAATGGGAAAAGGCAACCTGGTTTATATTTGGCTAATTATTTGTCAGACTGTGTGGTATACTTTATCATATACTCTTGGATATATTATTATCTTGAATCATTTCTATGCCATAACATTCTTGTCAGAATCAGTTTAACAATCTATTTTGATGTTTATGTTAGAATCTATTATTGGATACTTTTGTGTGAATTAATTTTTATAGGTTTACTGGGATTTTAATCTTTAAATGCCTATAATTTTTTTATAATGTTTAAAATAACTTTCAGTAGATATGGATTTATGACCATATGCTATTTAATGTCATTGATTACTCAAACTTACAGTAAGTAGCACTGGAGTAAAGTGAAGAGAATAGCTTTTTGACTTTTTTATTTTAAAGAATGAAATAGTAAAGGACAACATTTACATTAAAAACTACTTGTTATCTGTAATATGAAATTATGTCATATTTAAACGATGAATAGATAAAATTACATAATTCCAATTGATGAAAAGTTATAATATTCCGAGAATGGAAAAAAAAATTAACTGTTTTATTCATTAGTCCACAATGATTTAAAACAAGTCAATATTTTACTGTCGTCATTGTCAAGGCCATAGAAAATATGTAAAATTATAATTACTTTTTTTCAAACAAGTATTTGTTGTGGAGAGTATAATTTTTTAAGTACTATTTTCTTGACAGCTGTAGTGATGTAAAGAAAAATATTTTCATTCCAGAAAAAAAAAAAAATTCCAAAATGATTTTTAAAAAAAAAAAAATCTTACTATTCTATTACATTTTTTTAGATTGATGCTGCAGCAGAGGGGGGAGGTGCACATCAAATTGAAAGAAAAAATAAAACTATCATAATACTCCAATTGATTTAACTCAATAATATTTCTTCTTTAGTGATATAAATCATTATTAGTTCTGTGAATATGACCTACCTGATGGAAGGCAGTGCTAAGCTATAATTGTAAATAAAGTATAATCTTTCCAGTATAGTATACCATTATTATTTATTTTATTCTTATTAATTTAGTTTGTTTTAGTTATATTAATTTTTTAAGCAACCAAAATATATTTACTAATATTATTTAGTGTGTCAGGTATAAGATAAATTATTAAAATAATTGTATATTATTGCTAAAAGATACAGTAGAATCTGAAACTTTGATCTTCAAAAGATAAACTATTTAAGAAAAAAATATTTAGTATTAAACTAAATGCTCCATTATTCATTAAATGTATAGCATAATTTAGATAGACTGTAAAATAAATTTGCTATTAACTTAAATGATTGCTTTATCTTTATTGATGTCTTAAAAAAACGAAAAACTGAACAATGAGTAATGTTCATTTCATATATTCTTTGTCACTGTAGCAGATATTACCACGTGATTATTTACATTAAATGGAACATGGATGATCAGTTTTTAATTGACTAAGTTATTTCATTTTAAATAAAATAAATATGTACATATATGATGAATGTTCATTTAACCATTTATATTTACAATCATGTCAGACTATAATAAATTATAATCCCTACATCCCAAAGACTGTAAACCCAACGGCCAAAACACAAACTTGTGATTGAGGTAGTGGATGTTGGAACTGCTGGTTATGAACGTAGGCTAATTTGATGATGATGTTTTATTTAGTTATCTGCAAATATTGATTACTTTGTTATTCAACAGATAAATGTTTATCAAGAGATCACTACAGTAATTTATATTAAACGGATTTCTTTTTTTATGTTTTAGTTTGAATTATTTCTTCAGAGAAACTACTGAATTAATCAGTAAGTTTTTTTTTTCAAAAATATTTAATAATTTTATTTACTAAGCTCGCAATATTTTCAATTCAAAACAAGTTTCAACATTAGTGCAATTAAGCTATCTCTGATATTTTCTGTTTCCAAATATTTTTGAAAACACACTGGGATTAAATAAATTGATAAGCTTAATGAGTTGCTAATTGTTCCAAGCAGTTATGCAACTGCTGTAAAAGCCAGTATTGAGGGGAAAATACTAATTTGTCTAATGATGGGATTAGGGATTTTGTTCAACAGTGATGATTAAATAATCAGTAATTTTTTAAATGAAGATAATAAATTTAATGACATTTTCAGTATTAATAGTGTTAAAAGCTTGATTGTAATAATAATTGCGATTGAGCCATTTTTTCTCAAAACTTGTTGTTGTTGTTGTTATTATTATTATTATTATTATTATTATTATTATTATTATTATTATTATTATTAAAAACTGTATAAATGCAGATTTCTATAATTTTCAAAACTTTTAAGTAATATTTTTATTTTTTAAAAACATTTTTTATTTGCAAAAGTCCCTGAAATTAATGTTATATATATAAAATCAATATTTCCCTTATTTATAAACTGTAAAATATATATAAACATGTGTCTATATCTTTATAATTACGTATCATACGTATGTGCATTCATAAATATTTTTGTGTATTAATGTAAATGCTTTTTTCAAGTTTACTTAATAAGTATTTTGAAACTCTCCCTTCTTGTAAAAAGCATACAGTAAAATTAAAGTTTTTATTTTGTATTGTATAATACATTAATATATATATAATATCAATAATTATGCGCTTATAACGCTCGTTAAAGAAGTTATATAAGAGCTCAAGGCTAAATGGATTTGTAAGTAATCATTAAAACC
This sequence comes from Epiperipatus broadwayi, assembly GCA_028023455.1. Lineage (NCBI taxonomy): Eukaryota > Metazoa > Onychophora > Udeonychophora > Euonychophora > Peripatidae > Epiperipatus > Epiperipatus broadwayi. Next base: position 4,830,016 of record JAQFVV010006197.1, read on the forward strand.
CAGTCAACACTTAAACAATCCCAATATCAATAACAATCAACAATCTCAAACTGTTGTCAAGGCAACCTTTTAACAATAAAAGTGGAATCCCACCTTCTTTATGGCCCAATATATTTATATAGACACTAAAGATTGCAACTTGACCACATAAATTCAAATTATTGAGCATTATTACACTTATTATTTAAACAATACCTGAGGTGCAATTTGGAAATTGTAATTGCAGTTAGTAATGGATAATTGACTATTTATTAGTCTGCATTCAGAACATGTTATATTTATCTGTTTAAGGAAATTTAAAAACTTCTTTGTATCAATAATTTCAATCTCTGTGGTCAAGTTGCAATCTGCAATGTCTATATAAATATATTGGACCATAAAGATGAGATTCCACTTTTATTATTAAAAGGAGGTTGCCTTGACAACAGTTTGAAATTGCTAATTATTATTGATATTGGGATTGTCTAAGTATTGATTAGTTTTTAATGATTATTAATATATATATATATGACATATAGTATTGTAAGAATAATAATTTTAATTATTATATAACAGCATTGAAGTTAAATTGGTAATTTATTAAAAAGTGAAATTTCAAAAAAATTAATTTGATTATATACTCACAAGAAAATTGATGTTTATTCTCTAAAAATATCTACTATACTAAATTTTAACAACTATTAATCAGTAAAATTACTAATCTTGACCTTTAGGATTGTCATATTACTGAAGTATGTAATCCTCTTAAGAATATGTTATAGATATAATTAAGTTTATTACTGAGTTTACTTAAAACAAGAAACAACAATTTTTGTTAACAATGATATTATTCAATTTAAAGAAAACAGAAATTTCTGTTTGGAAAAATAAATGTGGAGCTCTATAATAAAATATAGAAATTTAAAGAGAAAAGCTCAACATTACTGGCAAGAAGGCTTAGAAATCATTGGTGATTTACAAAAATGATGCAGGCATTAGTTACATTATCTAGTGTTGACCACTGTAAATCTTTTTTAATGAATTGAAAGCAACTAATGAAGTGGAGACATGGTATCACAATTCTATTAAATTCAGCAGTGACATTCTATTAAATGATGACGATACTATTTTAAACAAGCAGAATAAATATTTTCATCATCTTTTAAATAATTTTACAAAAATTGAAATGATTTTAAATATATCTATTTTATCTATTTATTTAGATTTGGACAATATTATCCAGCTTAGTGAAATCAACAACTCTTTGTAATCTTAAAACTGGAAAAGCTGCAGGATATCTGCAAAAGTTTTAAAATATGGTGGTAATATCTGTATCAGTTTTTAAAATATTGGAAATTTTTTAATAACATAGGGACTCATGAAGTTGTGCCACCTGATTTTAGGAATGCTTATATAAAAATAAATGGAATAATCAAGATTGTAGTAATTATCATGGAATATCATTTTTATCCACAGGAGTGAAGTTACTTTTAAATATTTTGAATAATAGTTACCAAGACTCAATATGGTTTTAAAGAATCAAAAAGCATTATAGACATGTTTTTTGTTGGCATAAAAAATGCAAAATAAATAAATAAATAAAAGGATTCATTGAATGTGTTTTTATTGATTTGAACAAATAAGTTGACTCTATTAACTGATCAAGTCTGTGGTAACATTTGAAATTAGTTTATTGTCCACCTAAGTTTATTTGTATTATAAAGCTTTTACGTAATGAAAAAACTGATAGTGTTATTATTACAGGTAAAAAATTTGAGTCATTTGAAATAAAATGTGGTGTTAAATAAGGATCTATACATACTCCAGCATAGTTTTCAATTTTTATGTTAGTAGTTTTGAACTGTTTACATAGGCAGTTTAATGAAACGTTTTCTGATAGGATTTTTAATTTGAATGGATTAAAAGCAAAGTTTTTTTCTTTTAATTCTAGATTTATAGTATATTTTTTTTCCAATTCAAAAGACAATCTATAAATCTACTTAATGAATTGGTACTAACAAATAAAGACTTTGTTTTGATAAGTAATGTTCTAGTATCTCAAGTTCTTTATAAGGCACTGATAAAAAAAGTACTCAGCAGATGTTTATTTAGAATAATTGGCAACTTAAAAATATGAGGTAACTCAAATATCACATTGATTAAGTTAGATATTGATTTGCAGTATACATTCCACTGTACTACTGATGCTTTTAATATGTTAAAAGATAGGGCATTTTATCTCAAATGAAATAATATAGCAACTATGTTAACTGTATATAATAATGTTATTTTACCTTATTATATAGAAGTGATACTTAAATTGCTTATCAATGCAATGTAAAGGCATTTATGAAGTTTTATTTAATAATATTTTAGTAAAATAGCAAGTTCTTAAACTTAATCACTGTTTTTCAACTTGCTGGGTATGATATTGCAGAGTCTACTATTGTAAACTATACCTTCATTGGATTGACATCTAAAATTAATGAACAATACAAGAATTCCTAAAAGGTATTTATGGTGAACTTGAGCATGGTTTTTATCAGAGATGTAGACTCCAGACATGTTATAAGGATAATCTCAAAGACAGTCTTAAGAGATAAATTGACGATTGTTTTTAATTGGGAAGATATAGCAGAGCATACAATACATTGGAGAGCTACATTTAGACATACTGTTCAAAAAGAAAAGTTTCTGCAGAAGACATTAAAAGACATCATTTTAAAATATCAAATAAACAGAAAAGTGGACCAACACATTCTATAGGGAAATGTTTTTTGTAGTTCACAGATTGTTTTTTATAGTGATAGCAAAGTCCATCTTTAAAGTATTTTTATCTTTTTCTTTTTTTGTATGAATTGGACTGGCCATACTTGTTTATGGATGGCTGATGATGATAATGATTATATGTTTATGGAAGCATTTGTGTATGATATATAGTTATATAGATATAGATGTTATATATATATCATTTATGTATAATAACATTGATTCTCAATGCATATTTCTATATATTAATTTGCCTCTGTAAGTAGCAACTATAAAAAAAAAACCTTGATAATGATCATAAAAATATAGTTTCAAGTATAAGAATTAAAGCATTATATGTTGATATAGATTATTAATAAAAAAGAAATAAATTTTGGAAAAGAAAATGAAATAAATTGTAATATTTATTGGATTGTATCAAGGTTTTTGTTTAAAGCAATAAGTTGACAGATTTTGGTATACTTAAATAAATATAAAAAAAGTATTTAGGAATGTACAGTAAATTTAATATATCAATATTTTTTTCAGCATTAAAATTCTTCATTAAATTTAACAATAGTCAAACATTTATTATTTCTATAACTGAGATCAGGATTTCCATCATATTACCCACTGTAGTTTTTATCAATATTTGCCCAATAAAAAAATTATGAGGCATAATCTATAAAATTCTATACTATCATAATATAAGTTAAATTATATTTAAGTTTTATAATGCTATCCCAAAGTGTTTTTTTTCTCAAAGTGTATCTAGCTTTTATATAGTAAATTTATATGTACAGTTTATATGAATTAACTCTTTCATTTTAAATAAATAAACCAAAATTGCCATATTAAATTCATTTTATCAAATATATAATAAATGATGAAAAATATAAAAAATTGTTATGGCAGCTCCAATTTTTAATAACTATTTATGTCTTCATTCTCATATTAAAAAAAAAAAAAAATATCACATTGGAAATTCTAACTTGATATCTCCTATGATAATAACATTCATAAAAACTCAATCTTAGTAACTTTTCTGCTAGTCAAGAGTTCATATTACCCACAAATATTTCCAATCTATTTTCTTTTAATATTATACACTTAATTATCACAAATTTCATTATTTGTGTGACAGCACCATTCAAATTTGTTTGGCAATCAGCAATAAATGTCATCATAAAAGTTATCATCTTTAGTATTTTCATAGGATGTTACAAAAAATCACACAAAAAGCAAGATAAGTTGAAGTATAATAATATAAATCTCCTGGGCAACATTATCTGCACACAGGGAATAAGTTCATATTAATATCACTAGTATAGTGTCAGCATTCGAAAATATAATAGAAGATAATTCTTTCTTAGAAGAGATCTCTTCTAGGAAATGAAAAAAAGAAAAAAGAAATTTAAAAAAAAAAATCAAACTATGCTATTTCTGGAATAATCAGCAATTATAAAAAAATGTTATCCTTCCAATAAATTTATTTTAAAAAATGAACATGTTAGCATTCACGAATATAAATGTAAAATCAATCCACTCTTTTTAAAAACATTCCACAATATCAGAAAAAGTTTCAGAATGATATATTTATACATTATACTAAACTGAGTCACATGGTGCAGTTTTTTTTCCTAGAGATACATGCAAATAAGCATTTAGGAACAAAAAATTGAATATCTCAAAGAATTTATCATACTTCTTCATTCAAAATCTAAAATCATTATTAATGACTTAATCACAATCAAACACTGAAAAAATTGCTCCTTGTTTATTTTTTTGTAAATAATATTACTTGTAGTTCATTTTACAAACTATCAGATATAATAAATGTCAAACTTTAAATTTATAATGTACTATTAATATAAAAACACCTTCATGTTCTTATATCAACACATAGAGCTCAATGTCAGGAGATAAAAGTTAAGGGATTAAACTTGAAAATATGTTATTGATCTATTTATTCTCAGTAATTGATATTAAACAATTAAACATCACATGATCAATTTTTATTTATGCTACTGTAATGGATATTCCTATATTTAACTTTTCAATATGTATATTGCAGAAATAGGAATATTAATACATAACATTTCCTAGTTCTGTAATTTTGTAATCCTTATCCAACTCTGTTATATTAATAGAAATCACCAATATATCAACATTTTGCACTTATGAAAAGAATTTTTCATCTTCTCAATAAGAAACTCATGAATTAGATTATTCCCATTATTTATATATATATATTAGAATTCACATTTTCTAATATATTTCATACTTTTTTCTTTTGTACTTCATTCTTTCTATTACTTCATTATTAACAGCTGTCTTTTCTCATAACAATGTAATCAATTTAATATTTATATTGAATTCTCAATTATACTCTGAAATTATATATAAGAACACTAATAGAATTTTTTTTTAATTCATTATCCTTAAGCAATCTTCTCTGACATTTACATGAATAAGATCTTGATATCTGCTGCCTTAAAACTGACTAATTTAATAACTTATGGTTTGGAAAACAGTAAAAGATATATATATATAATGAAATTTAAAATTTTTAAATTTTATTTTTTATTTCATGATGTAACTTCTAATAATGTAATTGCGAAACATCACATTGCTCTTTGTACAAGCAAATGGACTTAAATTTATAAATTAAATATTACTAAGGCATTATATCTTTGAATTATATCATCATTATTAATTTTTGTCACAATAATAAACAAAAAAAAAAGGATAATATTTTTATCTTTTTTGAGAGGGAATGAGAAAGTAAATATATATATTTAGATTAATTTGTATCATAGATATTGAGATAATTTATATGCATATTTAAAATGTCTGTGCTATATATATATATATATATGTGTGTGTGTGTATCTGTATGTATATCTACATTAAATTCGTATACAGTGTTTTAATTATTTGTTAATAATTTTATTTGATGCTTAATGTGTACAACTTTTAAATTATTTCTTAGGTATATACATACTTTATATTCATGCTAAAAATATTTATGCTATAGATATAAATTGATAATTTTTAACAGATGTAAGTATTTGAATTTTATAATATGTTGTAAATATTGAAGTGCTTAGTCTATATATAATATTGAGAGATTGTATTCAAAAGTGTATACTTTTGGATGTAGAAAGCATCTTCACTTTGCTATTTTCATTAATTACTGCCTATTATCATCTGACAGGAATATTTATTATATAAAAGTTCAACAGAAATTTACACATTTTATGCAATTCAAATACATACTGTAAGTAACCAGATTGGTGTAGGTCACAGTATTAAAAAGAATAAAAAATTTTGTTGGTCTTGTTTAATTTTTATTTCACTTGATCTATGGATAATAGAGGTGTTGAAGTACTAATATTAACCAGATAACTATGGCAACCATACTATTCAAACAACATTCTTATTTATTATTAACATTTAGCATCAATTTATAAATCTGTTGTAATCCATTTCAGAAAAAAACAGGTGAATAAATAAATAGATTTTGGAAGTAGTTAAGTGAATCATAAAAGCTTAGTTGAAGAGAATCAATATTATTATTAAGTATTATACATTTCAATTTCTGTTATTACAATCACAATAGCAACATCTATTATAAAATTAGATGTTTTATGTTCATATATATTGTTCATAAATTAGTATATATATATATATATAATTATTATTTAAAAACAAATGTAAAAATATTGAACTGGATGTTTTTTCTGTTTAAAAAGGTCCATCACAAAATTAAAACACATTTTATATTTTTGTAAAATTTTAAAACAAAGCTATTTGAATGTTTTATATGTTATAGCACACATACACAGCTATAGTGTAAAATTGTCTAATTTTACTTTTTAGTTTAAAAATAAATTTCTTTTGACACTTAATTTTTTTTAAATCAAATTGTAAAAACATTCTAATTTGAAAATAAATTTAATTTTTTGAAAAAACTTTTAATTTTGGAAAGATTTAATTGCATTCCTGTTTCTTTTATTTTTAATTGTAATCTAATTTTAAGTTATTTTTAAAAAGAAAGCTGAGTTTTAATTTTGCATTTACTTTTTTAACATTAATTTTGTATAAGATAGGAACTCTAGTCAGAATTTTAATTCAGATTAAGTCTGAGATAGAGATTTGCCCTGGACAAAACCTTCTAATTAAAGACGATTTGGGAGATAAGAGTGCACATACCCTGGGATTTTGGATTGATTATTATTCAGCTATTCACTTTTATCTTACTTGTTATATGTATTGATCCACTTTTTTACACTACTTGTGATCCTGATTCAAATTGCTGCACTGTCTAAAACTTAAAAGATTTCTGTCTGTGTCAGGAGATTACTGTTGCCAATATTACTTTTTTGCTGTTCACCATTAGAAAATTTTGCTGAAATTATATTACTGTCTTCCAATTTCTAAATAAGATCATCTCTCCAGAATGCCAAAACTACATGCCATGATGAATCTTATCTACAACATGCTATGCTAAACCAACCTAAAGACAGATCCCAGATACCAAGTTGTTCCTTCAATATCATGTCGTAAAAGCTTGAACAAGAATTGATCCCTAGGATTGCCTCCTGAACATATAAATGGAAACCAAAATCTTCATAGAAACTTTCAAATAAAATAAACTGTGTATATGCTTCTAAAAGACATCCACTGAATCTAACCTTATGCCTCAAGGTAAGATATTTTCATATCCTAACCAGGATTTAAATCTCTTATTAAAGTCTCAGCTTAATCTTAAAAGAAACCTTGCTTTATAATACATTTTGCATATTCCATTTAAATATTTTTAAGCATTTATTATATATTTTATTTATAGTGTGTGCTGGATTTTTCATTTTAAGATTCCATATTTTCATATTTTTATTTATTTATCTGTGAGTATATTGCGAGTTTCTACTTTTATATGCATAGTGTTTATTTTTATTATTTATATTACTAACCCTTGATAAATGCTTGGGCAGATATTAATAATTTTCTTTTATCTCACCTGTCCCCTTTTTATTATAATTAATTTAGATAAGCTTGGTTTGCATTTCCTGCAGACCATAAATCTTTTGGCTAGTGATTTATCAAGTATAATGTTCTGTTTTTTTTCTAAATCAGAGATTTTGTTTTCTTCAAATTAAGATTACACATAATCATAATATTCTCTTGTTCAATTTTTTTTTATTGGCTTGTATTCAACTGTGAATAACCTCGAATGTGGTTAATCATGAGTTGTTCTGCAGAAATGATGTTATTGGTCTTGATGCCTTATTCCAGACCAAGGAAAGCTTGCCTGTGCTGTTTCATTGTATTCCTTGCAAGACAGTTTTATTTTTGAAATCTCTAAATAGGGAAACTGAAATTAGTTTTTAAAAACTCTTAGCAGGAAGATAATATGGTGTAAATCCCACATTTTAAATTATAGATGAGAAAACAAACTTATCTGCCAGGGTATTTAATGTTTTCAATATTCTTGTACACTCTGTGATAAATATGCCAGAAGAATCTAGGTCAAACTTTTATATTTTGTTTGCCTGGGATTTATTTTCCTTTTGAATTTAATAAATTTAGAATTATTTTGGCTAACATTTGTCTTTGTGTTCTTTTATCAATTGTCTGAACAATTATAAAGATCTCTCTCCCCCTGGGTCTAGATGGTAGCATTTATCATCATCGTTAACTTTTGATCACCATAAATTAGTTTTTTTAGGTAGTAAATGACCTAATGGCATTCTTGGTGATCAAAAGAAGTGAAGAAATGACTGGTACAATATTTATATCCATTAAAATGTATCAGAATTATAATAGAAATTCTTTATTTTGATTTAAAATAATATTGAACTTATAAAACAGGATTTCATTTTCACTGTATCCAATTTTTTTTTAAATCTCCATTTCACTTACTAATGGAGGCAAAATTTTCTTGCACAAATTTCTCATCATTGAGTCAAATTTGAGCAATATTCAACAGTTGTTGTGCCAACAATAATGTCATCAAGAGTACCTTATAAATAGAAGAGAGATATTGTAATTTGAGTTCTTGTAATTTTATCATTGCATTTAGATCTGTCTTTATAAATTTATTAAATTTTATTGCTTAACAGATTAATCTATAAGATTATGGAAGAATAGTAATTTTAACTATTTTCCCATTCAATTGGGGCAACTGCCTGATAAAAATTTCAGGTGAAATGGCAAGTATGTGAAAGAAAGAAAAACCCATCAAATGCATTGAATTGCAGATCAGCTATATAAAAACATTCAGTGGTTAAAAATCCCGAATTGCACTTATTTATTTGTGTTGGATATAAACCCTATTATATGTCTATGGGTGTCATATTTCAGATCAAGGAATTTTACAAGATCGATTAATTCAACTTATGTGTGACATTAGGCAATTTAGATTTCACTTTCTAAATCTGGAAAGAAAAAGTTAGCATTTATTTTACTTTGCTTGATTATAACTGGATTGTGTCATTAAAGAAATTCTCTTTGTGCATTATTATTAATGGAAAAAAAAAATAAACCAGTGATATGTGATTTTGCATCAGATAAGTACTTATTATTTTAAATGCTGGATATACTTAAATGTTTAAAAGAAAACATTGGAATTTAATTGCAAAAAGAATTGGATTTTACTCTGTGTTAGTTACTACTCATGCTTATCTTCTCTACTTGAAGGAAAATCATCTCTACACCTTAGGATCGGAAATCAAGAACCAGAAGCTATGGTGAATCCATGGATAGTGAGTGAAAATGGACAGACTTTCACTTAGGTGGTATGATTTTTATACATATTTTTTTTTTTTTTGCTAAAAGAAAAGGAGATTTTAGATTTAATTTTAGAAACATAGATAAATTATATAGATATGATAGAATTCATGCAATGAAAAGGTTGAAGAAATTCATTTTATTATTATTTAAACTCTTATCTGATGATATAAGTCAATACGACCTGATGTTTTCAAATATTTAATTTTTTTTGTATGTTCAAGGTTTAACTTGGAGATTCGGATAAAAAAGGGTTTAAATATAACAGATTTTTCTTTATGCTTGTTTAATTATTTAAAGATTATGTTAATGAATAAATAAAGATCAATTTTTATTTGATCACATTTTTTTTATCATTATATATGCTATTTAAAATCTTAGGGAGAGTTTAAAATCTCTACTTCCATTATATATATATAGTATTATTGTCTTGCCACACATTTTTGGGGTTCCACACACATAGATATTATTATTATTTCTATTGATTTTAGTCTATTGCAAACATCGATTGTTTTTTTTTGTTAAATTTTTGATTATTACGGTTATAAATTTATTGTAAACCAATAAATTTAGAATTGATTTAAAATCTGGTGAATCTGTCTAATTATTTCTTTTGAATGCACAAGATAATTTTGGTACTTGAAGTTTGATCCAAAATCAAACCCATTTTAGTAAGTGAAATAGAATTAAATATATGTAGATTTTATGAATCATTATTAAATGCAATTAGGTATAAATTTTGTTTTTTGGTACTGCATTTAAATATTTGTTTATTTATCTAAGTCAATACTACTAGTAGAAATAATTTCATTAGTTCAGAGCTGATTATTTATTTACTTATTTTTTCTGGTTACAAAAATCTTAATAGATTTTTATTTTATCGTTAGTCAGAGTGATCTGTCTAATCACCTTCTTAAATTTCTTTGGAGTGGAGATCATAAATTTTATTAATGAGTAGACAAACTGAATATTATCTTTGTCTTGGATAACTGCCAATTATTGTCTTATATAGTTTAATTGTTATAAAATCTATTTCTATAATCATTTGATTGGAGATTTAAGTAGATGAATAATATCACTGATTATAAGTCATATCCAATTGAAACCTATGCTATATTTTATATAATGTGATTAGATACTGTAAAATGTGAAATTATCTTATGAATTTATTAATAATAAATTCTTGTTGAGTGTTTAATTCTAGAATATAACTGAAGCTATAATTGCATGTCGATATAATGTAGGATATGAATGAAATGTTTATGTTATATTTAAATTTCATTAAATAGATATACCATTGAACAAATATTTATTTCATTTAAACATTATAAATATTGTATAGTTTAGAAAACATACTCAAAATGTAATTATAATTATTTAGAAATTAGTTGATTTAAACAGAATGTTATTAAATATTAAAGTTAATTTGTAATACTATAAATAATATTAGATTAGTAAAGTATATTGGAATTTAGTTGTTTGTTGATTTGAATTTAGTTTTATTCAATTGTCAATAAAATAGATATTTTAATCATCCATCATTGTTTAGGGCAATGATATATGGTTTCGCTGCTTATTGTAGTTTATTTTGGTATCATGAATAGATTTATTGAAATTTGAGGCAATGATTTTGTTTGCTTTATTTAGTTTTAAATATAATCTGAATAAATTAGATTTTAATAGAGATTGCTAGTATTTTATGATAGTGTAATGGACAACTTAAATAATTATGTACAGGAAATATTATTATTGCCTAGTGTGATCAATAACTGAGCTAGATCATTTTACACAGGTTCTAACAGAGTTACTATTTGAAAATGCATGTTTTGTTCTATGATAAATAATATAAATCTTATTGGGAATTTATTTATGTCAAATATTCACTGAAAAAATGTAGAGAAGTAGTGAGATAGAAAATCCATTATTATTGTGACAAAATAACTACCCAATGCTAGCCTATGATGATCATGTACATGTGGTAATTATTACAAAATGCCAAATCTACTTTAGGGCTGTTATAAAATGACATTCCACATTTAGGCTAGATCTATATTATTGTGAATGAAAACTCAATTCTGAGATATAGTGAAGTTTTTATATTATCATCCCGTATTATAATCAATAGTCCGTTTACAAAATTGCGACCAATGATTGGGCTATGTTTTATTCAGATTACATTGATTATCTCCTCAGCATCATCATTTTTTATCATGTTACAATACACATACATACACACACACACGCATATATATATATATATATATATGGCTTAAAACGTATGTAGTGCTTAGTACTACCAATAGATTTTGGTACTTATGTGCAGTCTTAAAATCAAATGACATAGATACAGACTTTTTATTATAGCATTTTTTAAAAAGGCATCATTATGTCACTTAACTCACTATAGATCTGGGTTTCATTTATCAATATTACTTCTTTGTGATACATAAATGAAATGCATTATGTTTTGTGAAGAAATATACAATATTTTCTTCAGTCAAACTATACTGAACTAAAACAAACTTCCTTGTCAATCCTCATCATCAAGAGACTATATATGTTATACACTTACAAATAAACCTAAATCTCCATATTTTGATTTATCAAGAAGGATTTTATATGAATCAGAGAGAAAAATATAAAAAGTATAATATCTGAAGTGTCTATTTTTTTAAATTCATACTGCAAATTCACACCTTTTCTTGGCTTCAGTACAGAGCAACTTAATTTAAAAGCAATATATTGTCTGTGATTTTGTTTTAACATTCTAATAATTTTCAGCTACTCATTTACTTTTCTATAACGATTACAATAATTGGTCAAGTTTATCCAACATATAGAATTTCCTTTCTCAAAGTTGAAGTTTTTAAAAACCTAAAATATGAATGGCTTTTCTTATTTTTAAAATAAAACAAAAATGTCAACAAGGTTAATATTGTGTATTTTATGTTTTCACAAGCCACAAAATTTTCATTTTACAAAAAGAATTTTTCAACTAAATGTATCCTATTTACAACCATGATAGTGATTAAAAAACACTAATTAACATTCAATTAGAATCTTTTCCGACTTCCAAACTTAATATTACAACATTCCCACTTTATTTCTTTACTTAATAATCAACTTTATATTAAATTGGAAATTCATATTACTTTGAATGGAAATACATTCTTTGATTTTATTTCTCTCAACTCCATTTCTCAAATAAATGCATTGAATTAGCTTTTTAATATCCTGCATTATTTTTCTGATTCAAATCAAATATTAATATATTAATATATGAAAAATATAATTTTCACTATTATATATTAGCATTAAATACATTTTCTATATGTATTTCTTTGGTAATCTTTTTTACATTTTTTAAAAATCACAGCAGTAGTATTCTCTTTAATACAAACAACTCTTGTTTTTGTAGAATTATATCTAGTGAAACAATTTCTTCCATTTTTATGAGCTTCTTTTTTAGCTTTTCATTTAAGTTCCTAATGTTTTTTTTTATTTATCAAATATATTAAGAAATAATATTGAGAAAAACTTTTATCATCAATTAAAAAAAACATATACTCCTTGTCCAAAAATTGTTTCTCTCCATATTTGATTAATTTAAAGTAGGAAAACTATTACCATATTATTGATAAAGATGCAAAAACATGTACAATTTAACAGATTTATATTTTCCATATGCAAAGTTCAATCAATGCCTTATTTATTGTAAAACTGCTTTACAGAAACAGCAATTTTTAAAAAGTTTTATAATGCATTATATACTAACATTACATGTAGAAAATTTATTATAAAGATAATAAACTCTATAAAAAATAAACTAAAGTCATTTATCTTTATTTTTAAAAAATTAAGTAATTGAATGTCTATGAAATGGCATATCTGACTACTTCTAAGGGTATCCCCATTTCATTGTTATGTAATAATAATCATATTATTAACCTTTTGGCCCTATTACAGATTTAATTGTTTTTTATGGTAAGACTTTTATAAGATTTGTACATTTTATTTTAATATTAACTTTTTCCTTGTTCAAAATACCTATTGGCTGAGTGAATTAAAGTTCTAAACTTTTGAATGGTCAATTGCAGAATCAGCAGCAAAAATATGTCTTTTAATAGTATATTCATTTTTGTTTACTTTCTAAAAAGTAAATTAATAATTTGTCAGATTATTAAAGCAAACAAGTTTTTTCAAAAATAAATTTCTATTTATAATTAATAAAAATAATCTATAGGGCAAAACACAACAAATGTTTCATAACCTATTACAAAATGCAACCTACTCACTGATTTCCTTTTAATTTACTTTACTGTAAAAGTAAATAATTTTTACTAAAATCTAAACTATTGTTCTAAAATATATTTTCACATTTACTTTATTAAAATAATAATAAATATGTAAAAAAAAATACTCTTAAACATACATTTTTATTTTGAAAATCAAAACAAAGAACTTAGAAGTGTCAAAATTGTTAACAAGCACTCCCTTTTGTTGAAAATGAGAAACAACCAATCAGCACCTTGGAAATCTGGCCTTCTCTCATTGTTATAGCATTAAATTTAAATATAATTGATTTTTTACTTGTAAAATAATTCTGAAGATGATAGCATCATATGGTACATTTTTCTCACTAAAATGATCGTAAATTCACTACAATGATGTAAAAAATACCAGTTTTAGAGAGAAGTGCTAAATCATTACTCTATATCATAATATAATAACATGGATTTGATTTGGTAAAAATTTATGATAAATGAAATACATTCTAAAAAATCATATTTGAACCTTGCAAATATTGAAAAAATAATATTGTAATAAAAACAAAGAATGTTTTCATTATTCAATGGTTGGTAAAGAGCAAATTAATTTTATAAAATCAACAAAATCTTTTTTGTCTTTTGTGTTTAAAATATTAATGAATAAATATCACTATCTGATAAATATTTTCAATATTACAATAAATCCTAACAGCATGTTGATGATGACATATTAGTGATCAATTTGAAATGTGTGTTTATAAAAACTCTGCAGTATGCTTTGTTAACATTATGTAAAACTTACTACCTTCTATTTTTAAAACTAAAACATACATTTATAAAATATTAAACCATTAAATTTCACATGACCACCACAAGCTGTTTAACACAGAGGCAAAACTCTCCATACAGTAGCACTACTCAGTGCAAACCAAAGTAATCAATGGATGCAGGAAGCAGTTGTGCATAAAATCCCTATCTAGGACCTATTCATCCAATATCCCCAGACTAGTTTCTAGCTTGTGGCTTTCATCGATGAGAAGCCTTGGATCTGAGAGCACTGAACCTAGATCTAGTTAACTAATAAGATAAAAATAGCTGCTGGAGAGTTGCATTAGATTCTAAGATTTATATGCAGTTCTTTCCAATCCAAGGCTCCTCACTGATGAAAGCCAAATAACTAGAAACTAGTCTTTGGATATTGAATGAATAGGCAGTAGATAGGGATTTTGTGCCCAAACCTTCCTGAATCCACTGATTACTTTGGCTTGCACTGAGTGGTACTACTTATGAAGAGTTGTAATTGTGTAATTATATATACTCTTGATTTTTAATAATTTTTATAAAATTATTAGGCAAGAATAATTATAAATCTTAATCAATTTAGCAAAAAAAATCAAAGTTTTAATCATTAAAAAATTAGAAAAGAATGAACTTAGCAAGACTTGATCAAAATTGTTTGAAGTCACATATTTTTAATCATTCTGATATCTTTAGATTTGTTTTGGAATTAAAATATTAGATTAAAATATACATGAATTTTTACAAAGAAAAACCTAATTATCTCAGTAGATTGGTGTACAAGCAAGTTGACTTCAGCACTTTTTTTATTCCCTGCAAGGTTCCTTGCTTTGATTAAACTTCTTTAAAACCTTCTAAAAACTACATCTTTAAATTTGCTAATAATGCTCTTTTTTTCAATATTTTTTTAATCATTGGGATAAATTTTTTCAGTCAATGCCATATGAATAAAATGATGAAACTATGTTTTGTTTCATAGCATTGGATTATATTTATAAGGAAATCAATCTGTCTTTAAATGTATTAATTAACAGCATATAATTAAGGCTCTTTTCAAATACTATAAACCACTGAGATCATCATCTTTATTTTATGTTTTCTAAGGTGTTATTTTGTTTTTAATCCCAATTCTTACAATTTCTAATATTTTAATAACAAATTAATAAAATTAAAGTTAATGATTAAACCATACCTCTTGTCCCTTAACATTTATTCAACCACATATAGCCTTTTCTATGTCCTGAAAATTTGTAAAAACTGACTAATCTATCTATGATGTGCTGTGTTTATGTATTATGTCTATATTTTTAAATCATTATATTGACTTTCTCTCTTTCACTCTCTCCTCTCTCTCTCTCTCTCTCTCTCTCTCTCTCTCTCTATATATATATATATATATATATAGAGAGAGAGAGAGAGCACTGGAGATACATATATATATATATATATATATATATTGTAACCCAGTGCTTTCAACACTTGGTTTCATTTAACATTATTTATACATGAAATTGATGTTATTCTTTAGAAAAATAAAAAATAAAATAAACGAAATAATATTTGTTTAATAAAGTGTGCTATCCCTTTTACCTAGACATGGTTTGGGTGAATAAACAATATGTTCCCCAATGCAATATTATGTTTTTTAAAATGACAGAATAATCTAAGTAAGATATTGGTATAAGAGCAAGTTAATATAATTTAAAACAAATGTAATAAACTGTATTTAGTTCTAAAATGGTTATATAGAGAAAAAAACCCATAAATGTCAATTAAGTAAATTTTAAGATAGTATTGTTTTTTTTTTAAAAAAAAAACTTTTGATGAATTTATTTTGAAGAAAATAATTTCATGTGTAATTATAATCACAGACAATTATTGTTGGTTTGACTATTTATTATTTTCATTTATTAAACTGTTTTGTAATACATTTTAAATAATATTGAAAACCACATGGATAAGTTATATAATCTTTTTTTTTTTATTTATGTTGTAATCAAATTTTTTTTTTTTTTTTGGTAGAGGTTGCTGGGGTTAAGAGAATGACCAATAAATACCCAATTCATTTATTTTTTATGTAGTCTGCTTCTTTTCTTCATAGTAAACAATATTAAATTTTGTAACATTATTATTTTCTAATTTTGTAAAAATAAATTTATAATATAATGGACGTTCCATCTACAATGTTCAAGTAAATATTTGGTAAGACATTCTGTATTTTTATGCTATCTTCTACCATTTTATCTCCAACAATTGTTTATTTGAATAAAGAGTTTACATTACAGCAATGTCCAATAATTGTTTAATCTGTGTAAAAAAAATTTATGGAGATACATGAAATGCATTTGATAAGATCAGATGACATTTTAATCTTGTCGTGTTAGGTTTTAATAATAGAATTAAAAAATGGAGTACTAAAGATAATTTTGGTGATGAGGATATAGACATGTAAAATGTATAGTCTTGGCTATGGAGACAGAAATCAGAGAGAACTTAGATTTATAAAATTAAAAAAAAATAAAAACTATATATTATAAATTGATTTTTTACAAAATAGACATAAACACATCCAAATTAAAAATATGTCTTTTTCTTTTTAGGTATTTAATAAATTAACACAAGTAATAATCATTTTTAGTGAGATGTAAAATATGTTAATATAAAGCTATTAATGAAGACAATATTAACAGTTGATATAACTATCTCAGAAATACTCAATGAATTTAAACTAAAACTAAAAAAAAATCATTTAAAATAATAACATATTTAAAAATTGCTGAAATTTAAAAGGAATCAATAAGAAGATAACTGACATTTTACTAAGAAATGATAGAAAGATAGTGATTAAAAGCAGAAATTTACTTGTAAATTTTCAAGGCAATATAAGAAGAAAAAAAGAAATGTAAAAGTATATATTGAATAATTGAAGAATTGATTGTGTGGAATAGTGTTTGAATTAAGCTGTACAAATTGAATTTGGGAGTTCACATAAAATTAAGGGTTCATCCATGACCTTAAGCTTATGATTCTGCAACGGCAGTGAATTATGGAATTATATGAAATGAAAAACCCATAGAAAATAATAGAAGTTTTAAAAATATTAACATCATCTTGGCATTAGAAACAAAATTGTTTCAGGAATTGAAAATAAGTTAAATTATTACTAAAAAAAGGATCAGCATTGAAAAGTATGTAAAATTTTTTTTACAAATATCTATATAACAAACGGTTGCTAAAATTAAAAGATGAGACATTCTATTAAATTTATGGAGTAAAAAAAAGCTCCAGAAAATTATAGAATTAATGTATATATTTTTAAAAAATCAGATGAAGATGTTGAAAAAATATTGGAAAATGTCTAAATAATAAAAATGTTGCAGATGATTGGAAAAATGCACTAATGTATTGATATTAAAGAAAGAATAAAAAAGAAAGTACTAGAAATTTCACACCTATTAGAATTTTATTATTGTAAGACTATTACTGAAATCATTACCAACAACTGGCTGCAAAGAATAGTGGATTCAAGTCAACCAAAAATCTAAATCTAAATTTAAATATGGACATATTCAAATATTTAAAAAGCTAGAAAAAGGATTATTGGGTATTAGTAGTCATTTTTATTGGCTCTGTAAAGTGTAAAAATACATTTGAAACTACAAGCCTTTTTGTAGCAATTAAAGCTTTGAAATATCAGCTCTAAACTCATGTTCTTATCAAAGTTTGAAGACTATTAGTCAAAATACAACAGATTAATATCACTAATATTGATGTTGATATATACCAGAGTTACTCTAACTCATTAAGTGTTTTTACAGCAGTTTTGTAGAAAAACAAGCTAATAATAATAAATTGTGATAACTTGAGTCACCTAGATTTTGCAAATAATGTGTTTTCCCCCCCAAATAATTCTTGATTGCTTTAGAAAATATTAAAATTAATCATAAAATTAAATGTGGATGACTGCCTTTGTAGAAATAACTTCATAGCAAAAGAGTTTGTTTTAATATTTTTTTCCAATACTTAGAATAATATTTAAAAAAAAACAAACTTAGTATCATATAAAAAAGTATGTAAAATTTATTCTAGAATTAACAGAGATTGATAATAATATACGTCATTAATAAATGAAGAGATTGAAATGAAGTTGGGTTCAGCGTTCCTGGAAGAGATGATAATAATGGACAAGAAATTATAGAATATTTTTAAAAAACTATATTCAAGTTGTGTATATAAGATTTAAAAATTTGTTGAAGTAATTGGCAAAAAAAAAACTATAAATGAAAAAATTGGTTTGATTATATAATGGATTCATAATGGTTGAAAATAGGAATTTAGGTTAGAAAATAGAAATTAATCTTTTATAACATATTATAGTAAAAAAAAAGTAAGTAATATTTGCTTCATGTTTATCTATTTATGCAAGTTTGTAAGCGGGCGAGTGTGCCGGAAGCATTAATAATTAAATCTCTCTTCTAATAGTAAATATTTTTCAAAGTGGAAATTAGTAGTTAAAAAAAATATTTACACAAGTGATTTTAAATGTTCGCCTGTAAGAACTAATTATTTTTTACTTTTTAGAAAAGATTATACTACAAATTTAAAAGTCTTTAAGCAAAGTACTCTTTGATTATTCTCAAGTTTCTTTTATTTTCCAGGTAATTCTTAACACCAATTATTGTATCTTTATATTAAGTTGTCAAACATAATATTTTAATCAGATTCATCGAAAAGATTATAAAATGTAAATAATTTAAAAGTGAATGATTATTCAATAAATAAAAACATTTGTCATCATAATGACGTTAATGGAAAATTAAAAATACTAGGTGTGTGTGTTTTAAATTTATCTCCTATATGCTTTACTTTTTTTACAGACTTTTTAAAATAGTTTATTGATTTTTCTATATTTTTGACACTATTCCTATGTTAGCTCACTTTTTGTACTGTATACCACTGCTATCTTTGCTTATATAAAAGCCTTCTCTTATAAAAAAGAAAATATTTTTTTGACTGAGGACTATGTCTCTAAAACCCTGTATTTGTAAGTCAGACTTATTTTTATAATTGCTTAATTAATAAATGATCTATATATTTGTAGGCTTTTTGTTATTAAAAGCAACAATCATTATATTTCTCAGTTGTTGTTTTCTACTTAGATTGCCTGCTGGAAGCTTGCCATTCTGTTTTTTTTAATAATCCATTTTCAGGGGCTCAGGTACTTACAACACATGGTATAAACAATATGGCTGACTCTAAGTTATTGTGTTCAATAATTATATTTTTTTATTTCTAAAATAATAAAGAAACACTGGCAAACTACTGTAAGTACCTTATTTTAAATCAATGATGGCAAGTGAAACCAATCTTTTCAAACTAAGTATTCTAAATAATGTATTCATATTAATATTGAGGTCTAATAATAATTTATCTAAATGTACTAGATTTATAACAAAATATTTAAAACACCTAATTTTCCATACAAAATATATTCTTTTGCTTTGTGCTGATATCCCTCCTGCAATTTAAAATTTATTTGCTGATGTTTACCTGATTGAAATCAGTATGATATCCATCATTTAAAATATTATCTCACCTTTGTGAAATAATATAATACAAAAATCTTATATATCATTAGATTATAATATTTAGCCAACTCTAACTATTTATTAATCTTATGATTTTATTTGCTATTTCTGTTATTGATTTTTTTAAGAAAAAAAAATCTGCATTAGTGACTACTCACATAGAATGCCTAAATGAACATCATTTGAAAATGTTGATCAAAACATTTTGTTCTTTTTTTGCATTTTTCATAAAAATTCAGAAATCTCCTTTTTCTGATGTTATTCACCTGACATCATGGATAAGGAGACCCTCTAAATATCATGCAAATTTTTTAATGCAGGAGGTGATCAATTTTTAAAAAGCTTAAACATTGTAACTATAATCTAATTTTAAGATTGCTTTTTATCTATTCATTACAACTCACAGCTCATGCTCTGATCTGTATACTTCATGCATGTTTCATGATCTTTTGCTTCTAGAGGAATATATAGCAGTTTTACATTTAGGTTTCACTATTAATAAAACAATATGAATCAAGCAACATGGGAATTTAATCTGTCTCATCTTGGTGAAACCACTCATTTACTGCTTTTATTTGAATATATTTCTATTAATATATAGAAGATAAAAATCTAAATAATAATTATATCTTGAGCTATTTTCATCCTCTAATATTAAATGTTAAATGTCATTAGAAAAAATTCCAATTTATTTTTTCAAATACATTCACAATGTTTCCACTGATGTTATTGTCCTATCTTTTTTAGGTGTTGGAGCCTATCCAGTGACAATACTAGCAAATTACATTAGTAATATTAAATTTAAGATATTGTTTTAACAAAATAAACTATTTTATTAAAGGTAAACAATCAGTAAAAATTATATGTGCTTATTGGTGAGGGTTGTTTTAATTCCTCCACTTAAAGGGCAAAATTATTAAGTGGCTAAGAAAAAGTAGCATAATCAGAAGGATTCTCATGAATAGCTATATAAAATTTTTATGACTATTGCTTTTAATAGAATATTTTAATTGTGATGATAGTGTTTTAGTAATAATTATATATTGAGCCACCATCTAATAATAATTGTTAACTCTCCAAATACATTTAGCTGTTAGTAATAGCAAATGGATTAGTATATAAAACATAATAGCAAATAGATTAGTATATAACAATGTTTTGAGTGGAATTATTTTTTTCTTTCTTCTTCAGATGTGATTGGCCTAACACATCTGAAGAAAAAAGAAAAATAATATCATTCAAAATGTTATGCTATATAATCCACAAGCTATTACCAACAGCTGAATATATTTGAAAAATTAACAATTATTATTAGATGGTGGCCCAATGTATAATTATTAATAAAATACTATCATCACCAACTTTTATATAAATATTAAAACTAAATGATTGATGATTCTTAATCAATAAAATTCTTTATTATTTCATAGTAGATTAAATTCTGCCTATGATAACATGTTAGTTCATGGTTTATTGCATTAACAATCTTGTCCCAAATAGAAATGCTAAGGATTACCCTAAATTCAAAATTGATTTTTATTTGTACTTGTTAATCAAAATAATTATAACAGAAAATTTTGAAAGTGATTTTTTTATGTTCAAAATTGGAAAATAAACACTTACCAAAGCTAAATCCGAGTGCCTTACTCTTCTGCTATATTCTTACTATTTATGAACAGTGATAAACCCTTTTATTTGTTTATGTATACTTTACATAATGACTTAAATATAAAATTATTGCAAAATTAGATATAATAAGCCAATCTTTAAATATTTAAAAACTAAATTCAATAGAAATTTAAAAAATTGAAAACTGGAGGTTGCATAAAAGATAATAGATTATAAAACGTTGCCAGACAGATTTTCTTAGATATAATAATTTTGCCTAAATTCTGCACTAATAAAATAGGGGAAAATATATAAACCCTATTTCTAGTGAGATCACACTAATAATTCTCAAATACCTATTTTGATTAAAAATATTTTATTATATTTATTGAAAAAGCTTATTAAATTAGTCCTCCCAAATCGTTAACTTAAAAGCATTGTAAGATTAAATAATGCTGAACAACATGCTATCCTACTCATTTAGAAGTTATTATAATCAAAGCAGCATTTGATTGCACTAATTATTTTGTAATCCATATTTGCATTAAATCTAATTCTAATTTTATCAACTAAAACTATTATTTTCAATTTTTAAAATGTTTTTTTCTTCTGAGGTGAAAATAAATTGTTTTATAAACCATCTATTCAATTACTATTTATATTCAAAAATTAAAAATAACTTTTTTTTCTTTCACAAAATTCTCTATTTGTTATTTATTAGTTATTTATTACATCCCTGAAAGCAACCATAAATAGGATCCTAACATTGACTGTGTATGGGTGGTTAAAAGACAGTAATTTTTTTGTGTATTTAGCAGCAATGTAGTTAATTGAGCAATAATCAATATATATCTAATGCATATTAATTAGTATAATCAATAGCCTAGTGACTGAGTTGTTGTTAATAAGATCCGACTCTATATAGCTGCAAAAATATTAGCTGGTGTCTAGTCTTAATATTATTTTTTTTTTTTAGAGAGATTGATTTAGCATTGTGAGATTAAAGCTTAAATAGTATTTTAAAAGCTAGAGTGTGAAAAAAATAAAAGAAGTTTTTCTTATACTGGGAAAAAGACTACTTTGCATATTATTAATGATACTGTTGATTGTTAGTGAGTGTGAATAAGTAATGTTAGTAAAAAGAGTATATAAGTAAGAAGAGAGGCGCAATCCATAAAAAAGTTTTCCAATACTACAACAGAGGACACATAATGAATCTACATTTGTGAAGTGTTACTTGTAGGAGAGAAAATAATTAGCAGTTATTTATGTTAATTAAGAAGTCTAGGTATTTGGATTTCAAGTTTCAATATCAACATTTTTATAATGTATTAATTACTTTATAACAAAAAAGTGTAAATATTATTTGATATTTTTTTATTATTTTTCAATTTCATATGTTTGCTAATAGCTATTTTATTTAGAAATAAATTATGCAAAAAAGTAGTGTGCTCACTTATGCAGATTATTATGAATTTAATAAAATTATTAATAGTTGGTATAGTGTTAATAGGATTAATAGAAATTACACTATTAACACTTGAGAAGAGACTAATTACTTTAATTATTTCATTAATGGCTCTCTGAAGATAAAAGATGGAAATGCCATGTATGAGAGACCATTGAATTTAATAAGTTTTGCATATTTCTTATGCTAAGAGCTACTATCTTTTATTCCAGATTAGTTTGGTAATAAAGGAGTATTTTTTTTTGAATGAAGAAATAAATTTAATAATGAATGAGAAATAAATAATTTTAGGAAAAATTTGTCTACTAATGATGCTTTTGCATATATCAAAACATATTCCTTGGATAATATGTTGATGATGCTTTCCATTAAAACAGTAGTCTGATTTTGAATAACAACTTTCATTACTTTGTAAGAGAGATGCATGGAGAAATCTAAAAAATTATGAGGAATAGAGGAAAGGTTGTAAATAATATTATTATCTATGAAAATATTCCAAATAGAAGATTTGTTTTTTATTAAATTGGATTGAGAAATTGTTAATATTGTTCTTAAGTGCAGTGTCAAATAAAGGAAGGAATTTTTTGAGGTGAAAAAAATAATTAAATCATGCATATAGGAGATGTGATTAATGATTTGTTTGATTATGGAAATATGTATTCCTGAATTTTTTTATATTTCTAAAAGAAGGGGGCTGATGTAAATTGTGAAGAGAAGAGAGCTAAGAGGGGAACCCTAGGGAATAGAATTATGTGGATGAAATGCAGAAATAATTTTCCATTGAATGTGATGCACATTTCTCTATTTATAAATAAATTTTCTAATACATAAAGGAATAGTATTGGTATATTATAATCTTGAAATAATTAGAGTAGATTAAGCATAGGATCTGAGTCAAACGCAGACCTTATATCCAATTTTCACAGTTAATGGGCCCAGTTTTTATATATTGCCTAATATGGTCTTCTATTATTTAAACAGAATAGGAGCTGATGATGTATCTGAAACTTTTTTTTTTTTGCAAACAAATTTTAATAATGAAAAGAGAAGTACTTATATTTTATCTTTAATAAATTGATTCAATTATTTAATAAGGAGTGAAGTTATGGTTATGGATCTAATATTTTACAAAGGGGGAAGGAATAATATATTTTAAGAAAGGGAACCATAGTAATAGGATAGACTTCTGGAATAATATAGATTTGTTTGGACAAAGATTAATTAAATTGTGAATTATTGAAATTATGGTATGGTTGAGGTGGTTAAGCAGGAATCTGGATATTGCATGAGATCCTGAATGAGTATTATCAGAACTGCTGTTTAACTTGAAAAAAATATCAGATTTAGTAATTCCATGATGCCCAACATAATGTTCAAATAAAAAAGGGAAAGTTTGGGATGGGAATGAATTTGAAATTTGAATTCAAAGTGATAGTATATATGAGAAAGCATGTTTTTTTTTCCTTTTATCACATTCAAGTCTTACAAAATCAATATTGGTATTGTTGATTTTGGTTTGTAACTAAGGATCTATTGTATATATTCTTTTGACAGGGAATTTGATATATATATATATAATTTTTAATGGATAGATAATTAGACAAGATTTGGTGTTTGTATTTTTGTTTGACAGTTACGATTAATGGAATTTAATGGAATAGAAATTGTTGAAGGGGAAATACTTTTTAGTTGAATGTGTAATTTAGTTGGGGATTTACTTTTTTCTAGTATAAAAATTTATGATAGGTTTTATGATTTTTATAAATGTGAATCATGATTCTACAGGGTTTAATTCCACATTGTTCAAATTTTTCATCAAGCATTGGTGGCCTAGTGATTAGCATAGATGCCTCCCAAACAGCTGGCCCAGGTTTGCTTCCCAGTCAATGCTTTGACATATAAAAAAATGTAAATTTCTCAAAGGACAATTTCTGGTGTCATGGATTTTAAAAGTAATCTAATAGTGTTGTTAAGTCTGAATACCACTTGACTTTGCAAATTTAACTCTATTTTAATGACCAGTGCTAGGTAGTCTGAAAAACTTTCAGATATTAATGTTAGGTTGATGAAAAAATGAAAGCCGGAGGAATAGAAAAGAAGACATATTAATGTAGTGAGTTTTTT
Organism: Epiperipatus broadwayi; assembly: GCA_028023455.1. Lineage (NCBI taxonomy): Eukaryota > Metazoa > Onychophora > Udeonychophora > Euonychophora > Peripatidae > Epiperipatus > Epiperipatus broadwayi. The sequence continues at coordinate 4,855,389 of JAQFVV010006197.1, forward strand.
TTGGTATAGAATGAATAAGAGAATATGGAAAAGGATCCTTCTGCAATCATGAGTCTGGTTTTAATCTGATGGAAATAGTTATTAAATATTGGCATGTTGAAATCACCAGCTAAAATTGTTAAGTGGGGATTAGTCAAAATAAGCAAATTTATCCATATTATTAATGTCAACATTAATTTAGTTTTGTTGTAAAGGTATACCATGATTGTGTTTATTGTGAGTGAAGTATGATAATATGTGTTACTATGCTCATATTGGCATCAAGATAGAAAATTTTAAACTGCTTAAATGGAGAATTGTGGTGTATAATTATTCCTATTCCAAAAGCAGCTACATCAATCTGTGATAACTTAAAGAATCCAAATTTATTAAGATATGTATATGGGTTAATTTTTGAATGTGATGAAAATTTTATTTTAGTGAAGAAAGTTATGTTATTTAGTTGAATTGTGTGAACCAATTTCTCAGGGCAAATGAGCATTGAGATTAGTTAATGACTCTTTTATTAATTTGTGTTATATTTTAATGCATTAAGAACAAGATTAGGAGTATTATGTATATATGTATTTTAAATTTTATATTATATTTAAATACTAAAATAATTGAATTTCTATTTTTTAATTTAATCATTTTGACAGCAAAAATAAACCACAGTAACTTAACTATTTTTGCTTGAAATATAGAATAAAAATGCTTTTGGGTTTTCCTAGTCAATTATGTTTTTATATTATTTTTCTAAATCTATTTTGATATTAATTTTGACATACCATAATAATATTTGGAGTGGGTGATTTTGTTTTTGGAAATAGCAGTAGAATGTGAAGATGTTTCCTTGCATGATTTATTGGATTCTAGTGTGATATTTGATTTTTCTTAATACTTTTTATATCAATTTCTGAGATGGAAGAGAGTTGTTCTTGAGATGTGATGCTCTTGCTGCTATCAAATTTTTGTTGAATTCCTATTTTTGCTATATTTGTTAAATGGTGTGTAATAATGATTCACAATCATGATTATTATGCAAGTTATTTTCCTCTAGTATTAATTGTGTTATTTTTAGAATGCTTTTTTACAGTTTTTTATTTATTTATTTTTTATTATTTTTTTCCACCTCTTAGGAATTTACCCCCTTCTTCATCTATACTAGAAATATCATCACTTTGTATGTTATTTCTTGGATATTTCACATCTGATTCAATTGTAGATATATCCCTTTGAATAACAAAATTGATGAAATTATTTTTTATTTGTATGTCTATTAATGTTATTATCTCAGCTGATATGGTCCTAATTCAAAAGTGGATTATTATTTGGAATAATATTGTATCTGAGGTCAGTTGTAACTTTTTTTTATTGTGTATTCTTTGAACATTGATGGATTTTTGCATTTTTGAAATCACATTTTAAACAAATACAATTTAGGTATGTTTTGATGAGGTATTACCTGGATTTACAAAAACAAACATTGTGGCAGAATGCCTTTAAATGTGATGATATGATCTAGCCATGAAGTGTAATGTAAATATATCATATGGTTGAATATTTTTATTCATTACGGCTTCAAATATAACTAATTGTTTTAGGACAGGGACTGTGGCTCTTTTTTCAAAAAGATAGTTAAAGTTATTGATTTTTCCATAATTAATAAGTAAATTTTGTAAATCATGACTTGTAAAATTTACATGGCAATATGCTCACCTAGTTTTATTTTTTTGTTTCTATTTATATTGCAAATAAATTTGTTATTTAAGAAATGGATATTCTTTTGGAAAATTTATTTCTGTGCGGTATTGTTAAACTTTAAAACTAAATAGCGATTGTTAAAATATCTAAAATTTTATAAAACAATTCCCACAAATATTTTTCTGTTATATATTGATAAAATTCCTTTGTTGGGAATTTCATTAATGTGATATATGTCCGTCTTCGCTGCTGATATTAACGTTTTATCATTTTTGAATTTTTGAAACGATTTTAATAGTGTAATTCGCACCGATTCATTGAATTCTCATTGACTAATATAAAATTGTCTTCATTAAAATTACCTTTTCTATTAATATTTTGTTTTGGAATGCACAAAGTATCATTTTCAAAATTGTAAATTTCTGAAATGTTTTCTTTTGTAATATTGCTTCTTTTTGCTTCGTTTTCATTATGAGAATTAACATATTTAGGTTTTATTATGCATAAAATTATTGCCTTCAGTTTCAGTATTAGAGAATTTGTCTCCATAGTATTTTTCAAAATATTTTTATTATTACTATTTTATTTGCTTTGACTTTTGAAAGTAGGCATACATTGATGGTATGCATAAGGCCAGAAAATTCTAGCTTAATAATGTAATAGACTTTTAAAAAAAGCTTTACTTTGAACCTATCTGATATAGTAATTTTAATTTTATCTGAGAATATCTGCAACTCTCTACATGAGATAATCTTCTTAAGATGATACACACAGTGTAATATGTTTTCATAATTGAGAGTAAAAATACATTGTCCTGAAACAAAAAAGATTACATCACGTTAATTTATAAATAATATTAACTGTTCTAAATCTAAATTTATCTTATAAATGGCATTCTATGATGATTATTAGTTTTCCTATTGTGCAGAGCTATTATTCAATGTCAAAGTTTTCATCTAGGTTATTTCTGCATTGATTTCATTATGGCTTTGAAATCTTGTATGTTGTTGTTTTAAGAATAGAACATACTTTTCAATTGTCTTGCATTGGTGGTCGAGAAGTCAGCGCGACTGCCTTGCACTTGCAGGCAGTTACCCGGGTTGCGGGTTCGCGTCCCGGCCGATGCTATGACACTTAAAAAAAACAACAACATATTTTTCAATTAGCTGCTCTTTATTAAAGTTTTAAAAATTATCTTTTTATCTTTGTAAATATTTTTATATTCTAATAATTTACTTTATATTAGTAAAATTTACACACAGTAAAATTTTACTCTAAAAACAAACGAATATAATTTCTATAACCAAATGAATAAATAAATCAATATATCTCTCTATGCTGGTGGCTTATCAGTAAAAAAAAAAATAATAATAGTTAGAGTGATAAAATTCAATACTTAAAAAAAGTAGGTGGAAAAATGGCTGCACAGTCTTATATAATTTTTCAATACTTTAGAAGTTAATTCCAAAAGTTAAAATGTCTTCAATGAAATTTGATAAACATTATAACTTCTTTTATTTTCAATATTACAAAAGATCTAAATTGTAAAGGCATTCCTCAACATGTAAACAAAACCCCACACATATTAAAACACGATATCTTTATATTTCTATAGACTAAACTAAAGATTTAAAAATAATAGCCTTAAGTCATTTATAACATTAATAAAATATGTTAGCTACATCAAATTGTTTTTTTTTTTTTTTTTTATTAAGGCATGATTTAAATTAGGATTAATTACTTACTGGTGAGCATTAATTATAACCAAAAAAAAAAGATATCAAATAAAATGAACTTGTTTTAATATTAAAATTACTATGTATAAATTATTTATAACATTTTTTATAATTTTATATATTAATTCAAATATTGTCAATGCAAGATGTTAGGTACCTTCAGTATTTGTTCGTGTTAGCTATGTTTAATGTTAACCAAAAGTAACTCTATTTCTTGTATCACTAGATAATTCATGACAATCGTAAATAGCAGTTCTCCACATCTACAACATTTGATTCCCAAGCTATTTTACGATACTAAAATTTACATTCCAAGCTATATCAAATAAATGTGCGCATTAAAACATATATATATTGTAACCTACACATCCAACACCGCTCATATACATTACATGAACGAAATGCCCAGGCGCCAGTTCTATTAATGAATAGAACAATATAACAAAATATATAATATAAAATTATTACAGAGACTCTATATTTAAGTTTATGTTCAGCTCAGCTCAGTGGGAGGCTATAGGCAGTTCATAAGATATATGATAGTAAATGATTAAAAGAAGAAATATTATAAAACATTTAATATAAGGTAAATTCCTTTGTTAATTAATTGTATGATAAAGAATCATAATGTTTATTTGATACAGTCTATTAAAATATACTTTAAACTTAATTTCTTCCTTCATACAAGTATAACATATATCAACTTGCTATAATTATATTCTTAAACAATTCTGTGACTTGGCATATCATAATCTAAACATCTATTCTAATGCCAATCAAGAAATAAACCATAAGATAAGATCTCAGGGAATTTAACAAACACAGTTGAATTAAATAAACTATATTGCCCATAAGTTATAATTCTAAAGTATGAGAAAAATATAATGAAACTAATTGACTAAAATATTTTACTGTGTTTCAATAATAAGATAATGACAGAGATAGGGTATTTTAATCTCATATCATCATCTCACAAATATACTGACTTGGCAACCTTTCTAATACGTTTATCAAGTGGCAAATACTCTTTATAATGTTTGGATTAAGAAAAACAATATTGTCAGACACTAGCAAATTTAATATTATAACTCTAAAATAATATATCTGTTTTATAATAGATTTATGAAATGTGGAAATGGAAAACACGAATGTACACAAGAATAACTCAAGACACTGATTTTAAGATTTTAAATAACTAAAACAAATCATTTATTACAATAAACAAAATAAATTTGGTTTAACATAATATTTTCAAATGGGCTCTTTGTTTTACAGACTTTTAAATTATTAAATAAATTTTTAGCATCAGTTTGGGATTATCCCTACCATCTAAACAAATTAATAATAAAACTTAAATATCCTGACTTTGAACACATACTTTGCTTACATGTTTCATCTATATGACAATATATAAATGACATATTATATTATTAGCACAAAAAAAAAAATACTTTGAGAGGATATTACTCTTGATTAACAAAATAAATCAAATCATTTATATTTGGCTTTCAGCAAAGCAACTTTCTATAATTGACTAATAATCACTTTCAATTACGTATATCTTTCATTCATAGCAACAAAATCATATTTATTCTGATGATTTGATGATTTGTAACATTTATTTAAATAAATACACTGTATTTTAAAATATTTATTTCCCGTTTTAATCTTAATACTTTATACTTCTAGTAAATAAATGTAGTATATTTCAAAAGCATTTATGTCTCATTTTAATTTCAATAATTCTATACTTTATATACGCGATATTATTTATATTACGCATGTGTGTGTACGTTCTAGCAGCAATAATGTACAACAATCTTTTCTATAAACTCTCCATTCATTAAGAAAATATCATACAATTATTTTATTTCGAACAATGTTGTAATTCATCAATAAAATATGACAATAATATTACATCAATAGTTAATCTAACAATTTATCTAGTCACATATTAATTAACACAAAGCTATATTTTCATGACTTTACATACTATACGTTATAAAGGGAATCTACATGAGGAGCAGATAACTCTTACCGAACACTTCTACAATAATTCATTACCAAGAATCCAAGAAAAACGTCACATAACTTCCTAAACATCATTTAATCATATTTCAACAATAACTCCTCTACTTCTAAATACATTATTGGTGGGGATTTTAATTCCTCGTCACCAGGGCCCTAAGAACATCACTTTAAAAAAATATCATCAATCATACGCATATAAGATAAACAAGGCTCTACTCATGGAAAATTATTAACATATACTAAATAAGCAAGATCGTTTATTCCTGCAGACATTATAACAGCAATCAAATTTCTTTCTATTCTCATAGCTTATCTAAATATCGAACATCATAAATACACGCTGGCAGATAAATACATACAGATAATATATCAATCCGTTCAACTCAGAAGAATATGACAACGTACGAAATTTATGCATAAAATATTCACAAACTGAATTCTATCAAACAAATATCATAATTCTGCAAAACAAACACACACCCGCGAACAAAAAGTATATATAACATTAACTCTAAATTACACAGCAGGTAATACGATAATTAAATATTGCATTAAGGCATAATTTTTAATTTAATAAACTTTAGGTTACTTTTTTAAAATTTAACGGTTCTAATTATTACAAGGAACTCTTTTTATATCTAACAAATTATTTCTATTATAAGTTTGTTGATTTAAACAAAGAACAAAATTTTCACTTTGAGATAATAAAGTATACAAAATAAATGTAAACCTCTCTAATAATATATTTAAAAAAATATTTCTTTCATCCTCATAAGGAAACAATAAGACCTATTTGAACACAATCAATTTTTACAGGCGTATTCCTCATTTGAGTTTGAGTACGCTCCGGAGACGATCTTGAAAATCAAAATAACACAGATTATAAATGAACATAATAATAAATAAAACCTATCTACCTATCATATACATTAGTTATGACAAGCAATACAAAAAGAAATAAAAGACACAAAAGTTATTAGTTTTGTAACTTAAAATAAAAGTTCATTTGCAAAGCTCTGCTCCGGGTTTATGCAATAATATGGGACACATTCCAAACCGAATTTTAAACTAAAATAAACTTTTGCAGTATAACTTTAAAAAAATATAAGCTACCAAATCACACGCACACGCAAGCAGTTAATTTCTCCCTATTATACTGAAAATATAAGACATTTTCCATGCAGTTCTGGATTAAATATGCGATTATCCTTAGTATTTTTCTGAATAGCATTTAATAATACTTTAAATTGTCCTTAGTAATTCCATAATTAATAATGCTTTGTTTCTTATTCCGTCCTTATTGAAGAGAACAAAAATTACCAGCATTTCTGTCATACTATTCAATTTAAACAGAAGTAGCTTACATTTTATTTCCTTAATTTAAAAATGCGCATTAGTTCCAAAAATATCAAATAAATGAATACTGTTATCTCCTTACGATGAACTTAAACATAATATGATCTATCAAAATAGACATATCCTTAGGTCTATGTATAATCTTCACAAAAACATAACACGAAAAATAGTGAGAAATTAGAATATATTTCGTGGTATAGTTCTGCATGCGTTTCCATATATCAAAAAAAAAAAAAAAACGTTGCTTAATGATACAACAATAATATTTATGTAAACCATTCTTATTTAAAATGGCAATTAAGTGAAATAATGTAGACTGCATGTTATTAACATACATTTTTAAAAGAGTAATAGTTATAAAGGGATTAATTCAGAAATGTTTAAACCGAAGAGAATAAGTTAAACCGACTTACCTTTTTTTTAAAAAAACTTTAGAATTGCATGTTTAATTAATTTTTTTTTTTCATAATAAAGTTCTTAAGGTCCTTTGGAAGTTTTACTCTAAAGTCTTTTCAAAGTCAATTTGACTTCAGTAACTGGCTTTTATTTTTACAATACATGAACCACTGTTTACTGTCTACAATTACATTATAAAAAGCAAATTTTACACACCAGAGATCTTTGTTAAAAGCCCCCTCTTTTGCAAAGTTCATTTGCCTTTTTAGGTTACTCCCATGCATCTTGCTAACTAACTAATTACATATGCAAAAACAAATCTTTTCAAAAAAAAAAAAAACATCATTTTGATTTTTAAAACTAAATGAAGACAAGAAAAAAAAATACAAATAATAAAATAAATAGCTTTTATAAACTTGAAAGAAAAATGAATATTAATTAACTATTAAATAAAAATGACTAATAATTTATTTAATTTGTCAAATAATTTATTGATTCAACTATCTATTAATCATTGGAAAGAAATATATATTTGTTAAATTATTTAAGATAATTACTCTCATTTAAATGTTTTTATTGTGAATGTACTATTGTTTGCTGTTATTAAAGATGAAAATGAAATGAAACATAATGCAGAGTCATACATGCATTCACATGCACTGCAATCTAAATATTAAACTATCTTAACTAAATATAATTGAAACTTCTATTTACTGTTGACAAAAGGATAAGAATTAATGAAAAATGATTTTGAAACCATTCAAATAATATTATACTAACACAGGATAACTTTACATCTTTCCAACAAAATGTATCAATTCCATTAATAAACAACCCCCCTTCCTTACATTAAATACCTCATTAACCACAATAATACTAATAAATACTTCTAAAGTGGTCAATAAACTGCATAAGCAATCCATATTTAAGCTTTAAACAATCTCCAGCAAAAAAAAATTAAAATTCTAAGGCTATTTCATTTTTTTTTAGTATAATATAACTATTTATTTAAGATACAAAGTATCTCAAACCCTTGTGCCCATTCAGATGGCCACAATATATATATATATATGTGTGTGTGTGTGTGTGTGTGTGTACTGCAAGTATTATAAATATAGTGACAATTTTTATGCTTCTATCTAGATAAACTTTAGTTATCATGTAATTAAACAACAGCTAATTAAAAATAGCAATTGCAAGCTGAAATCATACCATCTCCTAATAGCACTTTAGTCTGACTTATCTTTAAATCATTTGTGAAGCTACTTTTAGCTTAGTACTCTAGACATCATAAAAGTTCTAAGTTGTATATACATACTCTCATCTAGCCAAATATAGAGAAAAGCATTCTGTTTCCCAAAATAAGGTTCCTGAAGAAAAAGCATTATTCACCTGCTGGGTGATAAGGGTTTGAGTTTTTTCTTTGTTTGTTTTATTTTTTAAGAATTATATGGTAATCATTTACAGATCAATAGTTGAATGACTAGATGTGTTCACTTTTGGATGATTGTTTACAATTTTAAAGAACATTTAAGTTTCAACTAATGTGATTCAATTCTCAAATGAATGCAATAATCGCTTCAACATGAGACTACTCATATAAATATAATATAAAAGCTGCCATCATTTTATATATTCTTTACACGAATTATTAAATTGTAAGTGTAATGTTTTTAGAAGGTCACCAAACCTTTAATAGTTAGAATTAGTGGTTACTTATAAAATTATTTTTGTTAGTTTGGCAAGTAAAACAATTATATTTTGCTGAATTAAATATATTTTATCATTGGATAGGATTGACGTAAACTATGTGAGGTACTAATCTTGATTAATTTTAATAGAGACAATTTGATTGTACAGCAATTTCTTCTGTTCATATATTCTTTTACTATGAAATTATTGTGACACTAATGTTGTATAAAGACTCATACTTTTATGAACAATGTTTATTCATTATTGATATTTTTTCCTTGTTTTATATCATCTTTACATTTTTGTTTAATTAGATAGAATTATTACCAAATTCACCACTTCCTTTATTTTTATATTTTTATTTTGTATTGTATATTTTATTTTATATTACATGGATTATTTTATTTTGGTTTGATTATATTTATTTCCATTTTATTATGTTTTGTTATATTTTATGTTGTTTTTTATTTTATATTTTTTTTATTAATTTTATTGTTTATGTTTTTATGGTATTATTTATGTATTTTACTGTGTTCATTATATCATAGCTCTGAAGAAGACTGCAGGACAATCAAAACATAAGATTGTGTTTTTTGCTAAAAAGTGTTCAAAGTAGAATGAGTAAATTGCATTTAGATGAAATTACAAACCATATAATATAAAAAAATATTTTTCTATCTTTTAATTATAGATTTACTACTAAAATAACTTTGTTATGTAGTTTGTCACTGAGACAGAGTGGTTGTATTGAGGAGCTAAAATTTATTGAACTGAAACATAAACTTGACTCTAATGATCAACTTCATACAACCTTCTGAATGATTAACAGTTAGTTTATTACTTAATTAATTAATGAAATGATTTACTGTTATTTTACAAATATTTGCACAATTCAAATCTTTATAGTTTAATGCTTCTTTTTTTCAGTTTTCTTCATTATCAAATGTCACATGATTCCAGAGTTTGTAAATCATATGATTACTTTGTTATTTATTTGTAACATTAAAATATCAATAATTATGTAATTCCAATAGTTTTAAACTTTTCTCAAAAATGTAATTTAATATAAGCAATACATACAATGCTTATACTAAGAAAATTTTGTTTAATACTTTAAAATAAAGATGTTAAATACATCAATATGAATATGACTACCAATTAGTCGAAAACATGCTCATCACAATATGTTGGTGTATTTAATATTTTTATTTTAAAGTATTAAACAAACTTTTCTTAGTTACTTGCTGTATATATTATTTATATTGAATACCAGTTACTATAGTTATTGTATTTAGTTAAAGGAATATAATACTTTTTTATGAAGGCACATTTGTCATCTAAGGTAAAACAGCATTCATGTAGCATGTTTGGTTGTCGTAGATACTTGTTTACTATTACCCTTGCTAGCCTCAATGTATTCAAACATCCCTCTTTCAAGCTGTACATAATTATATTCAAATTAGCTCTGAAAGGTTTAGAAATATTAAGATAGTTATATATATATTTTAATTTTTAATCTTATAATCACTTGAATATTTTCAATTTGAATAATGTCTTCCAGAAATGGAACAAAGATATATACAGGAGTTATTTTTCAATTTTGTAATTTTTTAAAGCACAACTACCTTATTTTTCTGAAAGATGCACATAACTGATAATAAAACGGTTAATTTTATTTCTATTATTTTCTTTTGTTCTCTTTTTTAGCTCTTAAGCCTTTAGCATATTTACGAGCTGTTAATAAATTATAAATTTACGATACAGCAATCAGGAAATGAAGTTACTATCTTCATTAACGACCTAAAAAATTATTCTAAAAAAAAATGCTGAAAATAAATAATTTCTTTAAAATTCCTTCCTGTAATATATTAGCAATAAATATTAATTCAGTATATATAGAAAGGAAGGAAATGAAAATAATGCAATTTATAGATGTTTGAATTTAATAGTTTAAGATATAAACTATGGTAAATTTTGATGTACTTCATATTTATATATTTAAACATGTAAATTTTAGACTGTAGTTTAAATACGTAAATATTAACTATTTTAAACGATAATTTTTCATCATATATACATATATCAGTCATCATCATCATTTTCAACCCTATTGATCTAATGCGGAAATTATATTTGTGATCACTATCTCTAATTTATAACTTTGTTGCTCCCTATCGCTATCAAAAATGTTATTATCTAATCCATATCATTTGTGATCTCTTTTTTAGATCTCTTACAATCTTTTGGGAACCAATTTAAAATGTCGATTGTCCATGTATTTTTATTTTTCTAATGATATGTTCATCCCAGTTCACTTTCTGCAACTTAATTTTTCTCATAATCAGTCATATGCTCTTTTTGTACTGTCCAGTATATATATATATCTTGATCTTACTGAATTGTACAATATCTTATTTCTCTTTAATTAAATGTTTTAATCTAATATCCTTAAGTCATTAAACACTTATAAAGCACAAACATATAGGTTTTGTTTGTTTGTTTTTAATATGGAGTTATATTTACCAAAACAGTCTCTCCAAGTTTTTTTTTTTTTTTTTAAAATAGTTTCATTAATTATATTTCTTTTTCTTTAATATTCATCTTTAGTGCCAGTTTTTTTTCTTTATTGTATAGCTTTTGTAACACTTGTTGATGCTTAAAGGTATTATTTACAAAAATAAAAAACAAACAAAAACTTGAATATTCTCATCTTTTTTAATTCTTTAAATTCTCATTTTCATATAGTAAATATTTTCTGTAAACGTGCTGTAAAAAGTAGTTAGATTAATCATTCTCTTATAAATCCTTATCAATATTAATTTTCTTAGTGTTAAGCTTGTGGTTAAGACCTGTAGAGATCCCTACCTTCGCATTTTCAAGCGCTCATGCTTAACGGTTTATTGCCTTAGTAAATATTAGTGTTATTATGTAATCTAATTGTTTTATTTTGATAAATGCTTTTTAGAATTTGGCAATAATATGGCTCTACATTTGTTGTTTCACTGTTTTGTCACCAAAAGAAATTATGTGGAATAAAATTTTGTTTCATAGTCTACAAATCTAATGCTAAGTAATATGTTACATTTATTTGTTTTTTTCTTCTATTTCTCTTAGTTTAGAATGTGATTCACTATGCTATAATCACTTAAGAATTTCACTTGTGATTTTAAAGATGGCTTAAAGCCAATGTTTTTTGCTTACAATTTGTAATAATTTTGATAAAAATCTTAAATAAAAAATAAGCAAACGATTGATAAATCTATAATTTGTAATATTTTTTTTTTTACCTTTATTAAAAATCTTTCCCAATATTACATTGTTTTAGTTATTTGAAATATTTTTATTATTTAGATATTTGGTAGGTAGTCTTGCCAACAATTTCTCTAATTTGTCACCTGTTTTTATAATTGATTACATCTACAAATATTCCATTCTTTATAGATGTAATGAGTGTCTTACTTGTTTATTAAAAATGTCAAGAATTTCATAAAACTGGTTCATTAAGTGTAAGTCTAGTTTGTTTTCTTTTTTATTAATTACTAATAATCTTCAAATAGTTTATTGCTTGGGAGTTTCTAAGAAGGTGAAGCCCAGAAATGACAAACCTAAGGATTGGGTGTCAAAAATTAAACGTCATTTGTCATTCTGGCTCTACATTTAAACCACATAGGAGAACCTATTAATTATTATATAATTCTTTGTAGAATTTAGTGACTTTCTTATATAATGTTTTTTTTTTAAAAATAATAATGCCAATTTTTTTCTCCAAAACTGAAGTTTTTGTTTGTATTTTCTTGTCCTTTTGCAATTTTTTTTTTAATATCTGCATCCGTTGTTAAATATAATTATTTTATAAAATTCTAGATTTTCACTTCTTTCAATATTTATTTATTTATTACCTTGTTTCAATTGAAAGTTTCCTAATAAATTATTATGAGTCCCTCCCCTTGTGTGCCTTGTCGGAGTAATTGTTTTTAATAAAATATATGTTTATTAATTATGGTTCAAATCAGATCGATACTGTCTCCTTTCACAGTTTTTAGATCTATGGCTTTATATAGGACTTTTCTTACAGTGCAGAAATTGCTGATCATATTGTATATTAAATGTAGTCTTGAAATACATATTTTCTTCTAGGTAAAATAAATCAAATGTTTATACTATATATGTATTTTAAAAAAAAAATTACTGATGCTATGGTTGGTTCTGCATCCACATCCAGATTTATTCATAGCACTATGTCTTTTGTTTTCAAATTCTAGTATTAACATGATAATTTTAAAATATCGTTTTGTCTGATAAAAAGCTTTCTATAAAATTTATTTGAACTCTTCCTTTTTCCTCGGAATGAGAATTTCTTGAGTCGTAAATTAAGTTATACGCATCTACGATTTGCATTTAAGATGTATAATTAATTTTATTATTTTGTCTGATATATTATCCACATAATATTGTTTTTCTGTAATTTATTTATAATAAATTCCATTTATATATATATATGACTGTGTAAGACCCATTCTATATAAATGTTTGTGTAATAAATTATATATCCACTTTTAAATCAATTCTCTCTTCTTCTTTTTTTTTTACTTTGCAAAGTCTGACAATGTCACATTTAATATTAGATAGTTTTTCAATTCATACTTTATCTTGAAAGAGATTTACAATTTGTAGATAGACAAATAAAAGTTCATCGTTAGATTTGTTAGTTATTGCCTCTTCAGATATTTTTCCAGATTAGATATATTGAACTAATTTTTGTTTATTTTAAATGGAAATACATAAAATAGAAAACCAAACTAATATCTCATTTTGAAACTATAAAACATCCAAAAACGAAAATCATTGTGATGTTGGATCTTTAATGCAAAGATAAAAGCCATAAAATTTATTGTGATAATAAGTGAATGTTAATGAACATTCCTTTTATATTATTTTATCATGATGACAGTCTAACAATAATATCTGAAATAATAGAAACATATGGAATGGGCATTAATAATTTTCCAGCTTTAAAATTCTGAAAGAAATCAAAGAATCTCTTTTCAGTCTGTAAGTTAATATATCTCATTTTAAAAATCTGGTGAATATATATATATACTTTCAATGAGTTTAATTGTTCCTAATGCTGTATACTATGCATTATTATTTTTATTGTTTATTATATTTATTTTTTTATTTTGAAATCTATACTATGAATTTTTGTCTTTTTCCAACAATGTTTCATAAAAATGACTTCTTTTTACTATCTTAGTTCCAGTTTGTCTGGCTTTCTAGTATTTATTTTATTTACTTTGTTAAAGTCTTCTTATTAGTAATCTATATTTGGATGAAGCTATGTAAAATGATATAATTTCACTTGACACAATTAGATACAATATTAAACAAGTGAAGAACTCAGTTATAAACTATCCCAACATATTATATTAAATAATTTATGAATGACTAATGCCTTCTTCACTGTGTGACTATACAAGCGAATGAGAATTAAAAACATTATTGTGTTTTATTTTATATTCATAGCTTTATAATTAACTAAAAAGGTAAAATATAGTTGCTAGAGGGTTACATTATATCCTAAGATCTAGATGCAGTGCCCTCAGATACAAAGTTCCTCACTGATGAAAGCCACAACTACAAACTAGTCTGGGAATATTGGATCAGTAGGCACCAGATAAAGATTTTGTGAAAAACCTTCTTGCATCTGTTGATTACGTTAGTTTGCACTGCATGGCGCACTGTAAGGATAGTTTTGCCGCTTTTTTGTCTCCTAATTTATGTGAATGGCATTTCTCCAAAATGATCCCTCAATTGACAGTCTTCTGGGGGAAGCAGTTAAATGTTATTTAAATGATGTAAAATAATAGCTGTAGTTAAACAGTGAACATATATATATATAATTTTATTAAATAAAATTGTTTGCATGTGAAATTAATTTATAATTTAATCAATCTTTTCAGCAGTAAATTATTCAATAAAGTCACTAGACAATTGAAGCTCTAATTTTATGGAGAAGCTGTAGAAATAATGTAAATTATTTAATTTTCAAAATGTTACTTTTAAGTTACACACGTTATTAGATTTAAGAAAGGCACAATAAAACTCAATCAATAAATGCTTTCATTTATTCATAAAACATGCTTTTTAAAATATTCTTATAAACTTGAAATATTTATTATTTATTTTAAAGAAGAAAAATACTGTGAGTTAAAAAAAAAACGTATCTTGGGATTTTAAAAAAGTAAATAAAAATATACAGTCAAAACTAATTTAGTAAAATACCCTTGAAACATTATATTAAAAAAAAAAAGATGGAGTTAAGTCAGAATGATTCATTAATAAAAGGATTGATTAGCAGTATAGGAAATACAGCAATGTCTTTAGTTTATATTTTGTCAGTAATTAATATCAGTAGTACATCTAGATAAAATTATGCCGTGCATTTGGTTACCGTATTTTCTTGCTATGTACACATCTATGATTCAAATAATCTGATAATTCTTTTTTCCAAGTAAAAAGCTTATATTCAATCTAATTAGTCATCTAATATCACTAGGTAAGTGGAATGGGAGAGGAGCATGAATGCTCTGATTATAAAAATTAAAATATATAGTATAATATGATGTAGCTTAAAGTACTTCAGGTAGAAATGTTATATTTCTGTGAATGCTAGGTTCAAATTGCTTTTACCTTTTAATTCCTTCTTCATACTTGGTACTCAGTTATTTACTTAGGCAGGGATAATTCTCATTTGTTGACTTAATTTTATCCTATCTATTTTCAGTTGTAGATTGAGATCTTGAAAGATGATGGTTCATGGATTTAAATTTAATCTGTCATTTTCTGATGCTTTATTATCACTCCTATATTTTCAATTATTTCACTATCATTTTGATACTCTAGTGCCATATAATCTCCAATTATTTTTCTTCACTGAGCTATGTTACTAACAGAATAGTGAATTCAGGAGTTAAAAAATTATTGGATTGAAACACAATTTATCATTGATTAATTTGTATTTTTTTCTTGCTCACATTTAAAATTTATAAGTGATGTAATTTAGATGTCTTTATCAAATACATATTGGATATAAGTTAAGAATAATTATTGAGCATTTTGATATATATTATTCTTGTATCAGAAGTGATGTATCTAGTTTATAACTGGAATCACTGAAATATATAGATAATGATATTGTATTAGACTTATACAAGATAGGAAAAGTTTATAATATTTGAAAGTTCTATATATTGTGTTAAATAACATAATAAGTATAAATAAGGGTTGTTTAGATGATGTAATACAAAACTGTGCTTTCTATTGAAGAAAGAATTAAATGAAACTAGTGTTCAGCCTGATATTAACAATTCATATCTTTTATTATGCTTCTTAAGTAGACTGATGCTAGGTATGTTGTTGCAGATAATTGAGATTATATAATAATAATTTAAATAACTGAGATTGCATAATATCAGGGTAGTCAAAACAGCTGTTAATAAAATGTTAACCTGTATTTCTTACTCTTTCACATTTATAACATAATAAGTGGTATAACCCTCTGAAAAAAATGTACTTATATTTTGTAAAGCTATAAAAAAATTTATAATATAAATTATATTTGAGTCATAATTAAATATCTCCATCTTTATTTATTATCAAATAATACTGATTTTTTTTTTATAAATGTAATAAAAAAAAGTAAACTGTATAAAACATTAATTATATTAGACATTTCATAATCTTTATTCTTTTTGAAAGAATAAAAATGATTATTTAAATAACTTACTGTAAAATTTATTGTAGCAAATGCATAACATGGCATTCATGTATTTTATTCAGAATGCATTTTAAGTTAAGTATTGCATAACTTCAGTTTTCAATTACGCATTGATTCATTGACATATGTAATGGATACTAGATAACAGTCAAAAGATTATGGTTGTGTAAATCAGCGTTTCTCAACCTTTGGGTCATGACGAATATTGAGTAAATTTTTAATGGGTCATGAATATGCATCAAGAAATAAAAACATAAATATCTGATAGCAAAAATCTTTTTACATTTTAAGAAAATATTAGTATCAATAAAAAAAAGTAAGTAATACTATCTATGCTTTGTGTAGTTTTCTCAAATTCAATTGTAAATTTGAACTTGAATAATCATAATGTTAAATTTCGCTATTATTTTCAAAATGTAATTGTTCAAAAAATTGCAACCAAAAAATGCAATTAAAATTAATGCCGCCAAAGCATCAAAGTAGACTATTTTTTAAATTTTTCATAATAACTTAAATAAAATTCTATACAATGTGACAGTCAGATGATGTATGTTGGCTTAACCCAGTTCGAATACTAGGCGAAGGTACCTCGGGGCCACTCATACGCGAGATATTAAATCAAGAATACTATGACCTCTGCCCATTCGCCTATTCTCGAGGCCTGATCACGAACAAACAACACTATCTGAGCCATGCATAAATTATTTTTCAACCGGCCAAGCTTAGCACAGCGGTAGAGACATGGACTGGAAACACATAAAGAGCTAAATAGTTAAATGTGCAATAAAAGTACTAAGAAACATGTGTTTTGCGTGCCTGGATCATTGAAAAGTAAAATAAAGCATTTAAAACAGAATTTAGCAAAAGTCAAGCTTGTTAGTTAAATAATAGATATTTAATTAATGACTTTAAAATAGGAATAATGATTTAATGGCCTCCGCTATTCCCCTAAATTAATGAAACAAACTAATTAGACAATAAAAACAGATTAATAGGTTTGCGGTCTAAATCTTTTCTTCCCAATTTTATTAAAAATTGTCAACTCGATCTTCTCGATAAAGTACGATAAAAAAAGAATCTTTCGCAAAGCATTTCTAATTGCTTTGCGCTACAAACAGTTTTTAAAAATTATTTAAAACGTATATAGTTAAATCAGATATACATAAAGCTAATGGCGGACAAAAGAGGCGTTATCATAGAGATCAAGTTGGCACACAAAAGAAAATGACTCGTATTTAATTAACAAACATAAATAAAATTGGAAAGAGATTTTAAATGAACAAAAATTAACTATTAAACTTAACTGCAATGGAATATTAAATATTTACACAGGTTAGTAAGGAAGAATAGCGAAGGGAAAAAGGTTAAATATAGATAGATGATCACACAATATATATAATTAAGACTCGTCTAATAAAAATGGTTACATAACAAATACATATAATTCAATGAAGCAAATAAAAAAATACGAACAAAAGGTAGCATAAGAAATAGTTCAATAGAGGAGATACGATTACCGTCCTTTTTTCCTTGGTCATGTTCCCTACGGCGTTCGTGGCTTGATCCGACCGTCGACAGGTATTTGTCCGGACAATAAAAAAAATGTAGTATGGTTTCACGAAAAGTTCTCCAGACATGGCACAGAGTTCAGATGACTATTGAGTGGATACTATGGCATTTTGGATGGTATTCAGGAATCTCGGCGATAGGCAAAGCTATTTATTTGCCTAGCCGAGCATATTCATTTCCTTCAAAATACTATGGCTTTTAACTGGAGCATGTTCAAACTTCTCCATTATTTGAAAACGACAGCTGTATAACTTTTTCGGAGCACAAGCTAAATGTGAAGCAAATCGGAGAGAGTTCTCCAAAAAGAAATATGAAGGCACTCTCAAGAAAACTTGGAATAACCAGCAAGAAAACTCTGAATGAATCCTTCAAAAGCAAAATCTGAATCAACGGAATCCTTCGAAAGGAAAATCTGAATAATCTGAATCCTTCAAAGGGAAAATCTGAATACTGAATCCTTCCAAAGGAAAAATCTGAATAATCTGACTCCTTCAAAAAGAAAAATCTGAATAATAATCATCTAGTCTTTTGTTCTCACTTCTATTTATACCCTCTCTGTCAGCTACCTTCTATTGTTTGTATGATCTGAGATCTTGATAAGCCTCCCCATGCTCCTTTGTTTCAAAGCAACATTCTCTAAAAATAACTTTTACTTTTTTATTTTAAATTTCTTTCTTTAAACTTTGGATTTTATTAATTAAAAAAGAAAGAGAAGGCCATCTTTAATTTGCCTTGAATGGGCTTAACTAATTAAAAATATGCATTCTTTTAGAAAATGTTGGCGGGCTTATCTCAAAATCAAATCATACTAAATATTTGAACAAGATTTAAAAGTAAAAAATACATTATTTCTTTTAATAATATAAGCATTTGATTTCAGCAGAATTTTGCATTAACTCATATATATATATATATGCTTGACGTATATATATGTTTGACTAAAAGGTTTTCACAAGTAATATTTTTACCAGCAATTTAATTTTACAACGGAATTTATTTAAAAGCAAATACAAATTTAATAAACGTAATTAATTTTAGCTGTAATGCAAAACCCTGCTGATATTGGACTATAAACTTAATTTAGGTTTACAATATTAATCAAGTTTATAGGAATATGTGAAGCATGGATTGGACTTCAGATCCATTGCTTCAATAATTTATTTTTGTAATTTTTGCTTGTATTTAAATAAAACTTTATTTGAAAAGAAAACACTTTTTTTTTTTTTTGGTAATTAGCAAAATGTGTTAAGCTTTTAAATTAAAAATATGAAGTTTAACTTTAACTCAACTTTTAACTTAAAAATTATTTGTTCATTATAAATATTATCAAATTGATCCGAATATATACATATATACTGTAGTAATATCTCTTTTGTTTTATATTATAATTTATTTAATAAACATTTGGGTCACTGAACTATTTCAATGAGTTGCGCAGCAAAAAGGTTGAGATTCAATGAAGTCTATTGAGTTGCGCGGCTAAAAGATTGAGAAACGCTAGTGTAAATTATTTTTATTCAATCTGGAAAAACTGTTGCATTTGATTCAGAAGTCATTTAACTCATAGTATGATATTCAAGTTATTAAAAAAGTTTAACTTATTCTTTAAAAATACTTTTTCGATCTATGCAAAAATATTCTCATTTTTTCTACATCTTTAAAATCTGGTGGAATTCTGTTTAAGATATGTTATCAATTTATTATCATTTCTTCTTGAAACATGACTATTTTTCTTCATTTTAGTCTCTTAATTTTTTAATTATTTTCCAATGATAATAATAATGTCTTTTTCACTCATGAAATGAATTGGAAGCATGGAATAAAACAATGTTTTAATATTTATTTTTATCAATTGGGTAATTTTTTTAAATTTATAAACCCTATACTCACTCATTAATCAAATTAAGTAATATTTTAATAATTTAATTTATACTGATATCAAAAGTATGTTTTGGTTAATAGATTCTTAAAGTGAATCCTAAATGATTGTACATAACCTATAACAAGTCCACATGTAAGATAGATGGATGAAGTAAAAAAAATTGCTTGAGATTGTGAAAAAAAAAAAATTATTAATAGCAAAAAAGTAAAATTAATCAATTTGTGAATTAAATTGTTAAAAATATATTTAATAAAGTAGACAGCAAAGAAAAAATCATATATGATCACCGTGGAAAAATAAAAATATTAAAATAAAAGAAATAAAATGAAAGGAGAATGTACTTTATGCGCTTACCTAAATAATTTAACAAAAATAGTAATTGAGATATTTTAGAAAACAAAATCTATAAAATTAGATCATATAAAACAGTTTACACACATAAATGTATAGGTATATTAATACATCTTTATGCAAGAAATGTTTTAGGATTTATTTTTAATAAATTAGAATGATTGTTTCCCTTTTGTAAATGCCTATATACTTGTATTAATCAAAATTATGTAATTTTAATATTCTTTTAATTTAATTTAAACAGAGATTAAATTTATTAGTTATAAAAAATTACATCTTGACAAATAACTTTTTGAAAGTTCAATGAAATGCCCACGCACAGGTAAATAGAAATGTTCTGTTTATAAAAAAAAAAAAAAAAAAATGATTTTTTTATTATCGTTTTTCTAATTCAAATTAACCTTAACAAAATCTGTTTTGTCTGTATATGTGGGAGTGTGTTTTTAAGATCAGGGAAAAAGTCACATTAGTTTAATAAAAAAAAAGTAAATGTAAAATAATCAAACGGTTCGTTACTGAGATCGTCCGACGTTCAGTATCGGAAGTGACTGAATTGATATAAATCAATTCTTCAGCCAATCTGTCACTTTGGTGCAGCGATGTTATACAACATCTGACCAATTGCTTATAAAATTTTATTATTACTAACTTTGTCTCAAATACTTAAAAAACTTATTTGTACTAAATAAGTTTATCGTGTATGTGTAGGCAAAAGAGTTAGAAAAGTATTATTAAGTCATCTAAAAAAATGTTATTAAAACGAGAAACCAATATAACGCTATGAAGTATCTAAATTATAAATGTAGACTGAAAATAAGTTTGATATAAGCCAAGTCAATCACCAGAACAGTATTAATGAATATTAGTTTTGAACCTAAAATATATTAGGTTAAGAAGTAAAATGTAAACCATAATACTAAGATATTATTATGTTCTATATTGATTATGGTGAGTTAGAAGAAGTTAACAGTTACAAATACTTTGGTCAGATTATTAATACAGATGGAAACATAATGGATGAAATTAATCAGGAATTAAACTTGGTTGGAGTACTTTTGGTAGAAATAATTTGATACTAAAAAGAAATATGTCTATGTGTTTGAAAAGGAAGGTTTTTAATAAATGTATTTTATCAGTTCTTACTTATGGATCTGAGACTTGGACACTTAATAGAAGAGCAATACAGAAACTTCAGACCACTCAAAGAAGTATGGAGAGATGCATGTTGAGAGTTACAAGAAGAGATCGAAAATGCAATATATGGGTAAGAGAACAAACAGGTGTTACTGATCTCATTGAAAAAATTAAAAGCCTGAAATGGAGTTGGGCTGGACATATTTCTAGAAGAGATGATAATAGATGAATAATTGAAATCTTAAACTGGATTCCAAGAGATTGTAAAAGACCCAGAAGGAGACCACATGTGAGATGGATGGATGAAATAAGAAAGGCTGCAGGAATGATGTGGAGAGGAGAGGCTAAAGATCGGAAAAGATGGATTGAACTTGGAGAGATCTTTATTCTGCAGTGGATTGATAATGGTTGATGATGATGATGATATATGTATGATATTACAAAGAAATCAAGTCATATGCCACATGACCTAATTTAATAAGCTTGTATTATAAATGTTATATATAACAATATATAATGGTATTTTATCTTCTATGAATTTAAATTAGTAGCTTAATAAAGAGCTAAAGGTTACAGAATCGATTTCTAGATCAATCTATTATTATGATGTTTTATCAATGCACTATATTCCTCCTCATCCCCCCATCTTCAACTAGCTATCGAATTATAGTATTATTGAAATTTTCTCAAATACTTAGAACAAATGAACGAACTAAGTAAATTTTAAAAGATTTATTTTTTTTTTTAAATTAATTTATGCAAGAATATTTTTATGGTATAACTTAAAAAAAGTCAAACTAAAATCAAAGCAATAATGATTAATCAAATTCTAACTAAATAATGTCTTAAGTTAAATTCAATTAGCTTTATTGCTAAAAAAGTTGAGATAAAATCTATTTTAGTTCGCTGATAAAAAAGTTGATAGCCCTGTAAAGTTTCTCACTGTCTTTATTAATGAAGAAGGTTTTATTACAATTGGCTTTTTGTTTTATAATCTGTATATTGATACTATTCAGCTAAAAATTAGATGGATATTTGGTTTGGCTACGATATAGCTAATGACCTAGACCTGATGACATAATAGGAAAATGTACCAAACATTATTCCACAATACTCATCAAAACCAACAATATTAGAATATTAATTAATTATAGAGTCTATAAACAAGTAGATAGAGCCAAGCAATCATGGAGAATATTTTATACTTTAAAAAAAAACAACTGAATTTGTTATTTCAAATGAGAGAACAATATAATAACAGTTAAATTTTGGAGATTATTTTATTTCACTGTCAACTAAATATAGAAGATATATAATGGCATGCATTTAAAGACAATGGGATTATAAAAGATATGGAATGGACTGTAAGTTGAGTGTAAGAAATAGGTTGTAAAGAATGTAAGTAAGAGAGCTAGGAAAAGAAAATTGCTGACTGATTATTTGAAAAAGGAAAATTATTTGATCACTAGAGCAAAGGCATACCTAAAGAAGAGATGTGGCTTGGGTTGTTGAATATGTTTTTTAGAAAATATTTATTACAATAAAGTTCATATCTAATTTTAAAAGAAATATAAATAAAAGTGATTTATAATTATTTATGTATTTACTGAACAGGAAATTATTGGGAATGTAACACTCTCTAAGATTAGTTTTTGTGTGCAATAAGTCTTAACATATGTAGTAATATTATTTTCTCTAAAAATAGGCTAGCAATCAAAACAATAGGGTTTTAAGACTCATTCACTGATGTGACTGTGCCACTATTTTCTACCTTAAAATTTAATTTAGCATTTTTTATTTGAACTGCATCATAAACTTTAATGAGTTATGATGTAAAACATTTCTCATAAAGTAATGGAAATCTAGAATATTCACTTATCTTCAGCTTTGCATTTATACCCTTTCTTTAATTGTCAACTACCTTCTCCTCATTTATACCAGAAATTTTCACTCTTAGAAAATGCAATTAATTCTTTTACATTTTTTTTTTCATGTGTCCTACCATCGGCCAGGAAGTAAACCCACTAACCTGGGAGAACTGCTTAGTGAGGCAGCTGTGCTGACCTCTTGACCACCAATGCAAGGCAATTCTTTTACATTTGAAACATTATTACAATATGACTTCTAGTATTCTTTTCAACCACATATTTTTCACAGTAATCTAAGCCACCCATAGTTATCATAAATATTACATCTATTGCTTTTTATGTTTATTGATATACATTACATAAATTTATTTTACAAGTATCACATTTTTAGTAATGACTTAATCACAAAAAAACTTTAAATAAATACATAACTTTTATTACATTCAGAAATTATTTTATTTTTTTATGTTTTATTTTTTTGGGAAAATTAAACACAATCAAATCAAGATTCACATTGTAAAATTTAAGTTTTCATACATGTGATCTTTAATTTAAAAGAGTTTGTAGCAAAATAAAATTATTTTATATGGAGATGGAGATGTTTTCTTTATTCTCCTGCAGCCAGCTATAGGACTTTATTGCTGGTTTTGTATTTATTTGATGGTAGAAATTGGAATTAGAATATATTGTAATTTATTAGTTTAAAAAAATTTGAAAACATCATTATTTTACAGAAAAAGTGCTATAAATTAGCCATCAATGTAAATGATTAGCTGATAATTTATTCCTAGGCTTTGAGAGTGCATACAAGACTATTGGCAAACCCCCTCCTATTGTTATTAGCAATGAGTAAAAAATTATATATTTTTCATAATTTATTTAAGAACTAATGATTATCTTTTTAAATAGTAACTATTTTTAAAAAATGAAACTTTGATTATAAATGCTTTTTCAAATATCATAGTATAACTTTTATGATATTTTAATTATTATAAATACAATTTTAAGTTTTACAATAGAATTTCATAAATTTATAATGTCTTAACAATAATTCATTATAGTTTTAGAAATGAATTTCAGTTAACAAAAAATTCATTCATTTTTTTTACCAGTATTGTGGTAATCATCTAATATAAAAAAAAAGTTATTGTTTTATTTATGCACTTTATTTTATTTTTTTCTATATTTGCAAAATTCAAATATGTTATTGTATGATGTTTATTATTGGTAAACTTATATTTCTAATAAATCGAGTTCAATTTATTGGATCTTAATATAGCATAAAAGTTTAATACCAAAATCTAATTTCATATGATAAATCAAACTACTATTAGAGAAAAATATAAAAAATATTTTTAAAAAGCTTATCTTTCTACCAGATTTAATAATCCCATTATGTAAATTTAAACATAAATACATAACACAATTATAAAAATTAAAATATATTTTATATTTATTATCAAAAAAATCTTTTAAAATAATGAAAATTGAAAAGAAAAAGCTTTAGAAACAAAAAAAACTCTTTTTTTTATCAACATGATATAAAATAAACATTGCTATAATAAATTGATGCTTTATCCATTACTAACTTCTGCATCTAAAGGAAAAAATAAAAATTAACATATGAAATCATTCAATATAAAATTACACACAAATATCAGCAAATAAAATACTTTTATATCATCATGAATCATCTTATAGTATATCTTTTAATTTTTGCAAAGGAGTTCATTTTAGATATAGACTTTCAATTTAATCAAGATCGAATGTGTCTATATCTCCTTACGCACCTGCACAATAATATATTTGAGAGTCATTATCATCTTTCTATTCATTTGCTATGATATTTTATTTTAAAAAACTACAATAAAAGTTTTTTATTTTGGATATGTATTTAAAAAAATAAACATTAAAAAAATGTGAATGCTTTACAAATGCTGTATTTCAGCAAACAAGTATTCACAACAATCACATTTTAAGTATATGCTCATATATTATTTTATGAAGTTAAAAATTATTATATTTTTTTAATCTTAGATACAGATTTAATTTTAATAATGATCTAATATATCTATAATTTTTTGTATATTTGCACAATATTTTTTAACTGCTCATTATTTTCTACTAATATACAATATAGCATGATCTTATATTTTTAGAAACTACAATTCAAGTTATTACCATAAATAATTTAGTTTGCTTTATATATAAATTATAAAATACAATACTCTTAAATTTGAAAATAATGCATTCTATTTTCATTCAACATATTAATAGGCAAATCTCTCAATATAATACTAAAAGAGTACTAGTAGTAATTGTAATAATAATAATTTTACTTAAAATGATGAGGATGATGATAATCAGTGAAAATCAACAGTAAAGTGTAAATGGGTAATTTACCTACAAAATTCATTGTAAATATGCAAGTCAGAGCTGACAAGGTTTTAATTTTTTTTTAAAAAAAGCAAAAACAATAACTCAAGTTTTTAACATTGTAATATTTGTTTACTCAGTTATACATATTTAAACTGAGTTTAGGCTTAAAGTATATGATTAATTTTTCATATATGTAGCCTTTAGTTTGAATAGAGTTTGTGGCATAAAACAGAATTACTTGTTTTGCATATTTATTAAATATTGCTATCCAAATAAATAATTTAATAAAACTATTTTATAAAAAAAAATGAATTTATTATGTGAAATTAAACAAAAAATGTTGCAATCTGACTTCATTAGAAAGATATAGAAAAAAATTATTTTTTAATGCATAAATTTAGAATTTATCACGTGAAATTAAAAAAAAATACATTTACACTCTGACTTTACTAAAAAGATATAGAAAAAAAATATTTTTAATGCATAAGTTTAGATATATCACAAAACAATTTTTAATACTATATATACTTATAATTATATTATAAATCAAATTAATGAAAATAAATTTTAAATTGAAATAGTGATTATAAAAATATGTACATATCTTTTTTTATAGTGTAATATTTGAAATACATGCACACTTCACATACCTGGAGCATAGGGGATTTGAACTCAGAATTTCAACCTATACATACTATCTCATACCACTGATACACATGATCACATATATGTAGAAATAATAAATAATCACCAATATACATATGTCATCCTATACACGAGGGGTTAGAGTGACTTGAGGTCAACATGGGCATGGCAATAATATTGGCATCGGCATTGGATTTGGGTTTTCCATCTTCATATTTTCAATGAAATGGACAGCTGAAGAGTTGTGTGTTGGAGTAGTTTGAGCCTGTCCATTAAAGTATGAAGATTGGCTATCTTAATATAAAACTGAGCAATGATTATATATATGTGTGGAGATAGTAATTTGGACCAACTGATGATTGTTGGTTTAGCATAAAATACATATATTGGTAATTATTTATCTTTTCAACATATGTGTAATCATGTGGGTCAGCAATGTAAGATGTCATGGAGACTTGAGGCTCATGTAAAAGTCTGACTTTAAATTGCTTATATATTACATTATATGTGCAAGTGTGGGTAAGCCTGTACAGTGTATTAAATTATATATTGAAATATAAGTGTGTTAAAGGTCTGTCCATCCCTCACATATATATGTAAATGGATTATTTCCAGTACATAAGGGATTAGAATGACTAATGTTAACATGGATAGGATAACAACCTTGGCACTAATGTGGGCTTTGAAGTTTTCATCATCAGATTTTCAATGAAATGGACAGCTGAACAGTTGTAGGTTTGAGTATTTTGAAGCCTGTCCATTAAAGTAGGAAGACTGGCTATCTTAATATAAAGCTGAGCGCTGATTGTATATATGTGTAGTCATAGTAATCTGGACCAACTGATGGTTGTTTGTTTAGCATGAAATATGTGTATTGGTGATTATCTTTTCAACATGTGTGTGATCAGGTGAGTCAGCAATATGAGATGGCAGAGATAGTTGAGAATCATGTGAAAGTCCTGAGTTTAAATCCCTTATATATATTACATTATATGTACAGGTATGTGTAAATCTGTACAGTGTATTAAATTACATAAAGTTCATTTAATAATTTTGTGTTATTATTAATAATTCTCTACAAACTTTTACTCCTTCTATGCAGTCTTTGTATTGTTTTATTTCATTTAATTAGCGTATAGACTTGATTATCTAATAGTCTTCTTCAGAGTTGTTGTTTTCTTCCTTCATCATCATCATCAACCATTATCAACCCACTGCAGAATGAATGTCTCTTCAAATTCAATCCATTTTCTCTGATTTTTAGCTTTTCTTCTCCTCATCACCCCTGCATTTTCTTATTTCACCCATCTATCTCACATGTGATCTCTTTCTGGATCTGTTACAATTTCTTGGGATCCAGTTTAAGATTTCAGTTGTCCATTTATTATCATATCTTCTAGAAATATGTCCAGCCCAATTCCACTTCAGTTTTTTAATTTTTTCAATGAGGTCAGTAACACCTGTTTGTTCTCTTACCCATATTTTGTGTTTTCAATCTCTTCTTGTTACTCCCAACATGTGTCTCTTCATACTTCTTTGAGTGGTCTGAAGTCTCTATATTGCTCTTCTATTAAGTGTCCAAATTCAGATCCATAAGATTTATTGAAGGGGGGGGTGAATTTAAATTAAAAATATTATTAAAAATTTATGACCAATTTAGAAAATATTTGTAAGACTAAAATGTAATTAGTATTTGTGTTACATTAATGACATTTTTTAAAGATGGAAGTAGTTGAGGGAAGTAGAGTTTAATTTATTCAATTTATTAATATTATAATAATATTTATTATGAAATATTAAAATATTGTAAAACTTTCAAATTAAAATATAGTGAATGAAAAACTAAAAGATTATCCAAAAAATATAGAATGTTCCTACTATTCAGTTTTGAAAAATTCTTTAACTGATATGAAGATCAGAAAGAACAATAAAGTGAATGCTAATTCTAATAATTAAAAATTGTTTTGTAAATCATTAAAATTTAATATAGGAAAAAACAAATCTTTTGTTTTGGTTTTATCTATATTAAAGTAAACTTTGATCATTATAAAAAGAAATATATAAAAAAAAAACATTGATAGTTTTAGAAATGTAGAGAAATAAAATTAAGAATGTACAAGCATTCTGTAATTATTTATTTTCATATTGTTGTCAAATGATTTAAAAATGTATAAAAGAGATATGTCTAAACATAAAAAAAAATATTGTATTAGATACTAAAAAATAATTATGTTGAAAATAATACTGGAGGATGAAAAAAAATGTTACAGCTGATATTAAAGAAAACGTTAGTTATAATTTAATGAATAGTTGCAAGGCTTAAAGCAAAAGTGAAATTGTAGACTTAGTATCTCACAGAGTAGTGAAGAATGCATTTCGTTCCTTTCATATTTTTGAGTAAGTCATGCTCAAATCAGCTAAAGATATTTTTATTCTCTAAATTAAAATATATAAAGATCAACTAATTGGATCTCTTGCTAGATTGGATATAAATAAGTTATCTAAAATTGAAACTGTCTGAATTTGAACCTAAGGGTAGTGGTGTAAAAGGAAAGTTCATTAACCACTATATTGCATTATGAACTTAAATAAGATACTATTGGATAATTGGTGAGTTTTGTCCTATAAAAATACCACCGATCATTATCGAATTTGTAACTTAGAATAAATTAGAACACCAAAAGTAAAATTAATCTATTGATGGTGCGTGTTAACATTCACATTTAAAATTGAGTTTGTACTGAAATAATTTTTTATTTATTTTATGTATATATTTAAGTTATTAATAAGTTAAAAATAATATATTCTAGGATTTAGCTTTTATTTTGAAATATTTTTTATTTATTTATTTTTTCCTCCTACATATTTTATTTTATGAAGTAAAAAAAAAATCTGATTATTTCTCATGACTTCCAGATGTTAAACTTTAAATAAAATTGAATAAAATAAAATTTAAATATATTTTTTATTTATTTAGTAACAAAAAGAATAAGGAAAATAATATTTACAAATAATGTCGCGTTGCATACATTCAGCTCGTAATAATCCCTCATGTATAAACTTTTTGCACAAAACCCTGTTGAATTTGTGGAATACAATTTAAAACATTTAGTTAGTGGGTATTATTAAGTAGTAATTCTTTTTAATTTTGAAATTACCATTGATCACTATCTTACTTATAACTGAAACACAGACTTATTATATACTTGTGTCTATATATGTAATACTTACTTATAACAGTTTATTTTAATATTTTGTATATAAAGTTATAAATTTTAATTAATAATAAAGAAGTTGTAATAAAATTTCCAATTATTTTATAAATTATTTTGTTAAATTAATAATTTTCGAAAGTTCAAAGAATCGCAAGTAAAGCTGAACTACAGTTGAAAATATTTTGTTAATTCATTGTAAAACTTTGTATTTCTCAATTCATTTTCGGGCTTACCTTATAAAATAATGCCCAATGAATGGAGAGTTAGAGAGCAAAAAAGTTCGAAATGAATTTCAATTGTGAATAAGAATAAAAAATATTCTCTGTTTGATCCATTGAGAAAAATATATATTCAACATTTTATTTTAGTGTTCAATGTCTTTTGATTTCTCCAATAATTTCCCACATAATAAAATAAATATAAAATAATATAATTGTCCTGTGTATGTGTTTAGCGATTAAAGTAAGCAGAACAGCATAGGTAATAGGTGCCTTTGTGCAAGCAAAATCCCAATGTCCCTAGTCGCATAACAGAACTAGTCTGAAGGTGGAAACAAAAAATACATTTTATCACATGCTAAATGAAACTTTTTCCTTCTCCATCCACCACCCTCAAACCCTCTAGTTTCTAGTGTTTTCCTGAAGGTTTGTGATGACGGTGTTTTAGTTGTATTTTCATCATCTAATATAAGTATTGAATGTCTTTAGAAAAATTTAACTTTATTTAAATATTCCAAATACATTTACCCTATTTGATGTGCTATTACTAATAGTTGAATGTATTTGGAATATTTAAATAAAGTTAATTTTTTTCTAAAAACATTCAATACTCATATTAGCTGATGGAAATAGTCTAATATATAAACACAACTGTAGTTTCTAGACTCAACAATGAATATAATTTGTGGAATAATGCAATTGTAGAAGCATTGATTATGCAGTAATGCCGATTTTTCAATTATGTTATTTACCTAAATGTTTCGCAATGTTCTGGTCATGTTAATGTGAAATCAGCATAGGTCAAAAATGATTTTTTTCATCAGCATTTTTATGAATTGAATCAGAATTTGCAAAGAAAAAATTAAATTGGGATGGTGTTATTAATGGATTGACAATAAAACATTGAAGAAAATAAAATATATATTTTTTGCATTATATGTACTTTATTTTATTTCTTAAATATTGGTTCAATTGTACAATTTAATATATTACATTTGCAAGTAAGATAATTTACTTTAATATGTAAATGTTTTTTATCAAATGAAAAAAAATTATCTCCCCCACTTTCCATGAAATAAAATGTGTTAATTAAAACAAAATAAATTTGCTATAATATTGTTTAATAAAAGATACAATAAAATATTAAAAAGTATACTTATTTACGTTTTTACCTTTTTATTTACATAATAACTCTTCTGACCTTGACAGCCTGCAATATAAAAAATAAAATCAGCTTTAACTAGGTTAACTCTAACTAACATATTAATTAATTTAAAATAATTAGTTTTTTTATTTCATTACGAAACACAACTCATTGTGTATTTTATTAACAAAGTTAGCTTATCAAATATTTGTTCAAAAATAGAATAATTACACTATTTTATGATTTAGTTTTTTGTGTGCTTGTTATTTCAGTATAAAAACAGTCACACTATATAGTCAGGTATCTAGGGATTTTAACGATTTTCATTACATTTACTGAAGGGAAAACATTTTCACACTTACATTGTTCATTCAATACATTTATTGTAGACATTTTACCATGCCTTGCTCCTTCTTTTGTTTAATGATTAATTATAATAGCAAAAAATCAAACAATTGGTCTCTTCCACTAGAATAGAGCAGTTTCAAGTAATGTCATATATTTGTTACAATCAACAAAAGATATAATAATGTCATTTTAATGAAATATGTGCAATAACATCTTTAAAAAAAAATTTTTTTATTAATTCTATTTTTTTTGGACTACCATGAATTTGGGTAATTTTAAGAATGAATTATGAATTTTAGCTCAATAACAAATTCCACAACAATGCAAATTCAATGAAAAGCAGATTAGTAAAACATATAAAAAATTATATCAGTATTAATAAAAATATTAGTATTTAAAAAAGAAAGATAATATCAGTATTAAAAAAACAATATGAGACTGCATTGGAATAGGTTCCCAAACTATATTCTTTAGATTCTAGGGTTCTAACCCTACAGCAATGCCAAACATAAAATAGAAGAATTGATAAACTTAATTACATATTATGCATGATTATTATGAGACAATGGGTTTATTTTCAAATAAATTATTAATAGTAATGTGTCATTTACATATAATTTTTTTTATTAGCTTTACAAATTAGCATAAGCTTGTTCAGTTTAGGACAATAGTAGATAATGTAATATTTAGTATATTCCAAATGACTGCAGAAAGAAATTTTCTGTTAACTAAAAGGAAACACTTTGATTCCTCATAGAGGTGTTAAAGGAACTGAGCAAGGAAAAGTCCTAATGTCCACTCCATCCATTCTTGTCATTGCAGTTGTTGTTACTATGTGATTATTCATATAGTATATGAACATGCATGCATTAGCTAGTGTGGTGAGTTTATTGATTCTTTATCTATGAGTTTAAGATCAAGAAATACAATGATCTTTTTTCTCAATTGACTGATAAGGCAGAATAAATGTGAGTGTGAATGTATTTTTTTATAATATATGCATGCAATCATGAAAAATAAATCATGGCCCTTATTCCCAGAAGGCTGTAAAGTCACCAGCCAATGCAGCAGTTGGTGGCTAAAGGTTGAAGGTGCTAAGAATCCCCTGATTGTGGGCCAGTGATGATTTTTTATTTACAACTTCAGATCACTTTCAAATGAAGGAAGACTGCAAGAATTGGAAGAAGAACTATGTCATATTCAATGGAACAGTATTAAACCTTGTGAAGTTAAAAGAAAAGGTAAAGAGAAAAAATATTTAAAAGGTGGTTTTGTACTCTACTACAAAGGCACAAATATTGGAAGTATAAGTGAGAGTAGGATTCATTATAAATAAAGTGGAAGAACAACATTGTGAAGATTTCTGGTGTGTTAGACAGAATGGCAAGATTAGTTATTCAACTTAATAGCAGATACCAAATGCAGATAATTCAGATTTATGCCCAAAAAGTTCTCATAATGATGAAATAGTAAAAGATTTTTATATGGATGTAAAAATAATAAATAACTTTTTAAAATTATTATTGGAGACTTTAATGGTAGAATTAGTAAACAAATGCAAGATGAAAGTTCTGTAGATAAATTTGTAATAGAAATAAGAGAGGACATAATCTTATGGAGTTTATAACAAAAACCAACAACTTTATAGTAAGAATTCTTTTTTTTGAGAAAAATATTAAAAATAAATGGACATGGAAGCATTCAAATGAAGATACAGCATAATCATATTATATTATGACTAACAGAAAATACATATTTCAAGATTGTAATGTTTTTAATAAATTCAACACAGGCTGTGATCATCGACTAGTAAGATGTAAGATACATGTTAATGCAAAACTAGAAAGACAAAAATTATTAAGAAAAACAATATTTACAATTGGTATTCCTAATCTTCAAAAACATTGTAATGAATTTAAATTAGAATTTGTAAATCATTTTCAAGTATTAGTAGATTTTGAACATGATTCAGATTTGAATGAAATTAATAGGAAAATAACTGATACACTTTTAAAAACTATAACAAAGATAACTGATAGAAAAAAGCAGTAATTGATCAATAAAATTTGTGGTGAGACTAGAAAATTTATGAAAAAAGAAGGAATATGATGATATATAAAAATGATGCATTAAGAAGAATTAAATATTTTGAAATTTCATAAAGTTGTGGAAAAAGAGTTGATAATGATATAAGAAAATATAATTGTGAACTATCAAGAAAAACTGTAGAACAGAATAAAAGTCTCAAGAGTGTAAAACAACATTTTGCTATTGCTAGGAAATTTATATTTAAAATAAAAAAAATATGGAACTATTACTAAAAAGAAACATAACATCATGAAATGGGTAGAAGAGTTCTATCAAGAATTATACAGTAATAAAGAACAAGTATCTTCTAAATCTACCCAAGATCTTAAATAAAGAAGTGAGACATACAATTAAATTTATGAAGAAAAGGAAAGCTCCAGATACTGGTGGAATTATAATTGATAAATTAACAAATGAAGTAATAAAAAAAATTGCAAAGTTATATACCAAATGTCTAAATGATAAAAATGCCCAGATGATTGGAAGAATGTAATATTAGTATTTTAAAAAGGTGATAAAGAAGATATTAGAATTTAGAGATCTTTTAGTCTTTTAACACTTTTATACAAAAATTTTACCAAAATAATTATAGCTCATCTACAGAAAACATTGAATTTCAACCAACCAAAAGAACAAGCTGGGTTTAAAAATAATTTTAGTACAGTAGAACATATCCAAGTATTGGGAGAAATTATAGAAAGGGCCAAAAAATATGAGTTGCCATTAAGCTTTGGATTTTTAGATTATGAAAAGGCATTTGATTCTATAAGCATTTCTTCAGTGTTTAGAGTATTGGATCATCAAGATATAGACTCATGACATTGCATATTCTGAAGAATATTTATAAAAATTAAACAACAACAATTAGATTACATAATGATACTAGAAAGATTAACATTGAGAAGGGTATAAGACAGGGTGACTCCATATCTCCAAAACGTTTTACAGCAGTGCTGCAATAAGTATTTTGTTGATTAAAATGGGAAGCTAAAGGAGTAAAAGCAAATGGAGATTATTTAAGTCATTTAGATTTTGCAGATAATATGTGTGTTTTTGAAAATTATGCTTCAGAAAATGATGGAAGAGTTATCAGATGAAATTAAGAAAGTATGACTGAAGTTACATGATAAAAATATTAAAGTAATGTTCAATGGATTTTTTCAAAAGTTGAAAATAAAGTTTAATTGTGATGAGTTAGAAGAAGTTAACAACTACAAATACTTTGGTCAGATTATTACTACAGATGGAAACTTGATTAATGGATGAAATTAATTATAGAATTAAACTTGGTTGGAGTGCTTTTGGTAGAAGTAGCTTAATATTAAAAAGAAATATGCCTCTATGTTTCAAAAGGAGGATTTTTAATAAATATGGTTTACCAGTTAATAGAGCAGCAATGCAGAGATTTCAGACCATGCAAAGAAATATGGAGAGATGCAAGTTAGAACAAGAAGAGATTGAAAATGCAATACATGGGTAAGAGAATAAATAGGTGTTACTGACATCATTGAAAGAATTAAAAGCCTGAAGTGGAGTTGGGCTGGACATATTACTGAAAGAGATGATAATAGATGAACAATTGAAATCTTCAAGTTGATTTCAAGATATTGTAAAAGACTCAGAAAGAGATCACATGTGAGATGGATGGATGAGATATGAAAGTATGCAGTTGTGATGTGGAGAAGAGAGACTAGAGATCAGAGAAGATGGATTAAACTTAGAAATATATTCATCCTGCAGTCGATTGATAATGATAATGATGATACTTTAAACAATTATTACAAGTCTAAATAAAAATATAATGTTTTATTTAAATAAAAAAGTTGTGCAAGTAGAATGTTTCCAACAATGAAGTGATTTGAGACAGCTAAGGATAGATTATATAATATTTATATACTTTAAGCAATTGGAATAAAAAAGTAATTCATTTATATTTAAAAAAAAAACATCTAAATATTTTATAATCAGAATGTTTTTTCTAACAATGGAGTAATTCAATATAACTCAAGGGTGGAGTATATAATATTTAATATATTTAGAACAATTTAAGTAAAATGTAATTCACTTGTATTTATGTAAAAAAATGTAACCATTTTCAAATCAGAATGTGTTTCTAACAATGGAGTCGTTCTTAAATCTAAACATTTTCATTTATATATAAACTGTCTTATTATCACTGTGATTTCATGCCCTCATTGATGAAGTGTCTTTGTATCCTGCACAACCTACACATCGGCATACAGTAATCCTGAAAGCAAGATATTACTACAGTTATTATAAGTGTTATCTTCTTAATATCTTTTATATTGGGATTTAAGAATAATAATCATATGATTGGTTATCCTGGAAATTATGTGACTAAATACTAAAAATGAAACTTAACATTTGAACAAGAAACTTTTAATTATCAATTACTCCTGTTTCCATTGTTCTAAACTGCATTTGCATATTAGAGTCACTCATTAAATAATAAAATTGTCATACATTAAATGAGTAGAATGATAGAGGTAAAACTGTAGAACGCCTTAAATCTTCTAAAGCAAAACAAATGTATTTCTAACATTCTTCCACTAGCAACAATAAAAAAAAATAAAAAAAGAAATCAACACTTCGTAAGCTAGTTAACTGCCTCGTAATAAGAGATTTTGTTTTGATTTTTCTTTCTTATTTTATTTTCTAGCTAAGAATGTTAGATAGTCGTTTATCATCTAAATATTGATAGGTTAATTAGTTTAGCTATTAGCTGGTTACTTAAAAATCATGAAATTGCTTGGAAATTCTTAGTAAAATTATTTTCTAGTTTTTTTTGTTGGGAGGGGGGTGGTCTACTTCTATGTTATGAACAGAGAGTGTGGATGCGTTATCTACTATACTATGGAGCTATTTATATATTCTATGAAAATATTTTTATAGTAATTGAATTTATAAAAAAAAAAATTTCTAAATAGAAATTAATAAGGTAGTTTAACGGCGAATAATTGCTTTTATATTTTGATGAATTTAGATGAATAAATGCCGTAATTAAACTGCATAAATTATTTATTTTTGCAATCGATTTACTGGGGAAATCTTTACTTAGTGTGTGTAATCAATAAGGTAATTCATTTTCTGAGCAAGCGCTATAATAATATGCAATCTTATCTAATATCTGCAATATATTATATCTTGAAGAACCGCATAATATGCATATTTCGTTTCACAAATATAATTTGAAAGCAAAATGTTTTGCATTATGGGATTGTTTTTACGCCCTAACAATATCGACCATAAATTGAATAAACTATAGCTTTAAGGTTGTTGTTTTTTCAAAAAAAGAAAAAAAATAGTATTGATTTTTAATACTTGAAAAATATTTTCGCAATTATTATGTTTAAAATAATTGAGATTGATAAGAGAAATTTTGAAATTTTCATTATTAATATATGATAGTAATCAAATTTACTTCTGGCTAAAAATGTTCTGTTGATTGTTTGTTTTTAAATTTAACTCTTAATTTTTTATACTTACTATGTATTCGGATTTTTTTTTTTAAAAAAAATGTTTAGGATTATAGTAATAATTAACAAAGCTATGGCTCTAATATTAAAGGTTCATAAAACTTATAGTAGAGTCAATTATTTAAAACCATTAAAAGATTATTAATAAATTTAATTGGATTAAACTTTATTCCAGCAAATTTTCTTGTTTCATCATCCTCTTTATAAGTGGTCTTTTTCAAGATTTTTACAATTTCTTGGGATTCCATTTAAGATTTTAGTTGTACCTAGTTTATATTTTCTAGCAACATGTTCTAATCAGCATTTTAGGTTTTTAATTGTTTTAACTAAATCAATATTTTGATTTTGATTATCTTATATATACAATTCATGTGAATGTATGTAAGTCTGTAATGCTTTACTGGAGTGTCCTCTACAAGTCAGTAGACAAAACTATTAATAACCTCAATGATCAATATGACATTTCAAACCACTACGTAGGATTATATAGTTCAATTCACAACAAAGTATAGAAAATTATAAATATTTTAAATCATTATTAAATTATTATCTCATATAAAAAATACATGTGAATGTATATTTGACCTAAACACTTTATTGGAGCATCATATGGATTTTATTTATTCAGAGGGTGCTCCAGTAAATAATTTTCTTATTATGTATAGTTATCTATAACACTGTCAAATTCACATATCAAATATAACAGCTATATTTAAAATTTTAAATTTTAATTTAGTTTGATTAATGCTCCTATATTCTGACAGATTTTTTTTTTTTCACTAGATTTAAACTTTCAACTTTCACTTTAATATTAAACCATTATTATTTATCAGAATATAATACATTTGATCTCATTTAATATATATATATATATTTGGTTAGAAATTAACCTTATAGCAGTCAAGGCTTGAAGTTGCTCTAAATTTTTGAGCTATGGTAATGTTTTTATGCTTATTTTAAAGCTTAAAATGTACCATAAGATATTGCCCTCTCTTGAATTATTTTAGAAGTAAAAAATCAATAATATAGGCATTGAAAGGTTCAACAAAGAGAGAAGCCACACCTTTCTAGATGCTGATTGGTTGGTCAGATTTCTAAAAATTAAAAACTGTCTGTCAATAATTTTCACTGCTCCAACTTCTGTTTTGACTTTGAAAATGAAAATTAATGTCTTATAATATTTTTTTATTATTTTTCTTACATATTATGAATTACTTTCATAAAATATTCTAAAAATATAGTTACTTTAGAAATATAGTAAGATTCTAATACAAAATTGTATACTTTTACATGAACATAAATTGAAAAAAAAACCAGTGCTAACAAAAATTTTCACACCTGTCAATAGTTTACATTGTCCCAAGCTCTTTATTTGATTTTCAAATGAAAATTAATAATTTAGAGTATTTATCCATATGCTAAAAATATAGTTATTTTAAAAAAATAGTAAGATTTTAGCAAAAAATTCTTTACTTTTTTACAAACATAAATTGAGAAAGAAAGTCAATGACATATGCAACATTTTTAATAGGTTAGAACAATCTTTTTATCTTCTCCACTATGGAATATTTTTATAATTATAAATAGAAATTTATTTTTGAAAAAACTTTTGTTCAATCTCATAATCTGATAAATTATTAATATACTCTTTACAAACAAAACTAAAATGAATATAATATTAAAAGATGAATATATTTTTATTGCTGATTCTGTAATTGACCAATCAAAGGTCATAAAACTTTAATTCACTTGGCCAATGAAAATTAAAAATTTTTTTTTTTCAAGAAAAAGGTTAAATAAATTTTTTTAAAATCACATTTGATTTTCAGAATTATTTTAAAAATTAGATTTTAATCAAAACAAAATGTTGTCACATTATCAAATTTCAGGTGGAGCAGATTCAATTTGCAAAATAAACAAAATATTTGTTCGATGTTTACTTTTAAAATTTGACTGAATTAATTTTAATGTCTAGTAAAACTGTCAATTCATACTTTAAAAGTTTAAATGTCTAGTTTTAGAAACTTTGAAATTCCCATTTATTTAGTTATCCTATTATCTTTTGAATTTTTTTGAAATTAAAATATTAGAAAAAAATATATGTAAATTTTAAAGCTGTAAAAGAATGTTAGCAAAATTTCTCAGTGGAGGTCAAAAATGCAAATTTAATTTCTAGATTTCTCAGATGCAGGTCTGTCATTTAAATAAATGAGTTGGTTAATAAAGATAAAATTATCAATGCTTTTCCAAGTACATTTATGAAGTGTATTAAACAGGGCAAGTTATTCCAACCAATTGAAAAAAAACTATTACAAAAACAATGACTTTTGCAGTCTAAAATGCTGGATATATTTCTCACATTTATTTATATAATATTAAAATCTTGTATTTAATTTACATCATATCATTTAAAAATGTGTTAGAGCAACCAATTAAAAAGACACAGCCTTTCCATAAATCAGATACATCTGGTATGTATATATAAATTCAGAAATGAATTTGTGTAAATAAAAACAGATTTTTAAATTTCTTTTGATTCTTTTTTGAGTTTTAAAAAAATTAACAGAGCAAATGTCTAATGTCTTTATTAATTCTTATTGTTGCAGCTGTTATAGCTGTGTGATTATTCATACGGTAAATGAACATGGATTAGGTTTCTTATCAACATGTATCAGACAGTATGAACAGTTTACAGGTTTTTTATTTCTGAATTTAAGGTGAAGAAATCCATAATCTTTCTCCCCAGTTACTTGATAATTCGTAACTGAAATGTGTCATGAATTTTCCTGAAGGCAGGATTAATGTGTTTGTAAGCAATTTATATATGTATATTTACAAACAACAGAGACAAATCAAATTGGGTTACCAGGAATTTGAAAAGTTATCAGTTCAGATTTGTTTTTCTGTGAGAAGCACCGGCTGCCATTCAATGACAACCTCATATTTAAGTAGATACAACTGCAGATCTCATTCAAGTTAAGAAATATTACAATAATAAATGGGATATTGTTAGTTTTTTGTGAAGTTAGAAAAAATGTGAGTGGCCAATTGCTTAAAAAATAAACTTGAAATTGAATTTATTATAAAGAAAAGGTGGAAAAATAACATTGTGTATCAAGATTAGTTATTAAACTTAATGGAAGATATCAAATGCAAATAATTCAGTTTATGCTCCACCAAGTTTTCTTTGTGATGAAGAAATAGATAATTATTATATGAATGTACAAAATGCTTTTTATCAGACTAAAAAGATACTTAATAATTGCCATGGGAAACTTTAATGCTAGAATTAGTATGCAATTGAAAGAGAAAAATTCTGTGGATAAATTTACTTATGGTGACAAAGAAACATAGACTTGAGTAGTTTGCAGAAAAATGTACGTGCTTTTTTTGTGAACAATATGCTAAAGGGAAATGCACATGGAAGCATCCAAATGAAAACACAGCAGAATTAAATTGTATTTTGATTAATAGAAAATATGTAATTCAAGATAGTAATGTCTTTAATAGATTCCATACAGAAAGTGTTAATGCAAAACTAAATATACAAAATCTATTTATAAAAACAGTTAATAATTGATATTGCTAATTTTCACTCCAATGAATTTAAATTACAAATTACATATCATTTTAAAACATTAACTAATTTGGAAAATGATTAAAATTTGATTGAAATCATAGGAAAGTTAACTGAAACTATTAAAAACTGCAAAAAGAATAGCTGAAACTGAGACAAGACAGTGTAAATATATATATATAAACATATTTTTCTAAACAATTCATTAAAAAGAAATGAATATCTAGGGTTTTGTAAAATGCTAGAAAAAAATTAATGACGTTATATGAATTAGTAAGAAAAGTTCTAGAAGAGAATAAAAGTCTTAAAAA
Source organism: Epiperipatus broadwayi (assembly GCA_028023455.1). Lineage (NCBI taxonomy): Eukaryota > Metazoa > Onychophora > Udeonychophora > Euonychophora > Peripatidae > Epiperipatus > Epiperipatus broadwayi. The sequence continues at coordinate 4,896,286 of JAQFVV010006197.1, forward strand.
TGTAAAACAACATTTTGGTATTGAAGCAAAAATTGTCAATAACAAGAAATGATGGAAATATTACTAAAAATGAGATTACATCATTGAATATGTGGCAGAATTCTATAAAGATATATATATTGTAACAGGCACATACACCGTTACATTATTTATTTTAAAAATTAGACATTAAAAAGTTCGCATATAAAAACTTCTTTTTTTAAGAATTAAAAATTGAAAATTAAAAATTATTTAAACTCTAATATATAAAATCGCACAGATGAAAAGTTATTAAAATAAAACTTTATTAAAGAGAGAAAAAGTATTTTAAAAGCAAAAACTTAAAAAGATTTAGAGTTAAAAATATATCTTTAAGTTTGTAAAATAATTTAATTAATTCTATTGTATAAAATGGAAATGGTTGTTTTAATTAGTTAAATGTAAGCTAGCCCTTGGGCATTTCAAAATATATAAGCAAAGGTCAGATAGGAGAGGAAAAACAATAGAAACAGAATGGCCAATGAAAGAAATCCATCAGGGAAATGGACCTCAATGAAAAGACCATCATCACCATGTAATGTTGAGTTAATCTGCAAAATTAATATAAAAAAAAAAAGTTTGGAAATAAATTTTAGTGAGTGAAGAAAGAGCTGGGAGAGAAGAGATGTGACTATATGTGTTAGTGCGGAGAGAGTTGAAGGAGAAGGGATTGAAAAGACACATTCTCCATCCCTTCAGGTTTGATGAAAGGAAAGAGAAATGACATCATTTTTCCTATATTGAGGACCACAGGACATGGAGGGAATTAACGCTGGCTCCAAATTGCAAGCAACTGCAAGAAATTAGAAACTACGGACTTGTGAAAACCGTAAGAACTTTATGAAATCTAATGAACATTAATTAATTTGAGAACACTAAGAACTCTAAAATATAAACTTTCCCAGCATTTAAATTAATGCAATAGAAATTTCTATCTGCCCAAGCTTAATCAGTTAGTAATAATTGTTTTATTGAATGTATTATTATTTGTTTGTTAAATCATTTCCATTTTTTATATATATTTTTATTAATACTTATTGTATAAATTACTTAAATGCATTAAATTTAAGTTACGTATAGATGCTTGCCTGGATTCGTTAATGGTTAATTATGCTTTGTTTTCATATTTGATTAAAATATATAGACATTCAGTAAATAATGATACCTTATGGTGAGTATCTAAAATGTATTTATTCGGATGTCTTTTAAGTTATTGGTGTCAATGTGTCATCTTATGATGAATGCCATTGGGTTTCTTATAAATTCCCTCTGCAATTACATCAATGACTTTATATTTTGATCGTTTATGTTTATTTTGAAATGTTTTTGACCATGTAATCTCTGTAGCTGATCTATACTCAACATTAAAAAACAAACTTATATAAATGTTAAATTTAAGTTGGGCATGAATGGCTGTATAGATTTGTAAAGTTATATTAATTAATTAAGGGAGGGTTAATCTTAGGTTATTTGTTTCATAGTTAAATTGGGTCAATAGATGGGATATATTAGTGTAATTAGTAGATGTAGTATGAGATTCGCTATGGGCAGGATCATTTATATGCTACACACCCCCTTTTTGCCTATGGAAGGGATAGTAAGATGGAAAATGCAGTCCCTTCCTATGGAGTTTTTTTTTATTACTCTTCTTGCCGACAGATGTAGCATTCCTGTTTGGTTGAGAGTCAATGTCATCTATTAACCATGCTGTTCAGATGTACATTCTTGACAGTATGGTATTTTGTGCTGTCGTATTCATGCTACATTGAATACATCGATATATCAGATAGATTGGCGTTGGTTTGACTGCAAACTTTTAGCCTAAGGTTAAATAAGGGATAGAATATTTTCTTTTCAAATGAAATCTATGTAGTCTATTCATACTCGACACTTTAATCAAATATTCAACTCATCTGTGCGAACTTATAAAAGTTAAAACGTAAATTAAATTCTAAAATCAAGTTAAATTATAAAGTAAAAGTAATGCTAAAATGATTCAAAATTTATATGTGTGTTAATAAATGTTTGTGTGTTAATTACTGGCAGTGGCTTATTTTATTCCTTTTTTAATATTAAAAATATTCTTAGATAAAAATTTATAAAATATATCATTATTATTAATCTCTACTATTCTGCAGAGATAGTGACTGGGGCTAACGGTCTAAAAATATAAAATAATTTTTTTTAACTTACGTATCTGCCTACTATATACATTTTCTGGGTTCAAATGCCTAGTAGCGCCCTGTAGTGCAGTTACGGTAAGACTCCTCTATTATCGGACCATTATAATATATATATATAGTAATAAAGAACAAGAAAACAAAGTATTCCTCTTCTACATTTATTATTTTTTGAATTACCAATTATTTTAAATGAAGTCATGGGATAAACAATTAATACTATGTTGAAAAAATAAGCTGAAGGAAATGATGGAATTATCATTGTTATTTTAAAAGAAGCAGGAGAAGAAATAGAAAAATTGTTGGCAAAGCTATATATACAAATATTTCAATTATAAGTATGCATTGGGTGATTGAATAAATCCAGTAGAAAATTTTTACTTTTAAAAAAGCTGATGAAAAAGATGGAAATTACAGATTTATCAGTCTTCTATGAGTTTCATATAATATTTTTACCAAAATAATTATGGTTTCTTTACAACAACCCTCTGGATTCCAACTAATCAAAAAAAAAGCTAGATTTAAAAATAGCTTTGGCAGAATGGTTTATTCTCAAGTAGTAAGCAATTATAAAAAGGTGCAAAAAATGTGAATTGCGATTATCCTTTGAATTTATAGATTATGAAAAGGCATTTGATTCTATGAGAATTTTCACAGTAATTAAAACATTGAATCATCAGGATATAGACTCATGATACTGTTCTTATCAAGAATATTTATCAAAATGTAATGGCAATGATTAGATTCCTTAGTGATACTAAGATTAACATTGATGAGTGTATAAGGTTGGGAAATTCATTTCACCAAAACTTTTTGCAGAACTTTTATAACAAGTATTTTGTGATGAAAATGGGAAATTGGGAGTAAAAATAAATGAAGACATTTAAATTCATCTAGATTTTTCAAATGATGTGATTGCTTTTGAAAATAATGTTTCTTAACAATAGAAATATTGCTAGTGTTATCAGATAAATACTAAAAACAATAAAATAATATTAAATAGATCTCTCAGAAGAAAGCAAAGATTGACATTCATATATTTAAAAAAAAAACTCCAAAGACATATTATTAATACAAACTATAAACTCAATAATGAAATTAATTGCAAAATTAAAACCTGTTTGCAAAAATAACTTAATAGGTAAAAGCAAATATGTATATGTGTTTGAATAGGAAGTTTTTTTAAATAGATGTGTTTTGCCAATTCCTCAGTATATATCTGAGTCTTAAAAACTTATGAAAAGAGTAATACAGAACTTCACATCACTCAATGAATGCATGCAAAGAAGAATGTTAGGAGTAATAAGAAGAGACTAAAAACAAAATATATGAATCAGAGAATAAACTAATATTACTAATACCATTGAAAGAATTAAGAGACTGAAATATAGGGGCTGAAAATATTGCCTAGAAGAGACAATGACAGATGGACATGTGAAGTTTTTAATTGGATCATGTGAGATTAATGGATGAAATAAGAAAGTTTGTTGGTGTAATTGAAGAAAAGAGGCTGTCAATTAAAGAAAGTGAATTGAATATAGATATCTTTATCCTGAAACGGATGTATAATAATTGAAATAATGATAATGATTAAACTCACATATTTATAATGTAATTCTAAACATAAGAGCTTATTAAAAATTAGGATGTTACTTTAAAAAGCATCCTAATCTTTCTTTGAGCAGAAAATTTAACAGCATATTATAAATGATTATATACGTATGTGTTTGCATACATATTAAATTTTTTAGGGATTTTACCATGCTAGAGCAAATTAAAGATCATTTGTAAAAAGAATTATCAATAATTAAATGGTTCTAATTATTATTACGTCTTTTTATAGTATCTAAAAGTTTTTCCAAGTTGTAATAAATTCCTATTTATTTTCTAAAGTAAAGCAGCGGTTGTATTTCAAAAGAGAACTGGAATTCAGTTACTATTGCCCTGATGTCGGTTATTATTGCCCGGATACCTCATATAACCACAATAATGGTTAAAACCGTTCATCTATTAATCTTTTATTACATGAATGGTATTTTTCTTTGACTACAGATCTAAAAACTAATTAAAATCATTTAAACTAAAAATATTTGTGTCAAAATCGTACAATATATATATATCACATTTTAAATATATGACTGCAGAAATTGGGAAGGGACGACGACATAGTAATGGCTTTCAGAGTATATTTTGACCAAACCATGCTTCTTTAGTTGGGTCAAATCCTGCGCAGTTTTCTAAATGCGTCTTGCTACTGCTTATATATTTAATGTGCATTGCGTAAATTTACTTTTATTTACTTTTTATTGTAAATTTAGAAACTACTTTCAAAAATATATAATTATTACAATTAGAATTTTTTTTTTTAAAACGTAATTATAAATTTTAAATTTAAGAAACTTTAAATAAGCGGATAATATTCTATTCTATGTATAGAATCATAATCTCCTTTTTAAAAATTATATTTTCTCTCTTTTTACTTATAATCATCTTATTTATAATAAATGACTGACTTTTATATTTCAAAGATACATTTGCAAATATTGTATTTATAAGATAAAGTTGGCTTGAATCAATGCTTCTTAGCACTTTTAAAATTGTGTGAAGTTATCTGGAGAGCTATGTGAGACTTGCAGTAATTGAAGAGAACTAGATTGTTAACATGCATCTTGGAAGTCATTGACAATGTTTAAAGTTGAATGTTTGAAATATAAAAATATGACCGCAGAACATTACTATGACCGGTTTAAAAAATGGAAATTATTCTGTTTCTGTATAAAGAAAATTATAAAACTTAAAGAAATTTATAATCTATATATTATAATGACCGAATGAAATCTATTAATTTTTAATCCTTGAAAAGTGATATGTTTTGTAACAGTAAATCTGGTTCAAAATTGAAATATATATTCAACGGTAAATGGGTTTGAACCAGGAACTAAAAATATAAAATGATATATTAAATATGTACCGTAAATCTTGATTCAAAGTATTTATATTAGAAAGTTGAATGTTTTATAAAATTAAAAATTAAGATTCAATTAAAATATAATAATAATAATAATAATAATAATAATAATAATAATAATAATAATAATAATAATAATAATAATCAACTGATGATAATGATGATGATTTATACCATAAGTACAAGTCCTTCCAAAAATATTTTATTGCTTTTTCAGTTTCAATAAAATAAAAAAGAAATTCACAGATGCCAAACCCTATAACTAGAAAGTTTACTTTTGGAAATATAAAGAGCTGATCATCATAATTTACAAAGTGTTATAGCCATCCCTGCATGTCCACCAGTGGATTGCATGATTTCCCAGGGTTGTGGGTATCACAAGAATGTTAAAAGCATTATGTATGAAATAAGTTCAAAAAGTAAACACTAAATGGATCAATAAAACAAAATACAATTTATTAACAATGCATAAATAAAAACTTACAACCATTAAGGCATATACAAAATATGAAATATAATGGTAATAAAAGGTATTTTTAATTTAATTTTAAGGCTTTATAATATTGATAATGATAATATCTTACCACATGAAATATTTAAATAGTTTTAAACCATGAGTTTCCTGCAGATATTGTTCTTTAAATATATTTATGGTTGTTAATTCCTCCAAAGTTGGTAATTGGTCTCTTGGTTACTGGTAATGTTAGAGAGGAAATACAGCAACATTGGTGTTATTACATAGAGTATAGTATCAATAGGTCTTTAGCTAATTCTTATGGCACTATCCATTTTTTCCTTCATGGCATTATTAAGGCAAGTATTGGCTAGTTTTGGAAAACTCAGCTTTAAATTTGAATTCAACTTCATTTTCTGGATATTTGACTGGTATAATTTTTTGTTGCCTAGTCACACATATTTTTGTTAGATAAAATCATCATACTTGCTGGTATAACTGGAGTATTGAAAAATAATTTTAAAAAAAAACAGTCAGAAAATACTTTTAACCAGCAGTTTCTTTTATTTGCATTGGATCACTGCAGCACTGCTTCTTAAGTTGAGTCAAATACCTAAAATACACTGGACTGCCTAAACTGGAATACAATACTGAATCCTATTGGAATGCTGTAGTTGCTTGTTTCAGATCTATTTATATTCTACCTAATGTTGTCCAACAGCATGTTGTCCAAACAATGGATTTATCACCAGATAATTGCAACATTTGACATGTTTCCTTACAACAACCTGATTTTTGGGAAACATTTTCTTTATTTTATGCACAACATGTTGTGGAAACAAATTTGCAGATATCATATCCTGATTTGATATATAACTGAATCAAAAAGAAAAAACAAGTGTTTTTTCTCCCTCTCTTTATAAGAAGAAAGAAAAAAATCATAGTTCACTTTTCAAATAGCTTTTATTAACCCATAATTTCATATAACATCTTTAGATTTGCTGTCACATTTACTGCAAAAATTTGAGAGATTTTATTTAAAACTCAATTCCAAAAAGGCAAAATGCTTTAGATTTTATAAACTAGAATTCAAAATTTTTCTGTGGTGTTGAAACAATTTTCCTTTCTCTTTTATATTACCATTTATCATGTATTCTTTCTTATATATTACAAAATAACTTTATAAAATATCTAACAATATAGACAAATGCATCTTTCTTCTAATATTTTGGGCAGTTCATATATTTATAACTCAATTGCAAGTTTTTTATTAAATAATTTTTTTTCTTGCAGCTTTGTAATATAATCACATCCAAGCTACTCTCAGATTTATTATACTTACAATATATATATATATATATATATATATATATATAATAAATCTATATATTATATATATATATATATATATATAAAACCAAAACTGTCTAACACTATACTAGCAAAAATAAAAATGCAAAACCATAAAACAATACAATACTAGATTAAATTTTAAAAATTTTACCAAAATCCTTACACAACCATGGTTTCATCTACTACAAATAGACCTTCTCAAGTGAAAATCAATCTAAAGGAAAACATATATATATATATACAAACAAACCTTCCCATAATTCACTACAAATTCCACCTTCCCTTAATATCAAAAGAAGTCTTCATAAGATTGATAGCCTCAGAATCAAGGAGTTTTATCATCAAAGTCTCCTTTATTCTTCTTTTTAACTCATTCTTTTCATAAAAAATAACCGAAGCATTGTTAAACAATATTCTATGACCTGTATTCAATTCATGAATATATAAAGCTGAGTTAAGATACCTATGTTTAACCCTACTTATATGAACCTTAACCCTTTCATTAAGGCTAAATTTACTCTGACCTACATAAAATTTACCACAACTACATGGAATTTTATAAACAATACCAGGAATAGACCTACTATCAATAGACTGCTTTGAACCATTAAGTAATGAATTCAAATCAGAACCTTTCCTCCATGCAACCTTCATTCCACCTAACAAATGACTATTCCTATAAACCAAATTATAAATTGATGCTTTAAATGGTAAAGACATATAATCATCATCCTTACCAACAAAATTCTTATCATCCAAATCACGACTATAAACATTATTATTAAATACCACTTTTTTAATAAAATCATGATTATAACCCAATTCTACATATTCAGCAGCAAATTGACTTCTTTGAATATCAGCATCATTATTAAAATTATTAAGCCTTCTATTCCGACAACAAAAATTCAACAAAGACATTTTTTTATGTATAAAAGGCTGATAACTATCAGGCCTAATCATATTTCTCAAATTTTTAGGTTTTATAAAATGACTACAAAACAAAACATCATTAACCTTCTCAACATTTAAATCTAAAAACTTTAATTTTACAAAATCAAAACCACCCCCCTCAATTGTAAACTTAATACTAGAATCAAAACCATTCAATGCACATAAAAACTCTTCTAATTTCTCTTTCTGAATAACAATCAAACAATCATCAATATACCTAACAAATAATTTAATAGAACATGAAAACATATTAATAATACTGCACTCCAAATAATCAATATAGACAGCACACATCAATGGAAAAATGACATAACCAATAACCCAACCTTCTCTAATCTTATAAAACACATCATTAGACATAAAATACATTGAATCCTCTAACAGCAAAAACAACTCATGAAAAACCTTAATCTTATCTGCAGAAAAACATTCTAATTTTTTTAAAATTGAAAGAAAAACATCAATACTTTTTAATCTATTAACCGATTGATACATATTTTCAATGTCTAAACTACCAAAAACACAATCATCATCCAAAACAAAACCATTTATTTTCTTAAAAGCCTCAAAAGAAGAAGAAACACAAAATTGACCCAATTTTATATAATCCTTAAAATATCTTATAATAAATTTTGATATTTTATCAACAATTGGTTTCCTAATTAGGTATACTATTTAATATTTTGAATAGGGTTTTATAGTTTAGTGAATTTCATATTTTATTTGCTTTGTTTTGTGTATTTGTATTATTAATTTGTATTATTTGTTTATTATTATTTATTCGTTTGTATTTGTATAGTTATTAATTTTCTTTCAGTATGTGGCAGGTTTTGTATGATAATTTTTCTTGTGTAGAAATTTTAGAAATAAAAAAGTTGATTAATATGTCTAATAGAATTGAATCTGTAAAAGCTCAGGTTAATTTTCTTAAGTCTTGTAGGTTTTGCAATGTGTTTCCTAATTCGTGTAATATTAAATTGGATAGGAAACTGGTTTTATTTTCTAATTGCGATTTTATTCTAAATTTTAAAAGATTTATTCTTAAACAATTTATTATGCAGATTATGAGTAGTTTATCTAATTTTATTGATAGTTATAAAATGTTTAGAAGAAAGTTGGATTTTAGAAGGAATTTTAATTATTCTGTTTTAAATTCTTTTTTTAAAGTGGTTTAGGAGTAAGTGTGAAATCACTTATAATAATAAGTATTTCAAGAAATTTAAATGGTTGATTGGAAAGGCTGAAAATAAAAGTTTTGTGAAAGGAAAAGAGTTTAGATTTGGGTTTTATAAGAATAGGCCTGATGCTTCATCTGTTTTAAATTTGTCAAATTATGTTTTGAATGTATCTGATTTGGCTATTTTAGCTAAGGGTCCTGGCTTTGTTCCATTTGCTAATAAAAATTTAGTTTTTGATTTTGTTTCTGCCATTGAAAGTAATAGTAATATTTCTGATGAAAATAAAATGTCTTTACAGGTTATTTTGAATAGTCAATTACTTAAAAGAGAAAAATTTGTTTTTGCCCCTAAGGAAATTAGTTTTGTTAAAAAAAGATTGAAAGCCAATGATGTAGTATTGTTAAAAGAAGATAAAGGTGGCCGGTTTGTATTGTTAAATAATATTGATTTTAAAAGTAAAGTTTCTTTAGAATTAAATAATGGAAAATATACTATTTTAGATTCTAATCCTGGTAAAAAAAATAAAATCTAAATTAATTAAGATTATGAAAGTTAAGGAAAATAAAAAGATTTTTGATAGAGCTACTTATTTAAATTGTTACCCTAGTGATTTTGTGGCTCCAAAGGTTTTCTTTAATTTGAAGTCTCATAAAGATAATTTTCCTTTGAGATGTATTTTTGATTTTACAGGAGGAATTGTTGATAAAATATCAAAATTTATTATAAGATATTTTAAGAATTATATAAAATTGGGTCAATTTTGTGTTTCTTCTTCTTTTGAGGCTTTTAAGAAAATAAATGGTTTTGTTTTGGATGATGATTGTGTTTTTGGTAGTTTAGACATTGAAAATATGTATCAATCAGTTAACCCTTAAACCGCTAATTTTATCATTGGTTGTATCAGATAAAAATCAAATCTTTTAATTGGCCAACTCACAAACTGAAGACAAAGCCTATTGTTAAAACATATTCGCCTATAATATTAAATTCAACTCAGATACGTTTATAAAAAGTATATAATTAATTTTTAAGGTTGTGAAGACAACGAAAGTTCTTTCAAAAATAAATTGCTATTTATTTATTCTAAGATATTCAATATCGGCAACATAAAAGTTATAATGTAAACAAAAAGATCGACTTTTACATTATAGAAAAGTAAATATTTCTTTTTATTACAACTTCAATATTTGTACTAAAATCTTCAATATTTTTCGAAAATAATTTTGTTTTTTTATTATTCTCTCTGAAAATTATGTTTAATTTCCATAAATATTATTTAATAATAATTTAAATCGTATTCGAAATGAAAATCTCAGCGTTTTTCTTTATTTTCTTTGATCAGGCAGTTTCTTTGTTCTTTCCAGCCAATCAGAATGTCTTTTTCGGCTGAGAGCATGCTAAGAACCAATCACAAATAATGTTCCTTCTTTGTTTAGGTTTAAATGCGTTTTTTTTCTATTTTTTACTTCTAAAATAAATCGGAAGATGTCACCATCGTACAGAACTTTTAAAAACGAATTCAATACGTATTTAACGAATTTTTTCGTATGAAAACGGGCTGAGTTAGAGTGATTTCAGATGTCGACGAGGAGCCTCGTCGGACGCGGGAAAAGGGTTAATAGATTAAAAAGTATTGATGTTTTTCTTTCAACTTTAAAAAAATTAGAATGTTTTTCTGCAGATAAGATTAAGGTTTTTCATGAGTTGCTTTTGCTGTTAGAGGATTCAATATATTTTATGTCTAATGATGTGGTTTATAAGATTAGAGAAGGTTGGGTTATTGGTTATGTCATTTCTCCATTGATGTGTGCTGTCTATATTGATTATTTGGAGTGTAGTATTATTAATATGTTTTCATGTTCTATTAAATTATTTGTTAGATATGTTGATGATTGTTTGGTTGTTATTCAGAAAGAGAAATTAGAAGAGTTTTTATGTGCATTGAATGGTTTTGATTCTAGTATTAAGTTTACAATTGAGGGGGGTGGTTTTGATTTTGTAAAATTAAAGTTTTTAGATTTAAATGTTGAGAAGGTTAATGATGTTTTGTTTTGTAGTCATTTTATAAAACCTAAAAATTTGAGAAATATGATTAGGCCTGATAATTATCAGCCTTTTATACATAAAAAAAATGTCTTTGTTGAATTTTTGTTGTCAAAATAGAAGGCTTAATAATTTTAATAATGATGCTGATATTCAAAGAAGTCAATTTGCTGCTGAATATGTAGAATTGAGTTATAATCATGATTTTATTAAAAAAGTAGTATTTAATAATAATGTTTATAGTCATGATTTGGATGATAAGAATTTTGTTGGTAAGGATGATGATTATATGTCTTTACCATTTAAAGCATCAATTTATAATTTGGTTTATAGGAATAGTCATTTGTTAGGTGGAATGAAGGTTACATGGAGGAAAGGTTCTGATTTGAATTCATTACTTAATGGTTCAAAGCAGTCTATTGATAGTAGGTCTATTCCTGGTATTGTTTATAAAATTCCATGTAGTTGTGGTAAATTTTATGTAGGTCAGAGTAAATTTAGCCTTAATGAAAGGGTTAAGGTTCATATAAGTAGGGTTAAACATAGGTATCTTAACTCAGCTTTATATATTCATGAATTGAATACAAGTCATAGAATATTGTTTAACAATGCTTCGGTTATTTTTTATGAAAAGAATGAGTTAAAAAGAAGAATAAAGGAGACTTTGATGATAAAACTCCTTGATTCTGAGGCTATCAATCTTATGAAGCCTTCTTTTGATATTAAGGGAAGGTGGAATTTGTAATGAATTATGGGAAGGTTTGTTTGTATATATATATATATATATATATATAGATTGATATATTTACTTGTATATATATATATATGTTTTCCTTTAGATTGATTTTTACTTGAGAAGGTCTATTTGTAGTAGATGAAACCATGGTTGTGTAAGGATTTTGGTAAAATTTTTAAAATTTAATCTAGTATTGTATTGTTTTATGGTTTTGCATATATATATATATATATATTGTACCAATATTGATATTGCACATATAATTTTATCTAAAAAAATTATTATTAAATAATAAATAAGTTATAAAAATATAAAAGGTTTCTTTAAGTAAACAAAATCAGTTTGTTTTCGAAAAAAAATATGAATCAAATAGTTTTCCAGCGTTAGTTTTGAAATAAAAAGCTACAATTAATTAATCAAAAGGGGGAGGGGAAGTCTTGGTAAGGAAAATTAAACTAAAGGTTTGTAAAAGGAAATAAAGAGTTTTCTTATTAGTATTCGTAAAATATAAATAATTTAAAGTTTAAAAAAAAAAAACAAATCTCTTTTCATTCGAATTAAGGAAAATGTAAAACTAGTAATATACATGTGTATATATGTGCGATTGTCAACAATAGAATAAATGTTATTATAAATAAATGAAAGTTAAAGAAGATTATCATTAAAAAACACGGCAATGGCTATTAGATATTAATTAATATAAAACAATATGTTTTTGCATGGCTATTACTAATTAAGCAATCTTTCAAAACACGTTTATCAAATGATTATCACTGGAATTTCGACAACAGATCTTTGCCGGAGATATTAGAAAGACAACAAGGCGCAGGTATAAATAGACTTTTTATCGGACAGTAGTTCAGTTCACAAATTAGTTGAGTGAGTGCAGTTCACAAAGTAATTGAGTAGTGCAGTTCAGAAATTAATTGAGTCAGTTAACAAACAAAATGCAGTGTTGAGAAGATTTTGGGAATTCACGCCTCTCCACAGCCTAAAAAGTCCGATGAAAACAGCAAGATCTGCCCATGAAATAATGTCAACGTAACAACTTAGAAAATCTCCATCAGTATCTAATTGTCTCCAATAGTAATAATCGTGAAAATCAGGAAACTCATCAAGGAAAAGTCCCAGCCAGCTGGTAAGCATTCATAATGGAAATATCCTCACCGAAAGCAGCCACCAAAGAGAACAAAATTCTACGTCTACATTCAAAAGCCTAGGTAAAAACATTTGCTTATTTCGTTTATACTGTAATAGCCATTGCATTGCATTAATTCATATGAATCTTTCAAGAGTCTAATTATATGAACTTTATATCATACATAAATGAACTATTGATATGTGTGATTAAATTTCAAATGCTATGTAATACTTTATTATTATTATGTGTGTACATGAGTTAATATGTGCGTGATCATTATATCAATATTTATTAGTTAAATTAGAGTGTTCTGTTATTAAATCTATAGGAATATTTAAACTATTTAGAAATGTTAATTTAAAATATGCGTGTGTTTTATTAGAATTATAAAATGTTTAAATTTAGTAAATAAATGTTAGTTAATAAATTATCTTTAAAATTAAACTTTATTTGTCGGTCAATTCTTTTTATCAATTCCTTTTATCAAATTCTTTTATCAACTCCTTTTACAATTCTTTTATCAAGTCTTTTAACCACTAATTAAGTATAATCTATTAGTGATTACAAACAACTGAGCTAGTCATGGATTTAGGCATTGAGTTAGTGGCCACTGTTCAAAGTGCGTTGTCTATTCTTTTAGTATTCTTTTAGAATAAGCAGCTGGCGCCCGTGGTTATACACAAACAAAAAAGTGCTTTGGACGTGGTGTTGAACTCAACAGCCGAGAAGAAGCTATGTCCTGGAAATGTAACGTTAGTTATATACTTTATAGCTATCGTTTGGGCATACATACTCTCCGAGTATGTTCTTCTCTGCCTAAGAGACCGGTGTTTCGAATGCACATATTCGAACTCGGTTCAAATGGCTATACCCAACTGTGGGGCTGAACCTAAGAAACAATAGTAGTGAAATACTTTGTTTCTTGTTTAAAAATTTTTTATACAAAAGTTAAATTACGTATGTAAAAGTGCTTTAATTTTAAAAAAAAGAATTGACCGAAAACTTTTTTTTTTTTCGAAATGAAAAGAGATTTTGACATATATGCTATCAAATCAGAGTCAATTAGATGTTATGGGCAGAGTTAAAGCATTAAGATCGGGTAGTGAAAAGGACTAAAAGGGTGGAGTTAGCGTGAGTTTCCATCTTAGTAAGAAAAATAAATAAATAAGTTGTATTTAAATTTAGTTTAACATAAGCGCTAGTACTTTGAAATTGAAATTTTCGAAAATGGATCCGAAAGAAAGCCCAATATATTTTAAAAATCCCCAGTTAGTGGAAAAAGAGAAAGAAGAAGTATCTGAGATGCGAATGATGATGAAAATGATGATGAATATGATGCAAGAGTTTAAAGAAGAATTGTATCAGAAATTTGAACAAAGCCAACAGGAGCTTAAAGCTGAATTCAAAGCAGAATTGATAAAAGAAATGCGTCAAGAAATTAAACAAAGTCAACAAGAATTGTGTCAGAAATTTGAGCAAAGCCAACAAGAGCTCAAAGAAGAACTCAAAGCAGAATTGAAGGCAGAAATTAGTCAGGTTAAAGGAGAAATTAATGAACTCAGAGCGGAAATTAGAGAAATGAAGGAAATGAGGGGTGAAATAATAGATGAGGTAGAAACAAATCATATAGCCATAGAAGCTGTAGTGAAAGATTTGAACGAAGAAAGTCAGGAAGTTGAGGTCACGAAAGAGGTAGAAATTGAATTAGAATCAGATAGCATTGTGATAAATAAAGTAGACACAAATGTAGATCAAGAAATAGAAGAAAAACATAAGTTCAAGGTAGTAGATAGTGTAGAAAAGTTTTTACAAAAATTTAAAAAGGTTAAAGTAAACGTTCGCATTCGCTGTAGACATAGATTTAAAACAAAGAGGAAGCGTAGGAAAAAATATTCACGATTAGGAAAAATACGGAGGTCTGTAAAGCTTAAAAGTTTTCTAATTTACAAGGCAGAAAATAGAATGGAAAGAGAAAGAGATAAAATAGATTTTAATCAAGAAATAGAAGTGAGAATATGGAGTATGATTTATATATAAAATTAGTAGAAAGAAAGAAGGAACCGCCTGACATAGTTTAAAAGTTAGTAAATGGGCGGAATAGTAAAGAAAATAAACAAAATGGACCGGAAATGGACAATGAGCACGAATATGGTTATTCTAACGTAAATAAATCTGAGAAGTAATTAAATCTGAAACTTCTATTTAAAACTAAGATAATAAATTTAAAAATAACTGAATAATAATAAGTTATATGTTTTAAAGTAATAATAATAACGGAGGCTTTGCAAAATAAAAGATTTTTTCCCCTCCCCACGCACATATTAATTAAGAAAGAAAAATGCTCATAAATAAACAGTTCAAATAAATAAAAAATAAATAAAATCAAGTTAAATAAATGGGTCAAATTAATGATGTAAAAGTAAAGTTGTAGGTTTAAATAAATGAAAAGATAACGGAATTTCTAGAATAAAATTAGGTTGGTCAGATAGATATTTGTATAATAATGAATCGCCATAAAGTAAAACAGTTTTTTTTTCTGAGTACACGCACGTTAAAATAGAATAGTTTTGAATATACGCAGGTTAATAAAAGGAAGTAAATAAATGGTTTAAAGTAATCAAGTCCAATAAAATCATATATAATGAAGAGCAATAAAATAAAATAGTTTTCTGAATATACGCACGTTAATACATAAATTAAAGTAATGGGTTAAAATAATATTGTAATATAAATAAATATGTAAACTGATGTCCGTGATAGTTTCAAAATAATATTGTAGCATAAATAAATATGGATAATGTTCGTATGGGTTTAAAATAAGTATCGTAAAACTAATATTTAAAATGTTCGTACTGGTTTAAAGATAATATTATAAGATTAGTGTAAATAAATATTTTAAATAATGTTTGTAAGGGTTATAAGTAATGTTTGTAATGAATTTAAAAATAATATGAATGAAAGTCAATCTAAGTTGTATTAAGAGTGTATAAGGGTTCAAAATTAAGGGATGAGGGTAGTATTGAAATGTTTTAGTTAAGGATAAGTTTAAAGCTGTCGACTGGATAGATTTTAGCACCCGTAACGGATTGGCCAGGATCATTCCTCTTTTAAAAAGTGCACTGGCAACAACCAGAGTAAGTCGTAAGTCACTTTTCAGGGGAGAATCCCCATATCTCGTACCTCGTTTTCCAAAGCGTAAGTCGGAAATGGACAGTTGAAAATTCCTGCCATTCGCAGCTGCTTAGACAAAGTCCGATCAAGAGAATCGGCAATCGTTTTCCAGAGCATAAGTCGGAAATGGACAGTTGAAATTCCTGCCATTCGCAGCCACCTTTTCTTAGTCAAAGTCCAATCAAGAGAATCGGCAGCCGAAGCTTCGTTTATAAAAGATCCCTGTGCCACAAAATTAGTTTGTCCTCGTGGTCACTATCCAGGATGAACATTGTAAGCAATGTTACCAGCATAGAAAGAAGAAAAGCATAATTGGAGATTGCCCTTAGTATGGAAAGGAAAAGATATAAAAAAAGCAAACTTAGAAAGAATAATAAATTAAGATTCAATGTTGTCAGAGATAAAATGGTCAAAAATGATGCATTTTACTCTCAAAAAGGAGGGACGGTGTAATGTACCAATATTGATATTGCACATATAATTTTATCTAAAAAAATTATTATTAAATAATAAATAAGTTATAAAAATATAAAAGGTTTCTTTAAGTAAACAAAATCAGTTTGTTTTCGAAAAAAAATATGAATCAAATAGTTTTCCAGCGTTAGTTTTGAAATAAAAAGCTACAATTAATTAATCAAAAGGGGGGAGGGGAAGTCTTGGTAAGGAAAATTAAACTAAAGGTTTGTAAAAGGAAATAAAGAGTTTTCTTATTAGTATTCGTAAAATATAAATAATTTAAAGTTTTAAAAAAAAAAAATCTCTTTTCATTCGAATTAAGGAAAATGTAAAACTAGTAATATACATGCATATATATGTGTGATTGTCAACAATAGGATAAATGTTATTATAAATAAATGAAAGTTAAAGAAGATTATCATTAAAAAACATGGCAATGGCTATTAGATATTAATTAATATAAAACAATACATTTTTGCATGGCTATTACTAATTAAGCAATCTTTCAAAACATGTTTATCAAATGATTATCACTGGAATTTCGACAACAGATCTTTGCCGGAGATAGAAAGACAACACGTCGCAGGTATAAATAGACTTTTTTATCGGACAATAGTTCAGTTCACAAATTAGTTGAGTGAGTGCAGTTCACAAAGTAATTGAGTAGTGCAGTTCAGAAATTAATTGAGTCAGTTAAGAAACAAAATGCAGTGTTGAGAAGATTTTGGGAATTCACGCCTCTCCACAGCCTAAAAAGTCCGATGAAAACAGCAAGATCTGCCCGTGAAATAATGTCAACGTAACAACTTAGAAAATCTCCGTCAATATCTAATTGTCTCCAATAGTAATAATCGTGAAAATCAGGAAACTCATCAAGGAAAAGTCCCAGCCGGCTGGTAAGCATTCATAATGGAAATATCCTCACCGAAAGCAGCCACCAAAGAGAACAAAATTCTACATCTACATTCAAAAGCCTAGGTAAAAACATTTGCTTATTTCGTTTATACTGTAATAGCCATTGCATTGCATTAATTCATATGAATCTTTCAAGAGTCTAATTATATGAACTTTATATCATACATAAATGAACTATTGATATGTGTGATTAAATTTCAAATGCTATGTAATACTTTATTATTATTATTATGTGTGTACATGAGTTAATATGTGCGTGATCATTATATCAATATTTATTAGTTAAATTAGAGTGTTCTGTTATTAAATCTATAGGAATATTTAAACTATTTAGAAATGTTAATTTAAAATATGCGTGTGTTTTATTAGAATTATAAAATGTTTAAATTTAGTAAATAAATGTTAGTTAATAAATTATCTTTAAAATTAAACTTTATTTGTCGGTCAATTCTTTTTATCAATTCCTTTTATCAAATTCTTTTATCAACTCCTTTTACAATTCTTTTATCAAGTCTTTTAACCACTAATTAAGTATAATCTATTAGTGATTACAAACAACTGAGCTAGTCGTGGATTTAGGCGTTGAGTTAGTGGCCACTGTTCAAAGTGCGTTGTCTATTCTTTTAGTATTCTTTTAGAATAAGCAGCTGGCGCCCGTGGTTATACACAAACAAAAAAGTGCTTTGGACATGGTGTTCAACTCAACAGCCAAGAAGAAGCTATGTCCTGGAAATGTAACGTTAGTTATATACTTTATAGCTATCGTTTGGGCATACATACTCTCCGAGTATGTTCTTCTCTGTCTAAGAGACGAGTGTTTCAAATGCACATATTCAAATCGGTTCAATATATATATATATATATATATAACAAAAACAATTCTCCACTTAATATTTTATTAAACCTGAATAATAGTAACTTCTAAATGATAGTCTTTGCTAATGTGAAAAATCTCACTCCTCAACATCAAGGTAATGGCAAAGATTAGCTACTATCTACCCATCATAAACATGACAAAGATATTCAACACCAAAATCAACTGAATCTGTGCATGGCTTTTACGGAATGGTAAAACAACAGCCATAGGAATGAACGCATGCAGCATCATAGAAAAAATAATGGTATGTCACTGCATAAAACTTTCTCAATATATTACTAAAAGTGCCACTTTCTGATCCATATCTTCCAAAGGAAATTTCCCCAGATTGTAACTGAACAACCAGTCATTCTGTTGGACAGACCTCCAACCTCGAAGATAAGCTGGTTGAATCAGATACTTGACAATCTCTTCACTCACAATGGCCATTAAGCCCTAGTATTTAGACAGAAAATCTCTATTTGGGGTGCTCATGACCCATTATTTTCCACCCAAAACTCTACCCTTCCTTACCTCAGTGATAACAGTCAGGTGTTCACCAGGTCTTCCAAACATCTCAAGCTAGAGCCAAGATTCCTGGACTTCCTAGTGAAAATCAACCTGGGTGCACTCCAGATGAACTGGTTTCTGCACTACATGAGATTCTTCAAGAACATAGATCCTTCATGTCACAACTGCCACAGAACCTCTGAAACCTTTGACTACATGATAAATGATTGCTGGGCATATGACAAAATCAGAACATTTATTTCTCACAACTACCACATTTCTCTGAACAAAATATTAGATATCAAGAGCTGCTTCCTGTCCAGGGATTATGTCATCTCAAGACTTTCGACCTTCACCACTTATGACACCTGGCTGGCCAGATGTTGAAACAAGTTCACCATTCCTCATCCCAAGCCTGAAGACGTATTTATTTCTAAGTTGAAGGAATTTTGCTATAAAGACAATATCATCTCATCCAGATTTTTATTTGACAACACATGGAGTCTGGTTAAGTTAGATTAAACAACACTAGTAGCACATCAGATTATCTGGTTGCCCGAGCAACATGGATTACTTTCATTTATTTACAATTGTATCATTCTTACATATATATTTCAATAAAGTTATTTATATATAAATGATAGTCCATTTAAACTGATTCTGGCTTTTTACTTTATTAATGAGAACTTGAGATTGAAAGCTTGAAGTAACTAAGTTAATTTTATTATTCAAATTACAAGCTTGAAATTTAAATACTCTACCTAAGTTATCCTGCACTAATGGATATATAGATTTAATCTGAGATCAATAAATATATATATTTAGTAATCTTAGTTCTTTTATGACTGTAGTCAGTTTTTTCCTCTGGCTGGAAATGTTAATAATAAATCAATTGATACCTTAGCTTATGCAATATGCAATAAAACAAGAGGAGTTTTTTAGTCTATTACCATCTTAGTAAGTTTGAGTAATTATAATTACCAGATTTCAATATTCTAAATCCCCATCTTCAAATTAGTATCTGGCTTTTTTGTTTTTATCAATAAGAATCTACGATTGAAAGCTAAAAGTAATGCAGTAATAATAGAAGGAAAAATCAGAAACCAGTCTAGGAATGGGATCTAAAGGCATTCATTACTCAGTCATTATTCAAGTTTACTAAAAATGATAATAGAACAGGCAGCTGCTTATTTTTATTTATTACATGTTGATATGCTATTATCTGGTAATCAGTGATTATTCAGTTCTACTACTATAGGTGGAACTAGAGTAAGAACTACTACTGTGTAAGTGAGAAAATCCATCTGATTTGTTAGTATTAATATTCCTAATCAGGAAAACAGCTATATGAGATTACTAAAATAGGTACTTACTGACCAAAAATCAAATTAATATAACTATTGTTCAATCCAGTTGATTTGCTTTAAAACCTTTAAATGTTTTAAATTTCGATTTTTAGTTTGACTACTGTATAAATATGGAGTTAAAGATGATTGTTGGATACCTATATCTATTACTTCCAGCTTTGTATTTCATCTCCTCGGTGATGAATGTAAAAACTGCAACCCTGTTGGTTGGGAATTTAACATGAACTACCATCTAGTAATCTCAGATTACTCTAGCTTACTAAATATTACAATATAAAGTTGTCAAATTAATTTTCTATGTTGAAACAAATAATTATAAGATAGTGTTGAAAATGTAATGTGGAGATAACTATTCAAGTCCCAGATGAGTTATCAATTATGTAATGTCATTAAGTGTATCTACTTATGAATGTGTGTTCGTGATATAGAGATATGGAGCTGATCCAATTATTATTATCCTTTAATCATCATAGTCATAATATTAATTTATCAAGTAATCATACCAATATGTCACAATTAAACCTTCTTCAGTCAAATATAAAATATTTGTAGTGTTGCAATCTGCAAAACAGGTATTCTGACTGCGATATTTTGGATGCTTAGGTATTCCTATAACAAAGGTCAGCTTATGAATATATTTTTGGAAAATGTTAATTTTGTTTAACAAATGGAGTCTCTCATATTTAAAAAAAAATAATTGAACTTAAGCATATGATCACATATTTAAACAAAAAGTTTTTTTAATGGATGCCATTAGGAGACAAACTGCAAAAAGTTCTAAAATTGTAAGCATGTTTTTATTTTATAAAAATGTATATATGGTTTAATTTAAAATTTAAATTGATTTTATTTATAATTTGAAATGTATGCTAGATAATAAATATTATTTTATTTAGACTATGCAGTAAAATTTGTATTTTATCTCTTTTTTAATTGTTTATAACATTCCATTTTTTCTTCTTAAATGTATGTATATATGATTTCTAATAAAATAGTTTTATTTTTTTTATAAACATAGAAACAAATCACTTGACTGAAATTCCAGATTATTAAAAATGCTACATGTTTTTTTTTTTAATAAAATCGAAAAAAATCATTACCTGTCAATAAGATTAATAGTTTTCCTTTGAAAAAAACTAATTTTTATTTTAAAGATAATCATTTTTTGAAGGTCCTACATTTTTTGTTTATCCTGACTGTTTGATTTTACAAAACTCTGACACAGGCTCCAATGATATCTGATAATGATCACACAATTACAAGTTATATGTATAAATATAAAAATAAAAATACTTTCATCAGAAGAATGATAAAACACAAAGTTATTAAATGTACTGATTTTTTTTTTTTTTTTAATTTCCAAGACTTTTCTTTTACCCTCTACTTTGATGAATGTGAATTATTTATCGACATTTTAACTCCTAACAAAATGAACGCAGAATACACATTAATTTTAGTAATTATGAATAATGAATAACAAGTTAGTAAACAATGAACTAAAATTGTATTTATATATTAGACTATTTCCATCATCTAATATTAAGTATTAAATGTCTTTAGAAAAAATGTAACTTTATTTAAATTTTCTATTACATTCAACTAGTATATGCACAACATTTCAAGTGATATTCTTCTTCTTCTTCTTCTTCTGGTGTTGCTGGCCTGACCAGTGACAGTACTAGCATGGCAATCGACCCTGGATTCTTAAATTTTTGAATATTTAATTATAAGGTAAAACTCCAACTCACTGAATCAATGAGCATTATCTTAAAATTAAATATTGACTCTAAGTATCAAGATTCTATTCCAGATGCTAGTATTGTCACTGATCAGGCTAACAACAACTGAAGAAGAGAAGAGAATAATGCCACCCAAAATGTTGTGCATATACTATCCTCTGTGCTATTATTAACAGTTGAAAGTAATTGGAAATTTTAAATAAAATTAAATATTTTCAAAGACATTTAATAATATGTAATATTAGATTAAGGAAATAGTCCAATATATAACTAAAATACTATCACAAACCTTCAGGAAAACAATGAACTAAAATATCTTTAAAGAAATTAAAATTGTACCACAATGTGTATAAAATACATAAAAAAATTTAAAAGAAAAATATATATGAAATATTAATCAGACTTTAAGTGCATTTTGGGACTGTATTTTATTTTTATTATACCCATAATAAAACAGAATTCTTTTACCCGAGTCCAACTTCAACATTATCATTTGCTGAAATGAATGGAAGATCTTTTTCTTTAACTTGTATCTTCCTTTCATTGTCTAAAATAGTTCTAACTTTATTGATGATTATGAGTTGATTTTTTAATTTAAGCAGGCTGGTTCACTTATCCAAGTAGTATAATTTAGGCAGAAATTATTTTGGAAGAATTATACAGATTCTATACAGTCAAGTACTGGGTCTTAGATTACTCTGCTCAAGAAACAAATTCACAAAGCAAAGGGTTTCCTTAACACTTGTAAAGAGTCATAATTATATTTATGATCTGTTTTAAAAATTACTCACTTATTATTCTTGCATTCACGATTTCTATTCCGAAAACATTTTAGAGCTCAATTTTAACTTTCATCACTAGTAGCAGGAATTATATGCAGCCAATAATTGAAATGGATAAGATCACTGAGAGCAAAACTAAATAAAATAATACATTATTCACAATTCTGATTTTATTATTACTATATGTTTATGATTTTATTCTGCCTTTAAAAAATCATCAAAATATTTTGAGATCAAGTTAATTTTCTTTAATTATTAGTCACAATAAAGAATTGTTTTTGATATCTTTTTTTGATTGCAATAACTTTATTTATTGTTTATAAATTATTTAAATATTTTTACTAGCTACTTTTTTTTTTAGAAAAATTGTTTAGATTTTTTCCTCAAAGTCTTTTTCATTTATATATATATATAATTATGTAATTTGATACAAAATTTCATTACAAAATTATTTTCAAATTTGTTCAAAAATGCAATAAATATTACGAATATTTTAATGATTGAAATTTGAAAAGAGAAGAAAAAAATATTTCTTTTTTAAAATCAAAATATATTTTACTCTCTTTTATTTATTTTTTTATAAATAAATAAAAAAAGTTATCTTTTTTTTCTAATTCTATGCCCATTAATATTAGTCTACATCAATAATAAATGTATTCGAATGCATTCTCATAAGGTATAAATTTATACTAATTTTATTGTATCAGCATATCATTGATAATTTTGGTTGTGCTCACTAAATCATTACTTAATTATGTCCTTCAACAATGACGATATCAATAATAAAGACTGGGTTTGTTCCTCTATCTATATTTTATATTAGAGCTATATTTTGATTTGCAACTCTGAAATATTCCGTGTAAAAGTTTTATGAACAGAACTTTAAGTAGATAGAATGAAATAATTTGACAAGAAACTGGTATTAGTTTTATAAGACTGGTCATATATGAATTGAAACGATATCAAATTATTAGTGCCTGATTAGGCTTAGCATCAATGTTTAAAACTGCTAAACTGTTTGATTTTTCAAAGTATTAATAATAAAAAAGGTAATAAATGCAATCACCAAATATTGGTAAATGGAACTAGAACTAACTGTAACCCAAAATCATTGCTTACTAAATTATGAAATCTGTAGCCAAAACAATATAAGAGGCATAAATTACCAAAATCATCATGGTGTTCACTAGTATATCATTTACAGCCAAAATGGCATTTTAACATCACTGACTTTTTGTGAGAATGCTATAGTATTATCATGAACAAGAATTGGACAATTGATAACTAGAATCTTTAAAAGAAACCTATCAGTGAGACTCCCTTTTGTCATTTGTGAAACATTAAAAATCATTCATAATTTTGATTGCCATAGTATGATATCATTTATTCAACTATTTCTCATTATCAAGGTATTAGTTGCAGGTGGTTTGAGCATTTTAGGAACATGATTAATCTCATTGAGAAAATATTGTTTTCAGACATCATTATTGTTTTTCAAGATGATAGTACTCCAATTCATAAAGAATATTCCAATTTATACCATGACATAGCCCATTTTCCAGTAATTTTTAAATCCATCTTTAAACAAAAAATAGTTTTCCATGTTCATCTTTAAATTTTTTTTAGATTACCACCACAAATAGGACTAATATTTCTCTGGATATTATTTAAATGTTATATAATTTTATCCCAAGTAGAGTATAATACTTATTGATGCATATAAATCCTATACCATATTAAAGATATTACA
This sequence comes from Epiperipatus broadwayi, assembly GCA_028023455.1. Lineage (NCBI taxonomy): Eukaryota > Metazoa > Onychophora > Udeonychophora > Euonychophora > Peripatidae > Epiperipatus > Epiperipatus broadwayi. The sequence goes on from JAQFVV010006197.1 coordinate 4,920,857, forward strand.
AGTATTTAGCTATTTTGTCTCAATTCATTATTATGTTAAAATTGTGAAATAATTATATATTTCAAATTTACATTTAAAAATAGTTCTGAGAATTTTTTATTTTTTACATTTTAGTATATTACAAAAATTAAAAATAAAAATTAATTATGAAAAAATTTGAATTGTTTATTAGTAGTTCATAAAAAGTTGAGCATCAAAGGACCAGAGCTGAAGTCACAATCCATGAACCTTCAGCTTCAGAATCTGCCTGTTTACTACTTTTTAAAATCATACTAGGCGTTAATAAAATATTAATAATTAAATTATATTTACTAACTACGTATTTACAATAAATTATATTAACACATTGTACAAGCTTAAACCTGCATTTATATATGTAATATATGCAGGGTTTGAACTCAGACTTTCACACGACCCACCACTCTCAGTGCCATCTCATATTGCTGACCCAAACCCCGAATAAATTATATTAAAAAATATCTCTTAAAATGTGCTCTGTTAAACAATATTAACTAAACATAATGTATTCAAAATTGTTCAATATGCTAATCTTATCCTTATATTCATTTCTACCTAACAATTAAGTTCAAATATGCAAGATAGAAACCATTTCATTTTCAGTTAAAAATTCCTTTTCCAATAAACGATTAATTTCAGATACAATATTTAATTAAATAAACTGATGAAAATATAATGAAAAAATTATAATTTTATTTTGAGAATTTTTAAAGCTAAATAAATAAATTTAGTTGTATATTTACAATAGGATGTTATTTTTATTTGCACATATGCAAAACGAAGACATCAGAATTTCAATATAAAATTATTTGTGAAGTTATTAATAAAAGAGATCAAAGAATTTAATCTTTTAGTTTTTCGTTCTATTACAGATATGGTCAGCAGATATTTTAGTAAAATATAAAAAAGATTGCAAATCATTTTTTGACCGATTTTATTTTCTGATACTTATAAATCTATCTTCTAATAAGATTACTTTCAAACCAAAACAATTACTAATTAAATGTCATACAGATTTTGAGAATATTTGGTAAAGAATTTCTATTATTTTAAAATATATTTTCAAGACAGAATATTTTGTTAGATTTGTTTGTCCAAATTGGACAAAAAAATATACCTACTAAAATTTCACCTGAAATGTAAAAAAAAAAAATGGTCTTTTGAAAAATAAATTGTATAAAAAAACACTTTGTTTATTCTTATTCAAGCTTAATTATCTCTCTATTTTTACTTTTTGTAGAAAAGGATTTAGTTAAACAAACTTTTTTTTAAGATTCACTCTTTTGTGATCTTTTTCATTCATGATATAACTAGAATATTTATCAAAAGAAAATATTAAATCTATTATATTCAAATTTTAATGTAAATAAAATATGATTTATTTTAGTATAAAAAATTAAATAAAAGAAGAATATGGTCATGCACATATAAGCAGTACAAATATATATATTTGATCTTTAATTTTTTTAAAAAAGAATTCTAAGTTCAAAGAAATACGATAATTTCTTAATAATGGAAAACTGAAATGAAAGCATGGTTCACTAATAACATAAACTCAGTTATGTATAGGAAATATTTATAAATTATTAATTTCATTAATGAAGTTTTCATATATTATTAAACATTTATTAATATTTCCACAAACTACCTATTTGCTTTCAAAAAAAATCTTCATTTTTTATTAACTTAAGAAAATTACATCATATAAACTATTGAACCAGTCCTGGAAAAATAAACTGATCATAAACCTGATCTTCATCCTTAATTATACTGAGTATAGATATAATGAATTAAATATAAAAATGGTTTGATGTATATATCACTTTCTCCATAAACAAACAAAAAAGTCAATAAAAAGTATACCAGATAATAATAGATTGTTGATGGTTAAAGTAAAAGTTATCTAAAAGATGTAATGATTATTGCTATAGATATTTAAAAACGCATTTAATTTATCAGACATTCTAGATTAACTTAGTCATAATGAGCTCCATTGGTTGCTTTGTGATACTTGCAATTTCTCAGCTTAAAGTGGCTCAATTGGGGATATCTGCAGTGTTCATTTTCTAGTATTGTGTTTATTTTATGGTAAAAACTTGAACTAATAAATTAGTGACTTTATTTATTCCAACAGAAATTTGTATATACCAATATCATATGGATAAAAATTTAACAAAAAATAAGAGCTGGGATTTTTAATGGTAGTGGTTGCACTGTAGGCATTGTGCACTTAGGGCATCCCTTTTATTTAAAAATGGTATAGATATTACTTTATTGTTAAAAACCAGTCAACATTTAGACAATTCCAATATCAATATCAATCAACAATTTCAAACTATTGTCAAGGCAATCTTCTTTTAACAAAAAAAATGAAAACAAAAAAAACAAGTCAATAAATAGGTTATAGATCAGAGGTCAGCAACCTTTTAGTAGTGTGGTGCCGGACCTATGTTACAATGTTATTCTGCATACCAACATGGTTTTACCAACCTTATTATATTATATAATATTATTAAAATTGATTCAGTTATAATGGGCTTCAAAGTTATATATAATATTATAGTAAATAATATACACTACTATATAATATATACTTTTGAAGTCCATTGTAACTGGATCTTATATTATTGGTCATTCAGTATTTTAAAATACTTAGAATCATGTGAAAAGTACCTTTTTTAAATTTGTAATTTTTAACATGCTTATTAAAAATTATATTACAAATTATAAATTACAACTTTTTACCTATACAAATATATAATTTAAATAAGAAAAAAATATGAATTCTAATATGATTAGCCATTTTTTATTATTAGAATAAATTAATGTGAACATTGCCCTTGTACCTCTTTGCTCAATGTCAGGTATGTCACTTTTAGTTTCATGCATGCTTCTGAATGTTCAGGTGTTAGGCAATTCTTTGGAAACTCAAAATATTTTTCATATGTGAGAAAATTTGTTCACATAAGTAAGTTGAACCAAATGCCGAAAGCAGAGCACAAGCAGTTTTTTTCAAAGAATTAAATCTTTCATGTAATGATATCCAACAATTGAAAATGGCAGCTGACTTTTCTAGACAGTTTCTTTCAAAAGTTTTCCACAATTCTACAGATTTAGTTTTCCATAATTCTGATGACATTAATTTGATTAATTTAATTTCAAACTATCAATATCCATCCACTCAAAAAGAGAAAAATCAAATGGAGTCATCTTTAAATCAATTACATCAGGTTTGATGAGGAAAGAAAATATGGGTGTGTGTATTTGGAAGTCTTCACATAAGTTGGAAAATTCTTCTCTGAGTGTGTCAATGTATTTTTCATCTTTGTTAACGTTGAATTGATTTTCATGGGCCTTTACATTTGGAAAATACTTATGGGTGTTAGTGGTAATATCACACCAAAATATATCTAATTTTGATGTAAATCCTTTCCAATATTCAAAAAGTTCTAATACTGTTTGACCCTTCCTTTGCAAATGTAAGTTTACCTCATTCATGTGTTGAATTTTATTGTCAGAAACATCAATTTGCATAAACAGTCTTCATAATTTATTTCCGAATAATGTTGTTCTTTTTCATACTCAATATTCGATGTTTAATATGATTTTCAAGAAGTTTAATAATCCCTTTTTCTTTCTTACCATTGCATGACTCTCATCAGTAGTAACACTAAATATTTTATTTATGTTGATTTTCTGATTTTCAAAATAAGTGAAAAATGCAGTGAAAATACCATGTCCCTTTGTTGTACCAGTAAGTGGAATCAAGCAACATAATCCTTCATAAATATGATTATTGTCACAATATCATGTAACTATTGCTAAGCATGCCACATCATTTACATCAGTGCTTTCATCAACAGCAACACTGAATGCAACAGCTTGTTGTAAACTGGTTTTCTCTTTTGTTGTTACATCTTTGGCTATTATTCTTTTTTGAATTGATTTTGCAGAAGCTGGTATTTCTTGAATTCGAGACAATAACATTTGTTTATTATATAATAGATCACTGAATAAGATTTTAGCATTTTTCAAAAACGTTTCTTTGATGAACTGTCCATTTGTGAAAGGTTTGCCTTTCAAAGCCACACAAAGAGCAATTGTATAACTACAGTTGGTGGCTTTATTTTGGGTTCCAATTATTTGACTAAAATAATTAGTTTGTTTCTTAAAGGCAGAAACAGCTCTTTATAGCTTCACTTTTCTCATCTGAATTTTTAAACATGAACACATGTTTAGTTTGATAATGTCTTTGTACACTTGAGGTACGACATACAATACTTTCACAGTGTAATATACACACAGCACTATCTTTTTGCTGTACAAATTCATATTCATTTGTCATCATGTTTTTGTCTTTTGTGGGACATTTTGAGAATCTCTGTCACTATGCCATGAGAATCTCTTCTTTGAAAGAAACGCCACATTCAACTGCCGAAAATAGCTTTCTAAAATTGATAACATAATAAGCTTTTTATTTGGATTACGATCTCATTTTTTTAATTGTATCAGAAATAAAACGTGAATATGTATAATTTTTTTCACTTGCAAACAAAAATATCTTTTAAATGAAGTCATGTGTATTATTATCTGGTAAATAATGATTTAATCGTAAATTTACAACAACAAAAACAAAAGATGCTGAAATTAAAATATATATTTTTTTATCATTTTAATTTATTCCGAGTGCCATGATAATCGTTGGGTCCCAAGCATGGCATGGGTGCCATAGGTTGCTGACCCCTGCATAATGATAGATTGTCGGTGATTAAACTGAAAGTTTATACAAAAGATTTGATTATTATTGCTGTAGATATTAAAAACAGATTAGTATCATGGTTTTTGTATACTCTTATTTTTATTTTTGTAAAATTAAGTGGGAAAAAAGTATTTTTGATAACAATATGATATTTAGATAAAAAATTTTATTTGCATATATTTTTTTGAAGAATCTAAGTAATGGAACGTGTCAAAATATCAAAAAAAAGTTTTTATTAGCCAAGAAAAAAACAAAATCATAAGATTATCTTTGTATTTTAAAAATTATAAGTGAAAATTTACATTTGAAAATATAAGTGGATTTATGAATTCTTTATAAAATTTTCAATTTAATGATAGAAAGGAGTTTAAATAAATTTTATTTTATTGCAAATACATTTATATCAACCATAGAATAAAAATAAAACATGTTCTGATTATTATTTCAGTTTATTTATTTTTTTTATATTTTCAAACTTGAAATATTATGTTTAAGAATCCTTGTTTTATTTTTAAACTCACATTTGTAAGAAATTAAAAAAAAAAAAAAGAAAAATAAATGTTTATTTATTAAAATAAAAAGTTTTGATGCTAGCCAAATGGTTATTAGGAATTGTCAAAAAAAAAGTGCATACAAATGGGTTAAGAGATAGTATATGATATATGTGACTTTTGACATTTCATGGATTAGTTTGTGTAATAATTGTAAAATTTATGTTGAAATTGTTGAACTGTTTTATTTTTTTTGTCTTTCTGCTTTTTCATTTTTAATAAATTTTCTCTTTACAAATGGCTTCCTGTAATAGTGATGATAAAGGAGAAAATATTTCTAAAGAATATAAAAATATTTAAATATAAAAATGATAAAATAGTTGAAAATTGTGGATTGAGAGTTAAAAAATGAGATTAATCAAAAATTGATAGTTTTATTAAAAAAATATCGATAATGTGGAACACATAGTTTAAAAAATCACAGAATGTTTACACTAGTAAATCTAAAATGAGAGAAATAAATTTTAATAATAATTTAATTATACTCATGTTCAGCAGAATCTTAATGTATGTACATATAAATTTTATATAATTCCATTCAGAATTATGTTGATGGGAATAAATTTAAAAATAATATTAGAAATTCATTTGCTCATTTTGAACAGTTATATATTTCATTATAATTTAATATTGTAAGAATTGAGATTTAAAAAAAAAAAGCACTGAGTAATAGAAAAAATCGAAAATTAATAACTTATAAAGGGAAAGAAAATGTTTAAAATGTTAATAGTAGAAGCTATTTGATAAAGAAATTTTAAATAAAAAATGGAAAATATAAAAACAATTTTTAAAATGCTATAATGAAAAAAGAAATACATGTAGAAAAAAAAAAAGTCAAAGAGAAAAAACAATTAAAAGGATAAAGCTACTACAGAATGTCTTTAAATCCAACGGAGAGCAATAAAAATGCAAAAATTAGGAATGGGTTAAAATATAACAAGCGAAAACAATTTGTATACAAAGAAGTGAGTTTAAAAATAACATAGTTATTAAAAGGTAAAAAAGAAAAAAAATTATGAAAATGAGGTGCACTGAAAAGATAAAAAATTATTGATAAAAATATTGTCTTTTTTAATAATGTAGTTCATATAATGATAAAAAATAAATTTGATTTTTTTTTTCTTTTTTCTACAGTAGAGGCTTTTTCATACCTGCACTTATATATGTAATATATAGGGGGTTTGAACTCAGACTTTCACATGACTCTCAACCATCTGTGCTATCTCATACCACTGATACACTTGATCACTCATATGTCGAAAAGATAAATAATCACCAATATATCATCACACATAAATACAATCAAAGCTCAGTTTATATTAAGATAGCCAATCTTCATACTTTAATGGACATGTTCAAACCACTCCACCCCACAACTCTTCAGCCGTCTATTTTATTGAAAATCTGATTATGGAATGCTCAAAACCCATCTTTAACTGACGATGTGGTGTCATTTCAGGAGAGTTACCAGTAGATTTCTTTTCAACAAATATAATATCATTCTCTCATGAAACGATGATGTTATTGAGGATATTAAAGAGATATATTTCTAATATATCAGACATATTGCTATCTAAATAAGCGTTTGAATTTATAAAATATAGAGATATTGATAAATGCAGTAAAAATTAAGTGTTATCGTTATTATACTTAGAAAAGTGATAATAAGTATTTTTATTAATTCTCAAAAAGCATTCATTAGAGAGTAAAGAAGATTGGTTTCTATATATAATAACAATAAAAATAATAAACATAACGGTAATTAACTATATATAATAGGTAATTAATTATATTTATTATTTTTATTATTACAATAGTTTTTGATTAACAGACATTTTATTTGTGTTATATATATATATATATTGGGGGGGGGGAGATAGGATTAGAAGTTTTAAAAAATGTCTGTAGTCAGAAGATATTTGAAAAAAAATTAAATGGTATTCTTACAGAATATATAGATATAGAAAGAGATACAAGACGAGGACAGTATTTATATTCTATTTTTAAATTATATTTAGATAAGTTATTAAATAATTGTTTATAAAAACAAAATTAGCAAAGATATAAGATAATCATAAGGATTATCTTAACAAAATATTATGCAGGATTAATTGACATTATTTATAAAAAGTATGGAATAAAAATAAATATAATTAAAAGTAATACAATAAAAATGATTGATAAAAAAAAAAAAACAGATTAAGGATAGGTATAAGACAAAAAAAATTAAAAATTTATTAATTGATTTAGAATAGCAACAAAGTAAAAAAGTAATGAATAAATAGGTTTTAATAAGAAGAGATTTGAATTATATTCCAAGGCTCTTTGAATGTATACATATTTTTAAAAAATATTTTGTTTGGAATAGGATTTTATAAAGAACTGTAACGTTGACATATAAAAAAAAAGTTAAGAGAAAAGAAAACTATACAACTGCCTTTTGGAAAAGAACAAAAAAATGGAATTTGGAAAAATAAGATTAACAATATAAAAATATCTGTCAAGCGTTGTTAGCCGAGAAGTTAGCGCAGCTGCCTTGCAAGCAAGCAGTTGTTTGCAGACGGTTGTTGCGGGTTCGCCTCCCGGCCGATGCTATGACATATGAAGAAAAAAAATATTTAAAAAGTGTAAATTAAAAAATGATTACTTTCGAAAAAATTAGGGAGAGGAATTAGATTGAGTATATACATTACAAATGATAAATTGCAAAATATATTCAGGAGTGATCTGTAGAAGGAAAGAGATAAAAGCTAATAGTTGATGATGGTCAGAGTCTTACTGCTGTATTTTTTTTGTGTGTTCCTCATCATTATGTTAGTTATTTAATTCTAACAATTTAGACTAACTTTTTTAAAACAAATTTCATTTAAGTTATTTTTGAACAAAATTAATATTTACAAAAATCAAACCTAATGAAACTTAATAATGAATTTTAATAAATAGTTAGGTTAGAATATTAAAACATATTAAAATGTTTTTTGCATTATCTCATCAAAAATAATCGATTCTAAGTACGAGGCTTGTACATCGATATTCTCCAGAAACAAAACGTTGCTTAGTTAAAATTCCAATTTTTGAATCTGCAATTTTATTATTCTAAATTAAAAATAATATTGCCAAAAGTCATGTTTTTAAATATGTATATAATTTATTTTAAATTTTTTATTTTAAAACTATTTCCACCGTTTTGAGAAACTTATTGTATTTTAACATTTTTGTTGTTGTTCTTGTTTTTTGTTTAATGTATTGAGTCTCGAAGTTAATTTCCATGAATTTTGGCTCATCTCTGTCGCTTCAGAAGCTTGAATTATGAATTCCCAAGCAACGAACCGTTTGATTATCTATTGCATTTAAACTATCGATCACTTTTATATTATTGTTTGTATCAAATGCAAAAAGCTAAACTAGTTAAAATAATAAACTGAATATATCCATTCAAAATTAAATTACTAGTCAATATCAAATTAAAAATTCACTATTGTCAAGGCAGATTTCTTAAATATATAGGCATGTTGTTTGTGCTATTGTTTGCCCCTGAGAAGGCTAATTTAGCATCGCATGAAACTATTAATAATTAATATTTATTAAAATTTGATGTTAGCTAATAATTTAAATTGATGCATTTCATTTATTATTGATCATTTATATTGTTAAATATATATGCTTGCCTCTGCAAGTCAATAATTTATTCCATCGTGAACTTATAGTTAATTCAACTAGAGATTCTATCTTCCTTGTCTTTCGTTATTATTAATTTATTAAAAAATAAAATGTTCTTGAAGATTTAGCTGCTCTTTCCCATATCATTCTAATAAGTTATTTTATGTATTCATTTACCAATATGATCTTTTTTTTTTTTTTTGATCTTTCATAATTTTTTTGTGATCGAGTTTAAAACTTCAGTTGCTCATTCATGTCCATTTCTTTAAAGTCATATACAGTCTTGATCTATTACCCTCTTTTCAATCTTCTGTTAAAACTTTGCTATGCAGTCTATGATCTATATATTACTTTTTGATTCAATATCCAAGTCCCAAAAATTTAAAGAATTATGGGTTGGTCAAATGAATGATGATATACTAATTGTAAGAAAAATAATCATAATTATAATATAATTGTTTATTATTGATTCAATATTTTACCAATATCTTTTATATTTCTGCTTTCAAAAACTTAAGGTAGCAATTGTTTTAATCCAAAACCTACTATAAAATAAATAAATAAATAGACAAGAAAGCATGCATATAGATAAATATGTTACTATACTTTAATTTTCTGTTGTTATAGATATTTTATTTTTTAAAAAAACAACAGCACATAATTTAAAACATAAAGAGACTATACTTAAAAAAAAAAAAAAAGCTACTAAAAATTGATTTAATGTTCACGTGATAAATATTTAAAATTCTTAAATGTTATGACTGTTTATTTTATTTTTAATGTAAAGTTTGCATATGCATAAACTTTAGCAAAATAAAGAAAATAGCAACGTTATTGACTTTCCTATTTGATCCATAAATTGACTTGAAGCTTCAGTTAAACAATGTTTTAAAAAAAATATGTCATATTTATATGCGTATATTTTTTTCTTCAACAACTATAACATGTAGGTAAGAGAATTAATTTATTTTAAAACGCTAGTTGCTTTTACGTAACTAAATTAAGTTTTTATTAGACACATTAATTACGTAGTGTGGAAATGGCTAAATGTATTAATAACGTTTTTATACATATCTCATAAAAATATAGTTTAGGTTATAAAGATCTTTATAAGCGTGCAGATTTAAATGTTGCATGTATGCAGTAATTTTTAAATTAATAACCAGTCTAAAAATAAAATATTTGTTTTTTTATAAATACATGCCCAGACATACATGTGAAGTTTATACATTTATATCTCATTATTTTTATTTATGGGAAGCCTTGTATCGGTGCTTCCACTAATGTTTATTTAATGATAAATAAACATACCCCAATATATAGATATATAAATATATCCAAACATGTATATATAGTAAAGCGTTTTAATGGATAAGTTCTCAGTTGATAATTAGAAGGGATTTGAACTCAGAACTAGGGGAATGGCTTTAAGATATAAAGATTAATTTAAGTAAATAATAAGCAGAGCCTAGCTGTGAGAATCTCTTTCTAGTGTAGAATATGATTTAGTCTTATTAAAAGCTAGATACTTTCTACGCCATTAGTATTTTCTATTTCCTCTGTATTTTTTATACTCCCTCTCTTCTGCATTAAGGATAGCAATAGGTTGTGTGTTTGTGCAATCATATTTTCATATTTAAATTTCACAAAACAATTCTGTTAAGCAGCTTTGACTCGAATGTTGTATTTTTTTCATGCATAATTTTTTAAATGTATAATAAGCACCAAGTCTTTAACATTAAAAAAATCAGTACTCTTGCAAGTTTATAAAACTAGTAGCTTTTAGTTGTGATTAGTTTTGGAATAGAAAATTTTATTCACCAATTAAATGTATAACTGTCTATTCTATTTAGAAATACCCTAACATTGGAAAACAAAAAAACTTAAAAAAAAAAGACTAAAAATTGCCTATTATACAAACTTTAGCTGGCTGATTGTTGATTAAAAAAAATAAACCTAACAATAGTGTCATGATCCATTTCAAGACCTGAATATAAAATAAGATAACACTTATCAGATAAAAAGTTATGTTTGATTATTTCTATTATCTAATATTAATTGTTGAAGATTTTTAGAAAAAGTTGAACTTTATTTAAATTTTTCAATTACATTCAACTCTTAATAATGTAACATACTGATTAATATATAACACAAATTTTCCAGTAACACCATTGGTCTCATTTTTTTCAAGAATTGCTGGTCTGGTTCAGTGACAACACTAATATGGATATCAAACCAGAAATTTTTATTTGTTTTTCAATCTTCACAAGTCTAAAGGTTTCTGTTTTAATTTTCATATTAGTACTGTTATTTGTTCAGATCAACAACATTTAAAGTAAAGATAACAATATTACTTGAGGTGTTCTTTTATTATTAACTTGTATGTTGTTACTAACAGTTGAATGTATTTGAAAAGTTTAAATAAAGTTTCCTTTTTCTAAAGACATTTAATAATATTGTTATTTAAATAGTCCAATATATAATCACAACTAAAATATCATCATCATAAACTTTTATATAAACACAAGAAGTTATCATGATTTAAAATTTCTAGAGTCTCCTTAATGAACATGTCATCAAAAGAGATAAAGTTTGTTTAATATAAATAGATAGTTACAAGCTTTTTTGAAGAGCAGAACATTGAATGAAAAAAGATTTTTTTTTTTAATTTGAAGTGATCAAGCTTAATATTTTCTATTCTTATAACTTCAACATGTAATAGTAAGAGGTTAATGATATTCAAAATTGGTTTGCATAATGGATAAGCATTTTATCATAGCTTATATAACAACATTAGACTCAGAAAGTTAAGGAGAAAAGGTTTTATTTTACATTATTTTTCCAAAAACTTTAATTAAATTGTGGTTAGAAATAGTAAACTTTGGTCCAAATTTATTTAAATAATAATATTGACAATATATACTGAAATGGTATATTGTGATAGAAATTTTGCACAACATCTATATTAACTATCAGAACAACATTCTTTATTTAGAAAAATCAAAATAAAAGATTCCGATTCTTACTGTTCGAAGCAGTAATAATGTTGCTGTCGGTAGTCTCAGTATAAAGTAATTCAATATAATATGAATACTTATAGAATTATATACTCTGAAATTATTATACTCTATTATTATATAGATTGTTGTATTATAAATAAATCTGTTACAAATAAATTTAAACAAGTTAATGTGCATTTTTTATTTCTTTAAAATGCGGTTATTTTATAAAATTTTAAAAAACTATTAATCATTAAATTTTTTAATTTGGATTTTCAAGCTTAAATGTTAGTGAAGTATGGAATTTTGTTTTCTAACTTTTCTTTAATTCTCTACGTAAATTAATACACTATACAAGTGTAAACCTGCATATATATATATATATATATGTGTGTGTGTGTATTGTATGCAGGATTTGCATACATATGCAAGGGATGGGCAGACCTTTGACCTTGGTACTAACGTAGGCTTTGAACGTTCCATCGTCAGATTTTCAATGAAATGGAAGGCTGAAGACTTGTGGGTTAAAGTAGTTTGAAGCCTGTCCATTAAAGTATGAAGATTGACTATCTTAATATAAAGCTGAGCACTGATTGTATATATGTGTAGAGATGGTCATCTGGACCAGCTGCTGAGTGCTGGTTTAGCACGAAATATGTTTATTGGTGATTATTTATCTTTTCAACATATGTGTGATCAGGTGGATCAGCAAAATGAGACGGCATGGAGAGTTGTGACTCGTGTGTAAAAGTCTGAGTTTTAATTCTCCACAAAGAAGATTCCAGGGTATCTCTGTGATAATGATGTTATATGATTTTTTAAAAGAAAAGACGTCTGCTTTGTTTGCTTAACTAAATAATAAAATGAATGTGGCGCTTTATAAGCTATATAAAAATTTAAAGATATAAATCAATGATTAAAATGAAAAGATTCCAATCCTGACATCAACTTTATTCAGTTATATGTTACTGCTTTTTACTGGTGTATTGTGTATTACCGTTTCCTTTTTGGGGGTAGGGGTGATAGTGGTAGTGAAATTGTTCCGATAATATTTTATTACTTCTTGTATTATTTATAATATTTTAAAAATTTATATATATATAAATTGCAATATTTTATTTTGTTTTTCCACAAATACACAAAAGCTGTCAAGCGTTGGTGGCCTAGCGGTTAGCATAGCTGCCTTCCAAGCAGCTGGCCTGGGTTCGCTTCCAGGTCAACGCTTTAATATATATATATATATAAATACACAAAAGCTTGTTTTGTTAGAACTCCGCATAGTATATATGTTTTTAAAAAATGTTTATTTTTAAACTAAACTGAAATAAAACTACTTCACATTTGAAGGATTTTTAAAAAAATCAATATTTAGCCAAGATTCATTTTTCAAAAGTAAAGATTTTATTTCACTAAAAAACTGCAGGACCAAATATGGTCAGAATTTAATGTTATATATATATATATTAATGCGTTGACCGGGAAGCAAACCCGGGCCAGCTGCTTGGAAGCCGAGAAACTGAAATCATAGCAAAGCTAATCACAAAAGAAATTAACACAGACTTCGATTGTTCAACCTAAATAATCTGTTATCTTAGTTGTACAAGTAGAACTTTTGTTGTATTTTTATATCACTAACCTTCAGGAGAAGTTTTATTGGCCAATCTTTGTTATTAAAGTTTCTTGATTCTGACATATATCCGGAAATAATGTTGTCAAGAGCATCTAACTTAACTAAATCGGAATTATGTAACTACATAAATGATCATATAATCCATAATAAACATCAGTCATATCTTTGTAATTTTCATAGTTTGATTATTACTCAGCAGGTATATATCACAGGTATGGCCAAACATTGCATCTAAGTAACATTGTCATCTTCAAGATGATAATGCTAAGATCCATTTAGATCATGCAATTTAATATTGATTGACAAATATTAAAATAATATTACAATCTCTCATAGTTTTATTTTATTCACTGATTAAAATATTTTTGAATCTCTTGGAAGTGTTATCAGTAAGTAAGAGATCAGTATTTTTTCCAATATTTTTTGAAGAACTTGGATTGTTTTTGTCAATAAAAAATAATTTAATATTCCACTAGGCTTTATTCAAATAAATTCACTCATATTTAATGCATTATTTTTATAACTCTGGTTATATATAGTTACAATTGCATGAGAGATCTAAAGCAAAATATACGGATGAGAAAACAAACAGCTAATAATAACACTGAAAGAATCAAGATTCTAAAATGGAGTTGGACTAGGCATATCACTGAATAAAGTGGCAATAGATTAAACAATGAATAAATAATGTCTTTGATTGATTTATAAAAAGTATTTAAAACATAGGAGATTAATGGATTCTGAAAAGAAATCACTTATATGAAATAGATTAAACTAAAAAATAGCTTCATCTTTCCATAAAATTATAAGTCTTAAAAAGAATTATATATGGATATTAACATTATAGTGTTGAATGATTATTTATTAATAATTATTGAAATACAAGTATAATGTATAAAGGGATTTGAGCCCAGATGTTCATGATCCCTATAGTCATCCACTCTATCCAATATAACTGAGTAGAATATATAATAGAATATAATGGAGACGGGTGGCTGATCGTGATTCTATTAATTATTACAGCTAAATAAGATGGATGTAACATATGCCATTAAGTGTAAAACTATAAAAATCATGGAGTAGAGAAATTTTAAGTGTATCAGATTCTCTATCATCCTTAAATATATAATACAATCCTGAAAAGTGTTGTCTGCTAAATGTCTGTCAAAGAAGATTTGTATATTCTAAACTAAAGGAAGCCTATAATAGGAGACCAATGATATTAGATCAACCCAACTGAAAAGAAAAGATTATATATACATGAGAACACTGAATATTCTATAGATAAAAGAAAGTGGAAAGAAAATTATTCAAGTGGGTAAGCTTGCCATTTTTTTAGTCATTGTAATCCTGGGAATAAAACAATTATTTTTTTTTATTTGATATATTTTTTTTCTCATTATGTTCATATGTATATTATATATATATATTTGTTTTAAATTTTTGAAATTCCAACTATACATCATAAATCAATATGTTATATTGCAAATATCATATTTGTACATTCATGCAACAAAGTCTAAAGTTCAGGCAAATTATACCATAGCTGATCCAGATGAGGGCTTGAGACCTCGAATATGAACATTTACCAGATCTCTGTGATTTAATACCTATGGATGACATTTACGAGATTACACTCAGTCTCAATTTAATTTGTAAGCTGACTGAGGAAAGGGTGTAACACGAGACTCTGTGGAATAATTATTAATTTAATAATAATAAATATTAGAGACATTTCAACATTTATGGCCTACTATGATAATATATATATATATATATATATATATATTAATAAGATTATATTTAATTTAGATTTGATTTTGATTTGACTTGGAATGGATTGTGAGAGACACACTAAACAATATTAAATCTAAATATCTTTAATAAATCAAATTAAATAAATTAGTTAAATATAAGAACAGAAAAACATGCATCGGTTGCAGAGTTTTATGTGTATATGTGTTACAACAATGATGATATAATTATAAATGCAGAAGACTCTAGTAATAATGCACATTATATATAATTTACTATTTGCGATCAAGACTCATGTTATATGATAGGCCAATTATCCTCAACATTTGTGAGCAATAAGCCAAACATTACCAGGATATGATATAAAGCATTAAGTTTCTAATTCTAAATTATTATCCATGAGCAAATAATACTCTCAAATACAGATTCCTTTGGCAAACCAGATTACAGGTTTGGACCAATGCTGAAGTTAACTAACTGGTTGAATGAACTGGTTGCCATAACTGGGCTTCTGAGACTATGGCACTAATTACTAAATTAAAGATTGCAGTATGACTGTATGGAATTCAGTACCTGGTACTCAGTTCCCTTGAAGTGTATGACCTTTTACCACAATAAAGAACATTTAGTTTGGTGCAGCAGAGCAACTGTAATTATGATTCTGAACCCTTGTGATCCAGTTCTAGGAGTCTAGCTAGCTGAATCAAATAATGAGGTGAGCTACCTGAATCAAATAATGAGGTGACCTGTCACCATGATCCCATTTTAAAAAAAGCATAGCAAGGCATAATACACAATAGTGTTTAGTAAAAACACATTCATAATTCTTATACATAATACTAATAAAGACAAATTTAAAATGCACTGAAATTTCTAGCTTCATTTGGCAGAAACTACATCGAGCCAGTTCTCACATTAGCATACCTTAATCATGCTAAGAGTGGTTCATTTAAAGCAATCTAGTTTTAATAAATGGAATCTGTATATATTCTTTTATAAGTAACTAGGGAGAGAAAAGCATATTTCAGGCTTTATTAAAAATTACGAATATGTTTGCGATATCATCTCTGGCCATTATTTAACTAATACATTATAGTAATTGCAAACATCACTAACAAGCTAATACATGGCAGCTTAAGTAAAACATATATGTATATAATGATGAATGCTTAGTGGTGTGTTGTTATATGTGAGAATAGATTTCAAAGCAGCAATTTATGTTGGCTAAAAAAGCAGTGAAACATTTTACCGGAGAGCTTCTAATGATCTCACTCCAAAGGTTTATATTAATTCTCTCTGCTTTGAAAGATGGCATAGCATAACACATAAATTTAAAATAAAATCAAATACTTAATGAAATTAAGGCTTGGCCACCAATTAAAGAAGAGATTAAATTATTAAATAATTTAGTTATTACAACTTTAGAAACTTATTTTTAAAGTTACATTAATAAGGAGAGCTTTTAGAGTTACATTTAAAGATTTATTTTAAACAAATATTTAATTACTTAAGAATTATTACTTTATGAACATTCATAGTTAAATGATAAATTATCATAAGTTTGATATATTTATAGAACTCTGCAGTAAAAAATATTACCAATTTCTTTTCAAGGCTGAGCTATCTGGCATTGTAGTGGGCACTGTCACATCTCTGTATAGGTTGCTCTTCCTCAACATTTTCTTGAAAGCTGGTGGTATTGAACTCCTTTATACCTGGCCATGATGATTATTGCTGTTCTTCCTGCAGGATGGGCTGAAGGTCACCATTCTTCTGTTAAGAAAATGGCAAAGTTGGGTCTTTCTAATCACACATGTTAAATTTTCAATGGGCATAGCTCCTGGTGGCAACTGCTTAGATTATATTATAAGAGATATCCTGAGTGCTTAAAATTGGGGGTTTCTATTGAAACAGTAAGGTCTGCTTTGCAGATCTTCATTTCACCTTTTCTTACCTATTTCCTACCCTCATACCTTAGTTTGAACCCCAATCTATAGTAGTGTGTCTGCAATACACTTATATACCGAAAATCCCACCTAATTTTAAACCACGAGTACAATGCTCATATTATATATATAAGTCATTCCCAAATAAATAAAAGATTATAGATTATGTATATGTTCACATAATTTTGATTTATTAAAAAGTAGGTTATATAAGTCGTAATTGCGCACACACTATGATATGCATTTTAAAACATATCAAAATTATAAATTGTTAAAGTTATTTTGTTTGAATCTATTTACAAATATATTACCGTCGTAATATATTTTGATTTAAAATAAAACTCATTTAGTAAATATTCGTTTAGTAAATAGATTCAAATATTGCAATTTAAAAGTAAAATAATTTTCGTTTAATTTAATAAAAGTCATTCCAAATATTTCTTTAAAATAAATGAGGGACAATAGTTTAATTAGTTAATATTATATAAGTTTTATCTAAAAACAGCAGATGTCCACTTAAGGTTTTCTTTAATTAATAAAAGTAATTTTTAATTAAATCTAGTTTGTAATCCGAATGTCGACAGGGAAATTAACAAAAGAAATTAATTAATGTTGAATTCCTTTAGACATTGGGATAGATTTAATTACAGCTGATAAGTCCGATATATTTTTGTAATGCTCCAGGGCAGTTCTATTGTTAACGTCTACTATAAAAAGAAGGGTTTTCTTTTGTTCTCCAGTTTTTCTTCTAATGTTTCTAAGAGAAATCATTCTGAGTTCTATTCTAGTAATTTGTAAATCTTGACATGACAGAGTAGAGCGCGAGAAGGCTATTTCTCTCTGGAATGGTCATCTGCTGCCATAGACCATCGGAAGTTATCACACAGGGAACCCCGGAACTGCTGCTGCTGCCAAAAATATGAACATTTCCAGATTTTGCTGTTAAATTATATAAAAACCTGCCGACCATCAATCTACCTAAATGCTTCTCCAGAGGTAACCCTAAATTAACCCAAGAGCTCTTGTGATAACTAACATGCTATAGCTATTTAAAATTGTTTTCCTTATATTTCACATAACTTCATTATGTATTTCTTTAACGTGTTAATATAATATAATCAACAGTTTTGCTCTATCCTTGGGTTAATATTTTCTATTTATAAAGCTTTCTTTTATTTTATTATGATAATGTGTCAGAATCGTCTTTGACCGAGTGAACTATTCCCTTTATTGAAAGTAAGACGCCGCTATTAAGGCATATTTTAAATTTATAATTTTCCAATTTTATTATCTTGCAAATCACTCGTTCGAGGGCGATTCTATTCTTTAATATATAATATAATCACATAGTTTAAAATCTACATGTTATTGATTTTAATCTAATATGAGAGTATGTGCGAGGTCAATGATTAAATGTGTCCCCTAATGCATGATTGCGTATATAAATCTATACTTACTTTTCAAACCCGCAAGCATGCATTTTCCTATTTTAATTACCGTGTTCTACTTTAATTATAAAGTTCATCATTGACGTCGAGAATGTGCGGACCCTTTTAAATGAATTTCTGGGAATTTGATTGGGCATTTCTCTTAATCCAAGTAAAACCCATTCAGTATGTTTTTATATACACTAGTCTCGTATTGCTGGTAAATGAATTGGTTGTTGAGACCGCTTTGTTTTATTTTTCCAAGGATTCTTTACACGGCAAAGTCCGTTCTTTTCATATATTGCAAGTTTCCAGGCAGAGTGTGTTCCAAATGACACACCTGGGAATTAAATGCAATCGTCACACAGTCGCTAAGTTTCGGCTGTTCATAAAATACTTTCCTACGGGTTAGCGGTGAGATGCCCTCCGTAATTATTCCGGATCTTCAATATTGTTTTATTTTATATTTATTTTACAAAGCATCCGTGACTTAAACGTGTCACACCCTCCAACTTTAATAAATTCATTATCAGCAATACTGACCTCCCAATGCAACTCTATTATTATTATTCTCAAATAAATGCTTTGATCACATTCCCACTTTGTTGCTTAGTAAGCTTTTGTCCATGCTATTCTCGAAATCAATAAATATTTTATAACACTTAATTTCAAATATTTTCTTAAACTTGTATAATTGCTCAAAGCACCTCGCACATGTTCCTATCTCGTCAAGCACATTATCGTAATGCTATTAGCCCGAGGAATAGAATATATCACTTTGTTTTAAAACCTTTTTGTCATTTATTGAAATATAATGCCCACAATTATTTAATACGCGTCCCTGTCTCATATAAGCAGACAGTGGCATTATATATATATATTTATATGAATAAATTTTGTGAAATTATTTAAAACTAAATTTGATCTCTTATTTTATTTGATTCCTATCACTGTCTCGGTCTATATATATATTTTCTGCATTTCTTTTGTAAATCCATAGACGTTAATTAGCCACCCAAACTTCTTTTAGTATAGAGTCTTTTGTTTCTCCCTGACCACCAGGCACCAGTCAAAGGTCATACTAGTAGTGGCATCAGATGCGTTGTCACGTAGATGGTGCTGTGAAATTTGGACTTTAGATTCGAACTTAGTATATCTAGAAGGCAACCCCTCCTAGAATGTTCAGTTTCATGTCTGGGGTTTGAATTCTGCAGTGTGTTAGCGAGATAGATGATTCTGACTTACATAGTAACAAAAAAAATGGACCCAGAAAAAAAATACTATGTAACAGTCAGAATCGTCTATCTCGCTAACACACTGCAGAATTCAAACCCCAGACACGAAACTGAACATTCTAGGAGGGGTTGCCTTCTAGATATACTAAGTTCGAATCTAAAGCCCAAATTTCACAGCGCCATCTACGTGACAACGCATCTGATGCCACTACTAGTATGACCTTTGACCGGTGCCTGGTGGTCAGGGAGAAACAAAAGACTCTATACTAAAAGAAGTTTGGGTGGCTAATTAACGTCTATGGATTTACAAAAGAAATGCAGAAAATATATATATAGACCGAGACAGTGATAGGAATCAAATAAAATAAGAGATCAAATTTAGTTTTAAATAATTTCACAAAATTTATTCATATAAATTATATATATAATGCCACTGTCTGCTTATATGAGACAGGGACGCGTATTAAATAATTGTGGGCATTATATTTCAATAAATGACAAAAAGGTTTTAAAACAAAGTGATATATTCTATTCCTCGGGCTAATAGCATTACGATAATGTGCTTGATGAGATAGGAACATGTGCGAGGTGCTTTGAGCAATTATACAAGTTTAAGAAAATATTTGAAATTAAGTGTTATAAAATATTTATTGATTTCGAGAATAGCACGGACAAAAGCTTACTAAGCAACAAAGTGGGAATGTGATCAAAGCATTTATTTGAGAATAATAATAATAGAGTTGCATTGGGAGGTCAGTATTGCTGATAATGAATTTATTAAAGTTGGAGGGTGTGACACGTTTAAGTCACGGATGCTTTGTAAAATAAATATAAAATAAAACAATATTGAAGATCCGGAATAATTACGGAGGGCATCTCGCCGCTAACCCGTAGGAAAGTATTTTATGAACAGCCGAAACTTAGCGACTGTGTGACGATTGCGTTTAATTCCCAGGTGTGTCATTTGGAACACACTCTGCCTGGAAACTTGCAATATACGAAAAGAACGGACTTTGCCGTGTAAAGAATCCTTGGAAAAATAAAACAAAGCGGTCTCAACAACCAATTCATTTACCAGCAATACGAGACTAGTGTATATAAAAACATACTGAATGGGTTTTACTCGGATTAAGAGAAATGCCCAATCAAATTCCCCGAAATTCATTTAAAAGGGTCCGCACATTCTCGACGTCAATGATGAACTTTATAATTAAAGTAGAACACGGTAATTAAAATAGGAAAATGCATGCTTGCGGGTTTGAAAAGTAAGTATAGATTTATATACGCAATCATGCATTAGGGGACACATTTAATCATTGACCTCGCACATACTCTCATATTAGATTAAAATCAATAACATGTAGATTTTAAACTATGTGATTATATTATATATTAAAGAATAGAATCGCCCTCGAACGAGTGATTTGCAAGATAATAAAATTGGAAAATTATAAATTTAAAATATGCCTTAATAGCGGCGTCTTACTTTCAATAAAGGGAATAGTTCACTCGGTCAAAGACGATTCTGACACATTATCATAATAAAATAAAAGAAAGCTTTATAAATAGAAAATATTAACCCAAGGATAGAGCAAAACTGTTGATTATATTATATTAACACGTTAAAGAAATACATAATGAAGTTATGTGAAATATAAGGAAAACAATTTTAAATAGCTATAGCATGTTAGTTATCACAAGAGCTCTTGGGTTAATTTAGGGTTACCTCTGGAGAAGCATTTAGGTAGATTGATGGTCGGCAGGTTTTTATATAATTTAACAGCAAAATCTGGAAATGTTCATATTTTTGGCAGCAGCAGCAGTTCCGGGGTTCCCTGTGTGATAACTTCCGATGGTCTACGGCAGCAGATGACCATTCCGGAGAGAAATAGCCTTCTCGCGCTCTACTCTGTCATGTCAAGATTTACAAATTACTAGAATAGAACTCAGAATGATTTCTCTTAGAAACATTAGAAGAAAAAACTGGAGAACAAAAGAAAACCCTTCTTTTTATAGTAGACGTTAACAATAGAACTGCCCTGGAGCATTACAAAAATATATCGGACTTATCAGCTGTAATTAAATCTATCCCAATGTCTAAAGGAATTCAACATTAATTAATTTCTTTTGTTAATTTCCCTGTCGACATTCGGATTACAAACTAGATTTAATTAAAAATTACTTTTATTAATTAAAGAAAACCTTAAGTGGACATCTGCTGTTTTTAGATAAAACTTATATAATATTAACTAATTAAACTATTGTCCCTCATTTATTTTAAAGAAATATTTGGAATGACTTTTATTAAATTAAACGAAAATTATTTTACTTTTAACTTGCAATATTTGAATCTATTTACTAAACGAATATTTACTAAATGAATTTTATTTTAAATCAAAATATATTACGACGGTAATATATTTGTAAATAGATTCAAACAAAATAACTTTAACAATTTATAATTTTGATATGTTTTAAAATGCATATCATAGTGTGTGCGCAATTACGACTTATATAACCTACTTTTTAATAAATCAAAATTATGTGAACATATACATAATCTATAATCTTTTATTTATTTGGGAATGACTTATATATATAATACGAGCATTGTACTCGTGGTTTAAAATTAGGCGGGATTTTCGGTATATAAGCGTATTGCAGACACACTACGATAGATTGGGGTTCAAACTAAGGTATGAGGGTAGGAAATAGGTAAGAAAAGGTGAAACGAAGATCTGCAAAGCAGACCTTACTGTTTTAGTATACTATATTTCTGATTCCCCTGTCATATTTGCCTATAAGCCAGGTCTTCCAGTATAAAACCCATTAACTTGTTTCTAACTTTTAATTTTAATCTTCAAATTTAACATTCTTGTTAACTTTTTAAATTTAACATTTACATCCCAATAAAAACAAAAGTGATTCCCTAGTAAAAAGAAAATAGTGCTGCATGTGTGTGTTTGGTTTGACCAATGTATACTTTAAAATTTGTTATTTTATATTTGACCTCCATGCAAATCTAAAACAGATACATGTGGTGTGATCTTTTTACTAAGAACTATTTAATATTTTTAGAAACTAAATTATTTCTGTGTAAACATTTTGTTATATATGTATGTTGGTCACCCATTGAATTGAGCATATATATGTGATGTTTGAACAAATGATGAATAAATGTATACATATACATTATATTAAATTAAGGATTTATAATTATAATCATGCTGTAACACTGTTAAATTTGTTTCATATCACAGCTTTCTCGCATATACATAAGTGTGTCCATGCATATATAATGATATTTACAAAGATATGCTTTTAATTTAATATATAAATATATAGATATAGGTAGGTATACATAATTATACATAGATATATGTGTACTTGGCAGGTTGGGACATAGTAGGTGAAATGGGATGTGTGCCAATATATTCCATTTTAATATTTGTGGTTTTGTGATATCATGAAAGAGACAAGTATCTTTAAAATCTCATGTTTCAGTTTTTTTAATATATGAATGGGAAAATGGTATACAGATAATGATTTTAGTTTAGCAATTACCATATAAATTATACTTTTCTTATGTTGTATATACGGATTTACATACACATATGAACCAGTTTTTTTATAGTCTGATTGGTGTAAGGAATGTTTTTTTTATTTGTGTGATTATATATTTTATTATTATTATTATTATTATTATTATTATTATTATTATTATTATTATTATTATTATTATTATTATTATTATTATTATTATTATTATTATTATTATTATTATTATTATTATTATTATTATTATTATTATTATTATTATTATTATTATTATTATTATTATTATTATTATTATTATTATTATTATTATTATTATTATTATTATTATTATTATTATTATTATTGTGGTTTTTGTTGTTGTTGTTGTTACTACTACTACTACTACTACTACTACTACTACTACTACTATTACTACTACTACTACTACTACTACTACTGGGAAAGGAATTGTAGATATTTTCAACAAATAAAATATGTCCAATGTATTAAAACATCTAGTTTTGGCATTCAGTCATTACCTATTCAATTTCCAAAGATTGATGTTGTCTTGTATACTCATCACATATTGTTGGTTAAACCACTTAACCTGAGAAATAAAATAAAAAGGCTGAGCTAGTATAGGAAAGTGCAGTACTTGGAAAATGAATGTTTTTATATTGTTGTCAATCTTTATTTGGGGCAAAATTTCTCAGGAAATTGGCACTTAAGGCTGGTATCAGTTAGATCTTATGAATGCTCTAGAGAAAGAAAGAGAAAAATATAGGCTTTGCCAATCTCTTGCAACAATAATTGCAAATTAGGTAGCCAGGAAATATAACTCATTATTATTAGTTTAGTCTCCTGTGTTGTAGGATTAGAAATATTATTATATCTAATGTTAATGAACTTGAAATAAAAACCATATGCATGTAATAAAGACAGTAATTCTCATTAACTGCATATGAGGTTCATGATAAGCATTTATCAAATAGTGTGGTGCAATAGGTTAAAATATATCCATTTGGTACAGTAAAAAAGGCATACAATGTGGTAGGACCCAAGTAACATGGAGAGGTGTGGCATAAAAATAAACAGCTCACAATAATAAAGCATAAATAAAATAGTGAAACTTGTCTCAAAATGTCATATAATGGGTAGGTTCTGAAAAAAAAAAGAAAAGGAAATTTGGTGTGGGATATGGAATAATAGATAACTATTGACATAATTTGGATTTCTTTCTTAATAATATATTTGATATGTTGTTGTTTTTTATTTGTGCATATTCATATTAGAAACACATTTCATATTAAAGAGAAATAAATGTTAGTCAGGAAAACTAATAGGTGAAGTAAATAGAAATATAAGGAGTGAAGAGAGAGACTGATAGCAAAAAAAATAAACTAGATAGTGTAATGTAAGTAAAGGGTATATATTAGCAGATAAAAAACAAGCATGGCATATGGTAGTGGGATTAATTGCATAGTGGGAGGTGAGGCTCTGGCAAACTCTCTTAAAAATATAATAAGTAAACAAGTAGTATCAAATTAATAATAAAGTAGAGGAAATTATTATAGAATACAGACAGACATAAATGTACTTCTGGAGTATGGTAATAACAAATACCAAATCAAAATAAAATAAAGTAAAATAAAGTAATACATGATAATCAGAGTTTATTAAAAAGGATGGAGCATGATAAAGAATTAGATAAGAAAGCTATTGTGCCAAATATGGAGCAACCGATGCATGATAATGAGCAGCTAGAGATACAAAAAGGAAATGGCATGGTGGAAAAACTTATCCAAAGAATGCAAGAACTTATGAATAACAAATTACAAAATATAAGAGATAAATCTCCAAAGTAGTTTGGAGTTACATCTGCAAAAGATGCTAGAAGTTAGAGATAATAAATGTCAAAATGTGAATGTAATCTTCCAAAATAGCTTTAACATTAAGCTGCAACAGATGCATTAGAATATGGAAGAATTACTAGGAAAAAATGTACAAAAATGACAAAACATACAGCATAGCATTAATATGAGATTTCAGAAAATGGAAGATATGCAGCAAAAAAATGAAGAAAAGCTGTAGAACTTACACCAAGAAAATAATGATCAAGTTAGGTGATACAGAGCCAAATGTGAATCAGAAATGCCAAAGTATTGAAGAAATACAGCAAAAATGAAGAAAACATGGAAGATCAACAAAGTCTTGGCATGAAGTTTAATAAAATTGAAGAGATACAACAAAAGATGAAGGGGGGATTCAAGAAATTCAGAAAAGATTGGATATGAAACCTGATATAAAAGGAGAGCAGTTAACAAAATTTGTAAATCATAAAATTAACCAAGGAAGAGCAAATAGGGGAATTGGAGAACAGGGGAATTCAGGAGAGGGAATATGGAAAGAAAAATTATAAGAATGTAGCAGAAATATAAAAAAAAGTTCAAGGAAAAGTTAAAGTTCAGTAGCTAAGAGTAATATCAGAAAAATGGTGAAAGAAACCCTATCAAGGTTTTGTTTTAATGAGGAGTCAAGATCCCTTTCACCCAGTCCAAGTCACCAAAAAAATGCTTCACGGTCACTTTCATTGATATCTGGATATAGTACAATAGCTTTCAAAAATGTAAAGGGGAAATAATAAGAGACCCTTAAAAAGGGTCTTGGTAATCTGTTCCATGTATATAAATATTTTTTGTGTTTTGTTGTTGTTGTATACAGTTTTTTGTCAAATATAAATAATATCTTTGTGAAATAAATATATCAAATGACTCAAGTAAATAAAGACAAAGGAAAATGTGAAGTAGTGACATACTATATTTATCTCAGGTTAGACTTATCCTGATTATATATATATATAAGTAAAGATTAGTCACATATCACATGACATATAATTTGCATTACCAATATGTAATATATAAAGAGCCTGCTAGTAGCTCTAAACAAGCTTAGTTAATTATTTTTAATGATAAATGCAAGGGATGGGGACCATCATAAATAAAGGCTTCAGATACTTTCTCTTGTAGCATTTATCATTAAAAAATAATTAAATAAGCTTGTTTAGAGCTATTAGTGGATTCTTTATATATATATATATATATATATATATATATTGTGATGAGCGCACATACTGTGGTCACACATGTACCTACAAAACATCCACAAATTAGAAATGTTAGGGTTGGAAAGAAAGAAATAAATAAGAAAGAAAAAACGAGCTTGGAAATTAACAAAACCAAGAAATGTTGAAAATTAGCACAACAAAGAGAAAGAGAGGGAACTAGAGTTAACAAGATCGTTATCTTTTGCTAGTCAAAGTCCGAATTTTGATAAAAGTAAATATTAAATTATAATACTACCAGCATACGGTAGGAAAGTTAAAGCAGTAAAGAAACATAAATAAAACATGTAGTAAAATATGATTTAGGAAAAGTAAAGTTTAAAAAAAAAAAAAGGGGGAAAGAAAAAACTTCGATAGCGCGGAAAGAAAAACCTAGAAAATTAATATGTTCGAAAAGATAAGAATCTGGGCTTCAAAGTACACATTTGACGATAAACGAAATGCGGGTTTTATGGAGTAGAGTTAAAGCAAGAATTAGATAAAAAATAAATGATTATTAAAATGTAAATAAGAAATAAAGAAAAACATGCGTTAAAATTTGTGTAAGTAATCAAAGAAAAA
The DNA here is from genome assembly GCA_028023455.1 of Epiperipatus broadwayi. Taxonomy (NCBI): domain Eukaryota; kingdom Metazoa; phylum Onychophora; class Udeonychophora; order Euonychophora; family Peripatidae; genus Epiperipatus; species Epiperipatus broadwayi. The sequence continues at coordinate 4,948,056 of JAQFVV010006197.1, forward strand.
ATAAGGAAATAAATAAAATGTACGTAGTGCTATAAAATCATATAAAATAAAGTTACATATGGCCGAAGGCATAGCATGGGAGGTGTCAACAACAAGTGGAAACAAAGAATCTAAAGGACAAAGACCATTGGAATGTTTTAATTAAAAAAAAAAAAAAAAAAAAAAAAAAGAAAAAATTAGGTGGAGAGCTAAGGAGATTAAAGGAGAGATTAGAGCTTGAGACTTCGAGTCGACAAGGTGAAAAAATCGCGGCTCCAAGAATCAGCCGATATAGCTAACCAACATGACTTTTACCGTCGATATCTCATATAGTATGACCGGCTAAGGCCATCATGATCGCGGTCAATCCGGACTTCTGTACCAATGGTTCTGCAATAATGTAACAGCTACGGTAGTAACGCCTGCCTATGGACTCCTGTAGTGGCCCGACCTGTGATGCCTCGTCCTCCATGCCTTATTAACCAAGAAGCTACATCCCGCCAAATATAAGCTACGACCGTCCCTCCTAAAGAAGTGGATAATCCACGTGACGGTCGACAACACGTCGGAATGAACTCAAAGACTAAACCCTAGGTAACTTAAATATTATTTTATATATCGTCAAATGTGCACATAAATTCCATAGACAATGGCCAAATGCCTTTCATGAATGGTAATGACATTCTTTTGATAGACAGCTAGGCTAACGAGTTATAAATGTGACAGCATTTATAATGATTTCAAGTATTTATTTATAAGAATTTCAAGTATTTGTTTCCTTATAGCACTATAGAATATAATATGTTTAATTTTATGTTAATGTTTCTTATATCTTTTATTATCAAATTATTTGTTAGTATTAAAAATATATTAATTTATTTAAATCTGTCTTGTCTCGTTCTTCGCCACTCCACAAAATAGTCTAATACTGGGAGGGTAGAAATATTATTTCATTTTTTTTGCATTCTTTTAGTTATGAGATTAACACGTGAAACGTTGATGGTGCAGGATTTTATCCTGTAAAATTTATAAATTAGCCAAGCGCTGTAACTGTAATATCTTACAGCAGCCGGGAGAAAGTTGATCGGGAAAAATAATCTGGAGGTTATATCCGTATAGCGTACAGATTCGGTCAAGTACGGAAATCGGCTCGTCTGTTTCCGTATTTCTCTCTGCTTGAGGTAGCGGAAGGTGGACGATTTTGAATAATAAGAATTCCCCATTACATATATAAGTGAAAGGGAAGTTGGAGCTTTTCGATCGTCCCGTGCCCGTTACAATATATATATATATATTGAAGGTTGAAGCTCTGTTGGCATATTTTCAATGTCAAGAAATAAATAAGATTATGCATTGGTGCTCAGGTTATTTCTGTAGTATAGCAGGTTTGCAACTTCATTTTTTTTCTCTTCTTTTTTATCTCTATTTGATTGATGATTATTTTCCACTAGATTGTAGGTGAGCTAAGATTATTGTCAGATCTTTCCTTTACCCACTATGTCTAATGAGTATGACTTAATGGAGAGTTATAATAGCATACTCTTATTATTTATTTTATCAATGCTTAATAGCTCTATAAGACTGTGAGATGGTTCTTCAGGAAGTATGTTGAGGCATATATTCTACCTAGATAAAATTAGAGAAGATGGTGAGAAGAAGGGAGGGAAGAATAATTTTGTTTGATTTATAGTGCTATATTTTTGTATTTACTTCTGCTATTAAGTAAAGTTATTCATACATAGTATTAGATGTTGTATTTTTAGTTGGGGATTATTGTATGATGTTGTTAAATGAGTTAGTGCTTAGAAAATGTTTGATTAGAAAGTATAGTGGAACAATGTAAGGTTCTGTCACATATATATTCTTTGTTAATCAGGAATTAAATTTGCAAAAGGGCAAATTGATAATATTATTGGAAAGTTTAAGAGTATATGAGTCATGAAAATGTAAATCCCCATTTTGATGACTTCCTACGGGGGAGGGAATATTGTGATGTGTATTAGGTTCAAACTCCTATTGCAACAGTGATAATATTAATTTAAGGCAAGATCTTAAACAATATAAAGATTAGGGAAAAACTGAAGATAAAATAACAGATGTGTCTATGGAGGTATATGTCATAAGTTTATATTTTATTTATATATTATTGTTCAAATAATGATTTATTAAAAATCATGAGCTATTTCTGGTAGGAATAAAATATATAAAGAATGATAATGGTTTTTGTGCCTCAAACTTAAGTAAGAATTTCATTACTTTTGTACTAAAATTAGTTATATAAAAATTTTAGTGACTTTTATCTTAAGATTGATTAGTTAAAAGTTTTGTTAATTAAATCTGATAATAATTAATTTAAAATGTTGTTATCATTCGATCCTATAACAATTTTAGAATTATATTTTTGTTTTTTCCAGGCAAAAGAAATTTATATTGGTCAGAATTAGTAGATTTAATTAGTAAAACTTTTATTGTAAGTCAAGACTAATTATATAGTTCCTTCTCAGAAATATGGGAGCTTTTGTAAATGTAAAGAAAATGATACGACTGTCATCATTTTCTAGTAATAAAAAAAAGAAAAAAAAGAATATAAAAAAGTGTTATCTGGTTAGAAGTGGGATCCTTTTCTTTGGAACTCGTTTGGTTCATGATCAGTTTTTCTGAAAAAAAAAAAAAAGACATATTACCAAAAGAGCGGAAATTTAAGTTAAAAGTTTATGGAGACAATTTTAATCGAGCAGAATATAATGGAGAAGGGTGGCTAATCATAATTTTATGAATCATTGTAGCTAAATAAGATGGATATAACATGTATCATTAAGTGTAAAATTATGAAACCCATCGAGTAAAGAAATGTTAAATGTACTAGATTCTCTACCTTCCTTAAACATGTAATGTAATCATGAAAAGTGTCATATGGTAAATATCTGCCAAAGATGATTTATGTACCCTAAACCAAAGGAAATCTATGCCAAATGACTGATAGTGTTAGATTGACCCAATAAAAGAGAAAAATATTAGTATATATGTGTATATCTATATGAGAGCTCTGAACATTCTATAAATAAAAGAAATTGGAAAGAAAGTTATTCAAATGGGTAAGCTTACCATTATTTTTAGTCATTATATTTCTGAGAATAAAGAAATTGAATTTTTTTTATTCAATATATTTTTTCTCATTATGTTCATATGTATAGTTTCTATAATATATATATATATATATATATATATATTATATAAATATATATATATATATATATATATATATATATATAGTAACCTATCAGAATTGTGTAAAATAAATAAATAACCACCACATTGTATAAGCTAAGCTCAATGGGTTTCAAATGTGCCATATGCCATAATAATAAGAGAAAGGAAGTAAACAATTAGAATAACTATCATTAAGATAAAAAAAAACATTAATAATGACTTAAGCGCAAGAGAATTTTCATATTCAGTCTTATGAAAGTCAAGATTCTTAATATTGGGAGCATATATCATTAAACATTTCACTAAAAAATTTTCACTTCACAACGTCTACTTCTAACCACATTTCTTGTCAATCTTCTAAGCATCTTTTTGGCAATGATCAGAGAAAACATTTGATATATACAATATGAATATGTTTTCTTAAATATTTGCCACAGTGATATCTTATTCGAAAATAATTTCATTTTTAGTAAAATGATTTTTTTAAAAAGATGGTTTATAAAGAAATTAGGTATCTGAGGATAAATATGATTAAATTTAATGCTGTTAAAATTAATTCTCTTTTCACTCTTATAAATTATTTAGAAAAGAATGAAATTCTAGTGACAAGAACAGTGACTCTTAATCTTAGTCCTAAGATAATGTTTGACCATCATCATCATCATCATAATAATAATAATAATAATATTTGCTCATCTATCCCATCATTGTACAAACAAAGAAATTGTGACATTCAAACACTTTTACAATCATTTTTTAAGGGTAGCTACCCACATATTCGAGCAAATACTTTTATATTATTTACACTATGGTGCACAAGATGCTCCTTCATGTACAACAATAATCCAAGAAGACATTGAAACACATTCTGGAACAAAAATGGAACAGCTCTGCTTAAGGGATGAAAAAATTGTATCCTAAAAGATGTACACAGCCACTTGATCCATATTGCAATAGTGTTCAAAATTATAGCATAACAAAAAAGACTAATAAAAAAGAGAACTAAGAGCCTTGTCAGTGTATAAAACTGATTGAATGTGTATGTAAAAAAAATGTAAACTCAAATTTGTAAACCACATGCATATCCTTTGTCTCTGTTGCCCCCCCCCTCCCAAATTACAATTTTCAACTTATTTATACTAACTTCAATTCATCTGCATGTGGTAAAATAGTTATAAATGTAACCTTTTTCTTGTTATATTCAATAAAGTCCTTTTGAAAGATGATAATAATAATAATTATGATAATGATTATTATAATAATAATAATAATAATAATAATAATAATAATAATAATAATAATAATAATAATAATAGCGCGCCACCTGGATACAAACCTAGTAGCAGGTAAGCAAAGAACCTCTTAGCTTTTTGTTAATAAAAGGCAATTTATTTGCTAATAACTAATAAAAATGTCCAATAAAACAATTTAAAACACTCAAATATTTATTTTGATTGAAAAAGAGTAAAAAAGGACAGAGAAATCCAGAGAGTTTTTTTTATCGAAAATCCGTACCTAATGCTAATAGACAAACGCATAGTTAAAAGCTAGCGGATCTAATAACTAATGCCAAAATCTCAGGCAAATTAAATTTTTTAATAAGAGTAGATAAAATATCAAATCTACAAAACTCAATAATTTTGCGGATAACTGAATTGTATTGGTTATATATATTAGTGTTTGTTTTTAAAAAAAAAGAAATTTAAACATACCTTTGAAAAATAATTGAAAAACTTAAAATGGCGACCGCTCAACCTATTAACCTGGTGGGTGGTCCATCGCAGGGCACGAGAAAGTCATATGCTTCTATAGCAAAAAAAGCCCAAGATTACGTAAGCCCGGCAAAAGGTCCTAGGTTCAGGAAAACAACAGCAGATGATTTGGAAAACATGAATCTTATGGATCAAAATAAAAATGATCCCCCCCCTCATATTGAATGGACTGATGAAATGCTGGAACAAATTGGAGAGAAATTCAACAAAACAATACCTCGATCACTTTTCCTGACGTTTAAACGTTTCTTCACCGATAAATCAATAGTACTCGCTGTAACAGATAGTCTTTGCACACTATACAGTTTCCCCAAATCCCTTCTAATAGAAACACTGCATGAAAATAATATGCTTGAATCGGTACAATGCATAGGCGACCATCCAAATAGCAGATATGTGGTGGTCCAGTTTTATGAAAATGCACAAAGAGAACAATTTAGAGATCGAATTAAGATGCTAAGTAATTTCGCACTAATAACAGTCGATGAGAATAAGTATAAAAATATCTCCGGAATTTTAAAAAATACGTATTTTGGCTACAACATGGAAGATTTCCAAAAAATGATGAATCCTTTCAGGAAAAGTCATTTTCTTCCAGCAAAAATACATTAAAGAAGCAGCAATTCCCATACTAACAAATAGCTTTGAATTCAAAATTAAATTGAATAAACAAGTAGACCCGGAGAATATCCCCACACACATAACCGATGAAGAAGCTACACTATATATTTACATCAGAGGGCTTAAGCCAGGTTGCTTCCATTGTGGAAGAAGAGGACATATTGCAATGGAATGCAATGAACAAACACAGCAAAATAAAAACAACAATACATCAAAAAACTCAGGAAACGTTACAGAAAGCGAAGACACAAATAACCAACTAGACGAGTTAAACTACCCTACACTACAAAGCACCCAGGAAAACAACATATCTAATAGAAATGAAAGAATTAGCAATCCAGTAAACACTATAACAAGAGAAATTAAAACAAATAAGGAAAATCAAAGCAGTGAAAACCCGCCCAATTTAAATAGAATGGAGGAAAAAGAAAACGAGAACCTACCAAAAGAGCTTAAAGGAAAAACGAATGAAAATGATGAGCAATCAGAAAGCATAATAATAAATAAAATGACCACAGAAATCATGGATAAAATAACACAGTACTATCCAATGCTAGAAAGCACATCAATTGAAAGCAGGAAGAAAACACATAAAACAAAAAAAACAAGAGAAAGTAAGAAAATTAAAATGAACGAGGAAGAAGATAATCAGATTAATTTAACAGAAGAAACCACAGCAGAAGAGATGGAAATAGAACTAACCACACCAGAAGAAAAAAAAATAAAAAAAAACACCACACTATAGCACACGTATCCAAACACAAACAGAATCACCACAGGAAAAAAACATGCAAACAAAAACGGCAGAATAAACCATGTTCCAATTTAAATCTCCCTCGCAATATAAGTTAAACTCAATGAAAATTAAGATAGGCACAATAAATGTTCAGGGATTAAACTCGAAGAAAAAAATACAAGAAATCAATCACTGGATACAACAACTCCAACCTACCATATTAGGACTCGTAGAAACGAAAATCTATAATGGATCGCAGATAAATCCAGCACAACTTATGAGTAAAATGGGTTTCTGCGCATGCTCTAGAGACACACTAACGCCCTCAGGTGGAACAGGAATATTTATTAGCCAAAGAAGTCCCTTTACAACGTTTAAAATAATATACATAGACGCGAATCTATTAATAACCACATTCAATAATAAAAACTTCTCAATAAATATTATTTTTGTATATATACCACCAGGGCCAACTGTAATTAACAGAATAATAACAACAATTAACTCAATCCTCTCAAACAATCCCTACCCAACTATTCTTACGGGAGATTTCAACATAAGTTATAAGAAATTTATTACGAAATGGATACACCAATTAACATTTCCACTCATGAGTGGAGAAGATTTTCTACCACCTAACTCTATATCTTTTTATAACAATAGACATGGAACTTTAATAGATCTAATGTTTTATTCCCCAATGCTGCATCATTCAATAGAAATATCACTTTCCCCAACCCCTTTTTCAGACCATGCAGCGCAGATAATAACGCTAAACATAAACACACACCGCAGCGCAATAATTAATTTGCAAAAAACGATCAGGATCCTACTACCAGACAATACTATGGAGTCACTTTTTTCAGAAATTTATATAATGATAAATAAAATAAATCAGCTTGAATTAGACCCGATATCCAGATACATAGCTTACACTAACACGCTTTCATTTAATATAAACCATATCACACAAAAATCAATTCCTCCCTCCAGGCTAATTACATTAGCAGATGAAATATACAAAAGAATCAGTCTGTCTAAACCGGTTCAACATAATCAAACAAACATAATTAAACTCACCCAGCTCTATAAACAGACTTGCAATAAATTAAAACAATATCTAAGCATAAAAAAGAAAAAAATTTGCCTAGCACAGCCGCACACATGGACACGTGGATATATTAGGTGGGCTTTGGGGTACCCATCCATAAATAAAGTTCCCATGGTGCTGGAATCGGAAAATAAGATTACAGCAGGATTTAACATGATTGCACCTATATATAACTATTTCAAAACAAAGCTAACTAAGCATGCACAATTCACACCCAAAGAAGATTATTTTGGAACAACTGAAGATGAGATGCCATTTAAAATCGAGGATTTTAAGGTAGTGTTAGAATCAATCCCACCCACATGTCATCCAGGACCTCCAGGCATTCCACAGTTTGTACTTGCACATCTTAGCCAAATTACAAATACATACCTGTGTCAATTGGCAAATCAAATATCACAAAAAATTTATAGCATACAGGGATTATACAACATATCAATGGTACCATTTATGAAAAAACAAGAACCTATTACCAAGATCACCAACTTAAGACCCATCTCAATGGAGCCTTTAGGAATTAAACTGCTAGAAAAAGTAATAAAGGTGAAAATTGAACCATTTATACTGACAAAAATATCACAACATCAGTATGCAAAGAAAGGCTCATCCACAGGTCAGGCAGCACTAATCTTTAAAACTATAATTAACTCAGTAATTAAGAAGAAAAAATATGCTCCAATTGCAGTACAACTAGATTTTGAAAGTGCTTTCGACTCTGTACCAATAAAAATCTTACTAAACCAACTAAAGGAAACACAAATACCACGATCAATATTATATGCAATAGCCAACCTACTTTTAAACAGAGAAGTACATATCACACTTAATGGAAGAACGTCATCATCATTCTATCCCACTCAATCAATACCACAAGGGTCACCACTGAGTACACTACTGTTCACCTTCTACATAAACCCCTTATTGGAAGAAATTGAAAAAAAAATACAGGGAGTGTTAATACCAAATACAAAAAGATACATTCCTTGTATAGCTTATATGGATGATATCACAATATTCTTAACATCAAAAAAGCAACTACAAGCACTACAAAACATCATAGAAGAATATACAAAAAAATTCAAACTTAAAATCAATATCAATAAGTCAGCTGCTTGGACAATTTTTACAGGGAAAGTAAACAAACAAATTTATCAAGGAAAGCCCAGCAGTTTTCTAGGTTTTCCATTTTATCTGGGAATGAATCAAATGAGAACAACAATACAAAACAAACTCAAAGTGGATGCAGAAAGAATCACAGAATCATTATCCAGATCATATCTATCAATATACGCAAAAATATCATTATTCAATCAACTCATAATGTCAAAAATAAGCTACTATTTACCAATAATCAGTTTCACAAAACCATTTATAGCCTCAATTAATTCATTTTGTAGCAAACTACTATGGAACAGGAAAGTAGTTGCCATTTCAATAAAGCAACTTAACCAACCAACAAAATGGAATGGTCTGGGACTTCACTCAATATCAGTGTTTCAGACACAAAAAACAATAAATCTGCTAATAGCCATAGTCAAAAGATTTCCAGATATTGAACCAATATTGGAGATCACACCCACAGATCGTCCACCACCTACAAACAATTATATCTTTACGTTGCTTGAAAGCATTGAGAGCATCAAAAACAAAGTAACACTGAAAAGTCCAATAAAATATACATATTGGCAAATACATGATTTCCTAACACAAAAACAATCTGAGAATAACCAAATATCTGTATTGGGAATTGATAACAGCCAATTACTTAAAAAATTTAGGAAATGGTACCTGGAACCAAAATTTTACGATTTCATAATTAAAGTCAATTTGAAAGCACTACCTACAAGTCATTTTATTAGATACAGAAGATTCTATATAAATATAGATCCCTTGTGTATGCTGTGTCACAGGGATGAGGAAACACAGGACCATTTCATACATAATTGTTCAGGACTTGAAAAAGTAAGACAAATGATGGTTGGTGGATATAGGAAAAATGGAACCACAATAAATGAGATTCTACAAACATTCAAAAATAATGGAATACCCACCATAAGGGCAGCCACTTTCAGCCTATATGCATTCTGGTGTACCAGATGCACTTTTACACTGGGCAACAACACGAGAAGGCACCCTAACACCTATAGGAACAAATTGCAAAAAATAAAAGAAAGAGACAGCATTATTGCACCACCTGATATCTTTGCAGCAACGTGGTCTCTTTTTAAAATTCAGGCCACTTTATAATAAAGGATATAATAGAAAAGGACAAAGGCAAACATGAAATTCAGTGTTGCAAGAACATGAAAAAATTACTGAAACCATGATCATTGATTTATATTGTACATAAACTTGGACAATAAATATTTCATAAAGTGTGAAAAAATCAAAAACATTGTGAAAGCCACTATCTAAGTTCTAAAAAGTCAATTTTTAAGTGCAAAGAGACTCTAATCAAATATACAGACTGTAATGTAATAACTGTGTAAACCTATGTATAACACTATGTATAATCAACAACCAATGTAACCACTTGTTTTTGAATAAAGTTACCTTTAAAAAATAATAATAATAATAATAATAATAATAATAATAATAATAATAATAATAATAATAATAATAATAATAATAATAATAATAATAATAATAATAATAATAATAATAATAATAATAATAATAATAATAATAATAATAATAATAATAATAATAATAATAATAATAATAATAATAATAATAATAATAATAATAATAATAATAATAATAATAATAATAATAATAATAATAATAATAATAATAATAATAATAATAATAATAATAATAAATACATTAAATAACTTAAAAGTTTTTCCTACTAAAGCATTTGAAACTTCATTTGAGATAATATTTTATTATTATATGCAGGTTTAATATCAGGAATTGGAAGTTCTTCATTTAAAAGTGAATTAATTCTGAAACAATCTTGCTTTAAAAGATGAACATTTTATATAAAAAAAGACAACTTAAATTAATATAAACTGCTAAGTAATTTAAAGTCATTATCATTATGAAGAAGTTAAAAACAAAAACATATATTAAAGTAAACTTGAAGTATCAGCTCAATTTTATATGAACATTAAAATTAATTAAAAGTTTTTACATCACAGGGATGACATTACTGTTTTTCAGAATCCCACGAAGTGTGAAATGTAAATAATATTAGTTCAAACATTGTAGAATATTTAGTAAGTTTCTCCATAATGTTTCCTATAATGTGAAGTTTATGCACTTGAAGTCCTTGGCTTAGCAATTATGCCTGGATAATGTTAGTTTTCTAGCAACACATTACTTTTACTAATATATATATATATATATATTTATTTAAAAGAACGTTAAAACTTTAGCTAATTAAAACAATTAAATGACTGTGAATAACAATGAACAAAATGTGTGTGCAACATGTAGTGTGTATGCAAGTGTCAGCTTCCCTTATTTATCCTCTAAGTCATGTGATTACTTTATGATTTCTAATATTGACATTTTAATTCCCACCCACTTTATTTCATTGGTTTGAATCCAATGTCTTACAAACTCTAAGGAGATATTCTAAAAATAATCACTTTATATTTTCATTTTTTTAAAAAAAATCATTAATCTATGTCTAGACAGGCAAATTTATTATTTCATTTCCTGTTAAAATAAATTATTTATAAAATCAAATATTATAGTGAAAATGAAATGCATTATAAAATTAAAATTATCTTATTTCAAATAAAAGTTGTGAGTGGAGGAAGTTTGACAATGGTAAATGAAAATGTAACAATTTATTCTAGATAAATACTTTGCATATAATAAAGATATATATGGGAGATAGTGACCTGGTCCAACTGATGAGTGCTGGTTCCGCATGAAATGCATCTTGGGGGTCATTTGTCTTTTATTATATATTTATTTATATGAATTTGATTTATTTATATGAATTTGAAAAGAATGGGGAAGTATGAAAATGTTTATTATATCTATAAAAATATTTATTTAATTCATTCATTTTAATTTAATTAAGTCCTCAGAACATTTAACATTGTCTTTAAAGAAAAATATTAAAGAAACATTTTAAATAATGAAGTACTAAAGAAATTAATTACTTTACATTTATTCATCTAGAAATTCATGTATTCACTATTTTTTAATCCCTAGTTTTAAAATTATCAGCTTTATTATGATTTTTTTCAACTAACTATGTTTAAAATATTTAATTATAATTATTATTGAAATTAAATTAAATCATTTTAATATTCAATTTAAACATTAACAATCATAAATATAAGGGTTTGATCTTGGTTTTCAAGTTTAATACTAATACTAAATTTTTCAAATACTGTAATAGTTAAATTATTATTATTTTAACTTTAATGGTTCACAAATACTTAAAATTAAGTACTTTAAAATTACAAAGAACTACTTATAAAGCTAAAATACCATTACTAGGATGCTAAAATCACTTTACAGCTATAAAATTTCAAAAATATTTATACACTGATTTATCATGGAAATAAATATAGCATCATTAAACAACAATAAAGTTTATTCAATCCAAATATTAAACTACTGTGAAAAAAAATTTTTTTTAGACATTAGACTGAAATATAATTCAACATTTAGCTTCAAGCAAAAGCTAAAAATCACAATATATATATATATTACCAAAATCACACTTTTCTTTATGTTTGCCATAATATCATATAAATTTATCCAAACTTCAAACACTTTTAGCAAACTTTATTTGTACATACACCTATGTTTCGACTGACCTGCAATCTTCTTCAGAGTAAGGTTATTCTGATCTTCTAAATAAAATAACCTTACTCTGAAGAAGACTGCAGGTCAGTCGAAACATAGGTGTATGTACAAATAAAGTTTGCTAAAAAGTGTTTGAAGTTTGGATAAATTGTATTTATAATATATATATGTTTTAAATTTTTGAAATTCCAACTACACATTATAAACCAATATATTGTAACTGTAGTTTTGTGAAGTCATGAAAAAGACATATTTTTGAAGTCTCTTGTTTCAAGTATTGTTTATATATAAAAGGAAAAATGATATACAGATAAAGATTTTAGTTTAGTAATTACCGTATAAATTAGATTTTTCTTATGTTGTATATACAGATCTACAGATACATCTGTAAATGAAAAACAACTCATTTTTTATACTTTTTGTTGTTTATGTTATAGTATATGGAATGTTTCTTCTTTATGTCAATATATTAAAACATCAAGTTTTGGCATTCAGTCATTTCCCTGTTCTATTTTACTTGTTATTATATAATTAAGTATTTCTCAAGATTGACTTTGTCATGTGTCATCATATATTGTTTGTTAACCCACTTGTCCTGAGAATTAAAATAAAAAGGCTGAGTTAGTATAGAAAAGTACAATATCTGCAAAATAAGTGTTTTTTAATTGTTGTCAATAGAATTGTCATTTTCAATAAAATTGGAGCATAATTTCTCAGGAAATTGGTGCTTAAGTGAGTATCAATCAGATCTTATAAATATGCTCTAGAGAAAGAAAAGAGAAAAATACAGGATTTGCCAATCTCTTGCAACAATAGTTGCAGTTTAGATAACTAGGGAATATAACTAACTATTATTAGTTTGGTCTTTTATGTTGTTAGATTAGAAATTTTATTATATCTAATCTAAATGTACTTGAAATAAAATCATATGTGTGTAATAGAAATAGTAATGCTCATTTACCACATGTGAGGTTAATGAAAAGCACTCACCAAATTGTGCAGTTCTGTAGATAAGATACTTTCCTCTTGCATTCATCACTGAAAATATAGCAATCTGCTTAATATTTGAAAGTAAAATGACACAGATGAAAAAATTGTTTTCAATATAATTTGTTTATTTGAAAAACATTTTTGAAAAATAAAACTTTATAATCAAGATTGGTTTTTATTTCAAAAGACTGTTAAGATACTTTGTAAAGTTTTTAAAAAAAAATTATCTATATATTGCTTTCTCTCACACATTACTAAAAACTTATTGAATATATTTGAATGTATTTCAATTTTAATATTGAAATATTTGAAATTTTATCCATAAATTCATTTCAATTTAAGAAACTAGGAAATTCCCAAAACCAGGGGTGGAGTAATCATGCACCCAAGAGTCAACATAAACCAAACTAGAAATATACTTGAAGTTAGGTTCTTCACCTCAAGAAACCAAAATTACCCTGAAAAACATCAAACCCCTGATCAAAAAATCACTGATATGTCCATGGGAGGACAAAAGACCTAACTTTGCTTTGCAAAGCTGCCCCATGATATAAGTTTTGTTTGAGGGTTTGCTGATTAAGGCACTGTTAAATTCTAGTAGTCAGATTTTGGTTGTATCAGACAGATTTTATCAAGAGATTCTGTTTAAAAATACACATATTAATACTTTACCATTGAAATCCATTCAGGCTCCCATGGCTAATAGTAGGAAAGCAAAACTTGTGCTGAAGCAAATCTGGGTTGAGATAAAGATTGGCTAAACAATCCTTTATCCTGTGTTTCAGATACTGAATGGCTTGATCCCTGATGTCATTCATGGGGCAGACTTCCTACACTTGGATCATTGATTTCTCTAACAAAATAGTTATAATTAATGATGAGGTCTTGGAGATGACATTACTTCTGAGATATGATCTACCTGAAGTTGACTGTATTATATAATATGTCCCAGAAGCACTCATAGATATCAAACTAATGGAGTCCAATTTGCTTGGAGGTGAAGATTAATTGAAATTGCAATCCGCAATTCATTAATTTAACCCAATCTCTTTGAAGATACAAGGAATGATAGATGGATTCCAACAAAGAATTAGATTAATACATGACCAATCATTTCAATCCAGGTCATACCATATTCCATACCAATATTGGCAAGAAATATCTCAGCAGATTAATAAGATGCTGGATTGGAGGATCATTTCCAAGTGCTCTTCACTTTACTGTAACCTAGTTGTAACTGTGAAAAAGAAAGATAGGTTGATGAGATTTTGTTTGGATACTGGACAACTAAACAAAATTACTGTCCCTGACAGAAATATTTCACCATTCATACATGAATTATTCATGAGATTTGGAAATTTTTCTCTTTTGATCTAACCTCCAGCTATTGGTAGATTGAACTTCACTCTGAGGATCACCAATACACTGCTTTCTAATATGAGGGTTTTACATACTAATTCAATAGGATGCCATTTGGCTTGATAAATAGTGGTGTGAGTGTGATCAAATGTCTACATAAGACCATATCTCCTGAGATTAAACAAATCATGACTATTTAGTGGATGATATGATTATTGCATTTACCACTGTTGAATGACACTTTCAACACCTCACTATATTTTTTTGAGAATGCTTATAGAAAGGAATCAAAATTCAACTTCAAGAAGAGTACCCTTGTTTCCAACCAGATTGTCTTCCTAGATCATATCATAGGTTGTGATAAGACAATGCCTCATCCGGAATAAGATCAGTGTTCCTAAACCTACCAATAAGAAACAAATTTGATCAATTTTAGGCCTATGCAATTTTTACCATAATTTCTACCAGAAATTTTCTGACAACATGGAGTTGTTAAAATTAATTAGAAAATATGGAAGATGGAAGTGGACTGATGAATAGCATAAGGAATTTGTGAATATTAAAATAGGGTTTTTAGAGCAAACTATGTTAGCCTTCCCTGATTTTAATAAGCCATTTATTGTCCAGACAAATAGCAGTGATTTTGGATTGGGTAATGTTATCCCCAATCCAGGAGAATGGCCAACCCATGGTCCTCTACTTTATTAGCAAGCTCATAAAAGGTCCTGAGTTAAATTACACAGTTACAGAAAGAAAGCACTGGCAATAGTGTGGGCCTTCCAAAAGTTTTGACAGATGCTTCTCAGATCAGTGGTGATAGTGATCTCAGACCACAAAAGCCTTGAATTCCTGAACCACAGTTACCTGAACAACAGTTGTCTAGTCTGATGGAATTTTCTATTGCATGAATTTAACTACACCATGCAGTATTGCAAGAAATCCAAGAATGTTGTGGCCAATGTGCTTAGTTGAAACCCACATAGGTCAGAACAGAGCCATTTGTTGGTAGAGAATGCCTACATTATGAATGTCAATTTGATGACTGATAGTAGTGTAGAAGAATAATTTGAACAACCTACCTGAATTACAATTTAAAAATCCTAATTTAAACACAGTCATGAAAGCTTTAAAAAAAGAAAAAGTTTTGAATGTGTCCTAGAATCTTGGTTTTTATAAGATAGAGAACAAGGTTTTATTGTATAAAGTTGATGCGAATACAGAAGTGTGGAGGCTAGTGATAGCTAAAACTTTGCATACCCCACTCATAAAGTATATTTGTTGTTTGTACAGACACTATGATGCCCATAAAACAAAACCTACCTTGAAAAATTGAGTTTTACTAGACAAGAATATACAGGAATATCTTGAGGATACTCCAAGATTGTTCAAGGGAGTAAACCAAAATTATAGCAATGCATTAAAATCTATTATTCCTGAAAAGACCAAATGAGATCTTTGTAAAATTAACTATTATGAACCATTGTCTCCATTCAATAGACAAAAATACCTATTGGTCACTTAAAATCTCTTCTCAATCTGCTTACCCTATACCCCAAGCTAATACCAGACATACAATCAAAGTAGCAGACACCCTTGAGTTCACTAGGGTAGGAAATCCCAAAACCATTTTAACAGACCATGGTATGCCTTTCCTATCCAAAGAATGGAAAATATAGGTGAAAAAGCTACAGATAAGACACATGCTCATATCATTTAGAAATCCACAACAAACCCTTGCAATTGTGTGATGTGGGAGCTTAAGATTGAGGGAAGAGCATAGGGGTGGGTGAAGAAGATGGAATGTGTAATAAATCATATCAATTGGAATGCAAATGAGTTCATTGGATTCATATTCATTATGCCACATTTCAATCAACCTATTCCTTTCTTATTTGTTAAATACCAACCCTTATTAAATATCCACAGTATGACATGGAGAAAAATATTCAGATGGCACATGAACAATTAGTTTATAAGGCTGAAAAAAGAAACAAAGGCAAGAAAAAGGCCAGATGAAATTTCAAGATAGGGGACAATATTTTTGTCAAAACACCCCACCTATGTAAGCCTCTTGAAGATAGGTATCAAAAATTCTGCCAATAATATAAGAGACCAAACACTATCATGAAACCAACTGGCCCAAATACATTTTGGTTAGATATGGGGTAAAGAAACCTACAATATTCATATTTGAAAACCATATGTTGGTCACCTGGAAGAACCATCTAACTCAGACAATTACTTCATCTGCAGATATATGAAAAAGCATAAATTTTAGATAAAGACATGGAGTAAGAAAGATTACATTAAAAGAGAAAAAAGCACTATATATATATATATATATATATATATAGAGAGAGAGAGAGTAAGGTATATATTATGAGTATATGTCCAGGTAGGTATGAAAACAGTTACTATGTTATTTCAGAATCAATTGAGATATAGGAGCAGATTCATGCAATATGATGGACACTCCATATTCTGTTCAGTCCTTATAGAAATTCAGTAAGCCTCAAAGAGGCAGGATAAAAGGATGATGAGTTCAGGTGTGTGCCTTCTGTAACAGAGACACAGAGCTGATCCTGTTCAAATCATACAATCATCATAAGGTTAATGAAATTAATAAGCTTAATGCAGTTGATAATGTTGATAATGCTACTAATGAAAAAAAGAATGGGGAGATATCCATAAGAAAATCTCACTATGACATGACACAAACTATAAAGTAATGAGTTAAAGAAATACATAAAGTTGATTAAATGCTAGGGAACTAAGATAAGTAGGTGTTAAAATCCTCCTATATATATAAATGGTCCAGTAGGATAACTATGTATATCTCATTTAAGTATTAAAATTTGATGCACATAACATTTTAACCCTGTAAGGATTGGGAAATTGTAAGAATGACCTATAATCCTATCCAAGTTACCTGCTAATGTCCACACCAACACACTAAAACCATTTGAAAATCACCTAGGCAATAAATGTTTATATATATATATATATATATATATATATATATATATATATATATATATATATATATATATATATTACTAAATACCCTGCAATATACACATGCATATATATATATATGCACACACAGGACAAAAGCTAGTTTGTTTAAACTTTAGATAATATTACGATAAAGTAGTTTGTTAAAGTTTTGTATATATATGTAAGCTTAAATCAACAATGAGATTTTACCAATGTTTTAATGTCACAACTTATGACTGTAACTTGGTAAATATAGTAATGACCCAATGTCACATCATATAAAAATAATCAAGTGTTTAAAGAGAAATAATGAGGGAAATGAATGAATGAACTTTTACTTTGTAATTTTACTCTAAAATCTGATTAATCTTAGTTATGTGTACAACAATTGACATATACTGCATTCTCAAAAAGGAAATCAAAGAAATCATATGCTAGGCAATGAAAATTATTCATCGTACAAAAACAGACACCATTCTTTTATGTTCTATTCTGTTATTTTATCAAAGGCTGTCTTAAACATGCTCTGTTAAGATAATAAGATCAAACACAAAAAGATGGAGGATTTGTTTGAAAATATAAGTTGAATTATATAGTTTTCACTTTATAAAAATTAAAATGAACTTATAGTTAAACCCTGAAGTAGAAAGGATTATTTATTTTCAGAAGTTATGGAAAAATCGAATTGATTTATTTTGAACTGGTTATATAAAAATAAAAGACTGCATCATTATTAAAAAAAGAATTATACCATTGTTGATGTATAAATATAAGTTCTGAAATAATAGAGTTTTTTATTTTATTCACCAAATCTCAATAATCAGTTGAAGGAAATTAATTATTTTATATATGTAAGTTATCAAATAATACATTCTTGCTAAACAAAGTTGCAAAGGATCAAAGTGCTATTCTCAAGCCAGTGAAGCATGGTGTGTACTTAACTTGCTGATATACTCAATGCCTATCATGCTATAGCAAGATTTCCTCATGCGTCTCTTCCGTAACTTTTCTTGTTAATTCATAATTAAATTTTCTCATATGTTATTAACTCTTTTTTGCACTATTTTATAAAGCTCTAGTTACTAAAATCTTTTTAATGAATCATTTTTATATATTTTTGCTTTATACATTGTCTTATCTCAGTGGAAAATTTATTGGCCAATCACTGTTTTTTGTACAGCTATATGTTGCAGTTTTTAATAGTATATTGGTTAACTTCCTAATGATTTCATTTAAATCTGAACCATCTTCAGAATCTGTTAGAATATTTTTAGAGTTTTAATTTAAATTCATTGAAATGTTACTGAAGGTTAGGAATATCAACTGTGAATACTGTCTTTAACAATTTTATATTCTAGTTTTGATTAATGCTATCATACATTTACTAATTGATTATCACTTCATGTGTTGAATCTATTAAAACCATTACAAATTTGAATTAAATATTTTCTATTGGTCAAAATATAATCAAATTCTGCTGTTTCTACAATTTGATAGTTCCATGTCCATTTAATTTAGCATTTTTTATAAAGAAAGAATTTGTAGCAAAAAGTTTTTCCTTTTTTGAGAAGTCTATAAATCTAAGTTCTCTCTCATTTCCACCATTATTAAATTTACCCACAACATTTTTGTTTTTCAATTGTTTACCAATTCTAGCACTAAAGAATCCCATAATAATTTTAAAATGTTTTTCGGTCTGATCAAAACCATTTTGTATATCTGTATGAAAATCTTCTACTTTTGTATCACAATGAGAACTTGTTGGGCATAAATGTGATTTACATTTATTTCTTCCATTAACTTGAATCTAAACTATCCTGTAATATGTAATTAATTTTCACAATGTTATTTTTTTACTTTTTATTTATAATAAATCCCACTGTACTTGTGCTTTTAATATTTGTGCCTTATTAAAGTTTATTTCCATTTTCAAAAATAGTTGTCCCTTCCAATTTTTTCTAACTTCACAAAGTCCAGCAACGTTCCATTTAATATTAAGCAATTCACTCACTTGAAAGCTATCTGCAGTTGTAAGTACCTAAATTAAAGGCTGTCATTGAATGGAAGCCAGAATCCATAGTCTGGGGATTCTTAGCACCCGCCATCTTTGACTGCAAATTGCTATCTTGGCTGTTAACTTTACAATCTCCTGTAAATAAGAGCCTTAATTTAGTTTTGTCTATCATGATTGTAAATATCTATTTTTAAAAAATTCTTTTATACACACATTCATTCTGTTTCAAGAAAAGTCAATTGATAGTTATTAGGATTATCAGGCAAATGAGAAGAAAGACCATGATGTTTCTTAACCTTAAACTCCGAGATAAAAAGCCAATAAATTCACTACATTGACTGATTCATATTAGTGAGCAGTTCATCCCTGTTCATATACTATATGAATAAGCATATATCTAATAATAACAGTTGCAACAACAAGAACTATAGAGTAAACATTAGTAATTTGCCCTGCTCGAGGTCCGAAAGAGGAATCAAAAGGTCTCTTTCTAGTTAACAGTAAATTGCTTTCTGCAGCCGTATGTGCGTGCACATATATATATATATACTCACAAAATTTCATTGCACTCTATAAATTATTATAAAAATATTAAATTCTGAGCTTTGCTGCAATCTCAATTTTTCTAAAATTACTTCACGAAATAGTCTTAAATTCATTAATTATTTTCAGTCTAGCTAAGACTTAGTAATATTTTTTAAAATCCTAATACATTTGAGAAATTTTTTATAATATATTTATTATCATATTATTAATTTTTACTCAATTTTGAACAATAAAATAATCCGTCATGCGTTGTTAGCCGAGAGATATCGCAGCTGCCATGCAAGCAAGTAGTTGGTTTTTACGGTTGTGGGTTCGCGTCCCGGCCGATGCTATGACATATGAAAAAAAAAAATAATAATAATGCTATGATAATTTTTTTAAGGGTTAAGAAGAAGAGAATATAAACAATAACTGACAAATAGGAAGTGTATTTTATAACTTGATCACCCTATTTTTTTTTATCTTCGTATTTTTGTAGTATATATATAATCTTACTGACTCAAAACAAAATAATCCAATATTTCAATGCTTTTTAAAAGAAAGATAAATCTCGTAGCCTTTTATTTTGTTCCTGTGAAAGAACAGTTTCTGGCGGAAATATTGGATTAAAGTTTTATTTTATCGGCAAGATTTTATCTATAGTATTTGAATGAATTTTTTTTCTTTATTTAACTATGTGTATTATAATTCCAAAAGCTCTTGAATTTGGACCGATTCATTTTTTCTGAGAAAAATTACAAATGGAGAAGGTTAGAAAAGAATAGGTAATCAAAAAACAATATTTTTTCGTTCATTTTGAAAAATTGATTTTTGAACGAATCCTGAAGAAAATTTGCTCATAACAATTGATAATTACATTTTAATACTTTGTGTTGAACAACTCCAACCCAAAATAAAATAGATCAAACCATGAACTTATCCTATTATTTCACACTTATTTGTTAATAATTATTTGTCTACCTAACATATTCCCTATTTTTAAAGTATTAAATATAAATTGTAATTAAAATATTTCTACCTATTTTTACAATGTTTTTTTCTAGCAATCCAAGTTCATTCTCAATATTTATTATCATTTTTATTAATCCATTGCACATAATTACACTTTTTTTATTTCATTTTCTATAACATTGATGCAAAATTAGACCCATATTTATAGGATCTCACCTTTTTTCTGAATAAATAAAATCTCAGAATAAAATTATTAATAGTTAAATCACACAATACAAAAAAAACACCCACATATACACAAAATATTAAGTCTTTTCCTCCCATTCCGGTTAGTTTACCTAACTTGTGGCTTAATACAAATTATATAATTTATGTTCCAATTTATGTTACCAACTTTGCCGTTCATTTGTTAACTAAAAATATCAAATATTTTGATTATTTAATACAATCAGAATCATGATAAAGTTTTTATTTATGGTTAGCATAAATATTCACAGGTTAATTGTATTCTATATTTTCTGGTTACCCAGACTGATAGTTAGATGTATCACAATAATTGACATTATATTCTATCTGGAAGTCACACATAATATAGACCGTGAGTTATTATTTCAAATGTTGGAATCTTTATTGATCTAATTTCTGTGAAAAACATTTTTTACTATTTGAGATTAAATGATCATACAAATAACATTCAAAACATGTGATATTTGAATCATTGGTGGTAGTCAAAATGGCAAGGATTGAACAATAATGATCCTTAATAACATATCATAAAATTATTATAGATAAATAAGAATAAAACCTATCCTTAGGTTGTATAGGATAACATCTTGATCCAGAGAACTATGTTTCTTTAATTGAGTACATTTATAAATAAATCATAAAATGAAGAATAGACATTATCTTTAAACAGGCAAAAACTCTTCATATAGTAGTGCCATCTTGTGCTAACTAGAGTAATCAATGGATGCCAGAAGGCTTGTGTATAAAATCCCTATCTAGTGCCTACTCATCCAATATCCCCAGACTAGTTTCTGGCTTGTGGCCTTCATCAGTGAGGAGCCTTGGATCTGAGAGCACTGCACCTAGATCTTAGGATCTAATGCAACCCTCCAGCAGCCACGTTTTATCTCTATTTCACTACAAGACTATGAGAATGAAATTGAAAACACAATAATATTTTCAATCTAAGCTCAATATCTTATATAGTCATATGGGTCTGAACTCAATTCAGCACCCATCCATTGATTACTCTAGTTAGGACAAGGTGGCACCACTATATGGAGAGTTTTTGCCTGTTTACTAACACTTACGTGCTAGCATGAGATGGTGATCATGTGATGTTAGTGGCTTAACATTATCTTTAATTGATATTGAAGGCAATAACTTGATGACATTTTTCTTGTTAGTGCTTTTGATTGCAATACCATGCTTTCTTAATTATTTATATAGGCAATATGTATTCCTGAACTCATTTTATTTATTAACACAATCTTAACATTAATAAAAAGTCATTTTTAAAATAAACTTGTTTCAAATATTATCTAATGAAGGTTACATCTTACACCCCAAATAATTTTGAATATTTTTTTAATACCTCTCTTACAGCAAATATTGGAATGCCTTTACTGAAATTATGGAATAAACATATCTAAGTAGCTTTTCCTTTTAAGGAAGATGATACTTCTAAGATGTTTCACCCATTTGTGACCATATGATACTATCAATTTCTCTACACATCCACAAAAATCCTCAAATGTATTGGTATGTAAAAAAATACTATACTTAGATAATATTTGAATACAAGTATATTTTATATACTTGAAGTTTAGATGTAATATAGGGGATTTAAACACAAACTTTCAAGCTCCCTTCAGCTATCCAATCTACCTCATACAACCAATACAAATGACCACACACAAACTGAGCATTGATTATATATATATATATTATAACGATTGAAATGAAAGTGAAGATCGAATCTAACCGCAAAAACCATATCTGCAACTACTAGGGCGCCATCTAGGCATTTGAGCCTAGAAAAATTTATAAAGTAGGCAGATACGCGATGTTAAGATTCCACTTTATTTAAATATTCCGACCGTTAGCCCAAGTCACTAGCTCAGCGGAGACGCAGAGATAAAAATCTATATCTTAAATATAAAAGACTAAAAGCCACTGCCAGAAATTAACACATAAAAATATTTATTTACGCACATATAAAATCATTCTAAATTCGAGGAATAGGTTTAACATTTTTAGATTTTTATATTACTCTTTAATTGTACATTTACATAAATTTCAATGAGTTTAATATTTTATTTAGATGGTCAAGTATGAATAGACTACATAGATCTGCATTTGAAAAGAAAATATTCTTCCCTGATTTAACCTTAGGCAACAAATTTCGCAATCAACTGGCACCAATCCATCTGATACATTCATGTATTCAATGTAGCATGATACGACAACACAAAATACTATACTGTCAGGAATTTCATCTGAACAATAAGTAGAAATAGAGAAGACATTGACTCTCCACCAACAGGAATGTGACATCTGTTGGCAAGTAGAACAATAAACAAAAAAACTCCATAGGAATGGACTGCAGTCTTTTGCCGACTTACAAACCCATCCATAGGCAAACAGAGGGTGTGTGGCATATATCTATAATCCTGCCCATAGCGGATCTCATACTACATCTACTATTACACAAATATATCCAATCCATTGAACCAATTCAACTACGAAATGAATAACCTAAGATTACCCTCCCTTAATATAACTTTACAAAACTATATAGCCATTCATGCCCGACTTAAATTTAACATTTAAATACTTTCGCACAAATGCATTTTATAAAATTTGTTTTAAAATGTTGAGTACAGATCAGCTGCACAGATTCCACGGTCAAAAACATTCCAAATTAAACACAACCGATCAAAATACAAAGTCATCGATAAACGTCACTTGCATAGGGAATATACAAATCCCATTAGCATTCATCGTAAGATGCTTGCAGTGATATCGTTGACATATATTCTAATCGAATATGAAAACCACAACATTATCAACCACTAACGAATCTATGCAACGTCTATACCCAACCTAAATTTCATCATTTAAAATTTAAACAATTTATACAATAAGAAAGAAAAAAAAATGGAAATGATTTTTATCAATCGGAAAACATATAAAATTAAACATTATTAATTTGATTTAAAAACTTACAAAAGTCAGATAAGAGTCCGTTTTAACATTTAAGTTGGCTTGTTTATTAATTTGTAAAACTTGACGAAAGTTCTTAATTGATTTCAATAATTGTTCATTTCATATAGCTTATGGTAGAAGAGTCCAGGTTTCTGCTTTTAATTCCCGCGACGCCTCCATTGGAAGATAATGTCCTGGAGATGGCAATAGCTGGTTCAAGGTATCACAGTCTTTTTATTTTTCTTTTAAATAGAGAGTGTGGTATGTGCGTCCTACCACAATTCTCAAACACACAATGCTGGAACTCAATATTTTTTCTTTTTATAGTCCTCCTATGGATTCCATGAACAAAAACGTCACTAATCCAAATTTTTGTTCGGGTCCGGGCTGAGGTTTGGTGCTTCCATTGGTCAAGCTAATTTCTTTTTATTTTCTTATCTATCTTTCATCAGATCATTTTAATTATACAAGAGCCCGAAGCTAGCTTGCTTTTCAAACAATTTATAAACAATCATTTCCATTTACAGATTACATTAATTAATACCTGTTTTTATTTTTAAATCTTGTACTTTTTTATAAAAAAAAATACGTTCAAATACTTATTTGTTTTTTTTTTTTAAAAAAAATATTTTTAAAGTTTGGCCTCTGTGCGAATGTATATACGTTTAACAATATTTTAATTTTAGCGTTTAGTTTTTTACTTTTATTTGCGAACTTTTAAGTTTTTATTTTAAATAAATGTAACGACATATTTATATATCGTTACAATATATATATGTGTGTGTGAGAGATGATGATCTGGACCAACAGATGAGTTCTGGTTCAACACAATATACCTATATTGTAGATTTTTTTTTTGCATGTGTGTGATCATGTGTATTAGTTGTATAATATAGATTGGATAGCAGAAGGGGGTTTGAAAGTCTGTGTTCAAATTTTCTAGTACATTCTGCTTAATGAGAATTTTAGAAATTCCTACATTTATAGGTATTCTTTTAATGCAAATATATTTGGGATCAAATACTAATTTATATTTATATTATTTCTAGCATTTAAATATTTTGATTGTGAAATTTACACATTATAATAATTATTCATATAAAACTAAAAAAGGTCTTTGCATTGACATTTTACAATTCAAATTACTGTTTAAATTATAAACATATATAAAATAATATGAATCACACAAATATTAAAGATGTTGTTGCATTATGTGCAACTTATATGGTCATTATTCCTTTTACTTTTTTTATTTCTATTCTAAAATACAACAAAATAAATAGTGATGGTACACTATGCTGGAAAGATTATAATTTATACTAAAAATTTACAGATTAGCACTGCTTGCCATCAGGTCAGTCATATTCATAGAACTAATATACTTTTATATTTAAATATGCCATCTATATGAATATGCAATGCAGGAGTTATTCTTGGTTATTGTGTTGATGTTATTTGCAATAATCATGCCTCTTTATATTTTCCTTTTCGATCATTGCACACAGCACAAACAACTTTAATATTAATTGGATTGAAAATGTGACCAGACTTGATTTCATGTTTTAAAACTATTCACTTAATATTGGGGTCTGTTTTAGCATGTTGGTATATATATATTTGTGTTGTACTAATCTTGTAGCACAATTGGCACAAGACTTACCATAGTAAATCACATTACATGTTGCTTTATTGTGTTTAATTTTATAAACT
This sequence comes from Epiperipatus broadwayi, assembly GCA_028023455.1. NCBI lineage: Eukaryota > Metazoa > Onychophora > Udeonychophora > Euonychophora > Peripatidae > Epiperipatus > Epiperipatus broadwayi. The sequence continues at coordinate 4,974,041 of JAQFVV010006197.1, forward strand.
ATTTGGAGAGTGGTCTGGAGATAATTTGCATTTAGTATTGTTCAACATGTGACTGAGGTTAGGAAATGTTCTAAAACTAACGTTGAATTCATTTGAGCAGATTGTTTTTAACTTTTTAGATATGTGCAGTACAAAAGGAAGGCTATTTTTATCTTTTTAAATACAAGCAGTACAAAAGGAAGGCTGATCCATGCATTAATATTAAAATATAGTAAATTCTTTTAATTTTATTATGTTACAAATTATTAATATCAATTCTAATAATGTATATATTATAATTTAAAATAGATTATCCATACATAGCAATGGTAAACAATCATTTAATCCTCTAAGTCTGTAATTTTGAAACAAACTTATGATCCCTTTCTATTCTTTCTTTTTTAATTTTTTCTTCGGTTATATTTTTAATGCAAAAAGTATATATTGTACATTAAATATTTATATATGGATTGAATTTTATTAAAAATATGTAAGTAAATATTGAAATTATTTTAAAAATAAAATAACTGCAAATATAAAAAAAAATGATATCAATGCAAAAGAATTCACAACAACCTTCAATCTAAAAACAATTTAATTAAAATAAAACTTATTTTTAATGAAATCTTTTTATTAAGATTAAATTTTAATCAAAATATATATGTAATAATGAAATTTCTTAGCATTATTAAAAATCAATTTTCTATTAAAAAATCATAAAAAATAATAATGAAGTTATTAACTTAATGTAGATTTTTTGATCTAGGATATGTAAGTAAACTTATAAATTCCTATTTGTTTCTTGTTAGCAATAAACAATATATATATATCATAGTTCATTTAAATATTTATTATTATTTTTTTTACAAAATATTTGCATAGTAATTATTGAAAAGGAAATATTTTTAAGTTTGCACTTAGATTTTTTTGTTTTAATTTAAAAAATACAATTTAAGAAATTGATAGTAATAGAAAACTAAACTATGATCATTAAATACCATAGTGCAAAACTTTTGTGATATTTTAATAGTTGTAAATGCACTTTTAAATTATAGAACAGAATTCCATACCTTTATGATGGCTTAACAATTATATGTTTATACTTTAAAAATGAAGTACAATCAATGAAGATTTTGATAATTTATTTTTTATCATTTTAGCTCTAATTGTCCAATAAGAAAAAAAACTTATTGTTCTTCTTATGTATTTCATTTTATTATTTTTACCTATATTTAGAAAGTTCAAATGTTTTTATGATGTTTTTTATTTGAAAAACTTATATTTCTAATAAATCAAGTACAATTCATTGATTCATATTATAAAATAAAGATTTTAATACTAAAATAAAATGTTGAACTATTAAATCAAGCTGCCACTAGAGAATGATACGAAAATGTGGAAGTCCATTTTCTGTTTGATATCAAGTATATTTTTGATAACATAGTTTTATTTTCTGAAAATCAAATTTATTCAAACAAAGACTAAATGTAAATATTACATATTTATTAAAAATACATATTTAATAATTTTACAAAAAAAATTACTAAACAAATAAAAAATATTCTTATTTTCATTGACAATGAGGGAAATGTGTAGGTGCAGAATTGTTTTTTTTTTCTATGTAAGAATATTTTTTTGAAAAATATATTTTTCTATACTAAATATTTCTGGAGATCTTGACCAATAAGGTACACAGTAAATAGATTCCAGCTTTTGAAATTGCATAGTGCATATTGTAGTATCATTGAAATTTTAATGTAATTCTAAAATTTAAGATTAATCATGATGTTTCAAAATATCTTCTTGTGCATATTGTGTTCATTTTTTAATATTTTCAATCAATTGTATTTTTTAAATAAAAAAATTATTATTAATCAAGTCTATTACAAGCATATGTGTATATGACAAAATTAATCTTAAAAAGTAATTTTCTAATTAAAAATAATAATAAAAATATAAAAAAAGTTATTGACAAAGATCATTTATTGTATAATGCTTCATATATTTTTAAGAGACTAATTTTTTTTATAAAATTCAAATATACACAGGTTAATTTTCTTCTAAATTCAAATATATTCAAATAAAAGCTATATGTAAAGATTACATACATATTTAGAAATAACTATTTAAGTAAGAATTTTATGAAAACAAAACAATAAACAAATAAAACATATAGTTACTTTTTTATCAACATATAGCACAAGCACAGTATCACATTTTTTTCTAAGAACTTTCATTCATCTTCTCAAATATCTTCAAGATTTCAAAACAAACTTGGAATTCCAAAATGGATAACATGTTTTATTTAATTTATAAAATGATATAGTATGGTTCTAAAAAATAATGAATCATTTATTTTTACCACAAACTTATTTTATATAAGCTACCAAATAGTTTCTCAAATTTTAGACTCAACAGTGATTTCTCTGTATCAAGTGTATGATGCTTAAAAAAGATGCTTTTCCTGTCACTTAAAATAATAACAAAAATTGATTATTAATTTAATATTTTCTACAGTCTAATAAAAGAAATCTTTTTAAATATTATGTCTATTTTAATTCCATTTTAAAACAAACATTAATTTATTTTCAGAATATTGTAAAAAAAATTAAAATGTTACATGAAATATAGTCTTAATATATATTTTGTTACATTTTTTATTTACCATTGTCAAACTTCCTCCACTGCACAACTTTGACGCCATCCATTTCAGATAAATACAATAATGATTATTACTAATCATTTTCGAAACTAGAGATTATCTCTAGCACAGATACAAACTTTAAACCTCAGTTAAAGATTAATATATCTGATTTTTTATTTTACACTCACATGAAGTTATTAACCTTTCTCTTTCCCTTGGGTAATATCTTATAGATATAATAAACACCTCCATACTTCCCCATTCTTTTTAAATTCACTTAAATAAAGATACAATAAAAGACAAATGATCCCCAAGATGCATTTTGTGCTGAACCAGCACTCATCAGTTGGCCCAGCTCATTTTATAGTAATATTTAAACTACTTGTTAAAAAAATTTAAAAGTATTATTAAAATATAAACCATCAGTACTAAAAATAAAATTAATTTCAAAGTTTGACTTTTTTTGATATGATATTTGAATATACTCAGCTACAAATACCTAGGAAATGATGTAAATACATATCTTGCTAATAACTACAATGGGATAATGATTTTATGTTATTTTATTTTTAATAGAAACTGTTCCATCTGTAAGCATGATTTATCTTTTATACTAGAGGTGTTTAAATTAACATAGCTAGTATTTGGAGGTTTAACACTCTGAATGTTACATTTTCTTTCAATGTTGAAATACTCGGTCACTACATATTTGATATTTTGTAATTTATTTGAAGATATTAGACTGGGTAATAATTTATTCTACCTTCCAAATGAAAATTTAAGCTACTTCAAATAAAGTTGAAATAATCTCTTGGTTGATTTGAAATTTATCTTCGTAGTTATCATTGTCTAATTGCTGTTATGATTCAACGTGAATATCATGGAATATTAAAGAGTGTGTAATGCTATCCTGAAATCAAATATAAAAAACATGAACAATTAATATTGAATCTTCCAGTAATGTTTCTTCCTGTCACAAAATTTGAATTAAGCACTGATAACACTTCTAAAAGAATTAAAATTAAAATTCATATTTATATATTATCATTTTCAAACATTATTGATTCACTTTAAAATGAAGATCCCTCCAAGTTTGTTCTAGTTTTTCTAATTTATAATCATTCTTCTTTACATCATATTAATAAACTCTTACCCCTTTTACTATACTCTCTTTCTAGATGCTTTAATGTCTTCAGATTTCACTTAAGACTTATCAATGTCTATCTAGCAATATGTCTAGCCCAGCTCTATTTCAATCTTTTAATTCTTTTAATAATGTCAATAATAACTGTTTGTTTTCTTAGCCAAATATTTTACTTTCCTTTCATTTGATGCATAATCTCCATATTTCATTGATTAATTTTAAATCTTTAGAGTGTTCATTTATTAAGGGTCCAAATTTTGAGTCTGTAAGCCAGAACTGGTAAAATGCATTTATTTAAAATTTTCCTTTTTATATCTGTAGATATATTTCCCTTTAATATTATGATTTCAACCAAAAGCATTTTATTCAAGTTTAATTCTATGAATAATTTCATCCATAATGTCTGTTTTAAAATAATCTGACCAAAGCATCTGTAAATTGTTTTTTTTTTTAAATTCACAATTATAAATCATTTTCTTCTGAGAAAATTCATTGAACATTATTTTAATCTTTTTTAGTATTTGTCTTGAATCCTACTTTTTTGTTTTCTTATGATAATTCTTGCAGTATTTTTTTGAAGCTCTAAAACATTATTTATAAAAAATAATCACACCCTATGCAAAATGTAAATGTTTTTTTTAGTAAAATAATCTCATGTATTTTTATTTCTTTGACTTTCAATTTTAATTCACAAATTACTTTTTATAAAACGATTGTAAAAATTTATTAAGAAATGGAATCATTCTCTCCCACATTTTTATAAATATTTACTGCAGTTGCATTTTGATAAATATTCCTCAAAATATAGCAATAAACTGGAACTATGTTGGGATGTCTTAAAACACTAATCACTGCACAAATGTTTATAGAATGAAATACTTTTTCACAATCTACAAATCCAAAGCATATGGGAATTCTATAAATTCTTATCCACTTTTCCAAAATTAAATCCAGTTTTTTTTTTTTGTTTCCGTTCAGAGTTTGGTGTACACTAATTGCAATTTTCTTGATAAAGATTCTGTATAGATCTGATAGAAAACAGGTAGATGTGTGATTTTAATATCTTCATTTTTGTTTTGAATATAAATATTAGTATTGGATTTTCCCAATGATCTGCTACATTTTTATCATTTAAACATAGTTTTGTAACATTTTTTATGCTTCTTCATCTATTTCTTTAAAGAAGACAATAGTAATTTTCCCATTTTCCTTATCCTTTTTCTTTTCCTAGTAGATTACATTGCATATCTTTTTTCTTCATTTAAAATATTCAGAAGTTTAACAGATATAGTAACCATAATGGTTACTTTGCTTTTTTTGTGATTTATTACCATATAATGCCTTATTTCAATATTTTGAGATATTATCATTCTTTTAGTAATAGTTTTCAATGCTGAAACAATTTTTTCTTCTAACACTAAAATGTTGTTTTATACTTTTCAAACTTTTATTCTTTTTTATAACTTTTCTTACCAATTCCCAGTTATGTTATTTTATATCATTATTAATAATTTTTCCTACCATTTTATAGAATATCCGATATTCATTTCTTTTTAATGGATCATTTTAAAATATTTTCATATTTCTTCTTTACTTTAATATATTGTTTTGTCTCAATAGAAAATGTAATTGTAAATTGTGATTTTTTTTATTAGCTATCCTTGTTACAATTTTGCTTTTATGTTCTTATTGATCTCAGTTGTTTGAAATATTTTTAAAGTCTGTCACTATTTAAAAAGAATTAGCAAGTTCTAATTTAAATTCATTCTAGTGCTTCTAAACATTAGAAATAGCAGTTGTTAATATTGTCTTTTAATAGTTTTCATGTCTCTTGTTTTGCAATAACACGTTTACATCATATCTCACTATTTGATGATAACTAAGTAAACAAAATAAGTAAAATTTGTTATAATAAATGTTATAGTGTCAATAATGAGAATCAACAACATTAATGCATATTAATGCATATTAATCATCTATTGTAAACAATTAGCTAAAAAAAAAACAAATATAATAATTGCTTTACTACTGAATCTAATTTTTTGTATAGCAGTAACCCTTAATAGGAACTATGTCATAATAAAATACATTGATCTATCTGCAGTATATATTAGCATTCTTTTAAACATTTTTCTGTTGCTGATTAGTTACAATGTTCAGTTCACAAATGCTACTGATGGCAGTTTTTATTACTCCATTAATATCACGGTATTTATTATTATTATTATTATTATTATTATTATTATTATTATTATTATTATTATTATTATTATTATTATCATCATCATCATCATCATTATCATCATCATTATTATCATCATCATTAATGTTATCATCATAATCATCATTATTATCATCATCATCATTAATGTTATTATCATTATCATCATTATTATTATTATTATTATTATTATTATTATTACTACATACGACATAGAAGAAAATCTTTCTAGTGGGAGGATAATTTCCCAATCTGAAGTTTGCATATGTACATTATTTTTTGTGTTTATCAAACTATCATTTTCTCTATAAAAAACTATCGATCTCTTGATTAATTCTATTTCTTTTATCTATAATCTTCTCTCATCTATAACAGCAGTCTAGTACCCTGATTATTATTATGGAGTTTTTTTCTGTAGTTTTAGTTATGTCTTTGTCTTAATGTTTGCTAGTTAGCTTTATAGTTGACTATGCAATTTAAATTTTAATCTGTTTATCACTATACGGTTTATTCTGAAATTTAAACAAATATAGAAATCTTTTTTTTTCTTTATGCCCTTTTTTTTACTTTGAACAATAAATTCTCCATTTTTGCTAGTATTTACTCATAATGTGTTCATATTTACTTTTATTAATTTAACAATTCTGAAGTCTTGATGGCATCAGAATAAAGTTGTTCTTTTCTAAGAAAAGGTAATTTTTTTTTTAAATTTCGCAATATTTTCATTATCTTTCTTTAAAGCAGTCACCAAAATTTTCTCTTGCATTAATTTTTCTTAATATAAATATTTTCCTGCCGTCAGATTTTTAATCAATTCCCACATATATAGTCAAAATTATTTTGTATTATTATTATTATTATTATTATTATTATTATTATTATTATTATTATTATTATTATTATTATTATTATTATTATTATTATTATTATTATTATTATTATTATTATTATTATTATTATTATTATTATTATTATGTTTCAAAGGATAAACTTTATTAGTATTCTAAAAGGTTATACAAGTTACATTTGACAACGTAGTTATTATTATTATTATTATTATTATTATTATTATTATTATTATTATTATTATTATTATTATTTGGAATTATAGCTGAAAATAAATAAATATTGTTATTTATATCCAGATTTTATTACAGATTTTTAGTATCTTCTGTTTTTAATGATAACGTCAATTTATACGCCTACTAATGTTCTGTGGAGAAAAGATTGAAGGAGCATCAATTATTATATAATCAAATTAAAAATTATGTAAACAGTCAATTTAATACAGCTTCAGTATTTTTTGACCATGAAAAAACTTGTAATTATAGGTTTACATTTAATAGTAGTGAAATAAAAATATTAATGGAAGAAAGAAATCATAAAAAGAGGAAAATTAAAGAGGCAATTTTGATTGATAAATATAAGGATGATGTTATTAAGAGGCAAGTTGCAAATACAGCCATACACAGTTTATGGAAGTATACGTAACATTAAGTTTAAAAAATTTGATATTCAGTTAAAGCTGATGAGGATTACCACATAATTGAAAGCGCTACAAAAAAATGTAAACTATAATATTATATTTACCGTTAAAATTTTAATTTTATATATATCGAATAAGGCTTTTTTTAAATTAGTATATAAAAACTCATACATTTCTTAGTAATTAATTTATTTATATATATAAAAAAAAGCTTGCTTTAGTTGAAAATAATATTTTTTTGGATTAAAAATAAGTATTTTATTAAAGGCAAAATTCTGATAAAGATAGAAATTATTTAAAGAAAATGTAAATAAAGCTGCAATACAAACAAAATAGAAAAAAGCCTTGGGCTAGTAATAAAATATCTTGTAAAAGAAAATACTGAGAATACAAAGGTACATTAAAAAAAAAAACCTTAATAAAGAATTGATATAAAAAATTCAACTGAAAATGTCTATTATAATAATTTAATTAAATATGCAGATTATTACACGTATTTGCGTGACTAGTTTTAAACATCAAATCTTATAATCGATTATGTCAATTATAAAGACAGGTAAATTTGATTTAGTATATAAAAAATAAAACATTACCAAATCATAATTAAATTACTATAAATATTAGATTATTAATAAATAAAAGATTGACTGGAAGACTACTGGAATAATTTTTTTTTAAATAAATAGAATGAAATAAAGTAAAAAGGGCTGAGCAACACAGGAACAAAAAGTTATAAAATTCATAACTAAAATGAAGATAATCTAATGACATTAAACACAATTAAGCAACTCTGCAAGATAAAGTGTTTGAGAAAGTTTACTGGTATCCCTTATGAATCCAATAAATATTTTTAACAATTATTTTAAGTAAATGCCTAATGCAAGAATTGTATAGTTTGTAACGTAATTTACATTGATATCAGAAATATTGTTGGGTGTAATGGAAAATTGTGTTTTTAATAAAGTAGACTTTTTTTCATTTGTGGAGCACATCATCAAAATCATCTGTTGCACAGGAAGTGGATCTTCTTTTAACTATTTAAAAATTGTTTGTTTGATGATGATGATATCCAAAAATAGTGAATGGCTAATACAATTTTAATAAGCATAAGAGGTTATTATTCGATTTTTGAATTTTAAAAAAAAATACAATTGAAACAATAAGAATTGTAGATGAAACAGAAAGATTCATAATGCTTTGACTGATGTTTGGAATTTATTTAATGAGATTAATTGCACTTCTGGTGGTTGAAGGGAAAATTCATTGGCTAAAAATAAAGACTTAAAATTTGTTTAGGAGAAAAATAGTTGTAATGTTAAATGTTGTAAAGGTATATATGAAAAAGATATGATCAGGAATTTGATTTAGATGAGTTGTTTATAAGCAAGCATTGTTAAAGTTTGTTATTATTGGAAAAAGGAGAGATTATTGCACACATGTTTTGTAATATGGCAACATTTGTGAATAATGAAAAATACATTTAACAAAATTTTAAATAGGATTATTGCAACATTTATAAAGTTTATGACAGAAATAAAAACAATTAAAACCAGAACAATAATAAATAATAAAGATAAAAGATTCACATTGTAAATCGATACCATAGATTGTTTTTTCTCTATTTTCTGGGTAATCTTAATATTCACATAAATGTTCTGGACATTATTACTGAAAAAGTAGTCTATATAATTTACATTTAGCTTTTATTAATGCTTATCAAAAGCATTAACATTAATATTAAGATTAACATTAGTATTTTTATTAAGTTTTTATCCTAAATCTTATTGTCTTAACTGAGGTTTTCTTATAGACTTTTTACTCTGATGATAGTTTGATAATAAGTAAAATACATCAGTTACAATGAAAGTTGCATTTTTATAACTCTTTAAAAATTGTTTAAATGATGGTGAAGATATTAAGAAAATTAAAATTAAAACTAAATAACTAAAAAAATTCTAATAAGAATAAGAAATGATTCTGTGGTTTTTTAAAATAAATTTATAAAGAATATTTAAATGTTTTGTTTGTAATGCCATTTTTAAAACAAGACAAAAGTTTGGACTTTTAGACAGAAAAAAGAAAAGGTTCTGATGTAGAATGCACTCACTGCCATTTTGAATTATAAGGACTACCCAAAACCACTGCTGACACTTCCAAGTGATAAATGACCTCTATAATCCACACAGGGTCATTTGGATGTCTCCACAGTGGTTTTGGGTGGTCCTTAGAATTCAAAATGGTGGTGAGTACAATCTAAATATTAAAAGCATATAACTTTTAAAATACAAATGTTATTACAATAATGACAGCCCAAAATGCCAAAGTATGTGGGCACAAGAAAGGATATTTTTGACAATACAAAATATGACTTATATTACAATATATACTGAAAACCATATGAAATAAAGCATATTAATTTTATAATTAATAGGATTTTTTTTACCAGAAAGAAACTCTGATGTTGCATGCTTTTTTTGATCCATATTATAGTGGTCAATGTAACCTCCCTAACTTAATCTGCCATATTAGGGCACCACCAGGCTATTGGAACCTCAAAAATTTATATAGTAAGCAGATACACACAGGAGAGGTTACTCTTTTATCAAACTGAAAGCACCAGTCACTAGCTCAGGGAAAAGCTGAGCTTAAAGTATTACACTAATTTTTAATTTTAAATATTATTAATAAAATATATAAAATGTGTTATTGCCAAAATTTGATTAAACAAAACATTTCATTATAATGCACACACATAACAAAAGGAACATTCTGGACATTAACTTAATTAGCAAATATATTTGAAGTGGATTATATGCACAAATGGAAGCATTTAATTGATTTAATACAATTTTAATAAGTATGAATATGCTACATAGATTACATATATAACCAACCAATCCCTTTTAATCTTAGGCCAACATAGATTACATATATAACCAACCCAATCCCTTTTAATCTTAGGCCAAAAATCTCACATTCAAACCAATGCTAACTTATTGATATACCAATGTGACCAATGCAAAATGAGATTATTAGCATAACACAACTATGCTAACAGAAATTTATGTCTGTAGCATGATATTATTTGAGAAATAAAGAATCATGGTGGGAAGGAATGAGCATCTTCCCCATAATACAAGAACAAAGTTATTTGAAAGATATATATATAGGAGCTGCTCTGAAAAATGGAAATAGTTGACTTTGCTGGCTTACTGTCCCAACCAGAGAGTAAGAAAATCAATGGCATAGGAAATACATCTACAACCATTGATGTGATGACTACTCCTTTGGTCATATGTTCAGATGGGTATTATGCCCTGTATAATAACATGGTACAAGGAAATGAGTATCCAATGCACCTACTCAAATTACATTGACATAAAACATCCGTACATCTATTCACCAGCACTGATCTATCTGCAAAACAATTAGTCAAAATTAATATACTTAAACTAACAATCTTACAAATCTATGCAGCTATTCATGCCCATTTTAAATTATTAATTTAAAAGAAATTATAAGAATGGAAATGATAATAAACATATTAAAAGAAAATATAACAAATAATTTAAATTTTAGTCAGAAGATTTCTTATAAAAATTAAGTGACATTTAAAATTACTACTTGGAAAAGTTTGTTTTATAAAAATAATGTTCATTTAAAGCAAAAGTCCATACTTTCCAATGCTGTAGATTTATTGAAGTCCATCTTGGTGGTCCTTGATGTGTCATACAATTCAAAGTTCTTTCCATTTTATATGGTTTTAGGTGGAGACAAGTCCATTTCTGACCAGTTTCTGGGAACCATCTTACTCTGGAAACCACTTCAGCTGCTGCAAACATGAAAAATGTAAAATATTGCTGACCCCTACATTTTGGAGATCTGCAATACACATATATTTAAATCACACAATTAGCAAGAGCAATCCAAAACTAAATCTCAACTTAAAATTTTCTTTTTATATCTTTTTTAAATTCTTAACTGCATATACCAGGATTGATCTTACCTGGCTTGACTTTTGACCATGTGCTTATTTCCATCGTTATTGGTCAGCTTTCTTTAGAGCGGGAACTTAAAATTTTATCACTAGTGTGTTTTTTAATTTATCTTGTATCTGACTTTATACCCAAGGGCCTGTTTTCAATTATGTTAATATAGAAAATCATTTCCATTCTAAGATTAAAAATAACTAATTAACCACATTTTTTTAAAAAATTCTTTTATATCAAAACAATCTTGTTTTTAGATTTTAAACTTTAAATTATATAATTAGCCTCCCATCTGTGCATTATATATATATATATTGTACCCTTACTTCTCGATGTATAATATAGTTTGAAATACGACTAGCTCAATTAAATTATTATGCTTAATTAAAATTTTCATATCTATCTTTAATATACTTTTATATTATCATATTCTAATTAAATTTATTGTCAATTATCAAAATCAATATATTTCTATATTATGTACTAATTAAACAAGTATTTATCAAAATCATGAGACTGTGAAGTAAAGTTACAAAGAAATAAGTAGATTTACATTGAGTCAATATCTCCCAAGACATTGTCTCAATGGCATAAGAATACTATTACCTCCTTATTAACTTACTACTACATCTACAGCATTCTTATGGCTTTTAAATAAAATAAATTATCTTTAATAATAATAAAAATAAATCTCAACCTTTAATTAAATAATCTCAGGCTCTTCTAATCATTTTAAAGTAATAATAATTCATGTAAGTAAGTATGATAAGGGATTTTATATCAAACCTAAATACACCTAACTTATTCTAATAATAATATATAATACTAATCTTATGGTATAACTTAATCTTATCTATTTCTTATATCATCAATCATTAAATAAATAATCATATGTATATCTTTTTTTTCATATAGCATCTTAATTTTGAATAATCAAATATTATATTCAATAATCTGTCAATAAATAATATTGTCCATTGCATTATAATTACCTTATGACCATAATAATATTATTTAATATCAATCAATTTTATAAAATATATCAAGAAATATTTTTATTTCTAGATAATAATAATATCATATGTAATATTATGTTTATTCAAATTATCTTGTCAAATGCTTGGTTAAATAATGACTAACACTTTTAAAACAAATTAAACAAATTTATTTACATCAACTTCAACTAAGATTTATTTACATATTTACGTTCAAAATTAGAAAACAAAGAAAATAAAAATAGAAAATAATAATACAATATTTTACACTTTATTACTCATACTCCTAATAAGTAATTATACATTCTTTAAAATGCTGTACTAATAAATTGAAGTATGCTTTTAAAACTTAGACTTTAAATAAATATCAGTGAACCTCAATTATTACAAGAAAATTTATTAAACAATATTTATGTAGCATATTAAACAATTAAACTTTACTAATTAAATTGCTACATTACTTAAGTATTACTGTTATTCATTTCATCATGTACTAGTATGTGTTTACTTTATTATCAGCATTACTTTAATAACATAATACAAAAACTAATGTATCTTTATAATGTAATAACAAATACTTATTATAATTTTATATTTCACTTAATGCAATTTATGCTACATTTTTATTAAATATATTACATATATTATTTAAATAATAATATTTAAATTATTCATTATTTCAAATTCATAAAGTATTATATTAGATAAATTTTATATTCTTTTCTATGTAAAATTATTACTTTATTTATTTTATTCTACTCCTTCTTAATAACTTTCTATCTACAAAAACATCCTCTAAAACTTATTTAAACTTTCCGAAAATAATCATTATTTTAAATAAAAAAAAAAAAAACTAATTATCCAAACTATTTATACTACTCATCTATACTCAGTAAACCTTCAATCCAAACATAAACTTCTACATAAAACTTAACTTAATTTATCCAATAAAACAAAAATAAAATATAGACTTTGAGATCTCTTCAAACTTACAATAAAAATAATTACTTATGAATAATAAATATAATTCTAATACTATAACATAAAAAAAATATCAAAATTTGTTTACGAAAGAATCATATAATTATTTCTAAGCTTCTTATGTAATGTTGATTATATTCATATCATAAATTCAAATTATCATATTTAAACAAAACTGTCTAATATAATGTTATTTTTAAAATATTTATACATTCATTCAAATAACATAACATTTATGCTAAAGAAAACATATCAAATACATCAAATTTTATTATTATACATTTTTTTACCATAAATAATGATCTAATGTACAGTCCATCTTCCAATATTCTTCGGAACTACAGCTTCATAAAATAAATCACATTTACACTCACAATCATTCTTTAACATATTACGTGTTATATTAATTATAAGATAAACTTATGCAATTAATTATTATATTATTTTTAGTTATTATTTTAAGAAATGTACCTATCTTATTTTTAATAAATTAATTATATTTAAATTTTATGTTAAATATATAAAACAGAATTCATATTACGTAACTCCAGCGATGTCTTCTTTTCACCATAATAGTTCTTTAATCCTAGGTACACATTCACTAAAACACCATTTCCATTTTCCGTCTATCACGTTTTTTTAAAAGTTTATAAAATGAAAAACGCTCTTTTAAAATAAAATAAAAGTTAATCAACTCCTCCATAAAAATAAAATAAAATTTAAATAATTTATCTGATCCGGATTCAGTTCTTGAAAAATATTATTTAAAGTTATTATCTTATATTAGTCTATAGTTTATGAAATATTATCATTTAATTATTTTAATTGACTTGGACGTCCATGTATGCTTTACTTGCGCATTCCTTAACAAAATATCTAGGTAAGATTAATTTTCTTCATTTTTAAACAACCAGCGTTCAAATTATTTCAATATAATAATTTTTATTATATTAAGATTTTTAGCTAAATATATTTTCAATCTATTTGCCTTTTTAAAATTGTCTACATTAAGTCTTTTAAACATAAAGACTTAACAAGGCAAGTATTTATCAAACTACTTTTATTTCTAATATCTTTACTTAAGATATATATTTAAATTTGTAGCCTGCAAAAATACTTTCTTCATAAAGAAGTATTTTATTCTTTAAAATATCTATTTTTTAATAATCAATAGCAATTAGCTTTTAAAATTATATACTGTCCAAAATACTACTTTTCTCCATCTCGTAACTTTCCGAACTAATCCAGCGTTTGTCATATTTCTAGTATAAAGTTTCCGATATATTTTCACTATATATGATGTTCCCATGACCATTTGCTTGCAAATTGAGCTTCAATATAGAGACGATTGATAAGGAAAAATTAAATTAACACTGCATGTCTATCATTTTAAACTTTTATAAATTATTTACAATGACACTCTTATAATTTTAAAAAATGATTTTAAAAGCGTCTATAAAATTTACGTAGCTATTTTTAATAACACAATTAACTTGAAAAATCAATCACAGAGTCCTCTCCTAACAATTGAACTAAGCTTTTATACCGGAAGAAACTTCCCATTTGATTGGTACATTTAAACAATCAACTTGCTGGCTTATTTACATATTTACCAACAACACAAAATTAAAAATAAATAATGACTTATTTAATATTTAATATTTATTACATTATTACATTTTTAAAATAATTTTTATCATTTATTTAAATCCACTAAACATTCTTTTAAAATATATTCTTACTTACTTGATTTTAATTTTAACTTTTAGAAGATTATTTAAAATAAACTAAGTCTTTTTTATACGTTATATTTTTAAAGCAATACTTTTAAAAAATCAGATTTAATATTCTACATTGATTTATCTTTATTTTATCTCGTGATAGCTCACGTATTACTTATAAATTTTATAACATGATTTTTAAAATAGTTGTGCAACTTTATTAGATAACTTCCAAGCATGTGTGTGCATATTTAACTAACATCTGTTTCTACAACACAAGAAACGCTTGTTATAATCTAAAAATAACTAACAATTGCATTTTTAAAATAAACATTTTTTTAAAATAAATAAGATATTATAACAGATTTTAAATTAATAATTCGATATTATTAAAATCAAATATTAATCTTCTATTTAAGTATTTATAATAATTAAAAATATTTATATTCTTTTATAACATTATTTTATCAATAATAAATATATGCATTTAATTTTAACTTGTCTTTTAAACACTTTTAGTTTTAAATACCTACTTATTAAATATATTAATGCAGTATTCACTATGGCCAGTTTTTCCAACTATATATTATAATAATCATCATTAAAATGTCTCTCTCAATTTCAGCACAATTTCACATATCAAATACTCATAGATTGCTTTAATTAAACTTTTTGAAATATTACCATAAGCAAAATTAACATCACATATTCAAATATATCCTAAATTTAAAATTTTTAACAGATTAGCACGAAAATTAGATGGTGACCCATACAAAAGGGCACAATATATATATATATTAATTTAAATAAAATTATAAAATTCTCTTTTTATATATATATTTTTAGTTGAGGATAATTTTATATTTTTCCATTTTTATTTGAAAGAAATGTAACAGCATATACTTATTCTGGCATATACTTATTCCATTACAATATAGTTAGAAAAAAATGGAAATAAGAAAAAATAGCATTGTTCACATTTGATCTGCTGATGTGGATATCAGATCTATACTTGTTTATGGGTGGTCCTTACATGGTCTTGAAATTGATACAAATATATATGTCTATTTACATAATTTTTTATTTATTAATGTCGAAGAGACTTTTCGTATCAACAAATGAACACAAAATCATGTTTAAAAAAACATTTACTGATTTTAATAAAAATTTATTGATTATTTCAAATGTAAAAAAGATATTAGATTTTAAATAAGATAAACTCTAATCTAGGTAGCAGTAGAATCTTTGAGAAATTTTATGAATAATTCTCTCTCATTTAGATTTTTTTATCCATCCATCAACAAATAATGACATGTGAGAAATTAAGCACCACATTACTCTGCTTTGGCAAAAAAAAAATCTGTTTTATTAATTTTTTATTACTTGTATAATTAATATTCTTTACTTTAGACAATTATTCTTTTGACTAATGTTAAGATAAAATGTAGTTTATTATTAATTGTGGAATTAATATGCTTCAGCAGTTGTTCCTATGTTGTTTATTCAACATTTATATATATATATACACATTTACATTATTTCAACATGTGGGTATAGGCCTATATTATAATAAAATTTGTATTTTAGAAGCATTAAGTATTTCAAAATGATAAACTTGATTTCACCAATTTTATGTTTATCCTTTTTTTCCCCTTTACTTTTTCTGTTTAAGCATTTTAAATTCATATTTTAAAAAATTATAAGCTTTTAGTATTTTGAAATTTATTCATTACTTTCATTTTTATATTTTGTATATTTTAGTTATGTGATTTAATCAAGCATAATTGTACAAAATTTGCAGTTAATTTTTTTAATTATTGATGTTAATTGTGATTTTGTAGCAAATATCGCACGATCACATGTGGATTATTCTATGTCATTTATCACTTGGAAGTGTTAGTGCTGATTTTTGGGTGGTCCTCAGATTTTAAAATGACTGTGAGTACACATTAAATCAGTACCAATGGAAATATATAAAGAGACAAATGAACAAGTAATTGAAAAAAAAAAAATTAGGAATGTAGAAATGTCAAAAACAAACTAGATCCAAAAATACACATTTATTACACAATTAAAAAATGTACAAAGAATTTGAATAAATATATACTTCAAGGTTTAAAAAAATTATGAACAAAAAAAAAGCTTATAGAGAGAAAAACAAAAAAAGAAGTAATTATTAGATTTTAAGATAGAAATAACTATAGCTTAAAGAAAAAAGGTTTTTTTTTTTTTTAAAAAGGCTTTAAATTTGCATAAGATTTGCTTATTGTTGGTAATTAATGATCGTCAGATAACTAATTAAGAATGCATTATCATAATTCTTAAGTTAAATTGCTAAAGAATTATTTTTAACAAACTTTTTATTTGATTGCAGATTCTTAAATAATAAATAAATTAAGCATCAAGATTTCAGAAAATAATGAAATTTATATTATCTGCATAGTCAAAAAAAAGGATGAAATTTATATTAGTGACAAGTTTTGCAATTGTTAATCAAGTAAGCTTATAATTTCAAAAAATAAACTATATAAAATTCTAATAATTTATAGATATATTTAGTTTATAAATAAGTTCATATATTCTTAATATTTCTGATTTAAATTACTTAGTTAATTTGTTATTTGAAATTGTAACGTGGCTTGATTAATAATTACAAGACAAAAGTTAATATAAAAGCTTGACACTTTCAAAATACTGATGCTTAATTCATTTACCACTTAAAAAACTCGATCTTAAATAAAAGTGATCATCTTTTATCTAAACAATGAATTGACACCAATACTAAAAAATGACTATTGTTTACAATTTTATTAAAAATGATTCTTTAGAAATTTTGACATGTGAATTATGGTAATATACTTAGTTGATAGTGAAAAAATTTATATTATTATATATTCGTTATTTAATACTTAATACTTGAAATCAATTTTAAATGTCTATAGTTTTTCAAATCATGAGGGGTCAGAATGACTAATATGTCAACATGGGTAGGATGACAACCTTGGCACTAACTAGGTCTTTGAACAAACCATCATCAGATTTTCAATGAAATGGAAGGCTAAAGAGTTGTGAATTGGAATAGTTTGAAGTCTGTCCATTAAAGTATAAAGATAGGCTATCTTAATATAAAGCTGAGTAATGATTATATATATATGTGAGGATAGTAATCTAGACCAACTGATGATTTCTGGTTTAGCGTGAAATACGTATATTAGTCATTATTTATATTTTCAACATGTGTGTGATCAGATGGGCTAGCAATATGAGATGGCACTGAGAGTGGTGGGTACCCCGCATATATTACATATATAAATGCAGGTTTAAGCCTGTACAATGTAGCAAATAAGTAAATAAATTGCATTATGTTTTGAAATGTCTGAAATCCTTTTGTTTAATTTAAACAAACAAATAAATATTTTGAATATCAAAACATTCTATTGATAAAATTAAATTGGACGTTTTCAGACAGAAATCAAAAATAATAGTTAACATTTATTTATCTTTTGGAAAATTTATTATGACTACAGATCTTTTAAACAAAAAAATATTTATTTACATTATATTTTACAAAATATTTAACTAAATTGGAAATAAAAAAAATTAAAGGTTCTTCCTTGATGCAAAAATTGAGATACGACAATAACTAACTATCTTTATTAGTACAATATGTTTGCTCAATCTGACTAACAAGATTAAAATTAATTTTCTAATTTTATGACATTTATTTTAAAAAGTGCTATGGAGGAAGTTGAAAATAAAATCTAAGTGGTTTTCAAAAATCATATCTACATGAAAACATTTTCGATTTACATATTGTCATTTATTTATTTTTATCAACTTGTACTTTTTTCTCTGATCATTGAGTCACACTATCAAAGGACCATAATATTTTTAAACCAATAAACATCACATGACCACCACTTCTAATGCTTGTGTATAACTGTTGTTAAACAGGCAAAACTCACTATACGTATTGCCACACACAGCAAGCTAGAGTAATCAATGGGTGCCAGAAGGCTTGTGCATAAAATCCCCATCTAGTGCCTACTCATCCAATACTTATTACATCATTATTACATTTGTCTTGATCAGATCCTATTTATTTGTTAATATTAGTACTAATAATCTTATGATCAATTTGTTCATGAAATTCTGACGTTCAAGCACTAAAGTATATGATGAAGCACAATAGATCTACTCAATTGATCTAATATTTTTTTATCCTTTACTCAACTGGGAATCGATATGTCAAACTATTCTGAACAGCTATTTTATTCTGATTATATATGTAGTTCTTTATTTTTGGATTGTGCAATAAGTATATTCATATTTTCTGAGACTTTCTGTTTTATTTCTTATATGTTTAATTATATATTGATTTTTGGATAAAGAATGTTTTTTCTTCTTTTTTGTTTTAGTAAAATACTAGTTAATTTAAAAGTGTTTCTAAGCAAAAATTGTAAATTTTTAATCCTAGAAGGAAAGACAGCTTTATTTTTTAATTCTTGTGTGTTAGAAATCTTTGGCTGCCTAAAATGATGGATGAAATAAATGGATTTAAAATATTAAAACATTTATTTTATCATTTGAACTGTACATGGGAATAATGGCTTAAAAGTTGCTGAAACAAAATTATAAAAACATTTGTATTATCTTTAATTTATTTAATATATTTCAATGAAGGAGATTATAGTTTATATATATAAATTTAAAAAAAATTCTAATGAATGATTAAAAGAAAATAAAAGTAATACAATGGATCTGTGGACATGCTATATTTTGTGTCAAGCCTTCCTTGATATTCTATATATAGTAGTAGTTCACATTTTATTAATAAACTTGGTTTTGAATAGAATACATATTTTTTATTGAACTGCAAGTGTATAGTAGTTTTTAAAATACACACATATGTAACGTGAATGCTTTTCTATGTGTGTATATATAGTATGCATATATAAATAGTATAAACAAAATTTTATGAAAATAATATCATGATTAATATTAAATTGAGGGAACTCATTTATATATATTTTGCTGAGGGTGTATTCATGCACATGTGCGCATTCACTGAAGCAATAAGAATAATAAAAAAAACTAACTACCATATTTTTTTAAAATAAAGTAAATAGCAAAAGGTCTTACTTTTGTTGACATTCTTTTTTTCTCAAAAACTTTTATCTTTTATAGAAACATAATAGACTATTTTTTTAGAAAAAAATTATAATCTCTGTAATTATTTTAATGTTTTAAATCAGTTTAAACTTTATTTATCATTCTACAATTTTGTTAAACTTTTATTATTACTCATAGAAAATATTCTATTTGGAAAGGATAATTAATCAAGAATAAAATGTATATGCTTTCAACATAAACTGAAGAAAATGTATTAATATATATATAATTGATATGGTGCTCTGAGATAGAAAAATAGCTGCAGGCTGATTGTAAAATTTATAAATTTTAATTTTAAACATAATTGTGAAGACACTCAGAGAAGAAAAAATGAATGACAAATATCATAAAAATGAACAGTTTAATGGATTTTTTTGTTTGTTTATCTTTATATTTTTGTTTGTCTGTTTACATTTTTCTCTGGATATTGTATAATTGAAGCTGTGTAGTTAGATAAGTGTAGTTCATGAACTCCAGTGTATTTTGTAAATAAATAAAAGAAGCTGTTGTGGGGTTTATTATTGCTTCCTTCAAATTCCTATAAGTGAACTAACTAAAATATTATAACTGAAACTAATGCATAAAATAGGATATATACACTTATGAATTTATTTTTAGGGACAGACATCTAAGGGTAAATGGTTTTGTAGCTCATGCACTTGTATTAGTATTTATAATTCAAATCATTTTGACTCGCTGAAATTAAATCAAGAGGGATAAGAAGTATTAACAGCAATGTGAGCTATTTATAGATGGATATACAATATATTTTAACATATTCCATCATAGCATCTGTTGTGGCTAAGAATGCTAAATCAATCATTTTACAAATTGATTGTCGAATTTTTCTTTAAATGTAGACATAGATTTATTTGATTGTATTTAGTTTGGGTTATAAAAAATATAACTGCCAAAACTATAATTTAAAGTATATAAAAAAAATTGAAACCAGTAAATTAAAGCTGTATCCACTATATTAATATTTGAATTTGTATAATCTATGTTGTAAGATTATACAAAATATACAATTATATATATATATAACTGATAATAACAGAAACAAAGTAATTGAATTCTACAAAATATTTAATTATGGAAGCTTTCCAATAAACAACTTAGTGGGATTAAACTAAAAATTCAAAATATTTATTCATTAAGAAGCATAAAAATCTTAGTAGTTTGGAAAACAAACTATTGATTTATAGATATGGGTGAGCATGCTGTGATGTAATGGAAAATCAAGATATAAAAAGATTGTAAGAATAGTTTCATTTTTCATTAGTCATCATTATTCATTATTTTTAATGACATTTTTCTGCACTACTACATTAAAAGCAAATAGTTAGAAAAATTCATGAAGTATTCATCGTTTTATTTGAGTCACACACTAAATAAATGCTAACCTGTAAGTCTAGAAATTGGAGACAACATATTAGTAAGCAAGCTATTTGATCATCATATGCTGGATTTTTTTAATGGCATTCAAAGCAATAATAAACTATTCCCTGGAAAGAATTGTAAGAGTAAACCAATCAAGGACAGTATAGTATCAAATTTAAAATAATATTATAAATGCACCAAAATGATTAAAAAGTTGGTTTTAGTACACAAAAAAATGAAGGTCTATGACATATTTTGAATTGTAAAAAAAATATTTTTATTAAACTAAGTATTCTATCTAATAATTTTATCTATAAGTAATTATATATGTATACATTAAGCATTTAATAGTTTCATTTCAGAAAGCAATTGAGATATATATGTAAGCACTGATTATCAGATTACCCTGATAATTATGTGTTTATATATATATATATATATGGTATTTTTCTTTTTAATCCAGTTATTAATTACTATTAAACTTTAAAATTGATGACTTTGTAGTAGAGTGAATATTATTTTTTATTCTTATATATTTTATCCAATGTCCAAACCGTGATTTGTCATGTATAGTCTTATAATTGAATATTTATAAATACAGTAATTAGATATGTAAAGTATAACTTTAAAATTTTTATCCACTTAGGAGTACTTTAGATATCCTTGTAGTCTTTGTCAAGTAACACTTTGAAACACTAACCTTCCCACAATTCTATGATTTTAACGTTTGCTGCCTGTCTGTTGATTAAGTCTTATTTGTATTTGTAAATTAGCATAGCTTCCTCTTTTTTTCCTTTTGTTGTTATTTTTTTCAATTTGCAATATTTTTACATTATTATAATTGAAGTTAAAACCATAAATACACGACTTATTATAGAATAAAAAATGGATGCTAAAACATTATTATTTAATTTGCAGTTTTGTTTGTTTTCTGAACCCTTTTTAATAACAAGAAATGCTCTTTAGTTTTTTTTTAGAATGTGGATCTTGATTCTCCTATATATACACTACAACACCTACAACTCCATTTATAAATGATGCAATTTTTATTTATAAATGAGGTTTTATTTTTAGTGTTATTTATTTTGTTTAATGTAGGAGGTGCCTAAAATGCAATGTCACATATTCCTTTATAAATTTTCCTTATAAAATTTACTTGATCATTCGAAATATATAGTATTGATATCCATATTTTTTATTAGCAGGAGAATTATTAATATTTTTATTCTTATATTTCGTATTAAAATTTTTAATAACATTATATACATGATTATAATTGTAGCCAACAATCGTATACATTTCAATATTTTTAGCTTTATCTGACGACGAATATTTACAAAGACTATTATTTCTAAATAATAAAGACTTTATATATATATATATATATATATATATATAGAGAGAGAGAGAGAGAAAGAGACTGGAATGTAGATATATATGTGCAATTGCATAATTGGAAATTATCTCAATCCAATCTCTCAAAGTAAATTAGAATCTAAAGTTATGATTTTAGAAAGTAGGGGATTATAGGTCTGAAATAAAGTGGCAACGGTCCTTTTAAATGGTAAAAGGGGATGCCATTTTCATAATTTATGGATTAACCAGAAAATAAAATAAATCAAATTCATTAAGTAAATTTGCTTTGTTGATGAATTAAAGAGAAGAACTATTTTTATGATGATTAATGCACCCTATGTTTATTTTTGTTGGTTTAATGTGTAATATAACCATTATCATTTAACCATTTACATATTTTATAGCTAAAAGCTGGGGGAAGAAAATAATATTTTACTTACATTGCAAGATCTTGTGATACATAATTTAACGATTCATATATATATATAATCAAAGAAAAACTCATTTTTTTATTTTGTCTCTCTTTCTGCCCCTCCCCTCCCCCGAAATTAAACTATCCATATTCCTTTAATGTTTTGTAATATTTTGCAGTGATTACAACTTAAAGAAATATAGTGTGAAATTATTATATAAGATGGCAATTAATACAATTATTCATTAATATCAATTATTAAAAAAATATTGTTTTTTTTATTTAAGTAAATGCACTATAATTAATGTAAAATATTAATAAAAATCTGTGCTTATCTTATGTATATTTTCATCATTAACATCTGTTTTCTTTTTAATCTATTCTTCATATAGAAAAATGTAGATTTAATGAAAGAAAAATTACTAATATCAAAAGGGTTATATATATTTATATAATTTTTATCAATATTTCTTGTGGACTATGTAAATGGTATTTGTAGGAGTAATGATAAAAACTTAACTTTAATATTCTCATTGTGTATATACAAAAATAATACTAAGTTACTCATAAGTACACACACTGTAGGGCTGCTGAAAAAATTTAATAGTAGATGGTGATATACTTCTCGTGTGTGGATGTGTACTTATATTAATAAAAAGATTATCATAAACTTCAAAGATATAAATATTAAAAAGTACAATGCGATTTTTATATATTTATCTTAATACATCTCAGCCATGATAAAATTGCCTAACTATGTCGTACCTAAAATTTACGTGGGTAAATTCATTGAAATGTTCATTATACCTTCAATATATATATATATATTGTAATGATCCAGAGAAAGAGAGCTTAACGTGATCTGCACTACAGGGCGCCATCTAGGCATTTGAACCTAGAAAAATTTATAAAGTAGGCAGATACGTAAGTCAAAAAAAAAAAATTATTTATTTTTTTTTTTTAATCTTGATTCCGGTCGTTAGCCCAAGTCACTAGCTCAGGGAGAAGCAGAGATTTAATAATATAATATCTTATCTAATTATATTTCAATATCAAAAAATAAATAAAATAAGCCACTGCCAGTAATTAACATACAAAAATTTATTTACGCACATATATATATAAGATTTAAAATTGTTTTAGTATCAGTTTACATTTTAACATTTAACATTATTTTTAACTTTACTTTAGATTTTAATTTACATTTTAATTTCTATTATATTATAAGTTTACATTTTAATTAAGTTCGCACAGATGGAATTATAAAAATTTGTTTTAATAATGTTGAGTATAGATCGGTTACATAGATTACAATGGTTAAAAACATTTCAAAATAAACATAAATGATCAAAATATAAAATCATTGATACTGACAATTGCAGAGGGAAATTTATAAGTAACCCAATAGTATTCACCATAAGATACTTGCATTGTCACCAATAACTTAAAAGACATCCGAATAAATACATTTTAGATACTCACCGTAAGGTATCATTATTTATCGAATGTCTATATATTTTGATCAAATATGAAAACCCTAAACATACTTAACCGATAACCAATCCATGCAAGCATCCATAAACAACTTAAATTTAATGCATTTTTATTTAGTGTCGAGTATGAATAGACTACATAGATTTGCATTTGAAAATAAAACATTCTATCCCTATTTAACCTTAGGCTAAAGGTTCGCAGTCAAAACTGGTGTCAATTTATCTGATATATCGATGCATTCAATGTAATACGAAATACGGCAGCACCAAAAAGTTAAGAGAAGAAATTGCCTCTCATCAAATAGGAATATTACATCTATCTGACAAGAAGAGCAATAAAAAAAAAACTCCATAGAAAGGAACTGCGTTCTCCATCTTATAATTCCTTCCATAGGCAAACAGGTGAGTGTGGCGTATGAAACGATTCTTCCTGTAGTGAATCTGATATTACATCTACTAATCACACCAATATATCCCATCCATTGACCCAATTCAACTACGACACAAATAACCTAAGATTACCCTCCCCTAATATAACTTTACAAATATATACAGCCATTCACGCCCGACTTAAGTTTAACATTTATATAATTAATTTAACGAAAAACAAAAATCATGATAAAACTTAAAGAACAAAAAATAAATAAATAAATAAATAAATGGAAATGATTTTACAAAAGAAACACATCAAATAAAATTATAACTAATTAATAAATATTTTAGTTTGGTCAGATAGGATTCTATTGCAGTATTTACCAAAAAGTTTTAAAATTTAGAGTTCTTATTGTTCAAATGAATATAAAGTTCTTACGATTTTTTAAAACGTCCAATTTTATCCATTGCTTGCCATGAACATGAATTCCCACGCCATCCTAAGATTGATATTCTGTTGGCCAATTTATTTATCCATCCGGAGGTTTTTGCTTTAACTGGTCCTCAATGTAAAAAATGATAGTTCATTTCTCCTTCTTTCTTAGCAGAACTGAAAGGATTGAAGAGTGCGTCTTTTCAATCCCTTCTCCTTCACCTCCACACTAACACATATCTGTCACATCTCTCAATAATAATCAATCAATAATTTTCAAACTTGTCCTTTTATATTAATTTTGTGGATTGAATTGACATTATGTCATCGATGTGATGGTCCTTTCACTGAGGTCTGTTTCCATTGCTTTTCTCTCCTATCTGACCACTGTTTATACATATAAATGCCCAAGGCTAGTTTACTAATTAAAATAATCATTTCCATTTTCTGATTACTTAATGTGTTTTCCAAAATTAAAAATATATTTTTATCTCTAAATCTTTTTAAGATTTAGTTTTAAACTACTCTTTTTTTTAATAAAGTTTTATTTTAATAATTATTTATCTGTGCGATTTTATATATATGCGAGTTTAAGATGATTTTTTAATTTTCAGTTTTTAATTCTTAAAAAAGAAATTTTTATTGGCGAACTTTTTTTTTTTATGTTTACTAATAAAAAATAATGTAACGTATGTATGTGCCCGTTACAATATATATATATATAAATGTGTGTGCAAAAATTAGAAGTAATATTTAGTATTCTCTATAGTGTAGATTTATATTTTAATGCTATTAAACACTAATATAAAAACAAACTAATCTTTCCATCTATTTATGTATTGATATAACTTAATGTCATAAAATATGCAAGATATCCAAATATCTACAAACCATGTCAGAATAACAACCCGAACTTTATATGAAATTAGATTAATATGATATATATATTATTTTTAAAGTATGAGTACATTATATTATTAATTTCATTGTATTCAAACTTATCGCATAAAATCAAACATCATATATGAACAGCACAATTAATTATTTCAAACCTTTTGCTTAATGTTTGATTACATCTGAAAAAAGAGTAACTTGCAGTAATGTATTCACTCTTCAAAATTATTATATATCACTTGAATATATTTATATTAAAAACTCTTCTGCATATGTGTTGAGAATGTCATCAGGGCCGGTGCTGGGTACTAGGCGCCTGCATGCAAATTTGATTTTGGTGCCCCTGTCAATATGTATGTTTACTAAGGTGACCCGACCGTGTCCCGTGGCGTTTTAAAAAAGTCATGATTTTTAGAAAGAATGCACGATGTAATGCTATTTTTGATATCAAAAATAGCATAAAATTGATTGTTAAATTATATATTATTTCATACAAACGGTTTGTATGAAATAATATATAATTTAACACGGCAAATTTAGATGTTAGAAAAATTTGCAGAAATTTTAAAAATAATGTGTTTGTTAAAAATAGACAGAGTGATTCAAATATATATATATAATAAATTTAAAAAAAATAATGTTTGAGATTAAAATATTTAAATGTTTAAAATAATTTTCGAAAAACATTTACATATTTTAATCTCAAATATATTTTTTTTTAAATTTTATATTTATTATTTGCGTCACTGTCTGTTTTTAACAAACCCATTATTTTTAAAATTTTTGCTAATTTTTCTAACCTCTAAATTTATGCAAATATTAGCAAATTTAATAATAAATTTACAATTTATAAATGAAATAATTTTAAAAAAAGATAATATTACAAACATACATATTTAATTTATTATTATTAATGTACGCTATATCTATATAAACGCTCCATATAAACCAAATTTTTAATCAGCCCCCCCAGTCAATGGTGTCCCGTTTTACCAATGTTAAAATCTGGTCACTTTAATGTATACCACCTACATGTTATAAATATTAGTGTACAAAATCTTTCTAAGGGAAACAAACAAGGCAATGTAAATAAATAATTTTTAATATTAAAAAAAAAGAAAATACAGTTAAAAAAAGTAAATGCATTACAAAACATGTTATAATTTTATACTCCTTGACTTCATATTAATAAACCTTGATATGATTGTATTTATTTCCAGTTCTGCACAAATATCATTTTCAATAGCAATTAATGCCAAATTAACAAGCCGTTTTTGTGACATAGTTGTTCTCAAGTAAGTTTTAATTAATTTTAACTTAGAAAAGAGCGCTCACCGCTTGCAACACTAACAGGTAATGTTAATAATATTCTTAAAGCTATTGATAAGTTTGGCATAGATAAATTATTAGAAACTATAAAATTAAGTGTTTCGAAAGGGTTTTGAGAATTTAAAAAAATCCTTTTGAAAAATATCTCGAAAAGCACATAATTCGTCGAATAAATCTGTAGCATTAATATCTTTACTGTTATCAAATTTCAAAATATTTTCTAAATCTTTGCATTTTGCTTGTAACTCGCTCTTATTAATTTCTGATATTTTATATATAAATAATATTTATTTTCAAAGCGCAGATGATTTGAAATTAACTTACGAGAGAGTGCAAGTCTCTCAGCGCTTGTGATTATTAATAGCCAATCAGATCGTAAATACTGGGACAACGATTTAACAAGAAAAGAGTGGTAACCACTCTTAACTTTACTTGTCTGTCTATATATCCAAGCCAGTCCAAAGTACTTATATCTGAAAGTGTGAATATTAAATACCTTCACACACTACTCACTGACTTCAAATTACAAACATACAGCATGAAATCTTTAGATTCACTATGCAGTAGATTATCGATGCTATAAATTGCAGAAATATATGTAAATAATATTTATTTTCAAATCATCTGCGCTTTGAAAATAAATATTATTTACATATATTTCTGCAATTTATAACATCGATAATCTACTGCATGGTGAATCTAAAGATTTCATGCTGTATGTTTGTAATTTGAAGTCAGTGAGTAGTGTGTGAAGGTATTTAATATTCACACTTTCAGATATAAGTACTTTGGACTGGCTTGGATATATAGACAGACAAGTAAAGTTAAGAGTGGTTACCACTCTTTTCTTGTTAAATTGTTGTCCCAGTATTTACGATCTGATTGGCTATTAATAATCACAAGCGCTGAGAGACTTGCACTCTCTCGTAAGTTAATTTCAAATCATCTGTGCTTTGAAAATAAATATTATTTACATATATTTCTGCAATTTATAACATCGATAATCTACTGCATAGTGAATCTAAAGATTTCATGCTGTATGTTTGTAATTTGAAGTCAGTGAGTAGTGTGTGAAGGTATTTAATATTCACACTTTCAGATATAAGTACTTTGGACTGGCTTGGATATATAGACAGACAAGTAAAGTTAAGAGTGGTTACCACTCTTTTCTTGTTAAATCGTTGTCCCAGTATTTACGATCTGATTGGCTATTAATAATCACAAGCGCTGAGAGACTTGCACTCTCTCGTAAGTTAGATATTTTATATAGAAAATTGAAATTATTATAATATGCTTTGAGGAGTTCAAAGCATTCTGTTAAAGAATTAATCGCTACATCTAAAAGTGTAAAAAACATGTTTATTTTAAATTTTTCTTCAGGTATTTGAGGTGTTTCGTCCTGATGCTCGTAATCAAATTGACGAGTTTTTTTCCATTGTCGAACTTCTTTGGCAGTTTTAAATTCTTTCTCTCCATCAACCTCTTCACTAAGTTCATCTGCAATTTTGAGAATGTTTTTGAAATTTGAATCTGATCGATATTCTCGTAAAAATTTATTTAGATTTGCGATCGATTCTAAAGCAAGTGAAGCATTCATATTTACATTTTGGAGCATTTTACTGACAGGATTTATTCTATTTAATATATCATGCCAAATTATTAAAGAACAAATAAATTTGTAATCCTTAAGGTTAGTGCAGAGTGATTGAGCTTCATGTTGAATTTTCTATTAAAAGATTCGTTGTTCATTATTTCATAGAGTGCATCATAAATTTCACCCAACTGATACCGTAGAGGCCGGATTGCATCAATTCTGCTTTCCCATCGTGTTTCTGATGGTTGTTTTAGAGTTAAAGTTTTAATAAATTTTAAAAGGATTGACCACCGTTTATAAGATGATGAAAAAAAATTGTATATTTTTTGAACAATTGCAAAAAAACCAATTGTATCTACATTGACTTTGGCGGCATCGTTTATGATTAAGTTTAAAGAATGAGCAGCACATGGTACGTAAAATGCACGAGGGTTTTTGGTTAAAATCAAATTTTGAAGTCCAGCCTTTTTGCCTTTCATGTTGGCCCCATTATCATACCCTTGACCACGCATGTCTTCAATGGGAATCTTCCATTTTTCCAGTTGTTCAATTATTGTTGTACATAAACCTCGTCCAGTGGAATCTGTTATATCTATGAAACCTAAAAAGTTTTCTCTAATTTTAACCGTTCCATTATTACAAAAAACGAAGCGAATAATTATGGTCATTTGTTCAGTTTTACTTGCATCTGGTGTACAATCTAAAATAATAGAATAATATTTGGATTTCTTTATCGATAATAAAATTGTTTCCCTAATTGCTGTACTTAAAATTTCCAATAATTCATTTTGGCTATCTTTGCTCAAATAATGTACTCTATTGTTTTGATCTAGGGCCCTCTCAACATGATTTTCCATAACGGGATCAAACTTCGCAAATAATTCAATTAATTTTAAAAAATTTCCGTTATTTTTTTCGTATAATTTATCAGATGATCCGCGAAATGCTAAATTTTGACTACCAAGGAATTTGATAATTTCAATCAGCCGTTCCAAAACACTCCTCCAATGTTTCTTTTCCATTTCATATAAATTTTGAGATTGACAATCAATAGTAATTTTGTTTTTTAATCTTTTCTCAAGTTCATTCCAATTCAATAAACTTTTCATGTGAGCCATACTAGTTTCATGTCTGTGTAAAGTTGTACTTAAATTTCTCCAATTATTGTATCCTTCTATGAGGCTAGATTCAGTAGATCCAAAAAGTTTGCAACAAAAGCAAAACACAGAGTTCAAAATTTCGGAATAAATAAGCCATTTTCGAAAAACTACTTCTCTGTTTTCCATTTTTCTATTATAATATACATCAGAAAATTTACGGCCATGTACATCGTTCGGATATATAATATCTTTCTTTTGAACAGGCCCCATTTCTACTAAAATAACACGTAGTTTGTCATCGATTTTATTCCATTCAGCTGGATCTTCTAAATTTGTACACATTTGATATGATATTGGCACAATGACTTTGTTGTCACTTAACTGTTTCTTACTAAAATCTTGTTCAATATTTTCAACAGTTCCCTGTGAACTAGATGATGTGCACGGTTCTGGTTCTTGTTGAGTATAAGCTATTTCAGAAGCAGTTGATATTTTAAGATATTTATTAAGTGATCCACTTTGTTTTTTAATGTTTGCTATTTTTTCAGCTTGGCGTTTACGATTTTGTGCACCGGATAGTTTTTTCTTAGTTTTTGATTCCATATTACTTTTACTCATGAACGCCACTTTAAAATAATTTTCAAATGTAATAAATAAATAAATACGGACTCTAATTTATATATTTACATCATGTATCTTAATACTTAAGATTATATATCGCTAATTTAGATGTCCAACACAAATTACTTCTTGCGCCAAAATACAAAACTCTATACGCGGAGGGGAAGAAGTTGTTTAACTTGTTTACCTAAAAAAGGCAGCTAATAAATTGGAAATATTCAGCCATTGACATTAAAAATGGTCAGGTTTTAAAATAACTCAAGTGTCCAGCTTTTTACGCTTGATTGAACATTTTAGTTTTACCATTGGCAAGATTTTCTTTTGTTATCATATATTTTTTCTAATTAACACAGGTGGCCTGCCAGGCCTGATTTGCGATTTCAATAGAAAATTTCCTGGGATTATAATTATTGTTTACAAGTTCTTACTAAGATTTTAAAATTTGCGATAAACATCATAAGCAAACGTATGTAATTAATTTGCAAACCTAATTAGTATGCAGAAAAAATAGACTTTTGACAACGATTAAAATATATAAAATAAAAAGTAAACTGAAAATTATATTAAGTTTACTGGAATTATACCTATAATATATATTACATACACGTTCGAATATTTATATCAAATTATTATTTAAATAAAAAATTAGAAAATGTTTTATTTTGCAATATTATAATCGTTTCTTACGATTTCAAAATTATGTACATGATCTAATATATATATACGCATATACATACATAAGTTCTAATTTATAATACTTTTAGTGTGTGTTTATTTATATATTTGCTAGCAGAAAGTTACTTATAGTTTACTATAAGCAGTACTATATATATATAAACATTACAATATGAAATTTGTAATATAATAAACTTTGTTTAGTTTATTGTTCATGATAAATAATAGATTTGATTGTTTTATATTTTTAATATTAAGCAGAGCTTGTGTGCAGGCCTGCTTGTGTGTGTCATTTAATAAGATATAATATGACTTCATATGATTTTCAATAATCTACTCTCAATAATTTTTGTTGGCGCCTCCTTCTGCCAGCGCCCGCATGCCTAGCATGCGTTGCATGCCCGCTTCCGCCGGCCCTGAATGTCATTAACTATCTTAAATCGTATATCTGTCCTACAGAGAAAATTTGATTTATTATAAATATTATTAAACCTGTGTAGTTATTAATCTTGTGTATGCATATATTTCATTTAAAAAGCAATGTATAATTATTTTTTAAATAAATATTATAATTTGACCTATTTATTACTGTTTTGATTTAGTATCGTTTTAGAAAATTACGATTTGTATGTTTTATTAATTAAGTATATGGCAAAAAACATATATATGTCAATCATTACAGAAATAATTAACTTTCATGCAATTTTATTTAATTGCATTTGCCAAAAATAGTCTTAAGCAAGAAATCAATATTCTTTTTTTTGTTTTTAACGTTTTATAAAAATTGCTTCGAGATTATATATATATAATTTTTGCCGTAATAAGAAATTTTCTAATATGCTCCCTCTACATTATTTTTATGTTGTGATTTTTTTTTTAACTTAAGAATTTTATATGTGTGTGTTTTGAAAGTAAAAACAGTATCAAGTTTTTTTTGTTTGTTTTTTCCATGTGTCAAAGCATCGGCCGGGAAGCGAACCCGAGACTACTACTTGTAAGGTAGTTGTGCTGACCACTCGACCACCAACGCTTGACAACAGTACCAAGTTTTTCCCACAATTGTACCACCTAGTGCAACTTTTAGTAATCAATAGATGCTAGAAAGTTATGCATTTATAATCCCTATCCAATACCTTCCCATTTAATATCCCCTGATTAGTTTTTTTTATTTATAGCTTTCATCAGTAAGAAATCTTGGATCCAGAAGCAGTACACCTGGATGTTTCCTTTCCAGCATCCAAATCCAAGGCTTCTCGTTAATAAAAACCATAAGTTAGAAAATAGTCTCGGGATATTGAATGAAAAAGCAATGTATAATTATGTTGCACAATCTTCAGGTATCTATTGATTACTAGAACTTTCACTATAGTAACACTGTTGTGGGGGGGGGGAATTGCTACTATTTTAACAGCTTGTTTAAAGTAAAGAAAATGTATTCATTTGATGTTCTGAAGCCTGGTAGTGGTTAGGACTTAATGTTGTTATGTCCATGGCTTAGAATTTATATTCTGATGTGATAAAATCTTTTTTTATATATTCTGGTCAGGCTTTGAATTTGTTCATATTAACAAACAACACTACTCCTAAAGAGAGAGTAAAATAATATTAAAAAAGAGCTTAAATCTCACTACTTATCTAAAACAGGAATAAATAGTAATATAAGTATTTTTTGTGTATATATAATATATTGTGGGTAATAATCTAGTCTCTTTTTTTGCTAATATAGCTCTGTTTTTTTTAGGTTATTTATTATTTATGAAAATAATTTATAGATTGTCTTTCATTTTTGGAAGCCCTCTACTGCATTGTGATTTTTTTAATTTATAATTTGTTTTATTACTAGCACTGTTTTGTTCTGCATAATAATATAAATTATTTGTGTTCTTTTTTCATTCTATCATCTCTGAAATATATTAATTTAAATGCTCACTCTTCATATTTATAGATCTTGTTAAATATATTGTTTTTAATAAATAATTATATTTTTTAGATTTTTTTTATTTATTAGTAATATTAAAAAAAAAAGAACAAAAACGAGAAAGTGTACTAAAAATATTTTTAAAAAAACCTGTTTGGAAGAAGAAAAATGTTTTTTTTTTTTTTTTTTTTAAAGGTACAATAAGCCATAATATATGTTGTATTAATCTACTTCATTTATAACTATCCCAAATATATATATAAAATAAACTGAGAATAAAAACATTAAAATTCATAAATATAATAAATATTAAAATATAGTGCCAGCCATTTTTCCAACTTAGAGTATCATATGCAAGCAAGTTTATAATAATGTTTTTTCACGTTAAAGTGAAATATATATTTTATTCATCACTGTGCTTTGGTTAATATTTGCATAATAAAATGTTTTCTAAACATAAAACTTTATGATATTAATAAAATTCATAAAGTATCTTTTTAAGCAATAATGAAAGTTATTGATTTAGCGTAGGAATTTCAAAACATTCAAATGTTCTTATTATTGCTTAGAATAACAGAAAGTATGGGTAACTATATGAATTCAAAGCCTGTAGAGACTTTAAAATATCAAAACAACTAGAATGACTATTGTCTGCTGATAATGATACAACTATTAATGTTTCTATAGTAAAAAAACATAAGTTATTGATAAAAAAAAAACATTGTCCAGAGCATTAATTATGATATAACTCTAATAGTTCTGATTTATTTTATCTTAGAAAAAAATTAAGTTACAGTACATTAATTATTTTTATTATTTTTATTTTTTGAATGATTGTGAATGAATAAACACACACAGTAAATCTATTTGTAAATGTGCTTCCTCAAATTAGTATTAATTACTACTTTATCATTTTCAAAAAATTTGTTTAACCAATAATCCTTATTTACATATGTACACTATATATATATTGAAAAATGCGATTTACTTGCAGCTTAATAAAGAATACATATTCTATTGTAATCAAAGCTTATCAATAAAATGGGGTATATTATACACAATGTGTAATATACACTTAAGGAGTCTTCAAATAAAATATAATAGGTACATATATACACTGGTCAAATATTCAGTATAATAATTATTTGTTTATTTCAATCTTATTTAAATTGATTATTATAAACAGGTACATGACCTGACAGGGGAGGGACTAGCAAGTACATGAGATAGGCTTAGAATTAATGTATAGCAAATATCACCACTTCATTATATATATATAATGAAGTGGTGATATATATATATGTGTGTGTATGTGTGTGTGTGTGTTTGTAAAAAAGTAAAATAAATAAAATTATTGACTAGTATTTAAAAGTTATAATAGTAATGAATTACTAGAGAAACAGAAAATATAAAAATTAAAAAATAGTTGACTTGAATAAGAGAGTGTGATAAAGCTAAAAGAATAAATAGTTTTAGTAAAGTATAATCACTATTAGAATCAGAGATGGCTCTTTCAATTATAGGATGGGACAGTAAGATTTTGGGATGGCAAAAATGGCTTCAACTATACAAAAATAAAACATAGTCATTTATTTTTTCTTTGCGGAAACAGGACTTTAGGATATCATTAATTAAATTTTGCACAATAAAACTTCATTGTGTATATTTTTTAAAAAAATCATAAGCCAATACCTGCCTTCCATTTATTTCCGATTCCATTGTAGCCTATGTTGCTCATCCTAAGGTTTAAGCAAGTCTGAAGTAATGTTAACCTTTATCTGAGGTTATAGAGGTCTAAAGTTTTGAAGTAATCTTCAAGAATACTTTTAATAAGGAGTGTTGCTTTTTGTCAAATGTCTTTTAAATAAATCTGTATATAATATTTTTTAGCATTATTATTGAAAAACATTAATTGGTGAATATATTTATGAAAATGTGCTCTTTTATGTTTTTGTTTTAGAAATAAACCAAGGAGACCAAAGGAATTTAAAAAGATAATTGGTTAAGAATAAACAAACTAATTAAAGAAACAGAATCAGTTGCATAGAGATTGTTAATAATAATTGATCATATAGTTTTTAGGGATTTAACTTTTTTATATATAGTATGTTTTATATTTTATCTTTTATATTTTTCATCTCCTCACTCAAAAATGATTCTTGTTTATATTATTTGTTTACTGAACAAATAAATATTTTTAACTTTACAATTTGTTTGATAAAAGAAAAAAAAGTAAGATGCAGAATATTGGAAAAAGAATGTGATATTTAGGAATAATTCCTGGATCTTTGCATAAATATTTAAAAAGTGATTTCTTAAATGTAAAGTAATACTTTTTTTTTTGTTTTAATTGACTCCTTTTATAAAAAAATATAATTTAGATCACTTTTTTTATTATCTAATTCTATTATTTAAAATTTGTAATTAGACATATTAATCTTAGATTAACATTTTGGCTTTTAAGACATCGTTAAGTTTATGTAAGGAAAAAGCAGATATGTCAAAATATGCTTATACATAGAGTGTGGAAAATTTGGGTCTAGTTCTTTACAATAAAGCCAATTTCGTAGCCAATTTCGTTCGACAGTTCTGTTTTTTTAAAATATATATTTGCAGCTTTGAGTTGATCACTAAACTTATAGCTTGAATTTATAACTGTATATTTTAAACTTATTTGTAATCTCTATTGATAAAAGCTTTCAAAATAATCTAGAATGTACCTTTAATATATGTAAATAGTAGTTCCATTATTAGTTACAATGAAAATCATTCAAATATCTTGTAAGACAATTATGATTTCTATCTATGTTTTATTATGTTGTTCATGAGATTCAATATTTGAAAATGATAATTGACTATATAATTTTTAATATTTACATATTTTTTTTGGATTTAATATTGTATAGTTTGGTTGCTATGATAATATGATAATTATTTCCAATTTATCATGTAAATAGTTGGTTTTTTTTTAGTAATTTATAAAGTATATCTTTAACCATTTTCAATTAGCTAGTGGAGTAATAGACTGATTGTTTTAAAAATAAGTAGTAAAAAAGTTATTATTGAAAAACTAGCTCTTGGTTTTAGTTTACAGGAGACCAAATGATTTTAAATTTATATAAAAACCTAAAATGACACAAGAAATTACCTAACCATATCTATCTACTTCTATGCTTTATCGGGTTATGAAATAGGCTCCACAAATGAAAGATAATGGAATGTTCAGATATAAAGATTTATTGTGAAAAATTAATAAACAGTATCTGACAAAGAGGATTTTCAGTTTTTTGTAGGATAACATATTTAGTTTAACAAAAATTAGATACTACTTCAATTACAGTCACTCTGCTCTGTCTTCCTCTTTTCTTTATCTTTAATCACATAAGTTAGTGAAATCCTAGTCATCACAATCCTTTCATATCTTCAGTCATCTCCATGTACTAATTTTGATAATGAGTTTATAAGTTTATGCAACCATATTTTATCTTTTAACTATACATACATTAATTTTGTTTTCTGTATTAAGAAAGCAATAATGAGGACAGGTTTAATAATCTGGAAGTCCTTAAGTATGACTTTTGCTTGCAGCAATAAAATCAGTAATGAGTCAGATAAAACTGGATTTAGAATTGAAGTGTCAACTAGAAAAAGATTATATATTTAGGCATCCTACTTAGAAATACCGTTTGTATCACAAAAATGGAAAAAGCCTAAAAATATAGTCTAAAACTCTGCCTTTTTTACATAGTCTGGCTATGCTATATTGTTTGTTAGATTACTCATTAAAGTGCTAAGAATAATCATATTACTAATTCTAGAAATTTTGCATGTGTCATTCATTCAGGCATAGTAAGCAATAATTTAAAGTCATCGATTAACATCTTCACGTCCTCATTTCCAAATACTTAAGATTTGCACATACATAAATGTTTGGGTCAAAAAGATAGATGGATTCATTCTATCTTTTCACAGAGACTTTATCTTATGTTTGGAAAGTGAGAGTATTCATTTATATAGTTAAAGCTACAAAGTGAATGAGCATTAGCTTATTGGCTTATTTATAAAAACATAGTGCTATATAAAATGAATGTCTTATTTACATATTACTAAAAGTAAGTGTAAAACAGGAGATAATAATAGTACTAAAAATAAATATAAATCTTTTTTTTTTCTAAATATAGGCACATTGATATGATTTTTTATGTAAATTTTTAAAGATCTGAATGAAAGAGCCATTTATAGCTAAGGATCTATCAATATTATAAATTAATAGAACTCCTAATTGTGAGACTTTTATTCCAGAAGAAGAACTAATAGAACAAAGAGATATATCAATGAAAGGCTAGCAGTGTTAAAACTTGCTTGCCTAACCTTATCTGAGTCTGTTTTATTGCAAGTACACTCCATTCTTATATTATTCCTTATTAGATAGCATTATTACAGCAATACGATTTAAAGATCGATTTTTTCTTCTTGAAAACTTTAAAGTATGTGTTAGTCAAAAGCCATGGGAAATAAAAATATTGCTATTGTAAACTTCAATGGTCTGTGAAATTTTATGTAAACCATAGATTGATTATCACAAACAATTTTTTGGAACCAAAAATGCTGTAAAGAATCACAAATGCATCCTTGCTCAAAATAATGGCATTCAATATATTAAAATATACTTAAGACTTTTAAAATACATATTATTGAACAAATCCTGAATTAGTAAACTACAGAGTTAAAATAATAGCTTCATTTAAAAAGAGGTTATATTCACAAGAAAATTGATGTTTTTTTCTTTAGCAGCATCTACGAATTTTTAACAATTGTCAAATACTAAAATTTGTAATTTAGATTTTCAGCATTGTTATTATGTTATTGAAGTAGGAAATTTTTTTAAGAAGTATATTATAAATCTAAGTAAATCTTGTCATGTAATGCAAGAAGAATGATGAGTTGTTGTTTTTTTAGAACAATTTTTTTATTAGTGACTTCATTAAAAGACTACAAGCAACATTTCTGTTTGGCAGAATAATAAATTGCATAAAGAATTTTATAATTATTATAGAGGAGGCAGAAATTCAAAAAATAACAATTAAAGTTTCAAAATGTTTGTTAGATTCAAAGTACAAACGAGATACAGATATTTACTAATAGTGGTCACTTCTTTTTTGATACATTAAAATCAATAAAATGAATCTAAAACATGGTATCATAATCCTATTAAATCTCTCATTGGTAATCTTTTATATGATGATAATTATTTTTTTAAATATAGGAAGAATATTTTGATCATTTTTAAACATTGATGCAAGAGATGATATATTTATTTTATCTACCTATAAGGACAAGTATAAACTGTTTATTGGAAGTCAAACCATTTTTTGTAATCTTAAATATAAAAAATCGACATGTTCTGATGAGAAGTTACATCCTGTTAATAGTTTGCTTCAAAAATGTTAGAATTTTTTTGTGGTGTATGGACATATGGAGTTATGTCACTGGGATCTTTTAAAGATGCTTTTATTGTTCCAATTTTAGAAATAAATGTAATAGATGAAATTGCAATAATTATTATGGAATGACATTATTATCTATTGCAGCATAATTTCTTTAAAGGATATTATTGAATAGATTATTTTAGTCATATATAAGAGATTGTTTTTATTACTGATAAATTATTGCAAGAGATTCAGTGATGTTTTAGAAAATTAAGAAGCACTATTGACATGATTTGTAGTGCTAGGCAAATGCTAGAAAATCATTAAGAACAAAACAGTAACTTATATATGTATATATTGCCTTTATTGATTTATTAAGACATTTGACTCAATTAATCTAACATTTTTTGACACATCTACATGATTAAATACATAAACAAAGACAAAACTCTCCATACAATACCACCACTCAATGCAAGCCAGAGTAATCAATGGCTGCAGGAAGGTTTGTGCATAAAATCTCTATCTAGTGCTTACTCATCCAATATCCCCAGATTACTTTCTAGCTTATGGCTTTCATCAGTGAGGAGCCTTGGATCTGAGATCCCTCCACCTAGATCCTAGGATCTAATGCAACCCTCCAGCAATCATATTTTACCTTTTTAGCCAACTAAAAACTAAGATCTAGGTGTGATGCTCTCAGATCCATGATCTCTCACTGATGAAAGTCATAAGCTGGAAACTAGTCTGGGAATATTAAATGAGTAGGCACAAACCTTCCTGCATTCATTGATTACTCTGGTTTTCACTAAATGCTGCTACTGTATGGAGAGTTTTGCCTCTGTGTAAACAGTTTGTGTAAGTAAAAAGAATGGTGAGCATGAGATATTTAGTGATTTAATGATTAAATATATTATTATTACAAGTGGAAAATCTGAGGATTGTTATACAAGAATATATATATATATATATATATATTGTAATGGGCACACATGCTGTTACATTATTTTAAATAAAATTAGACATTAAAAATGAAAGTTCGCAAATAAAAACTTTTTTTTTTTAAGAATTACAAATTGAAAATTAAAAGTCATCTAAACTTGTATATTTATAAAATCGCACAGATGGAAAATTATTAAAACAGAGTATTTTAAAACTAAATTTTCAACAAAAACTTAAAGATTTAACAATAAAAATATAACTTTACGTATGTAAAATAATTACTTATTATTGTGTAAATGGCTAAAAAATGAAAATGATTATTTTTAATTAGTCTTAAGTAAACTAGCCCTTGGGCATCTCAACATTTATAATTAAAGTTCAGATAGGAGATAACAATAAGAACTGAATAGCCTATAAAAAAAATCCCCCAGGAAACAGAGCACAGAAAAAGGATCGTCATTATCATGACATCATGTCCAATCAATCTGAGATTTTAATATAAAAAGGAAAAGATTGGAAATAAAATATTATGTGTGCTATATGTGTTAAGTCTGGGAGAGTTGAAGGAGAATGGATTGAAAAGATGCACTTTCAATCCCTTCAGTTTTTCTAAAAGAAGAAATGAAATATTGTTTTCCTATATTGTGGACCCCAGGGCATCAGGGTCCTGCAAAGAACTGTACCAGCTACAGTAAAGGACCTCCAGATAAATAACAACAGAATGGCTAATAGCACACCGGTCTCCTCATGACATCATGGGAATTAACACTGGATCCAAATTAAAAGCAACCATTAAGGATGGACTTTTAAACTGTAAGAACTATTTATATAATTCATGAACATTAAGTATAAATATTTCCAATATTTAAATAGAAATATAAATTCCTATCTGACCAAACTAAATCATTTATTAATAATTATTTTTATTGAATGTATTTTTTGTTAAAATCATTTCCATTAATCTAATTTTTCCATTCTTTTAAGTGTTTATTATGTTTGTTTTTTGTTTGTTTTTTTTACATTAAGCTAAACTTTTAATTAAATCATGTTAAATTTAAGTCAGGCATGAATGGCTGTATGCATTCATAAAGTTATGTTAGTTTAAGAGAGGGTAAATCTTAGGTTATTTGTTTCACAGTTAAATTGGGTCAATGGATTGTATGTATTGGTGTAATTAGTAAAGGTAGCATGAAAATCTGCTATGTGCAGGATCACCTTATATGCCACACTTGGGAAAAATAAGACCCATTTCTTACTGACCACCAGAAGCAGATGGTATTTCCTGCTCCTTGGATCATCCCTTTAGCCTACAGAATGGGATAGTAGAATGGAAAAAAGGACTGCAATCCCTTCCTATGGAGTTTTCTTTTTAATTGTTTTTCTTGCCAGATAGACAAAGTATTCCTGTACTGGATGAGAGACATTTCTTCTCAATAACTGTGCTGTTCAGATGTATATTTCTGACAGTGTGGTATTGTGCTGTCATATTCATGCTGCATTGAATACATCAATATATCAGGTAGATTGGCATTGATTTGATTGTGAACTTTTGGCCTAGGGTTAAATAAGGGATATAGAATATTTTCTTTTTCGAGTGCAATCTATGTAGTCTATCCATACTCAACACTAATAAAATATTAATAAATTCATCTATGTGAACTTATAA
Source organism: Epiperipatus broadwayi (assembly GCA_028023455.1). Lineage (NCBI taxonomy): Eukaryota > Metazoa > Onychophora > Udeonychophora > Euonychophora > Peripatidae > Epiperipatus > Epiperipatus broadwayi. The sequence continues at coordinate 5,015,987 of JAQFVV010006197.1, forward strand.
AATCAAATTATAAAGTAAACATTATACTAAAATAATTCTAAATTTTATATATGTGCAAAATAAATGTTTCTGTGTATTATTAATCTGGCAGTGGCTTATTTTTATTTTTTATTATCTTTTTTTTTAAAAAAAAATAAAGTATGCATTATCTCTGCTGCTCTGTGAGCTAGTGACTGGGGCTGATGGTCAAAATCATATGCATAAAACAAAGTTGGATCTTAACAGAATGTATCTGCCTACTATATAAATTTTCCAGGTTCGAATGGCTTGGTGGCGCCCTGTATGGAAGATATGGTAAGACTCAAACACCCCGACCATTATAATATATATTATTAGTTTTTAATTTTTTTGATAGTCTTTGGAATAACTTATAAGCATTTTAATGTTTCATAGATATTGGAATTTTTAATTTGAATCGATTAAATGTAAAAATGTGAATCACTTTTTTTTTTTAAATTCTGGATATGCAATATATCTGTTGATTGTTTTATTCTTGAAATCTATAGAATGTACTTATAGTCTTAAATATAACATATAAAGACGGTGGTGTTATAATTAATCTCCAAAAACTCAAGCCCTTTATCAGCCAATAAAATAAGAAATATTTTCAACTTTTAGATTGACTAATTATCAACTTCAAAGTGTAACTCAGTTGAAATATTTTCGGTAGCTTTTTAAATAGAAAAATGGATTTAGATTTTGACATTTAGGCCAAATCCAATTATGATACTGCTGCTTTTAATAAATTGAAATGTAGATTACTTCACCAAAGGGAAATGTCTATGATAACAAAATTATCTTTATGTAGAGTTATTATTTTACCTAATTTATTATATGGAGGAATTGAGCATTCTATCGATGAAACAGGCATTAGAAAAATTGTTTTTAAGGATACTTTATAAAGTTCTAAAAATATGACAAGATTATGAGACCAATCAGTATGTTGTTTAACTTCTAAAAATATGACAAGTTTTATAAGACCAATCAGTGTGTTCTTTAATTGATTGTTTATGGTACTAGAAAATCCACATTGTAGAATTGCATCTTCTTAAATCAGATAAGTTAATTGAATCAACAATGAAATGGTGCAGATCATGTTTACATTATAAAGATTATTTCAAAGACATTTTAAAGAAATACATTGTTAATTATGATCATTGTGAAGATATAACCATCATTAGAATAAAACAGGGAGCTATAATTAGACTGTTTTAGAAAGAAAAGTCTGCTGCAGAAAAAAATTAAATGACAATATGACGACCATTAAATAAGCAAAATAAAGAATCAGCATGTTTTATATTTAACTCATTCATAAATCTATTATTGCGTTATATAGGCATCGCAAAAAAAGTAAATTCAATGTCAATTTTTTTTGTCTTTGTCTTTTCTTTTTCACTTGGGAATTGGAATGGTCATACTCTTGTGAATCATTGCTGGTGATGTATATATATATATATATATATATTAATAATTCAAACAAATATATTTAACACAGTATTCAAAATTAAATAATATATTCTTTACCAGAAGTACTTTCAATTGTTTCATTGACAATATTTACCAATTGTTAATAAAGATAAAGATTGTCAGTGAAACAATTGAAAGTACTTCTGGTAAAAAATATATTATTTAATTTTGAATACTGTGTTAAATATATTTGTTTGAATTATTATTATATGATTTAAAAATACAGACATTTAATGGTTGTAGATATATATATATAAAATACATATCTTGCGGGTTAACACGGATGAACCCGCAAAATATGTATTTTATATATTTAACCCGTGCAAATCTTCGTTTTAATATTATATATATATATAACAAGTAAAAGTATCTGCTACAATTACTATATCTATTAAATTGCCTAGCATTTAAAATAAAGAAGTAAGACATGCAATTATGTCTATGAAGAAGGCACAATCTCCAGATAATAATAGAATTATAATTGATATCTTAAAAAAACAGGTGAAACATAGAAAAACTGTTGTTAAAAGTTAAATATTAAATGTCTAAATGATAAAGGAGTCTATGATTGGAACAATGCAGTACTAATTTTGATATTTAAAAAGTTGATAAAAATATATTAGAATTATGCATCTATCAGATTTGTATTAGTTCTCATTACAATTCTTTTAAAGCAAACTTTGAACTTTAACCAATCAAATAAACAGGCTGGATTTAAAAGTGGTTTAGTGCAGTGGATCATATTCAAGTATTGAGAGAAATTATAGGAAAAAAACAATGACAATGAATTGCCATTATGCTTTGAATTTGTAGATTATGAAAGAGTACTTGATTCTATATGCATTTTTATGATTAAAGCAGACCCAGGATATTATGATAATCTGGAATAATATTTATTAAAATGTAACAACAATGACTAGATTACTAAGAAGATTAACATTGGGAAAGGTGAATGACAGGGTGACTCCATATCCCAAAAACTTCCTACAGATGTTTTACAAGAAATATTTTATGAATTATAATTGAAAACTAAGAAGTAAAAGTATATGCAGATCATTTAAATCATCTAGATTTTTAAGATGATGTCTTGGTTTGGAAATGTTGCAGGAGTTATCATATGGAAGTAAAAAAGTAGGATAAAGGATAAGTGCTAAAAAGACTAAAGTAATAATCAATTAATTTTCTCAAAAGAAGAAAATAAAGATTGATAATGATGAATTAGAAGTTAACTATTACAAATATCTTGGTCAGATTGTTAATACAGATGGAAACATAGTAGATGAAATTAATAATAGAATTAAACTTGATGGAGTTTTTTTTATAGAAATGACTTAATATTAAAAGAAAATATGCCCATGTGTTTGAAAAGTAAGGTTTTGAGCAAATGTATTTGATAGCTCTTATTTATGGCTCTGAGATTTGGATATGTAACAGAAGAACAATACAGAGACTTCAGAACATTCAATGAAGTATGGAGAGATATATGTTAAGAAAAAAAGGAAGAGATTTAAAAGGATATACATGGGTAAGAGAAGAAACAGGTAATATTGACACTACTGACAGAATTAAGATACTGAGGTAGAACTGGACTGAGCATATTTCTAGAAGAAATGATAATAGATGGACTGTTGAAATCTTAGCTAGATTCCGACCCGAGAATGAATATCAAAATAAGGAAGAGCATTGGTGTAATATGGAGAAAGGATATTTAAAATCAGAGAAATTGTATTAAATTTGGAAAGACATTTATCCTGCAATGGGTCGATAATAGGTGAAAATAATGATATATATATATGCAATGCGACATTTAAGTATGTAATAATTTTAGAAGTCGATGAAAAATCTTTTAGCCGCTTTTATTGAAATTAATTAATTCATTGCATTAAAAGATTGATGATATAATGTAAGTTTGTTAATTAATTTTAATAAACATGACATCGGTAGACTTTCATATGCTTTTTAAATTATTTTTTTTTATTATTAAATGAAGAGACGGGAGGAAAATATAAATATTATTATCATAATATTTCAATATATAAAACGTTGATTAGATGCTTTAAATTTTACATTAGAGCCATCTATTGTAAGTTTGAGTAATCATCATCCACTTGCAAATGAGTTTAGCCAATTCAACACCAAGAAAAGTTAAGTAAATAAAAAGGCTAAAAACAAATAAATCCTAGAGATAAGTTTTATATTGATTAAACACACCCATAAATGCACCACAAATATGATTACATATCGAAAACAGGATGTTGATATTCATTAATAAAAGCATTGCATTGGAGATCAACATTAAGATTCCACCTTTTCTTCTTCATACAAACCAAGCTAATAATATGGATCTCAAACATTCTGAGCTTTAATTACAAACTAACTTTGTTGTGTTGTTTTATAGATCTGATGCAATACTAGATTATACAAACCAATAAGTTAACCATAAACACGTTTACTTATAAAATCTTAGATATTTGATCTTTATTAATAAGAGCATTGGATTGGCGTTCAATATCAAGCTTTCATCTTTTACTTCTTTATGTAATTCAAACTTATGAACTAGTTAGTATTCAAACACATTGACTTTAAATACAAGCTAAGACTAAAAACTATTTTAATAATAGTTTTAATCCAACTATAGTAACTTTGTATAAATAAAATATCCATAGTAGTCTTGAGTAATCAATAGGTATTTGAGTGTAATTCTATTCTAATCTAAAGGTATTGACTTCCATAATTGAATTCGAACCCATATATCCAACACCTTCCAATTATTTGTCATTGTTGTATAAGAGTCAAAGAGATATACTGTTACTATAAAACTGAGACTATTAAGTTTTGTGAAGTTGATAAAATATCACATCTATATAATTATGCAAGCGAGTTAGTTGAGTTGTTTGCGTCTTGTTATTAACTTAAGTTGTGTAATAAAGATAGATATTAATTATATGACATTCAAACTCTAATGTTTTTCGTTTATGAAGGCCCAATCCAGAATTCTTTATTTATTCCGCCTGCAATATATAAATCTGAAATAAAATAAGTAGTATCAATTTCTGCACTATGCAGTTTAATAAATATTTTGATATGATAAACTCAAAAGATGAAGGTTTTTACATGGATATTTTATTTGGTACTTTAATACTTGATTGTTCCGTGACTTTCCAAACAATTATTATTCTATTAGATAGACTTTATTTTATTTACAGAATGAAGAACTAATTAACAGCAGGAATTATAACAGCAATAGAACATAATAGTTGCAAAGTATGTGTTGGATAAATCATTCTTAGAAAAAATAACTATAGCATATCCCTTTGCATTGGATTAAATAAATAAAATACATCCACTATTTAACATTTAGTTTTCAAAAGGGTAGTAGATTACTCTGGTTTAGTGTCTATTGATTACTAAAGTGTACAATAGATGATTCTGAAGTTGAGTAACGGAATTAATTATTTCCCCTAAATACAAAAGACTAATATATTCATTCTTTTTTTTTATTTTGGACAATGCCATTTGAAGTGTTTTAATTTAAATTAATTAAAACACAAAAATAAGAACTACATTTATATATATATAACTGCTGATATATAGGACATTTTAAATAAGAACTACATTTATATATATATAACTGCTGATAAATAGGACATTTTTGTCAATTCAACAATGTGAAAATATTGTTAATGTTTAGAATTTAGATTAATGATTAATATTTAAACTCAAATGCTTTATCAGCAGCGATGAGATAAATTAATTGGCTTGGATAATTAACAGTATGAGTCAATTTGATTATTTTAGTAGCATTTTGGACATAAAATTGGTTTGGATAGGTTCAGTTATAAAACATAGTTTTACATTTAACAAGATTAGAAGTAAGATATGTTATTATAACTATTTTAACTATATTACTTATAAAAATGGCTGTTATTTTGCCAAAGTTATTGTAAAAATAAAGATACTATACTTAGTATAGTACTTGCACATGCATAATTAACTTTAATCAGTTAATTGTACACTATGGAGATAAGATTCCCACATTCAAAAATAAAAACCAAGATAGAAAGGCATCTTAATAACTGATAATTTTATAAAAATCTGATATTATTATTAGGTATCAGAAATGCTAAACGTGTTAAAATAATTAAAATATACCTTTTAATAGACACATTAACCTAAGACATATATTCAATTTTTATATTCAATTTTTTATTAAAAGGTTAGATTTAAATTCATATTAACCTTACATCACCACTACATTTAAGTATAGATTCAATGACAGAAATCCATTGTATTTGTTTTATGGTACAAATTTTAATTTAATAGTCCATGGCTATGTCAAGCATTGGCTTTTAGAAGCTGTTGTCCCTGGTTCGCTTCCCGGCTGATGCTTTAACACATGAAAAAAAAAAATAGTCAATGACTATGTAGGAAATTTTTAAATGTTTTACATTCATAGAATTTTTTAGTTAAATCAATAACTCCCTGCGTAGCTTTTTAGGTATGTCTGCATTTTGTAAAAAAATCAAATTAATTTGAATTTTGCTTTTATTGTATTGGTAAATGTAAGTAATTGTATAGCTATAGATCACAAAAAAATGAAGAAATAAACAATGCTAACAATAATAAAAATCAAATGAATTTATTATAAAAATAGAATGTTCTTTTATTAAAAGAAAGCAATCAACACACCCCAGTTGGAAATTGCATAAACAAGAATAATTTTATTTCTCTCATATTTGCGATTAATAGTGGGTTGTTGTTTTTTTTTTTACCTTGTATACAACAAATGTTATAACACTCATTACATATAAAGCTTGTAATAGTAAAAATCAATTGTATTTATCATAAAAAATGGATTGTTGTTTTGCTAAAAGAAAGTAATCAAAATCTAAATGAAAAGTAATTTTATTTCTCCATTATTTGTTGTTGGTTGTTCTCTTTTCTTACTTTTTTTTAAAAGAAAGCAATCAACTGATCCCAGTTAGAAGCTATTCTAAATAAAAATAATTTTATTTTTTATTTTTTTTTGTGATTTTATAATTATATTTTTTTAATTTTTTATACAAATAATATAATACTTATTGTAAATCATGCTTATAATTAAAAAAAATCAAATTTGTTGTTTTTTTTCCTCAGGAGTAGTATCAAATACTTGTTATAAAACATTAACATTACAAAACCATTGTAGCTATTGCAAGTTAAATAAGGTTTTGATTAATTTTAAAAAATATTATCCATATGATAGATTAAGATTTAAATTTTAACTAAAGTATATAGAATCAATAGTCATTTGTGATCCAAGAAAAAGATAGACTGAACTCATTTACCACTGAAGAAAAAGTTTGCACTTGTAGAACAAAGATTGTTGTTGATATTATAAAAGATAAATGTTTACAGCTTATTTATTCACTTATTTATTCTTTATTCTTTATATAATACTTAAATATTTGTTTAATAATTAGTATTTGATATTATATTAATGATTTATTTGAATATATTTGTTTTTTAATAAACTACAAGTTTATTGATATCAGACAGGAAATATTTATTATTAGTAACCTTTTTATCATTTTTTTAATAATCAAAAATTGATTTTGAATATGTCAAAAATATTTTCATTATTTTAATTCATGTTTTAATGAAAGTTGTCTTAAATATATACAATTGGTGGATAATAACTTTTTTCATTAAATTCATTTTCTAAGCCTGAAAGTTGAAATAAAGGCTTTGTTTTATTATTTATTTCTGTTTAGCCCTCATTTTTCTTTATTAACATAAATTATGTTTAACTTTTAAAAAAAAAAAACCTTAATTTTTTGAATTTGTGCTTTAAATAAAATTTGTAAAAATGTAAAGATAAAGTAAAGAATAATTTTTTTGATAATTCTTCCTTAGCAAACTTTATCTCAACAGTTGAAGTTGCCAGTCATGATATTATTCAGAAAACATTAGAATAGACTCTATGCCTTTAGTTGCATTGCAGATCTTAATTATAAATACTTTCAAGTGAATGGAAAAGATCTTTTTTTTAGTAGTTGGCAGTATTTACCAGCAAAATATAAAGCTCTGTAGTTCAAAAATTAAATTGTCTAACATGATAGCACTTCTAAAACAAAAGTAATGTTAATAATATTTTTTATTTTCAAATTGTTTTCAATAATTTGAAAGGTATTTCTATTTAATAAATATAAAATACATTTATTTTTATAATTATATGGTGATTTCAATAGAATTTAAACTTGCATCATGGAAAAAAAAATGTTATTGTAACTAATGTAAAAAGTAAACTTTGTTTTTTGTTTCTTAAATAATTTATAACTTACAATATTTTTATATTTTTAGTTATGTTCAAAATTAATTTTAATAGTAATTTTATTAAATACAATTTATTTTGATAAAAACATTAAAACTCAAGGTCTCATATATGAAAACTTAAATTTTACATGATAGCTTTTATATAATTGTTACACAAAATATGCAAAACAAGATAAATTTCAGCTTAGAAAATGTATTCAAAATAAAAGAATTAAAATATTCATTAATTTATTTTAAATAACTAATATTTTATTTAAATAATATTGACATATTACCCTACTCTTTTTATTCTATACATAATAAGGTTTAATTCTCAGAATAATACACTAGTTTGTTATGATAGAAAATAGAAAAAAGAGAAAAAGTATATAAATTCTCTTTTTTATGTAAATTAAAGTCCCACAAAATTTTACTAGAAAAAATCAAAAGACAAATGTAAATTTAGAATAACTGAAATAAAAATAATTATCATTAATAATAATAAATGAAAGCATTTCTTATGTTGAATAAAATATAAATTCTTACTGGTAAATTAACTTGGTATTTGTGCATATAGGATTCTCACAGATAACTTAAAGTATTCTTGGCAAATCTTGAAGATTTAGTTTTTTTTCTTGGATAATAAAGTCCCAAATAAATATATTATTTGAATGTTTAGTAAAGCTTTCAGTAATCTTAGTATTGTGTATTCTTTAGTTTATACGAATATTGTTTCACAAATCCTTTCTATTGATAGGCTCTTGATTTACTTTCACATTTACAGTTTAACAAATCATATATATTGTAGTTCAGATTAGCATGTCAGATAATTAAACAGACAGCAAACCATTACCTCAGGCCCATCATTTTAACTTTTCCAGCAAGGCATTCTTTAAACCCTGAGAAATTATCAGAATGGGGCCAATAGTTAAAAGACATCCTAGGTCCTTAACCAAATACTTTGTAAACTATAATAGTTTTAATAAGAGAATATATGAACTTTGTTAATGGATGTATTTAAACATACTTTTCTAAAGCTAACATCACTTTCTCAATGTCCAATGTTAGAATAGAACAGTAAAAGTTGACATTCTTGTATTAGCTATTGTATAATTATGCTTCATCTATGACTTAAGCTGAATTAATTTCATAACAGTTTCAATTATCAATAACTACATCTTAAAACTGTCTGAAATTCATGTTTTTTAAAACTCATAAGATATCCATTTCATTTATCTAGGTATTATTTGATAAATATTTTTAAAACCTGTCCTTCAAATGTTTCAGCCATTTTATTTTTTCTAAATATATTTGATTATTTAAAGAAAAAAATTTAATGTCCATCAATAATTAAACGTATAAAATTTTCAAGCACTTGATTTTCTGCATTATCTATATGATTCCTAGTAATTCAATATATATTTTAGAATTTTAACTCTACATACTGAGCTTTTGACTTAATATTTAGAAATTGCATTTTGCAAGTTCATTATACACATCAAGCCTATTGTTGCTTATAATTAATATACTACTTCTTCCAACCAAACTATTCTATTTTAGTACAGTGATATTTGTAAGCATATATATATATATATATAATTAAGTTCCAACCAGTAACCACCTTATATATATATATATATATATATATATATATATATATATATATACACATAACTACTGAAACAGTTCATGTCTGTATTCTATCTTCAAACACATATAGAATACTAACTTTGATGATTTGCTTAATCAATTTTAGATTGCTTTTCATAAAGGTATTAACTTCAATATCAAAATCAAAAAATATGTGCATGTCATAATTAGTTATGACTCAACTAATGACAATATATGGATATCCAAGACTTTTTACATAAGTAAATATTATCATTTAAAAATCCACAATATAGCAGAAGATTTCAAAATTAATATACAGAATTTCATTTTCCATTAAAGATTTTCTTAAAGATCTTTGACCTAAAATAGAAATTAAAAAAAACATTATTTTCACTAATCAATAATATCAACAACTTTTTTCAACACTTTTCCATAAAATTGGATGTACTTGAATGACAGGATTAGCATTGTTTATTAATTTAAGCAACTTCTTCATCAAATGCCATATTGAATATTATATCTGCTAAAATGAAACTACACACAGAGAAGATAATTTTTTAATAATATTTAGCTTTATTTACCTCGCTAGTATCTCTTCAATATATTTTTACTATACCATATTCATGGCATATAGTAATGTGATTTTTATTACATTACTATATGCCATGAATGTGGTATAGTAAAAATATATTGAAGGCATTCTAGGCCGTAATAAAGCTAAAGATTATTAAAAACTATCTTTTCTGTGTGTATATTCAGTTTACCAGAAATTACAGTTGATTCAGAAAAGAAGAAAATTAGTAACACATTGAATATTGTACATAAATATTTTAAAATGATAACTGCAAATATTAATTTATATATTATTTAGAAAAATAAAAAAATCTGTCTGAAACTACTTACATAGTTTTATAAATTTGTTTTCGTACATTATTGCTAGTAAATAGTCAAAATAAGAGTCATAGATCACATGACCCTTTTCTCTTAAGCTTGTAAGTTATAAACAATGAGGATTGCCAATTCCTCAACAAACTTTGTGATAAATGCTTAGCTAGAGAAAGCATTTAAAATATCTCTGTCAGGACCTCCCCCCCCAAACCTCTGACCATGGTTTCATGCTTTGGCACAATTCCTCAACAAACTTTGTGATAAATGCTTACCTAGAGAAAACATTTAAAATATCTCTGTCAGGACCCCCCCCCCCAATCCTCTGACCATGGTTTCATGCTTTGGCACTGAGGAGTGCCAAAACATGAAACCATGGTCAGAGGTTTGGGGGGGTTCCTTGTAGAGATATTTTAAATGCTTTCTCTAGCTAAGAATTTATCACAAAGTTTGTTGAGGAATTGGCAATCCTCATTGTTTGTTATTGTTAGTACTTTTTAAAATAGATATTGAAACTATTTTTATTTTAAAATGTTGTTTCAGCATAATAAAAAATAAGAAATGGATTTTATGCTACTAAATAACTGCCCAATACCTTTCTTTGCCATGGTGAAGGTTGCATCATAGTATAACCATATTTTGTTTATGGACTGGAATACATCTGACTAACTTCAGTTTATTTAAAATCTTTTCCTTCACTGCTAAATATAAATACTTATACTTTTTTAGCTATGGTTTAGCCAATTAAAAAAAGTTCTAGAATTTTTTACTTAATCTAAAAAGAAAAAAAATATTTACCCTGATTTAATTTTCAAATTGTGGATATAGTAGAGTGATGTATGTAGAGTGATGTATGAATCATGAAACTATGGACCCTTCTATAAAATCTATAAAATTAAAATATTTATTTGGATTCATTTGTGCATTATGCTTCAAATACTCAACATACTCTGAATCTAGAACTCATATTACCTTATCATAAAATATTCAAGTATTCACTCTTACTTTCATCAAGACTTTTTCGGTAGGAAAAATAATAAGAAAGTACTTTTTGCTGTGACATAAAATAACCTATTTTTGATAATATTCAGTCAGAAATTATCTTACACTTTCTATCAATAATTAGATCCAATTAATATTATACTATTTATTAATAATTACACCGAAAATCTTTTGAACACTGACAGCTCTTCATTTCTTTTAATAACAGACATTTCCATTTGACAATTTGGTATGATTATAAATAGCTTCTATATTCTCCATCAGTTATTAAACCATTTCTTATTTGATTGCTAAACCCTTGGGGGAATTTTAATATATTATTAAGCATGAAAGTGTCTTTTGATGAAGTCTGCATCGAACTCTGAAGTAATCATTAGGATGTGATATTTTAAAAGTTTTCCATTTTATTTTCCTGTTATTTTTTGGAATATCTTTTAACCTAACTCATGCAAAAACAACTAGAAAATACAAAACAATATATTAAGTCACTCACTGAAGAATTATTGTTCATTCTAAAATCCAGAAAATATATATTTTTTATATCTTTTGTTTCCCAAGTAAATATTGTCCTCCAACATCAAATGTTTGGACTACTTTAAAGATGTTTATGAGGTTAATAAATTATCTGTCATTTGATTAATCCACATTTCAAAATGAGATTTATGAAATATAGTACAGGTTAAGATTTTCTTTTTTGCTAGTAAAGAATTATTCATTTTATATGCCACTTTATTTAAGGTCTTACTGCAAGTGTAATATCTCAAAGATACGTATAAAAAACATCTATCCTGTTGTGTAATCATTTGAATAATATCTAAATATTTAATTATGTAATGCAATGAAAAAATTAATTTTCCTTCATTTTTCATCTCAGCAATCTCTTTACCATTAATGATCAGATGATTCAAAATAAACACACATATTGGCATGTATATAAAATGTTATATCCCAAACAGGAACAAATATTCACTCAATTGAAATTATCTACAAGAATGACTATCAAAAAGTCAAAACATTGGGTATTTGAACCAAAATTTGTAGATTTTATGATTAAATATAATTTGTTTTCCTTACCTACAAATCACTTCTTAGTTACAAAAAGAGGTTTCAAAAAAATAAATGTGCAGGGTACCCTCTGCGATAAATGATGAAACAATAAATCACCTTTTTTACAGTTGTTCTTGACAGAGATGTTTTATCAATTAACAAAGCACTCAACAATGGAACATATACTGTCATCAGAATGGTGTTATTTATTTTTTTGCCGTTTGGGTCATTCGATGCCAAATTAAATTCAAACAAAATAATCTGGATCCTTGGTTTAGTTATATTAAAATAATACAAAAGCTCAAGAACAGAGATCGTCTCTAGTGCCAGAGAAACTATTTACAGAAACCTGGGCGCAACATGTGTTAAATGATGATGGGCATTTTACTCAAACTTTTTGTTCAATGCTCTAAAGTTTAAACTATGTTTTATTTTTCTATTTTTTTTAATTTAAAAAAATCTTTTCTTATTTTCATATGCCAGTAATAATTTTTTTTTACAAAAAGATACTACAATAGAATTTGAAAAACACGAATCATTAGATTACCAATGGAAATCTTTATATATATATATTAAAACAAATTAGTTTCAGTCTCTTATAAATTTTTTAACTAATTATGTGCTTTATTACTTATGATATGTTAAATAAATTATTTATAAAAATATTTTGTTTAATGATATTGAATATTTTTTCTTTTACTTTATCTAAAGAAACAAGTTATTTTAATTGATACAAATAATAAAATGAAATAGTTTTTGGCAAATTTAAATCCAGATAATTATAATATAACGATTAGCACATTTGCTGACCTCATGTTATTTAAAGTTCTTAATGAGGAAAGGGAGAAGCATAATAACTTTTTTCAGAGAACTAAGAATGTCTATATAATGCTATTTTTTTTAGTTAGGCATGCTATTATTAACTCAATCAATTTTATTGTAAGTTATCAGTGTGGAGTTAACAATAAAACAACTGTAGAATTGTAATTGAAAACAAATTTACCATTAATGAAAGGGGATTATCATAATTTTTTGATTGTTGATACCATGATGTACTTTTATATTTTTAACTTATCTGCTACATAATTTTGAATAATCTTAAATAGTTAAATTTGTAATCATTTATCATGCTTTTTATTTTCAATGAATAAATATTTAATCTGTATTTTTTGTCTAGTAAAAACACATTGATATTAATAAGAGTACCAAACTTTCCATACAGCACTGCCAGCAACTGCAAGCCTTCATAATCAAAAGATGCAGACTTGCACTTGGTGGCACTACTGTATGGAGAGTTGGTACTCTTATTAATAGCATATGTAAGCATACAAAATTGTAGTCATGTGATCTTTTGATGAGCATTGATATTAATATAAAAAGAGTGGCATTGCTTGCAAATTTATATAAATGATTCTTTGGCAGTTTGCCTTATGAACTATCATAGAAATGTTTTTGGATTTGATTGTTTTATAAATAAGTTTATACTACCAGTATTGTATATTTGATATGTTGTAACTTATTAATAAGCCAGTTAAAATTACTAGGATTTCACTAAATATTTACAATTTGATAATATTTAGTAAAATCATAACTTCAAAAAATGAAAATAATCTTGAAAATAATATACCAATTTTTCAAATAAAGAAAAAAAAGTAATAAATGAAATAAATAATTAAAACAAAAAGTTGTAATTTAGCCTTCAGGCTAAAAAATGTTTTAGAAAAATAATAAATAATTCTGTATCAAATTTATATTAGTAGGCAATATTTCAGTAAAGGCCTCATTCAAGTAAGTAAAAAAATATTTAAAATTTTAAAGTCAATCTATAATTACAGGAAAAAAATGATAAAAAAATAACAGCTACAAATCTTTGATTTATTTTATGTTAAAAATTTAATATGTTCAAATAAAATCTTAATAAAAACTCTTATACTTAGCAAGAAACAAATATTTTATTTAATTTTATAAAAATAAAGTAGACTATTAAACAAACTATGATAATTTTCAATTTCAAAATTTTAAGAGAAAGTCAAATTTGAACAAGCCAATCTGATCACTTTTGAATATAAAGAAAGTTATTCATTTTTACCTTATCATTGAAAAATACTCATACCTAATTATGTTAGTTGGAATTAATAATAAACAATAAATATTTCAAATTAAATTTTTGTCATCAAATAAATGCAAAACCATTAAAAACATTATGGTTAGCTGCAAATGGTCATTAAAATTTTGATTAATACATCAAAAAAGCCAGTTGAAATAGTTTTAAATTTATAATCATGTAATATAAGTTGATTTATTAAATAAATTATGAATAGTGCTGATAAAATAAAGTATCTCAACTGTTTTTTTAAAAAAAGTGTTAACATTTTATTTTAAATAATATTTCTAAATATATAAATTGTGATTAAATCATCAATATGCAAAGATATCTATTCTTATAGAATTTTCATATTAGAAACAATTTATATATTTTTTCAATGTCCATAGCTATGAATTAACTAAAAAAATAATTTATAAAGATATAAGACAGTGTACACAAGAAGAGTTCAGTAATATGTTAAAAAGAAATTTTACAAAAATGTATAAAATTAATGGAAAATTTGATGTTTAATATAAGTTAAAGTTTATATATTGTTTTAAAACAAATGCAGTAATTTCTAATCTAATAAAAAATGATTTAGGTTGATATGGATATTTAGGAAACATTATTATGATAATTCACTAGTAATAGAACCAAGTGTAATATATATAAACATTATTATAGAATACATTAAACAATGACAGATTATATATATATATATATATATATATATATATATATATATATATATTGTAATGGGCACACATGCCATTACATTATTTATTTTAAAAATTAGACATTAAAAAGAAAAGTTCGCAAATAAAAACTTATTTTTAAGAATTAAAAATTGAAAGTTAAAAGTTATCTAAACTTTATATATATTGTAATGGTCAAAACTTATCTATCTCGCCAACACACTGCAGAATTTAAACCCTAGACATGGAACTCAACACTAGGAAGGATTACCTCCCAGAAATCCCAAGCTCAAATCCAAAGTCTAAACTCCACAATGCCCTCTACATGATAATATTTTTTTTATGCTACTAATAGTATAAATTCATGCCAGTGCCGGTGATCAGGGAGAAAACAAAAGACTCTAAATCTAAAATAGCCCTAGGTTCATTTAACAATAACTTATAGATGTGCCTAAGATAAGTCTAATATGATATGTAATTTATATTGCACCCCGAATAAATAAAAAAAAGAAATAAATTTAAAGATAATATTTAATAATTAAATGTTAAACAAAATTTCAGTTATAAATTTAATAGTTATATACGAAAGCAAACAAAATGGCTGATACCTCATACTTGGGTTATAGTTTATATCATGTCCAAAGTACATTGACATGGTAGGCATGTGCGAGTCATATAAAGTCTTTAACAGAATTTTAATATTCTAAAATTATTTAAATTGAAATCTTAAATGGAAAACAGAGAGTTGCTAGTGAAGTGATTAGCTAAATTATAAGATCAAGATATGCTGAACAGACTTAAAATTTATTAAAAATAATAGAATTCGTGTAAAATAATTACTAAGATAAATGTATGGTGGTGCCAGCGATATAATGCTGAGGAGGGGTGCAGTTTCTGAGTATGCAACTTTATAAAATACTATGAAGATAAAGGTCTTGGCTTTGAATAGGAATTTTGCCTTTTATTTGGGGCATCTCTAGACCAATCACAGCTCAAGCCTGGTTCACACCCAGGAGCTTTGTAACTGGGGGGACATACATGAAATTATTCCCATATGCCATTATAGCACAGTGCTGGGAACCACAGAGTAAAATAGGGGAAATGGATTTAACCATTGACAACC
Source organism: Epiperipatus broadwayi (assembly GCA_028023455.1). NCBI lineage: Eukaryota > Metazoa > Onychophora > Udeonychophora > Euonychophora > Peripatidae > Epiperipatus > Epiperipatus broadwayi. Next base: position 5,032,197 of record JAQFVV010006197.1, read on the forward strand.
TTTGAAAATGGTAAGGTTTCAGCACCCAAGCACATTCACTTGCAACACAGTTAAATTTTAAAATATACTTAGTAAAAAAAAGCAATTTATTAAAGAATAGAAATAGCTCTTTCTCAAATTTCATATTTTTAATCACCAGCAGACTCTCAACAAAGCTTAGATAAATAAATACTTATTCTAACAAATTTATTATACGTAAGAAATACTTTTTACAGATATATATAGAAAATTAACCCAAGAACAAGTTCAGCATGCATTAAAAGACACTTGAATAAATACATATTATGGAGTATATAAAAATTATTAACTATAGCATGAAAGTTTCATGAGTTCTTGGGTTAACTTTATTACCTCATTCTTTCAGATCTGTCTGTGGGCATTTCCAAATTTGTACTAGAGTTATTAAGCACATTTTTATTTTCCTGGGTTTGTTGTTCAGCAGCAGCAGTTAGTACATAGATTCAGGAGCAGTATTCTTTGGGTTGGTTCAGTTGGGCTTGATGGTATGGTGACAGGACATCAGATGGTGAATGATGAATGGCCAAGGCACTGATTCCCAAGGAAAAACAGTCTACTGCCCTTTACCCCATCATTCTAAAGTTAAATGATTTCAAAACTTGTTTTAAACTAACAAACAAGCCGGTCAGTCAGATAATGCAAATAAAACAAGCTATCAGAAAATATCCATTTCAAAATTACAGAAATAACTTTTGCTGTCACAATATCAGGCAGATTAATTAATAATAATCACCAATCAGCCCTCTTTATATGCTCTCTCTGATTATAATCTAACCCTGTGATGGTAAAATCCATTCCTTAATTTATTAATAAATTGGAAAACACAGATTGCATTTTTTAATTAAATCTGCTCGTAAGCACTTTTTTAATCTTATCAAAATCTACTAGTAAAACTGGCACCAATATAGTTAAAATTAGCCACTATTGTTCTTTCCCTACCCTCACTGATTAAAAAAAAAAAATGGCATGATTTTGAAAAACTAAATAAAATTTTATATTTATAACTTTGTTTTAAATTTAATGTCCAGAATCTATTTATCAGTGATATTATTTTATTAAATGCAAACAAATATAGTAAATTTAATATCACAAGATAAACAAACCCAAAGCAAACTAACTTTAAAGAACAATTATTTTCATAATATTTTAAATATTATCGCAGTATATGTGTAGATGAGAATATGTGACCTACTTTATTGTACAAGCATATATATGTAATATATACTTGACGGTTTGAAAATAAAACCGTTTAAGACAATTTTAATTATTATAAAACCCCAGGCACCTCATTAGATATATAAATTTAGGAGGGATTTCAGCAATATATGCAGTGCACACACAATACAATAAAATTCGGGGTTTTAAATAAGGCATGAGGATAGGAAACAGGAAGGCAAGATGAAACTAAGATTGGTAAAGCATATCTTACTATTTCAATATAAAATCACACAGATGAAAAATTATTAAAGAAAACTTTATTAAAAAAAGAAAAAGTTTTAAAACTAAATTTCCAACAAAAACTTAAAAAGATTTAAAGATAAAAATATATCTTTAAGAACATACAAATTTAATTAATGCTATTGTGTAAAATGGAAATGATTATTTTAATTAGTTAAAAGTAAACTAGCCCTTGGGCATTTCAAAATGTATAAGTAAAGGTCAGATAGGAGAGAAAAAGCAATAGAAACTAATAGCCAATAAAAGAAATCCCTCAGGAAATGGACCTCAATGAAAGGATCATCATCATTATGATGAAGTGTCCACTCGATCTGAAAGTTTACTATAAAAGGAAAAGTTTGAAAAAAAGATAAAAAAAGAAAGATGTGAAAGAAGAGGTGCTACATATGTCAGTGTGGAGAGAGTTGAAGGAGAAGAGATTGAAAATATGCACTCTTCAATCCCTTCGGGTTTTTTTTAAAGAAAAAGAGAAATGACCAATCATTTCCCCATATTGTGGACTATAGGACATCTGGGCCTGGCAATAAAATACTAGCTACAATAAAGGACCAATGGCTAACTGCATACTGATCTCCTCAGGACTTTGTGGGAATTAACACCTTTCAAATTACAAGCAATTAGAAGCTACGGACTTTTTAAAACAGTAAGAACTATATAACTAATGAACATTTTCAAAACAGTAAGAACTTTAATTCCAAAACCTTTTCAGTATTTAATAAAACTAGAATCCTATCTGACCAACGTAAATTATTATTAATAATTAATTTTATTTGATGTATTTTTTAAAATCATTTCCATTAAGTAATTTTCTTCATTCTTTTAAGTTTTTTATTATGATTTTTTTTTTTTGTTAAACAACTTTTAATAAATGTTAAATTTAAGTTGGGCATGTATGTATGTATAGATTTGTAAAGTTATATTACTTTAATTAAGGGAGGGTTAATCTTGGGTTATTTGTTTTGTAGTTAAATTAGATTAATCGATTGGATATATTGGTGCAATTAGTAAATGTAGTATGAAGATCTGCTACATGCAGGATCACATTATATGCCACACTTGGGTGAAATAAGCCTATTTCTTATTAACCATCAAGACAGATGGTATTCCCTGCTGTGGATCACCCCTTTTTACCTATGGAATGGGATAATAAGATGGCAAAAAGGACCGCAATCCCTTCCTATGGAGTTTTTTTTATTATTATTCTCGCCAGACAGATGTAACAATCCTGTACTGGATGAGAGACAATTTCTTCTCTATAACCATGCTGTTCAGATGTGCATTCCTGACAGTATGGTATTGTGCTGTCATATTCATGCTGCATTGAATACATCAATATATCAGATAGATTGGTGTTGGTTTGACTGTGAGATTTGGCCTAAGGTTAAATAAGAAATAGAATATTTTCTTTTCAAATGCAATCTATGTAGTCTATCCATACTTGACCCTTTAATAAAATATTAAGTCCATCTGTGCGAACTTCTAAAATAAAAGTTAAATTGTAAATTAAAATCTAAAGTAAAGTTATAATGTTTTATAATAAAAAAATTAAAGTAAACATACTAAAATAATAATGCTAAGTTTTATAAATGTTTAATAAATGTTTGTGTGTGTTATTACTGGCAGTGGCTTCTTTTATTTTTTTTTAATATTGAAAATATATTTTAATAAGAATTAATATTTTATAAATTTCTGCATCTCCCTGAGCTAGTGGCATGGGCTGATGGTCATAATAAAATGGTCAATATGTAAAAATGAGGATTTTTAACTTATGTATCTGCCTACTATATAAATTTTCCAGGTTCAAATAGCCTGGTGACACCCTGTATGGTAAGACTCCAACTTCCAATCTTCCCCGACCATTATAATATATATTGAAGCTCTATACAAGCTTTCACATATATATATTTCATATCTGTAAATTGAAAATCATGAAGAAGTTTTAAATTTAAAGCTACAATAAATATTAATAAATAAATATAAATTGTAAATGCACAAATAAATTTATATGATATAGTAATTATAAAGTTATTTTGTTAAATCAAGTTAACTATATCAGGATATTTGGTGCCATATTGAATTTTAAAAAAAAAAATTATTTCAGACCAATTTTCACAATAACTTCAGTTTTCATAATGTTACAGCAAAAAGCTTTACATTGACAGAAACTGCTAAGACAAGTAGTGATTACAATTAAATATGTAAAGAAAAAAGAAATTTCAATAAGTGAAAAAATTATTACTTTATTGTTCATAATTTCTAATTTATCATTAACATACTTCAAATTTATATCTTCATTTATAATTTTTTTGTTTTCTTTCACAAAGTTCTATAGCTTCAGAATCTTCAAAGCTTTTGGTATAAGAATTCTTCATTTTTATCTTTTATCCCAAAAGTTAAAAAATCTCAAGGCATCTATAAGAAAAAGATTCATCCTAATAAAGATATCAAATAAATCATTTCCAGAAGGTAAATATATATTTGTAATCATAGCAATTGGCTTCTTATCTAACCAAAATTATAAATTGAAGGCCACTGTCTATATCAATGATAAAATGAGTCTCCTCTCATCATTTTATATTTTTTGTGAACGCCAGTAATGCTCTCTTATTATATTATTGTTCCACAGGAATATAATTTATTTTCATATATCTCAATTGCTAACTATAGACTGGAAAATAATGTGATGTAAGTTATAACAAAACTACTGACTCCCCAGCATGAGTACTAATGCATAGGCAAGAATCTGGATTTGATTCTTGGCATGCATACAATTCCAAGAGGTATACATAATCATTGTGGTTATCAACGCACACATGCCCCTTGCAATCTCTATTGGTTTTAAGAATTTATATTTTCACAAGGTACTATGCGCAGTAAATTTTCTGATTGCTTCATCAACTGCAACCTTTCTGTTCATCTGATAACCAGCCGTGAAATTTACATTACATTGCTCTATAATAGCCTAATTTTATATATGAAGTGAAAATCATTACTTATTATATAAATACAGACATGCAAGTACAAAGACAAATGTACTAATATAAATGTAGACACACTAATAAATTATTAACCTTTTGAGAATCATTGTGTTTATAAAATAAGGTTAAATCTCCAACTTAGATCAGAGCCCCAAAATTAAGCTGTACATAAATCACTACTTTCATTATATTTGAATACAATTATAATTTATATACTATACAGACCCACTAGTACAAACACAAGCACATTAATAAATTATATATTTATCAAATAATAAAATTTTTTAAATAATAATGTTTAAATAAAAAAAAAAAAATCTAAAATTGAATATTTACATATGTTTATTTTCAGGATGATGGCCTTTAAATTGCAAATCATAGAAGTATGTTGAATCCCTTTTATTATTGAGTCTGTCCATTAAAAAACTTACATCTTTGTTTTCTCCATACAATCTAATAAATTGAGCTGGAAAAAATTTAAATGAACTTATTATTAATAATATTAATTAAAAATTGAAATTTTGTCTGATTTTAACATGCTATATATCATTTTAAAAAGTAAATTGAACTGAAGAGAATGATCATATTGGCACATGCATAGTTCATTTTGGTTTTTTACAATTTTCAAAAGAAAACAAAAGAATTTTAATTTCAAATGAATGAGCAGCAGCCACACCCCATTTTGCAAAATAGTTTAAATAAAACATTTCTAAAAAGTTGTAAAAGCTAATTAATTCTAAATTTAGTTTTAAAAATAGGTTAAAAGCAAAAGGTTTTCTTTTAACAATAATTAAAAGTGGAAATGGCATTCTAGAATAAATTAAAATTAAAGGGATAAATAATTGACATGAGTTAATTAAAAAGGCTATTATCCTACTCAAACATAAGAGCTTGCAAATATGGTATGGCAAATAAGCTGGACCACAGGGGATTCTCTGGAGTTATCTATAGCCAATAGATCAAAGGATTCAATAGACAAGCTATGGATTTCAATTTTACTGATAAGCTACTTCCAGTGAATATAAATAATGCTTAAAATTTATTCAGATAATTAATTCTTGTCTGCTTCCAGGATTCTATTCTGATTCCATTATTCTTCATATGCTTTTATTAAAAAGATTATTATTATTATTCAATTGTTTGCCAGATCTACAATGCAAGAGTAGAGAAGCCACTATCTGCTTCACTCTGCCAAGCTGGTAGAAGGTAAGCTGAAAATCCATCACTGAGTCCCAAAAAAGAAGCTGTCAACAAATGAAAAAACTATCAAACATATGTCACTATGTAGCCACCTGAGATGAATAAAAGTGTGTAGTCCAGTGTTACAAGAAAAACCAGCCACTAAACAAAGATGAAATCACTGCCAAATCATTCTAATAAAGTCTGAATGGTTATTTAAACCATCATATACCATAGCTATGATTTTAAGAATTAACTGCCAAAATATACCAATATCTAAATACTAATGTGAACTTTTTACACTGAAATAATAAGTATGAATTTTAAACTAATATTTACTTAATTATTTATCTACTATCTGCTGAAATATATTAGAAAGTAGTTATTTATTTTTGTTTATGAAAAGGTATGGCAAGAGACTGTAGTTTGTTCTGTTTATCATGCAACAATTCACTATTAGAAAATTAGTCTCTCTGATAGAGCATTGACATTTTATTCTTTCTAGTACATGCCTGATAGAACCATATTTATTGTGTGCAAATCTTTACTTTATAATTTTATATTTCTCTTAATAAAACTTGAAAATTGTTTAAACTTAATTTGGCTGACATTTGTCTTAGTGCTTTTATTTTTCAATTGTCTGGACAATATTTATGATTTCTTGGTTCTCCCTGTGTCTAGTCAGCACAGACCATCATCCTCATTCACTTTTGATCATGGTAAACAAATTTTCTAGATATGCAGTGATCTGTCGGAGTCCTCTGTGATTAAAAAGGGGATCAAGTGTCCAATACAATACAATATATATATATATATATGTTATAATATCTTTATTCTAATGAATAATTTAGCAATTTACATATCTGTAATATTGTGGAAGTAACTATAGTTCTATAGTTCACAAATGAGTTAGAATTGACACTCTCTCTCTCTTGTCTGTCATTTTTTTTAAAACTATGAGTGACAAAAGAGATTGCTGTCAATTCTAGCACATAATAGTTCCTTCCACAATATTATGAAAATGTAAATCACTATATTATTCATTATTTCATCTACATAAACTAATACGATTTAGTGTTGCATGTAGTTAAAAATGAGAAACCTCTTCCTTGAAATATACAAACTAAATTTGTACAAAAATTATGGTAATTTAATAATCGTGCTAATAATAAGTTCAGCCCCTGTCAGTAATTATTAGTTTATTTAAAGAATAAGCTTTAATCATAAGTGGACTATGGTTTTAAAAAAGTCAGTGATAGAAGAGAGTGGTGTTAATTCTAGTATATGTGTGAAGAATATATAAATCGCTATATTATTAATTATTACATCTATATAAAATAATAACATTTAGTGAGCAAGTTTCTATTCCCTGTGATATATAAACTGAATTTATACAAGTATTATGCCAATTTAATAATCTGTCTAATAAAAAAATTCAAATCCTAATTTAGACACATTCAATAACTGTTTGTGTATTTAATACACTTTAAATTGTAATACACTTATGATTGTAAAACAATTATTGACTGAAAAGAATTCCACATAATAACAGATATATAAATCGCTATATTATTAATTATTACTTCTATACAGATTAATAAGATTCAGTGGTGCAGGCAATTAAAATCCCTGTGATATTATAAGTGGACCACCTATGGTTTTAAAACAATTATTGAACAAAGAGAGAGTGGTGAATCTAGTACATGTTTGAAGAATAGTTTCAGAATATTACAAATATCTTTATTCTATAAAGACAATAGATATACTTATTATATTTCATTTTTAATCTTTTTTCTGTTTTTCCCCTCTTTTTTTACTGGCTAGAAGTTTTCATTAGGGTTAGAATTAACAATACATTAATTATTATATCAATTACTTTTCATATATATATATTTCCACCTTTGTTGTTAAAATGAGGTTGCCTTGACAACAGTTTGAAATTGTTGATCGGTATTGATATTGGGATTGTCTGGGTGTTGACTGGTTTTTAATGATTATATATTTAATACATTTAAAATTTTCATTTTGCCACATATTCTTAGAGCGTATGCACAAAAACATCGAAAAAAGATAAATGATCACAAGATACATTTCTTGATGGACCAGCAATCTTCAGTTGGCCCAGGTCACATTCTTTTACACTTTTTGTAGATATACTTATTAATCTCTACTCCATCACTCATTATTGAAACATAGGAATAAAGATATCTTAAAAGATAAGTGGCAAATGTTTGTTTTTAAGACATCTTTATTCATAGGTTTCAAAAATATGTGTTGGAATGAAAGTCATTAATTACATCTATAAAAAAATATTACACAAGGAAAATAAAAAATGCTGAATTATACCACATGTATGTGTTTAATTAAAAAATAAGTATATTAATCTTTAATTCAAATTTAGAATTTAAATCTAGGTTAGGAATAATCTCTAGTTTAATTAATAATTATTGGTAGTCATTAATGTATTTATCTAAAGGGCATCGTGTTAGAGATGTGGGTAGATTAAAATGTAACAATTTTTATGCATACCTTCATCGTTTTATCAATGCCAAATTGTTGCAATTAAATTTACAAATGTCAAACTTTCTTGCACTCGCTACTTTGACTCTATCTACTTCAAATAAATACATAAAAGATTTTTATAATTATTTGTTAGTAATAATTATATCACAACTTGCCCGAATATAAACTTATTCCAGTTATAGATTTATATATATCTTTAAAGATAAAATTGAATTATTTCGTGTATTTAAAGTTTGATTAACTATACCAGATATATTAATCTTTAATTGAAATTTATAACTGGGCTAGAAACGATATAATAATTTCTTGTCTAATAAAATTAGTAATAATATTAATGTGTTTATCAAAAGTTAATGGTGTCAACATTGTAAATGCAGAAAGTTTTACATTTGTAAATCAAATTGAAATATTTGTATTTCAATATATATTTTCCTATATCTAAACTACATTTTTATTAATTTATGACATTCAACTTTATTCATATACGTTGTATATTTTTTTTAAATCTGATGTGTATATATTTATATGTATGAATTTGTATCAAGGAAAGATTTTTTAAATATATTTACAATTTTTAAAAAATCGGAAATTTGAAACGAAAAATGGTGAGGAGGTTTAAAAATGTAAATATTTATCTACCTTGAAAATAAACACAAAATATTCTTAAAATAAAATAAACAAAAATGGAAGTATTTAATATTGTTATTTAGAAAAATATATATATTAAATGAATTCACCAAATCATCCATTTTTGCTACAACTGGATTAAATTTTTTTTTTAATTTATAATACTGCATTGGCCCACAGCAACAACTTTTCTAATAAATATTTACTTTCTTTTTATCTAAAAACAGACTTAGAAAAGAAAAAACTTTAAACAAAAATATATAAACAAGACAGAATTAAATCAATACTTTTATTTCAATATGTATATACAATGTAGTTTTAAAAATAATAAGTCAACTGCTTCAAAATATTTATATGCAATGCAGTAAATAACCCATACTTATGATTATTATTATTATTATTACTAATATTACTACTACTATTACTAATAATAATAATAATAATAATTATTATTATTATTATTATTATTATGCTTGTTATCAGAGTATATTATGTTACAATATTTTCATTTGAGGTGGGTCTATTGATTACTCACTATCTTAATTATATACTTTGCAAAATTATACAATGCGTATTATATGTTTCTAAACTATATAAGTTTAGAATTGTCATTGATATATATATATATTGTCGTTTTTTGCTGTGTCCTAAAATATCAATTATAAATACCTGCTTAGCTAACAAACTTCAACTGGTGGTTCCAAATTTTTTTTTAGAAAGCAGTCGTAGCCAATTTAGTTACAATGGATTCAGGCTTTTTAATTCTTTTGTTACTGATTGTTCAATTGATATTGATAATTTATCTTTTTATATTTTTAAAAAATATTTAAAATTCCCTGGTTATTGTCTCATGTGTAATATATTGATTAATTAATATGTATATATTTTATTTAATATGTATATGTATATCTTTTTGGTTGTATTTATTCTTATATTATTTGTTTTGGTTTACTTGTTTTAGTATTTATAATACATTAATGTATAGTAATGTATTTTATTATTATTATTATTATTATTATTATTATTATTATTATTATTATTATTATTATTATTATTATTATTATTATTATTATTATTATTATTATTATTATTATTATTATTATTATTATTATTATTATTGGTGTTTTTGTTTTTGATTTGTAATTAATAATTTAAGAAGGACTCCTAGCACAAGTTTATCTTGTTTGGAGTATTTCTCTTTTTTATATGTATTGTCTGATTAATAATAAATAAATAAATTATTAGTATTATTATTATTATTGTTGTTGTTGTTGTTGTTGTTGTTGTTGTTGTTGTTGGGAAGGTGATTTTTAAAACCGCTACTCTTGAGAAGATTATTTAGAATTTTAGAGGAGTTACAGAAGAATTATTTTTTTAAAAAAAAATTTTTTAAGAGGATTAATAGAATTACTAATATTTTTTGTATTTGAAATACAATCATTATAAGATATTACAGTTTTATATTTCAAATTTGAACTGTGGATCAATGTAATGATCACAACATGAATCACATCTGTGTGTAGTAAGTATGCATCTACATAGTTATCACAAACTTAATGCAATTAAACTTGTGGGTTGAGAACGGGAATTTATACAACGATCCCAATCAAAGTCATATTTGTGTACTGAAAGTACGGATTGGCACAATTTCATTTACAAATATTTATTTTGCATCATCTTTAATGCTAGAAGTGATAAACAATGTCCATTTCAAAAATGAATTAAAAGTAAAACAAATTAAAAAATTCCTCACCTATACCACTTCAACTATAATCCTTCATTTTAATTGGATTCTATATAACCTATATATATAGATAGTTATAGATGGATAAATAGACTAACGGTATTTGGAAAGTTTATTATTTTTGTTATTTATATGTATGGCTTGATTGCTCTATTTATTAGTTATTACCTATACCGTATTAATTTATTGATTCACAATGGTTTTTGAAAATAATTAGAAATTAATTCCAACTTATAAAGTTTAAATATTTAGCTGTATTGAAGGGAACTAAGCTTTGCCACATTATACTAATTATTGGATTGGCTGTTTTTATGAAATATTAGAAAGTAGATTAATGTTAATAGTCATAAATGGTCATTTCATGTTTGTTTGGTATTGTACCAAAGACACATTTGGAAAGTTTCTCACTTCTATATATTGGACTATTTCCATCATCTAATTTTAATTGTTAATTGTTTTCAGAAAAAAATGAACTTTATTTAAACTTTTCAAATACATTCAACTGTAAATAATAATAAACAGTTGAATGTTTTTAGAAAGTTTAAATAAACTTGGAATTTTTCTAAAAAATATTAATAAATAAACTAAGTGTTAGAAATAGTTTAATAAATAATTACAAATAAAATGCTATCTTCACAAATTTTTAAACAAACTTACATATAAAATGAAACATTCTCTCTGGCTGGAGGGTAAAATTCTCTCCAGAAACCCTTGTAATAAAAATGAAAAAGAAGATAGTATTCGTTAGACTTATCAATTGCTGGGCAATGAGGGGTTGACTAGTTTTTCATCCTAGATATTTATTTGTCAACCATGAGGTGCTCTATCTGAGAAAAATACGTAATAAATAAAATATATAATAAATGAGTATACTTTAGGCAAAATTTTCATTTATTTTAGTAAGTTCTTACAGTACAGAATATTACATTTATGAAATTATGTAGCCTATTATCTATGACTGTCACAACTGAGTTTACTTGTATTAAAAGCATACTAATCTTATCAAAATAAAATGTTATCTGTAAAAATATAACTTTATTTTTTTAACTTTTTTAAATATTGTTTTAATTTTGAAAACTGTTTAGTAATCTTTTTAAAAACTAAATTGACAGTACATTATATCAATTAATTCCCATTTATACTATATACATGAAAGCAGCTCAGGCTCAATTAACACCAGGAATTTTCAATCAATCTGCTGTCAAGACAACTTTGGTTGTTTTGAAAGCAGATTGAAGATTCTTGGCATTGGATAGAAGGGGGCTTCTTTTATGTATTTATGTTTACAAACTAATCTAATTTTGAGAAAATTTAAGCTATGCATCTAATATCATCATCATCATCATTTTCAACCATTATCTATCCACTGCAGGATCCATCCATCTCACATGTGGTCCCTTTCTAGGTCTTTTACAATTTTTTGAAATTCAGTTTAAGAATTCAACTGTCCATCTATTATCTTCTCTCTATATATATATTACTTTTTGCTAATTTATAACATTCAATTTGCATATAAAAGTTTTATGCATCAATATACTTTTAAGTATATAAAAATTAAAAGATATAAAATATGTAATTAAATATAATTTTACTTATAAAATCATTATCAACATTTTTATTTTTATCATTCTATTGCAGAATAAAGATCTTCATATTTAATACAGTTTAACTTTTTCTACATTAGTCTAGTACTACATTAAAGATCAGCCTGTCAAGCTATTGTGCACGCGCTTTTTAGGAGTGTTGATAATAAATGAATAGCACGTGCACAATAGCTTGACAGGCTGATCTTTAATGTATTACAATTTATAAACATGCGCTATATAAAATAAATGCTTATTTACATTAGTCTAGATAACTTTCTTATCAGTTTTTCATGTGATCTTTTTCTAAGCCTTTCACATTTTATTAAAATACTGATTAAGATTTCTAGAAGCATGTTCAGCCTGACTCCACTTCTTTCTCATAATTTTTTTCAAAGATATCAACTTTAGCCGTGAAAAAGCCAGTCAAAAAGTCAGAAAAGAATTAAAAAAATATTAACAAAATAAAGCAAAAAGCAATATATTTACAATAAAATTAAAGTACTTTATTAATACACATTGTTATAATAGAAAAAAGCACCATCTAGATGTTGTTGCATCCACCTGACATGCTCCCAACCTAAAAAAAAAAAATCAAATTCTTTTTAAATGGAGATAGCTTGAGATTTTCCTTCATGTATCCTGTCTAAAGTTATTCAGCTAACTATCAAACTATTGATTGTTCAATAGCTGTCTAATTATTTTAAATATAGAATAGAACAAAATAACATCTCATTGACATCCAGCTATTGACTTAGTAGATAATTTACTATATTTCTATATTGAAGTGCTAAAAACCTTTTGCTTTTTATGGCTTTATTAAAGGCTGTTTATTTTTATTTAAAACGAAGGTGTGATTATTATTTAGATGCTATAACTATGCTTACTGCATTGCTTAATATCTTACAATATCTCAATACATCTACACCATTGTATTACAAATAAGCATTTAACAAAGAGTTGGTGTTTTTGTTGTTGAACTTTTTTCACAGAAATTAGAATTCAATGAATAAAATATATGGTATTTCAAATAAACTACTTACCCATTGTTTGACGAAAACTAAACATTTGGTTTTTTGTTAACAAAGCTGAATATTGTACTAAAATAAAAATATCCAAAATAAATGCTTAACATAAGACACGTTGCCACCTTATAGTATAAGCATCATTTTTTAAAAGAAATAACATTTTTAAGTTTATAAATGATATTATTTAAAAATAAGTATCTATTTGTGTCCGTCTATCTTGTAAATAAACACTTGTTTCAAGATTTCATTGTTTTTAAATAAAGGTAATTTTTGATTTTTTTTTCCCCACTAAAAATATTTTATACCATTTTTATGTCGTCAATAATAAAAAAGAAAAGTATCCATATTCTTTAACACACAAGCATCTTATCTAATAGAAAATGAATCGTATACTTTTATAATGTATATTTATATAATTATATTTTGTAAATATTTAACAAATATTATCAATAATTAGTAATTAAAAACAAATTAGATAGGAGCTGATAATATGCTAAATCATGCTGAATTAATTTCAGCTTTGGTTTTGCGTGATGCAATTTCTGATTTCATTAATAGATTCAATGACTAATTATATTTAAAAGAAAAAAACAGCAATAAATAACTAAATTATTATTGATTTTAAAATTCTTGGATTAAATTATTTGTGAAAATGTACAAGGTCCAATATATAAGATACTGTTTCTGTTTTTTTGTTGTTTTTTTTTTTGGTGATTACTAATGTTCTATATGGGATGCATCTAAAAAGTAGTAGAATAAATTAAAATAGTCATCCTGCAGCTGATTAATAATTGAAAGTGAAAACTATATAACATAAAAGTTTGTAAATTTGTAATATATGAATTTAAAAACTATTTCTTGGAATAAATAAGTCGGAATATGTTACTAAGACAATTTATATGCAAGATTCTCAAACCTGTAAATAACTGTAAATTGGCATTGGTATAACAAAAGATGGGTTCTTTACAAGCTGAAAACATATATAATCATTTAACAAATGATTCTCATCAAAACAACATAAAAGATCAAAACCAATGCCAAGAAACCAACCCACTTGGATGCCACCAAACACGTCAAAACAAGACAAGCAAAACTTACTTCTCTTCAACAGACACTTGTTCTGACTTTGAGCAAGAAGAAATGGATGCTGAAACTAGGCAAGAAGAAACTGCAAGCCTCACAGAGTCTGGGCCTGACCATGTTCCTAAACCCTTCACCACACTGCGCAAAAGGAAAAAGCGCCGGAACAGAAACACACAATCCACCACCTTGGTTCACAACAATAACAATAGCACAAATATTGATTCAAATGAGACCACCTCAACCTCTGATGACATACAGTGCAATGCCAGTCCCAACCATAAAAAATAGAAAGATGAATACCTAAAATCAGATAATGATAACACATCAAACTCATATTGTACCCAACCTGAAGCTAATACCTCTGGGCAAATAGCCCCCCAAGATTTAACATTATGGATCCCATCAACTGATCCTGAAGTCTGCCTAACACAAAAAGACAACCAGCTCACTACAAGCCTTCTAGCTAATGAACAAGAAACCAAGAAACCTACTTCAAAATGTCATTCACAATAAGGTCAATCAACATCAGGGGGCTTAACTCCAAAGACAGGGCATTTGCTATCTCGCATTGGTTCAAACTCCAAAAACCAGATATACTTTGCTTATCAGAAACCAAGCTCCACCTTCACACAGACCCCACGATAATAAAAACAATTGAGAGCTTCAGTTACTTTATATACTCTTTCTCCATCTCAGCTACCGCTGGGGTTGCTCTTATCATCAATAGAAATTCAATTATTGACTTCTTCAAAATCCTCCACATAGATACCAATTGCGTTATTGTTACTATACAAATCCGGGGTTTTCTGTTCACTCATATCAATGTGTATCTGGTTAAAGATGAACAAATAATACACAAAGTTATACATAATATAAACATAGCAATTAGATCGAACCCTAGCCCAGTTATCTGGCTTGGTGATTTCAACCCTTTTTAAAAAAATTTTAAAGTTTAAAACAACAGGGGGGGCCTCTTTCTGTCTCTTTCTTACCAGAAGTACTCACTTGCTCATAGACCTCATATTCTACTCTCCTGAAATGAACTCGTTCATAGATACACAGCTCTGGCCTATTGCCTTTTCAGATCATCTCGCTGTTCAAGCTACCATCAAATTGCAACCACAACTTCATACATCAACCAACCTCCCCTGGACAATGAGATTACTCAACAGGCACAATGTCCCCCCCCCCCAATTAATCTCAGACATATACATCACCTTTCAAGAACAGAAGATATGGAATCTACCAGCATTACAAGGATGGAATACATTCATAACCACAATACAAAAGTTTATTAACCAATACAATAGATATCAGAAAGGGCCATTACAATTACTCTCAGAACTTGATCGGATTACATCTGAGCTGAAAAGCATCCAAGTTACAGAACACAACATCCCAGAAATCCTATGCCTAAAACATACATATAAACAAACCAGAATGACTCTTGTGAAGTATATTCGTATTAAGCGAGCACGCAATTACCTGAAAACAACAAGATTGCTGGACTCCAGGTTATATCAGATGGGCCCTGGGATCAGGAAAAAGAAATCACACACCCTTCTCTTTGTGCCTTGACAGTATTACTTGCTCTGGCATCAGTATGCTTAACAAAGTTAGGGATTATTATTCCACCAAACTACAGCCCATTGGAACTGTTACCAGATGACACAAATTTGTGAAAGACTCAAAAAAACTCTCACAGCATTACTGAAGCTGATATCATCTCCAAAATTAAAAACCTGCCTGAACACACCCACCCCGGCATGCACGGAATTCCTAGATTTCTTCGATACACTTGGAAAATTTTACCATACATGTTACAAAGGGAATCATTGATCTCTTGGCCACCGATAGCTTACAGCTTCCAGGGATCTATCCTATATCAGTGGTCCCTTTCATAAAAAAGAAAGATCTACCTGTAGACTTAAATAACATTAGGCCAATATCCATGGTTCCTCTCCTAATCAAAATTTATCGAAAGCATTATAAAAGATAAAATTCAAGAGAAAATCATATCAAAACTTTCCAGGCACCAATATGCTAAGAGGGGTTCATCGGCCAATATTCATGGTTCCTCTCCTAATCAAAATTATCGAAAGCATTATAAAAGATAAAATTCAAGAGAAAATCATATCAAAACTTTCCAGGCACCAATATGCTAAGAGGGATTCATTGACTGGTGATGCTGTGAGCCGATTTTGACTCCTCGTTGGATCATATCCGTAGAACAAAACAATCCCAGCCGGTTGCAGTCCAACTAGATTTCGCCAGGGCCTTTGACTCTGTCCGAATAGATGTACTACTTGGTGAACTAGAGGTTCTTCAGGTTCCTTTGGCATACATTCAGATCATAGAGAATCTCCTAGCAAATCGAGAGATTTTTTTTCTCTAAATGGGAGAATTGCCCCTGGGTTCAAACCCTGCATCTCCATTCCCCAGGGCTCTCCATTAAGTGCTCTTCTCTTCATGATCTATGGGATCTCCATCCCTCTCCTTAATGAAAACATCTCTCACATCTCCTACATGGATGATGTGGTGGTGTTTCTTAAATCACATGAAGAAATAAACATTCTTGAAAGCCTATTACAGCACTATGCACAGATGCACTGGCTTACAGTTAACAGGAACAAATCTGCAATTTGGAATATCAAAACAGCTAACAGGATAACAGGTTCATTACAAGCTATGCCTCAGCCTTTCTTGGGATTCAATATGTCACTATCCCCTACAGCAATGAGGATGGAAATACAACGAAGACTACTAAACAAAATAGACATCACCATAACATGCCTTTCAAAAATATATATAACTACATTTGGAAAGGTTTCACTCTTAAACTCCCTCATACTACCCAAGATTATATATTATCTTGTGAGTTTTAAACCAACAGAAGCTTTCATTAAAAAAGTAGAATCCCACTGTCTACGACTCTGTAGAGGTGGGCGCAGATCATTTATCAGTCTGCACACCCTTCAAAAGCCAAGAGACATGAATGGACTGGGACTACATTCAATAAAGGTATTTGCAATACAGAGAACTTACAATATAATCCATAAACTTTATTCTGATTGTGGGACCTTCCAATGTCCGCTTCCCAAAGAGCAAGCACTTCCCACTAGACCGCACCCTCAGAGGTTCACTCCCATCTGGCTTCAAACACAGATCTCATACAGTTTTACGCACATAGTACCTTCCACGACCATGTTCAATTCAAAAATAACCTATTGGGAAGCCTTCAACCTATCCAACTCAAATACCCAGAAGGCACACACTTACCTCCCCATCGACATAAACAAACTGCACAAACTAGCTTGTAGATTGAAACCAGCACCTAAACACACAGTCTTCCTTCATAAAATTAACCTTGGTAGCCTATCCATTGCTATATTTCTTAATAGAAGAGGCTTTCGCATAGATCCCATATGTTGTCTCTGTCTTTCCAGCCAGAATATATGGACCATATCCTTCACCATTGTCCAATCTGGCAAGGATTAAGACAAAACTTCCAGAAACACATTGATAATAATGGTCCAGACCTAACATCTCTTCAAGGGGTTTTAAATAGAGGCATTTTTTGCTGAAATCAGGCTTACCGCTTACATAAACTTTGCCATCTGGTTGACCAGATGCAAGGTGATTTTTCAAAAATTACCACTTGACGAAATCAACAACTGTTTCCTCAACATAATTAAAAATATCCAAGAAACAGACAAGACAGTGGCTGATCCATACCTGGTCATATTAACCTGGGAATTCACAACTGGCCTAAACAGCACCTCTCCAACCAACCTCTAAATAATTTATATGAAAATAATTATTATGATTTAATAAAACCCTCCAACCATAACTTGCCAAAACAGGGTTTACTAACAAAGGTATTCCGTTATAGACTAGACAAATAATATTCACCTTGTATCCACAGACTAAGTTCTTCACTAACATTCATTTTATATTTTACTGACTTTTGGATCATTTCTTCTTTGTATATATCATTCTGTAACCTCGTCTGGTTAATTCTTATCTTTTTGTTTTTGTTTTTATAGTCACTTATAGGTCAAATAAAATTATCTTGAAAGAGAAGAATCTTATTTGTGTCTTTATAACTATACTATTTCGACTTGCTTGAGAAATAATTTATATTCTTAGTATTATGTAGAAGTATTTATTTAAATATATAGAGAATTTATATAATCTAAAGATAGATTTCATTAAATAAACTTTAGCACAAAAAATGTAATTACTTTATTAAATATATAGATAAGTAAATAAACTTAAACTTCAAATCCTAAACAGAACAAAACAAAGATATTCTCAATTTCCAAACAGACTATTTTGCCAGGGATATGTTCTAGAGCCATAATAGTTATCTTTTTAAAATTGATTATTAAATGGATTTTTAAATATTTTTTTTGTTACTTAAAGAAAAAAATAAAGGTATAAAATTGTTAAACTTTTCTTTCATGTAACATTTGGGAAACATTGTGGATAATTTTTACTTATTCACTATTGTTTTCTGGAGGGATAGTTGATAAAATTTTGAGTGTGTTCAGCTATTAAATGCTACTTATCTATACTATGATGACAATTGTGCTATTCTATTGAATTAAAGGATAATATATTAACTTTTTAATATTTTAAATGTCTTATAAAGTCTAACATAATAAGAAAGAAACGAATTAAAAGCTAGTCAATTTTCAGATGAGTAAACTTAAAATCAGTTAAATGAAATTGATGCCATTTGAGTGCTTAAGTATTTATAATTCTTCAAGTTACTAAATAAACAATTATATTATTTAATATTTAAAAAAGCAAATTATAAAACTATGGTTTAGTAATTAATAATTTAAAACACTTATTTATGTAATAGCTAGCTTGTATGTTATTAGAATGAGAGTGTAAATTTTGTTTTAATATCTTATTGGAATGACATCATACTAAAATAGCATACAAACTTAAATCAAAAGAAAATATTTTATCATAGTTATATACAAATTTCGATTCAGTTATGTGTATTTAGTGCTATTTTTTGCTACATTTATTACATGGAAATAAGTAACTATATGTTCAAATAAGGTATTGAAAACTTCTTATTAAAACTATAATATCCTATTATACAGCTTACGTCAACATGTGAAGAAAATGGCTAGTAACATACTTTGAATATGGAATTGTTTTTTATAAATAAGTAATCTTCATTTTAATCATAAATATTATCTCAAAGACACTTTGAAAAAATATCTTTGTGATTGCTTCCTTTAAGAAAATGTGTCTAAGGATAGAATAGAGTATTATGGACCTATATAATTAGGTTAGATATTGAATTATTGCATGAAAATGAATTCTCTTCAAAAAAACTTAAGACTGGTAGGTTTAAAAGTATTATTGAGGTAGCTGAAGAAAATAAATAAACTACTCTAATGAAAGTCTAATTTCCTAAGATTGATCATTTTAATTCTATCTTCACACTTTATATAAAGCCAGAGAAGCTGGTGAAATTGTAACAAGAAATGTGAAGAAAAAGACTGAATATTACAAAACTCTATGAGATAAGTGAGAGTGAATAAGGTATAAAAACTTTTGTATTCTGGAAGTAAAAATAATACATAGTAATTTAAGAATGAACAAGTGAAAAATTTATAAGTAATTTTTTAACTGAGACACACATGCTTATTATATACCTGTGTCTATATATGTAATATATAGGGTATATGAGCACAGACTTTTACATGACTCACCACTCTCCACACTATTTCCTAACACTGATACACTTGAACACATATATGTTGAAAAGATAAATAATCACCAATGTATGTATTTCATGCTAAACCAGCACTCATCAATTGGTCCAGATTTCCATAAATTGCTAGCTTAGGGTAACAATAATTAAAACATTTTTACAAATATATGATTATTATTCAGAAATACCCTGCTAACCTTTATTTATAGTGATGATGAAGTAGAAAACATATTGGTAGAGCTCCATCTGGGATCATAAAATGCAAGCTATAGGCAGGTTAAAAAATTTTTAACTTGTTTTTTGTTTATCATAAATATACCTTTGAAGGTTTTAGCAATGATATAGATTGCAGAACCTTTTAACTATGTGGTGAAACTGAACTGATTTCAAACCCATATAGCTATATAGTTTGTTTTGCTGGATTTTAAGATATTTACGTATCTGAAAAATTCGTGCTTTCAAGCTTATAGGAACAGTTTACATAAATGCTTTTCAGTAGAGTTGGGATTTAGATCTAGTTTCTAGTCTTCCTACCCTTTACTGATGAAAGCCAATTAGCTTGAAACTATGGTTTAAAGGTTGGGGACAATTTGAAAGAGATATTGAATTTTCGATTCTCTCTCAGCATTTTTTGTAAACAAGATTGAGTGGGCTATTGGTAAAGCTCCATCTGTGATCATATATATATATATATATATATATATATATATATATATATATATATATATATATTGTGCCCTTTTGTATGGGTCACCATCTAATTTTGTGCTAATCTATTACAAATTTTAAATTTAAGATATATTTGAATATGTGATGTTAATTTTGCTTATGGTAATATTTCAAAAAGTTTAATTAAAGCAATCTATGGGTATTTGATATGTAAAATTGTGCTAATATTGAGAGAGACATTTTAAATGATGATGATTATAATATATAGTTGGAAAAATGGCCATAGTCAATACTGCATGAATATATTTAATAAATAGGTATTTAAAGCTAAAAGTATTTAAAAGACAAGTTAAAATTAAATACATATATTTATTATTGATAAAATAATATTATAAGAGAATATAAATATTATTAATTATTATAAGTACTTAAATAGAAGATTAATATTTGATTTTAATAATATTGGATAATTATTTTAAAATCTATTATAATATCTTATTTATTTTAAAAATATTTATTTTAAAAAATGCAATTGTTAGTTTATTTTTAGACGACGATAAGCGTTTCTTGTGTTGTAGAGAAAAGATGTTATTTAAATATACCCAAACATGCTTGGAAGTTATTTAGCAAAGTTGCAAAAATATTTTGGAATCATGTTGTAAAATTTATAAATAATACGTGAGTTATCACGAGATAAAAATAAAGATATTCAATGTAAAATATTAAATCTGATTTTAAAATGTTGTTTTAAAAATATAACGTATAAAAAAAGACTTAGTTTATTTTAAATAATTTTATAAAAGTTAAAATTAAAATCAAGTAAGAGGATATTTTAAAAGTGTTTAATAAATTTAAATGAACGATAAAGATTATTTTAGAAATTTGATAATGTAATAAATATTAAATATTAAATAAGTCATTATTTATTTTTAATTTTGTGTTGTTGGTAAATATGTAAATAAGCCAGCAAAGTTGATTGTTTAATCTACCAATCAAATGGGAAGTTTCTTCCGGTATAAAAGCTCAGGTCAATTGTTAGGAGAGGACTTCGTGATTGAATTTTCAAGTTAATTGTGCTATTAGAAAAATAGCTAAGTAATTTTATAGACACTTTTAAAAATCATTTTTCAAAATTATAAGAGTGTCTTTGTAAATAAGTTATAGAAATTTTAAAATGATAAACCTGCAGTGTTAACTTAATTTTTCCCTATCAATCGTCTCTAAATTGAAGCTCAATTTACAAGCAAATAGTCATGGGAACATCATATATAGTGAAAATATATCGGAAACTTTATACTAGAAGTATGACAAACGCTGGATTAGTTCGGAAAATTACAAGATGGAGAAAAGTAGTATTTTGGACAGTATATAATTTTAAAAGCTAATTACTATTGCTTATTAGAAAATAGATATTTTAAAGAATAAAATACTTTTTTATGAAGAAAGAATTTTTGCAAGCTATAAATTTGAATATATATATCTTAAGTAAAGATATTAAAAATGAAAGTAGCTTTGAATACTTGCCTTGTTAAGTCTTTATGATTAAAAGACTGAATGTGGACAATTTTAAAAAGGCAAATAGATTAAAAATATATTTAGCTAGAAATCTTAATATAATAAAGATTATTGTATTGAAATAATTTAAACGCAGGTCGTTTATAAATAAAGAAGCTTATTCTTACCTGGATATTTTATTAAAAATGCGCAAGTGGACGTCCCAGTTAATGTAAAATAATTAAATGATAATTTTTCATAAATTATAAACTAATTCAAGAATAATTACTTTTAAATAATATTCTTAAAAGAACTAGATCCGGAGCCTATAAACTATTTTTAATTTTATTTAATTTCTTATGGAGGAATTAACTTTTATTTTTTTTAAAAGAACGTTATCATTTTTCATAAACTTTTAAAAAAACACGTGGTGGACCGGAAACAGGAAATGGTGTTCTAGTAAATGTGTACCTTGGATTTTAAGAACTATTATGGTTAAAAGAAAACATCGCTGGAATTACGTAATATAAATTCTATTTATTTATTTAATATAAAATTTAAATATTATTAATCTATTTAAAATAAGATAGGTACATTTCTTAAAATAGTAACTAAAAATAATATAATAATTAATTGCATAAGTTTATTTTATAATTAATATAAAACGTAATATGTTAAAGAATGATCGTATGTGTAAATGTGAATTATTTTATGAAGCTGTAATTCCGAAGAATATTGGAAGATGGACTGTACATTAAATCATTATTGATGGTAAAAATTGTATAATAATAATAATTTTAATGTATTTAATATGTTTTCTTTAGATTAACCGAATGATATGTTATTTTGAATGAATGTATGATTATTTTAAAAAATACACACACATTATATTGGCAGTAACAGTTTTATTTAAATATGCATAATTTGAATTTATGATATAAATACGATACAACATTACATAAAAGCTTAGAAATAATTATATGATTCTTTCGTTAATAAATTTTGATATTGTTTTATGTTATAATATTAGAATTATATTTATTATTTATAAGTAATTATTTTTTTTATTGCAAGTTAGGAATAGATTTAAAGTCTATATTTTATTTTGTTTATTGGATAAATTAAGTTAAGTTTTATGTAGAAGTTTATGTTTGAATTAAAGGTTTACTGAATATGATGAAGTATAAATAGTTTTGAATAATTAGTATTTATGTAAAGTAGATGATTGTTTTTCCGGAAAGTTTAAATAAGTTTTAAAGGATGTTTTGTAGATAGAAATTTATTAGGAAGGAGTAGTATAACACATGGATTAAAGTAATAATTTCACATAGAAAAGAATCATAGAATTTATCTAATGTAATACTTTATTAATTTGAAATTAATGAATGATTTGAATAATATTATTATTTCAACAACACATATATGTAATGCATATTTGATAAAACCTGTAGCATGAATTGCATTAAGTGAAATATAAAGTTATAATCAATTATTTGTTATTACATTACACAGATACATTAATTTCTATTATAATATTAAAGTAGTACTAATAATAAAGTGAATACATACTATTACATTATGGAATGAATAACAGTAATACTTAAGTGATGTAGCAATTTAATTAGTAAAGTTTAATTGTTTACATATGCTACATAAATATTATTTACATAAATTTTTCTGTATAATAATTGAAGTTCACTGATATTTATTTAAAGTCTAAGTTTTAAAAACATACTTCAATATTATTAATACAGCATTTTAAAGGATGTATAATTACTTATTAGGAATATGAGTTAATAACAGTGTAAACATATTGTATTATTATTTTCTTATTTTTATTTTCTTTGTTTTCATGGTTTGAACTGTAAATATTGTAAATAAATTCTTAATCAAAGTTAATGTAAATAAATTTGTTTAATTTGTTTTAAAAGTGTGTCGAGTTCATTATTTTGCACCACAGCATTTGACAGCAGATAATTTGAACAAACATAATATTTGCACAATATGAATTTATTATTATTATTTAGAAATAAACACAATATTTTCCTGATTATCATTTATGAGAATTGTTTGACATTATTACATCATATTACAATGGTCATAGAGTAATTATAATGCATAATATAAGAATACAATATTATTTATTGCCACAGATTATTAAGTTGTAAGATTTTGATCTATTCTAAAATTAAGATACTATATGAAAATAAAAGATATACATATGATTATTTATTTATTTAATACTTAATAATATAACAGAAATAGATAAGATTAAGTTATACCCTAAGATTAGTATTGAGTATTATTATTATTAAAATAAGTTAGATGTATTTAGGTTTGATATAAAATCCCATATCATACTTATTTACATGAGTCATCATTACTTTAAGATAATTAGAAGAACCTGAGATTATTTAATTATATTTTAAAAATTAAAAGTTAAGATTTATTTATTTTATTATTAATAAAGATAATTTATTTTATTTAAAAAGCCATAAGAATGCTATAGAGGTAGTAGTAAGTTAATAAGGAGGTGATAGTATTCTTATGCCATTGAGACAATATCTTGGTAGATATTGACTCAATGTAAATCTACTTATTACTTTGTAACTTTACTTCACAGTCTCATGATTTTAGTTAAATACTTATTTAATTAGTACATACTATAGAAACATATTGATTGTGATAATTGATAATAAATTTAATTAGAATATGATATTATAAAGGTAAGTTAAAGATAGATATACAAATTTTTAATTAAGCAGAATAATTTAATTGAGCTAGTTGTATTTCAAATTATATTATATATCGAGAAGTAAGGGTACAATAATTAATATATATATACTCTATATATATATATATATATATATATATATATATATATATATCAAAACATTTATTAGAAAAAAATTAAAATAATTATATAATGATAATAAAAAAATTGAATAATGTCTTTAGATAAAGAAAAGATCAAATTGCTTAGGATTATAAGTTAAATCAGAAAATCAAGAAATAAAAGTTTATGTTTTTGTACATAAAATGATATGATAGTGATGAACAATGGTTTAAAAATTACTAGAGAGAGATTTACAGTTGAAAAAGTTCAAGAGATAAATCTAGAATTTAACCAAAATATATTTTGTTTCAAAAGAGATTTCAAAACAATGTTACAAATAGAACTGATAAAAGCTCATTTCCACTTTATTAATAGAATTAAGATAAGCCATAAAATAAGTAAGAAATTGATAAAATAAAGAGCATATTAGAGAAAAGTCTTCAGAATTGTTGAATAAAAAAATAAGCTAAATAATAGTAGATTAATTATATAATATATTTTTATAAAAGATTTGAAATTGTATCAAAAAAAAAAGAAGATGCTGTAGTAGAAAAAAGTATAAGATAACAAGAAATTTTCATTATAAATAATTAGATCATGATGAATAAAATTATAGAGAGAAGATGAGAAATATAAATTTTGTAAAAGCTAAAGTACGTATAGAAAACTTAACAATGAATTAAAATCTGAAAGGACTAAACGTACATGAGAAAATATTTGGAAATGTAACTGAAGTAGAGAAATTGGAAAAACAAAAATAGATTAATTTACCATATAATACTAAATCATCCATGCACTTTATTTACCACCCTCTTATACAGTTTACAGTTTCGATTGTCTCAACAATCTTCTTCAGAACTTTTATATCTCCTGACTTCAACTGTGAAAGAGGATGATAAATAAAGCATTGTGTAACAGTAGTAAAGTGCATGGATAATTTAGTATTATATGGTTACATTTGGCAATGCAATAAGAAAGAGTAGTAGACTTAATTTAATTAAAGTAAAATATAACAATTTTTATCAAAAAGTAAGTTATCAGAATTAAAATAATATTGAAATAAACCTGATTAATGATTACTAAAAAAATAAGTGGTGTTTTTGATGGTTTTATAAATTAAAAAAGTCTTGTAGGTAAAAATAAAATAGTTTTTTACAATAATTTAAACGTATGTCTACTTGAAAAACAATCTTTACAAAAAGTTAAGAGATCAGAGGTGTAAATACAGCAATGAGAATTATTGATGAATGAGATATTAAAATAATGTCAATATTTTCTTTGTTGATGTTGAATAGGGATTATATAAAGAAAATTAAAGTTTTGGTGGATATTTTTTTAAAATCTATGGATTGAAAAAAAAAATAAGAAATTTAAATATAAATCAGAAGATGATATAGGATTCTTTTTTGAAAAGTTAGATTAATAAAAAGATGCAAGACATGGATATTTTCTAATTGTTGTTTTTAATAAGATATATATATAAATAATCATAGCTTAACGATATATAATTAAAATGAAAGTAACTGCTACTCCCAATAAGCTATATAATCATCAATCAACTAGAAAAAGACTGAATGACGCCTTTTATTTTTCTAACTTTGTTGATATTAAACTTAGTTCATTGACATTGTTTTTAAATCAGAGAGTGAAATCTGTCTATTTTAATTTAAGTATTGAATAATAATCTGAAATCATTATTTAACTATTCAGAAGATCAAGGCAGTGTCTTATTTTTAACAACATTATTATTATTATTATTATTATTATTATTATTATTATTATTATTATTATTATTATTATTATTATTATTATTATTATTATTATTATTATTATTATTATTATTATTATTATTATTATTATTATTATTATTATTATTATTATTATTATTATTATTATTATTATTATTATTATTATTATTATTATTATTATTATTATTGTAAATCTACGCATGCGCGAGCTAGAGTAGAAAGTAAATTTTCTCATCTGCTAAATATTTCATATCTTGGAATATTTAGACGTTAAGAATTAACAAAAATGCCACCAAAGAAAAAAGAAAGAAGTTTTCAAGATATTAAAGTAAGTAAAGATAATAGAGTTAATAATGATAAAGTAGATATTAAAGAGAAATCTAACCGCACTGAAAAAAGTAATTTCAATATGGCTGAAAAGAAATATCAAAATACAGCAGTTAATAATGAACCCAAAATAAGAAAATCCTCAAGTAATCCTGAATTAACGTGTTTAATTAATCAAAATAAAAATGTTAGTGTTGGATTGGGTAAAAAAAACACCCCTAAATCGGGGAATGATAGTGTTGATTGGGAAACAACTTCTAAACAGAAAAAAAGAAAAACTGACCATCAAAAAAATCATAATGAGTCTGCTATTACACTTCCTTTTGAATGTGATAATAGTTTTGACAAAATGAAAAATGAGGTTAAAAAAATCAGTTTATCAATCAGGAGAACTCAAAATCTGATAATAATGATACTTCAGTAGTTTACTCTAATTTAAATGATAAAATCGATTGCCCTCAGCAAATACATAAACCTATTATAAAAACCTTTACTAAATTAAATGCGTACTGGAGAAAAATATTTAATAATTGCATGACTTCTAATACGTCGATTTTTAGTTTGATAATTCAGAGTAATGAAGAAAATGAGGATCATATACTGGATAAGCCTGATATTAGTGAATATCTTAGATTATTAAATATTCACAATTTGCTGGGAGCAATTAAATATACTGCCTTCTTCCCTGCTAGGGGTTTTATATCTATAGAATATAATAATAAGGATCAAAAACAATTGGCTGAAAGCTTAATTAGAGAAATGCAAAGTCATAAAATATATTATGTCTCTAAAGAGCCTAACCCCTTTGTTCATGGTAGAATTCTACATACACCACCCACTTTTGATGAAGAGTTTTTTAAAACTCAAATACATAGACTAGCTGAAACAGTTTCAATAGAACGGGAAATGACACCAGATATTCCATTCAAAATACCCTCTAATTCATGGAAAGTGCTTTTGAAGTTAAAGAAAGGTGTTCTTAAAGAACAACTGCCACACAGGCTGTATAAAGATCACATGCCAATATCTGTAATATTGAAAGGCAGACCCCCACTTTGTTTCAGGTGTAATAGGGTTGGACATATAGCAGCAATGTGTGAAGCTGGTATCTGTCCTAATTGTAACAAATTTAATAGAAATGAACACATATGTAATAAAGATGAGAAAAGAACATGGGCTCATATTGTAGCAAATCAATTTAACAAAAGCGATGTTGAAAGTGAAATTGAGCAACAATTAATAGATGCATGCAATATGCAAGAAAACATCATTGAGGAAAAAAGAGTAGTGAATGATGCAGATGATAAGAAAGAAGACCAAATGGACCACCAAAAAATAGTAATAAACAAGGAGGTTAATGAAGATAAAGAGATTAATCCAACTGGAAAAAATGAAGCTAAAAGCAGTAAAGAACTTGAGAATAGCACAGTAATAGAAATTGTAAATAATAGTAAAGTGTTTAAGTATACAAATGAAGGTTTTGCAGTGATAAATCATGTGGGAGATGAAATAAAAGATTGTGAAGCCAACATAAATAGACTGCTAGATAATGTGTAAAAGTCTAAGTATAATAACACTGAATGTGAGGGGTATAAATGGCCAAAATAAAATGGAAAAAGTTATTGATTATATGACTCAACAAAAGTATGAAATATTAATACTAACTGAAATGAAGATAAATATTAATACACCAAAGTATATAATAGACAAGCTGTCACAGCACAACAATGTTTTATATAAAGCCAATACTAGACCAGCACAAGGAGTAGCTGTCCTAATTAATATTGATTCATCTATAGAGAATATACAAATATTATATTTTCAGGTGAATTATATAGTAATGTCCTTTATATATCAAAGAGAATTGCATTATTTAATTGCTGTATATTCTGTTGCAAAGGGTTGTGATATTGTTAAAGTTATACATGCAGTTCAGGGCAAGATGTTACAAAAGCCAGGTATAATCATTATGGGAGATGACTTAAATAGCACTTATAAAGATTTACCAAGAACACTAGAGAATAAGATCAGGGAGATATCGCTATACTCTCTGTTTAATAAATATCCTAATGACACTTTTCCTTCTTTAGTAGTAGATATAGGTCTCTGATTGATCTTTTTTTTAAATCTGGGAACAAAATTAAGAATTCTCAAATCAATACCTCATTGATGGTGTTTTCAGATCATCTGCATGTTCAGCTGGTAGTCAATGATTATATTAAGGAACAAAATAAATATACCTTTACCATTAGGAAAAATATTGGATGTGGACTGCAATTTACCACTGATCACATCTCAAATATATTAATTATTCTGAATTATTATACAAGAAATACCAGCCTACCCCCATGCATAGCATGGTATAAAATAAAAAAGATTATTTCTCAATTATGTAGGAAGATAAATAAACATAACCTATCCCTAAATCAGATGAAAAATAGAATTGCAGAGATTCAAAAAATATTAAAATGTCTATCAAAATACAAGCATAACTACTTACTAATTGACAAACTACAAGATGAATACAATGATATATATTGCCATATGCAACAAGAATCCCAAACTAAATGGATTAGAAAGTTAATACCAAGATTAGGCAATTTATCTAGACCAATGATTAATTATGGTAAAGTTTATATACAACACACAAAAGGAATAGATTCCATTAAAAATAATGATGATAATATTGTGTCAGGGATTAGAGTTGATGAATATATCTATAATAATATAAAAAGAAAATTTGGCGAAGTCAAAGGGTCTATACACGATTATGAAAGTGAAGTGTTGGAAGCTACAAAAGATTACATCATGAGGCAAGAAATAAAAGAAGAAATATTAAAGTTAAAAAAAATAATTACTAATGCTAATGATTCAATTCCAACTAATATTTATAAACTAATAGATTATGCTCTAATAGAGCCAATGTGGAAGTTTTTCAATCAAATGTGCTGTCAAAAGATAAAATGGCCATACATTAATGATAGGGTTTTGTTTAGTATTAAGAAGGCTAAAGAAAAACAGACACCAACATTAGAAGAGCTAAGACATATATCAATAGAAGACATAGACTCAAAGATACTAGCAAGGATACTATTGAAGAGACTTCATTCTGTGGTTTTCTCTAAGATTTCGAAGGCACATCATGCAGTCAAGGGTAGACGTGCTATCAATGCAGCAATGAAAATTCAAGAAGCTGTGAAATATGCCAAATGCTGTGAAGATTGACTTTAGATCAGCTTTTGATTTGGTGAATTGGTCCTATTTGATAAATAATTTATTGGAATTAATACCTGAACATGGTATGTTGATAAACGCAATTGAAAACTACATTAGTAATAACAGGATTTTAATTAAAAATTATATGAGGCAATCTGATTTCTTTATACCAAAAGAAGGGATTCCCCAGGGTTCACCATTGGCTGCATTGCTTTTTGCAATATATATAGATCCTCTAGTAAAAGATATAGAAGGTAAGGTTACAGGTATATATTTATCGCATCTTGGGGTGAAGGTAGGAGTTGTTGCCTTTATTGATGATCTAATTATAATTTTTCAAAATGCCTACAACATCCATGTTGTGATGAGCATACTCAATAAATTTCAAGAACAAACTGGATCTTCTGTTCAACTGGCAAAATCTGCGGCGTGGCAATTTGCCACAGGAAGAAAAATGCCCTGTGAATTCCTTGCCACGCCGACAGATTTTCTAGGAATACCATTATATAACTCAAAGACCTCAATTAACAGATATTTAAATAAGTTAATTATAGAAAAGATAGCCATGAGGATAAACAATTTCTCATCATTAAAACTTTATGAAGTTACAAGGGCTAGAGTATTTAATGCCATAACAATGGGTATATTGAACTATTACACCCCATGGATTGACCTCTATAACACAACAACAAATAAGATCTATAGAATGGCAAAGAAATATATATGGGGAAGGGCAACGAGTCTAGTTTCGATCTCAACATTACAGCTACCTATTAATAAGGGAGGTCTCAACTTAATTGACCTAAAAGAATATATTATGTTTATCAAAGCTAAGACATATATAAATGTCATTAAAGATAAATGCTTTGATCCTCCACTGATTGAAGTTAATGTCTACCATGAAATAGGGAAAGAAAGGAGATCCTTTTTTGCCGATCTGCGGATAGCATACAAGGATTTACAGGACAATCTAGACTTGATTGGTTTGGAATGGGTTAAATATAGAGAGATAAAAAACCAGGGAAGTAATGCACAAAGTATAGAAGGATTTTTACCTGGATTAAATATAAATAATATATTGAAGAAATTACAACAGATATATGCACCTCAATCGTACATTAGGTTTACATTTAGGTTACTAAATGGGCTCCTTCCTACTAAGGCCATGCTGAATAGTAGGCTCCATATGAACTTGGAACCAATATGTGTATTATGTAAAATAAAGGAAGATAGCTTGTTGCACTTATTTGAGGATTGTAAAGCCCTCTGGCACATTAGAAATAAAGTGTTTCATAAACCAGTAATAAACTTAAATAAAATAGTAAAAAGAAACTTTGTGAACTTTAACCCGCATAACACATTGGCAATAATACATACATTGAAAACAATATGGTCCATAAGATGTAATGCGATCTATGATAATAAAAAGTATAACTGGTTAAAAAAACTAGATAAAGATTGGAGCAAATACTTTAATCAATACCTAAGATACCTACCGAAAAAAATTATGGTCAAAATATGGTGTGGATGTATGCCGACACTATGTGAAGTGTGGGATTGATAATCTAAATCAAAAATATTTATAGAAGACCTGGATATATAGTGATGCATTTCTATAGGGTAGTGTTTTTAAAGTAGAGTAAAATAATTATTATGTATATCTGATAGTTAAACCATGTGGTTTATTTGTAAAAAGTGTATATAAAATTTGTGTTATTAATAAAGAATATACTTTAAATAAATTATTATTATTATTATTATTATTATGATGATGATGATGATGATAGCTGGCTCAAATTCCAAATAAAACTAAAAGAATAGATGGTATCATTTTGTGTTTTCCTAATTGATCTACATTTATATAATTCATTGAGAATTGCAGTTACTACTATTATAATTGTGTGTATATATAAAAATGAATTGTTAAATGATTATTATGTTTGATAAGGATGTAATTAGCATTGTGACAGAAAGATTAATTGATCACATTGATTACTGATATAGCAGTACTTGTAGATAGTGAAGCTAAAGTCAGCAAAATATAGCTTAATGTAGAGAGTTTTGGATGAACTAAATGCTAATAAACAAAAGTAATAAAAATGTATATAAAATAATGAAAAAAGCATTAAGAATAAATCTTGGACAGAAAGTTATAAAGTGAGTTATTATTCTTAAATATTAAAAAAATTAAACAACTTATAATTAAAATAATGAATAAAAAATTTGTATATATATATATATATATATATTCAAATTTCTTCCGATCTCTTTATATGTATATATATTGAATGTTATATATATATATATATATATATATATAACATTCAAGCAAGCTTTTACAAAAGGTAAGTTGCCTTAATGAGCAAATAAAATTAAATATTTAAAAAAAGTTTATTAAATGTTTGTTTGGAGTGTAGCTTTATATAAATCAGAATCATGGCCAGTTAGAAAAATCAGTAGTGTTGGCTTATGTATACTGTGGCCACCAGCTGACACTGCAGAACCACCAAGAAATCTGCAAGTGATAAATTTCTATACAAAAATTGCTGAAATCAATGGAAAATTAAAATTAAATTGCCTAAAGCAAGATATCAAAAGTAAGTAAAAAATTTTGCCTAGGGCAAGTATAACATCAAGTAAAATAATACATAAATTTTAAAAAAGTACACACACCCACAAGTGAAATAATACATGTTTTAAAAAAGTACACACTCACAAAATCAGTAAAAATACACAAAATAACCATTAAAATTAAAATGCCTAAGGCAAGGTATCTAAAGTAAGTAAAAAATCAAGTAAAAATTTAGCCTAAGGCCAGTAAAAAATCAAGTAAAAGAATACATAAATTTCAAAAAAATCCACACACAAGTGAAATAATATGTAGGTTTTAAAAAAGTACACACACACAAAATTGGTAAAAATGCATAAAATAACCATTAAAATGAAATTGCTTAAGGCAAGATATCAAAAGTAAGTAAAAAATCAAGTAAAAAGTTTAACCTAAGGCCAATCAAGTAAAAAAATACATAAAATACATTAAAATGCTATATAAGTTTTAAAGAAGTACACACACACACATACAAAATTACTAAAAATACATTAAAAATGAATCGCTGAAATCGATGGAAAATTAAAATGCTAGAAATCACTGAAATCGATGAAGAATTAAAACACCTGAGGTGAGAAATGGATCATTAATATGCCTAGGCAGGCAAATAAAACAAATCCTCAAATACTCCACAAAAATTTTAACACCTCAGTCAAACAAATCAAAAAATTAAAAATCAAACAAATTCTTCTTAAAAAAATGAAGAAAATTCTATGAAATTCGAATTAGGCAACAAAAACAGAAAAACCTTAATGGTATATGTCAAAAATTAACAATGGCAGATGGTGCTTCATTAAAATGGTGGTAGTTTATATAAACTAAAAGGCAAAAAGAACATTACATGAGAGATTCTATTTAACAAACTAATTATCATCTGCTTTGAAATTTTGTCATATCATCAAAAATAAATCAAATACCCCCGAATGAAGAATTTCTATTTAAACGTAGCTGAAATTGACAAATTAAAATGAAATATATAAAACATCCCCCTTTTCTACACACTTCAGACAACCCAAAATAAAGAAGCAACCTAGATATGGATAAGCTTTCTATTAATTTTAATATCAAACATAATTGATAAATCATAAATATTAATATTATTTATGCTCAAATATTATATATATATAAACCACAAACATATACACCTGCACTGTGTATATTAACAAATGAATAAAGAAAATTACAAGAGAAAAGCAATCATGTCCAAAACCATTTATTTAGATGTAGAATATTATTTTAAAATTACGAATAGTTTCTCAGTTGATCACTTTCTAAAAGTCGATTTACCATCATATGGTTAATGTGGTAATATAAGAGTAAAGAAATATATGCAATAAAAGTTTATACTACCTGTGTTTTTCCCTGGGATAATGACGAAAATATAAAAACAATGATAATAATTCGTTCAGCTGGTGACTTCCTATGTGTTCAATCTAATTAATTTCACAAATTGGTATTGATTCTCTTTGGAGGAAGTTACCATTAAAATATTTCAGGAGCATCTTCTTTCCAGTATTGACAAAATTATTTATTACAATTATTAAAATTATTTATTATTGATTTAATAATGCGTGGAGAATTATTTTCTTCAAAGCAATATTAGACAAACTGTCCTTTCCAAAAAATATAGTATTCTCTATATTTCTTTTTTTGAAGACTCATTTTTTTCTAGAAAGTTCTTTTACCCCTTATCACCCATGTGGTTTTGAGGTCCAGTTTCTCTTTAAACAAAGCAAAAAGCTTTTACCGCCTTTTTTTTTTCAAGGTCAGGAAATTGTATTGATCAATTGTAATTTGTTTTCGACTTTTATTTTTTTGTTTTTCTTTTTACATTCTTTAGATAATAATCTACACAGGTTTAAAATTTTTTTCATTTAAGATCTCTTTTCTTTATTATAATAAAATAAGCTGCATTAGCTTCCATCTTCAAAATCAAATTTATATTTATTGAATTCGTTCATTCATCCATCCATCCACACAGCATATATATATATATTTGTATTTCAACAAAATACAAGAGCAAAAGCACCACTTCCCCTTCATACTTCATCTTTATTTTAAATATACTTGAATAAATAATATAACAACTATATACACATGCTTGTATACAAATTTTTCTTTTGTGAAACAGGGTTTAAAGCCACACTGTCACAATATATATATATATATTCTAACCTAATAATCGAATTCAATTCTATTAAAGAGAATTCGTAAGCCCAAGGATTCCTAATTAAAGTTAAAGAGATTCGGAATTAGGACGCTTCCGTATAGTACGGGTAGCAAACCCTATCTTACCTAATATAGCTCGACGTATGGTTAGTTATAATAATTCAGCTACAGCGATATGCAGTTCAGACAGAGATAGAATAAAAAAAAATTATCATTAATAAAATAAATTTAAAAAGAAAATTTAGAATAAACTAACATTCTTTCTCTATCCAAAACACATTCTCTGAGCTGTAAGTACTTGCACTATTCGACAATGATGATGATGATTTCATGTCATTGTTAATATTACTGACTAAAACAAAACATTCATTAATTTGCCAATATGATCTCAATATTTTATTATTATACAATTAGACGTTTCAATCTCTTAAGCCATGCAACGCTTGTAATGTTGATCATAATTGATCAATTCTTAATTTAAGAGCACTTATAATAATGACACTAATCTCAGGGTTCTCTGTTATATTTAATAAAATGCTCAGCAGTATTGTGTTGTCGCATATGACTGACATTCTGGTCGGCTATAGGAAACATTTACCTTATTTAAATTCCAGGTGTCTTCATCCACATATCAACTATTATAATATTTAACGAGATGATAACCATATTCAATAACAACGCATAATTTTGAATAATACAGCCCTTTTAAATCCAGAATCTCAGTCGGAATGATGAAAAGACAAGGGTGCTTTTGTGTCCTTCCATTATCCATGACAACACAATAATTTAACTAAGATTTATTACTTAGACACTTCACTTAAATGTGTACGAAACAATGTGCAACCAAAAGCAACTAGTTTGGGAATAAAGTGATTTTACACACATATAAAATAAAATGTCTTGGTCTGAAGTTTTCAATTCCATAAATAATTCTTATTAAATTAAAATGTACTGAAATATTCTGATCTGCTTACAATTGTCTATCTAGTGTACTGAAATTAAGATTTCATAAATGATTTCGGACTCAAGAAAAGTATTGCAAGTATTATGCAAATACACTTTTATTTAGCACACAAGAAAAATGACTCAAAACAACTTATAACAAGACTATAATTTATTATTAAATTTTAACAATATTCTAATTTATTATTACAGTTTAACAAAACTATCCTTTATGATTAACATAATAAACAAACATATACAATTTATTCGATCCCATATGGATAAAACAAAATATAACTAACATTAATTCGTCTATACTTTTAGACCTGGATTCGAACTACTTCTTCAACTTCTTTTTACATTTATGCAAATTGAATATAACAAAATAAATATTATTATCGATACATCAACTCATCCGTTTAATGTATCTTATATGAACGGTTACTTAACTTTATTGACTATAGATCTGTTTTAAAACAAAAACAATTTGATTCTAGGCAATACGTACAAATGATTTTTATTATCATATCATTTAATTAAATGATAGTTTTTATTTAGATAACTTATTATAATTTATGGGTTATTTATCAGAAGTTACACTTATTATTTTAATATTTACCTTAATAACAACTGAAGTTGTTATACACATTGTATTCCTCAGTATAAGTTATATTGTGAGTGCTACTTAATCATTAACCCGAATTAAACCTAGTATTTGAACCCTCCATTGGCAAATAAAAATTTCTAAATCACGCAATTTTAAACTTACTCTCTCCATTGACTTACGTGTGGATTACCAGCACTATTCCGCCGCACAATCCAGATATTGATCATATATACTAGCACGCTATTTTACTAAATGGATCATGAGGAATTAACCTCCAATATACCCATTATCTTGCCATAACTTTCTAAACAAAACACAATATTCAACACCTTCCGTGGTGGAATTATCTCTATTTTCTCATGAGGAATATGGAATAACACTGAAGGTCTGTAGAGTTAACTACTATATTAAAATAGTTTGGTGGGTCCTTGCCTCTTACTTGGGCATAATAGGAACACACACCAAATATAATCCTCTCCTGGGATTTTAACGAATGAAATACACTAAATACAATATAAATTACTGATCGTCCTAACTCTGAGAAGCGATCACTTGGGTTATAAACATACCCGAATACTAGATTTATCTATTCCCCTCATGGAAAATAAAGCTTTTGGGGAGATCATTTTCCATCCCACAAAATAAAGACATTACAATTATTACTTATGCGAATCTTAAGCATATACCAATGCTATATCGGGGCAAGACAAGCAAATACACTAATTACACTAAATTTATGTTCCGGGGTATACTTAGATCAACGTCTGAAATCAATGGATATCACAGAATTAACCATAATAATTTTTACCTTTGCCAAAGAAACATTCAACAAGTAATTGGTAGTATAGTATCTTGAACTAAATTAAGTGAATGTGTTAATAAAGAATAATTGGGAATAAGTTCCGCAATTAACATAGTATAAATTTGTTTCAAACTTTAAATAAGTAATATCCTGTATAGCACTTCTCTTTAATTACTTCTGATAATTTTAACTAGATATTTTACCTATTAAGTATCTAAAATTTTCTTCTTTTACGCATCTAACATATAAATTTATACCCATAATTGCATATCATAAGTAAACACATTTTATAAAAAAAAATTTTTTTTCATGTCGAATATAAATTTAACCTAGAATAATTATATGAAAACATACCTTTATGATTACAAGGTCATTTAAATATTACTTGACTATACAGCCTTTCACCTGTTGATATAAAAAAATACACATAATTTTACAAATTAGTAAAAAAAAAATCATTACTTAACAAGTGCTTATTATCTCACTAGAAAAATGTTTTTCCGTTGGGCAATTTATCTAGATGAAGAACTTGATCCATTCGTAGTTCACGAAGCAAATTTAAAATAAGAAACACATTTTATTATTTCATTTCTATAAAAGTTGCCTCCATTCTGGTGCACTTAATAAATTAGGCAAAGAAAAAATAGCAGCGTTGGATGTTAACTCTTCCTTGAATTAACTGATATAATTTTGGGATCCAAGAAAACAAGACATAATTTAACATGACGAATATTTGACGATAGACGATCACATATACAATTCTTTTCTTTTTACTATTGGCGATACATATCATTTTTAGCTAGCTGGCTTATGAATAAAATAATGCGTGAATTTTCCAAAATACTATTATTATAAGGACTGCAGCTGACTTACGTGGATATGAAGTTTTAACGACTCCAATTGATGTATAATATAACATATTATTTTATGGTTATAATTAAATCACTAATGTTTATAGTTTTTATTCCTACTCTAGGAATTGTAATTTTTCTTTAATAAGGAATTCTCTGTAAAATGCACACATACAAATTTTCCGATATTTGCCTTGAGAAAATTTATATTTTCTTTTTAAAAAATATACAGGTGCATAAGTAAATATCATTGATTATTAATATTATTTTTAGATAATTTTCAGTGAATAAAACATATTTTTAACATTGGGGAACTTACATTATTTTCAAAGCAGACAATTTCTTTTAGAAAGAGCGCGAAATTTTCTAGTTAACTTTCCTTGGCTTTTATAATATGTCTTTTTAATTATAATTTTTCTTTTATACCACGAAAAGATAATTAAATAAGGTAAAGTTAACAAATCATTGATTATTTCCTGGAAATTACTCATATTACTTATTTTAAATATAATGACATTTTCCGTGATTGCTGTAGTCAATACGGTCATTTTGAACTTTAGCATAAGATAGTATATTTTTGCGTATAAAAAGCTTTAAAATAGGTAGATGGCAACAGAAACAGAATATCTTATCAAATAGGATTAGCCACGCATGATATTATTAAAAATTTACTTGACTTATATTTATTTCTGCAATAAAAAATAATAAAAAATTTGTTACCGAATTTCAGTACTGCTTCCTCCTTATAAAACTAATGTCAGACTAAACTTTCTTCAAATTTTGGCGGTCTTCTTTTAGCGACCTCTTACAGGAAAATAATCATTTAATTATAACATAAACAAAAGAAAAGGGAAAAAAAAAAACTTATTACAGTTATATTTTTCCGTATGATTTAAATGGATTACAGAGTAATTTGACAAATAATGAAAAATAATAAATATACTTAATTAACAATGTTTATTAGTGATGTATAATTCTGTCTACATTATTATCTAAAATAATTTCAAAACTACCAGAAGTGATTGTGCTTTATGATAAGATACTCATCTACTCTCCCCCTCCACCCATCCAAAATCAATTACTGTTTATAATATGTGCTTTTATACTATATTAAATTGCTCTTATTGTTAATATTTTCATTAAATTATTCATGCTCTTCTTCAAAATGACATTGGATTACCAAATTTTTTAGTTATTTGCTTAAAACATGTTAAAGTGAGTAAATAGCATATTTTATTAATCACTTAATATTATTATTATTTTACTTTTTTATTTCCTAGAAAAGGATAGCATTGTTTTCCTGTGGAAATAATGCTAAATAAACCAAGTGTCAATAACACTAGGTTACAATATATATATATATGGATTTTGATATAGGTTACAATATATATATATATGGATTTTTTCAAAATATGAAAATAAAGATTGATTATGATGAGTTAGAAGAAGTTAAATAATTACAAATACCTTGGTCAGATTATTAATACAGATGGAAATATAATGCTGATGAAATTAATCATATTAAAAAGAAAGATTTTTAATAAATGTGTTTTACCAGTTCTTACTTATGGATCTGAGACTTGGACCCTTAATAGAAGAGCAATACAGAGACTTCATACCACTCAAAGAAGTATGGAGAGATGCATGTTAGGAGTAAAAAGAAGAGATCTAAAATGCAATATATGGATAAAGGAATAAACGGGTGTCACTGATAACATATTAAAAGACTGAAGTGGCCACCAGGTGATGCTGCAGAACTATCAAGAAGCCTGCAAGTGATAAATTTCTATACAAAAATTGCTGAAATCAATGGAAAATTAAAATTAAATTGCCTAAGGCAAGATATCAAAAGTAAGTAAAAAAATCAAGTAAAAATTTTTGTCTAGGGCAAGTATAAAATCAAGTGAAATAATACATAAATTTTTAAAAAGTACACACACACCCAAGTGAAATAATATGTAATTTTTTAAAAAGTATACACATACAAAATCGGTAAAAATGCACAAAATAACTATTAAAATTAAATTGCCTAAGGTGAGATATCAAAAGTAAATAAAAAATCAAGTAAAAAAATTAGCCTAAGGCCAATCAAGGGAATTATTTTTGGCTTTTTAATGTAGATAACTATGTCAACAGTGTAGACCTTTTCAACGGTTTGTACCTATTGTGTTAAATGATTGGCCAAGTTACACAGATATTTTGGCTCAGGTGTTTTAAAATGAATAATGGGATCCCAGGAATATCTGGGTGGCAAGCTTCCAGTAAGCTAGTTAGCTATGCTGCAAAGTTAAATATGGTTAATGGTGTTTCAGTTTCTGTCATACCCAATATATGAGATGAGATTTTAAGGTCTTTGGTGGCTTGAAGTTTGTGCTTGAAATGTTGGAAGATAGGCCTGATCATATTCTGCCCTGCATAGGTTCCATCTTCTGCTTGTATTGCCATTGGTACTTTAATTGTGGGTGGATTTTCTAGGGCGCATCTAATATATTCTCTGGTTTAAGTGTGTGGTCTGGTGGGACAAACTTTGCATTTTTTGAATTTTTGAGTTTTTTTTACATATGTCATTATATGTATGTGTGAGTTTAAATATGTATTGTTGGGCTTGATGCAGTAGATTAATCATCATTATTCTTTTGTGTAATTGGTCTGCAAGGGCTATTAGTTTTGATGGGGGTAGTTGTTTCATTACAATGTGGTTTATATTAAAGGAAAGTATGTTTGTGTAAGCCAGATATTGTTGTAATTTCATTGCATGAATTTTTTGTATTATAATGTATGTTTGCGAGAACAGGAATTCAGTTGTAGCTTTTGGGATTAATACTCTTATTGTTCTGGGTAGTAGGATTGATGATACTTAGATTTGGTTGAGGTGTATGGTGATTATTTGCCCTGAGTGATCTGAGAATGTTGATGGAGTGAGTTTAATTGTTACTAGATGATGAAGGATTGGAAAAAAAAGCTTAAGTCAATTAGTGAAGATAAGTGTCTATTGCAAAATGATATTGCTGTTTCTGGCAGAAAACCTTGCTCACTAACCAATGGTATTGATATTTTATGGAGTCATCAGTTTGTGAATTCTTGATATGCTAAATTACAATCACCCATGATGATGATTGAATCTGATGTAGCACTTAGTATAGCATTAATATCTGTGATTATTGCTTCTAATTTGTAACTTTGGATGGACATATATAAAAACCACATTGATCATTATGATGTTGTGCTAAAAAGTGGCAATCAGTAGATTTTAAGCATTACAAAAGGGCAGTTATTTGCTATAAAGAGTTCAATGCCTGCTGCTGAGCATGCAGTGAATTCCTCTTTGCTCAAATATCTTATTGGATCAATTTGCTAACAATTTGCAATCCTACTAAATTTTTGTCTCAAGAAGTCCAGTTATATGGGATTGCATGTCTTTAATCCATTGTTTACTTTGTAAACTTTTGAGATCAAGTTTAGACCTCTAACATTAATTGCAGCAACTTTGACTTTCATTAGTAAGTATATATTTTTGTATTGTTCTTGGTGCCTTGATTTAGTGTTGCTGGTAACTCTTGGGCATCTTCATATGGAAGTTCATATTCTTCATCAGTGTTTTTGTTTGTTTTGTATTTTTGGTCAGAGTCTTCATTGTTAAACACTTCCATTTTGACTTTCTTAATTTTTCTGTTTTTTTTTTTTTGTGGGGGGTCTTCCTGGCCTTTTTTTTTTTTTGTGATCTTATGTTTTTTGGAGGTTATTTGTGACAGGTTTGGGGCAATAATTTGCATAATTTCGTCTGTGGTAATGTTTTTGGTTCTAGTTGCTTGGGATATTTCAAAATTATTTCTTTCATTGTCATTGGCTAAGAGCTGTCTTCTTGCATCATCATCATCATCATTATTATTATCATTATCATTATTATTATTATCAATATCACTAGCTAATCAAGATAGAAACTTATTTTTTTCTGTATTTACTTTTATTTATTTCATTTATTTTGCAATATCAATATAAAAAAAATCTATTTAATAATTATTAAAGTCATAATTTCTTTAGCTTTTTGAAAACTATAGTAAATATTTAAGAAAAGTTTTTTGTCAATATCAGATTCTGTATAAAAAAATAAGTATTTATTTATTTTAAATTTTAAGAAGCTTATTTATTTGCGCATTAATTAAAAGTCAATAATCTCAAAATAGCAACAATATATATATATATATATATAACAATTATGCTGAATGGTATTTTCAGTATATGACCCATCTGTATCTTTAATCCCTGTTAATAAAAGTTTTATCATTTTTACTTTTTTTTATGTATAAAGTAAAAAACTAATAAAACAATATTTGGAAAAAATTGTGATTGATGATGATGTATTTTTAGGAATTTATGTTCATCACTATCTGATTATTCATTTTTTTCAGATACTCTAGGATTAAACGTGCTTAAATTCTCAAATTTTATTTAAAAATTTATGGGAAAAAAATGTTTCTGAGATAATATCACATAAAAAGAAAGACTTTGTGTCTAGTTTTGATTTAAAAACCGTTTCTATCAAATCAGAATTATTAAAAAAGATGTTATCAAACTATTGTCTTCTAGTACAAATAACATTTACCTATTTAAAAAAATCACGAAATATCTGTAAAAATTATGTGAGAATCATAAGTGCCTTTAATACCCAAAGAGAGATTCCTATATGTCATTCTGCTATTTGCAATTTATATTGATTAATCTACTTATCAAAAATTGATCTATTCTCCGCAATTACCTATATTATATTGTTAAGCTAATCATACTTTTTTGAACTTAATTAGTGCTCATTCACTATTTCAAGTAATAAATAAATCCAAAAAAATTACCAGTTTTTCAATTTATTCATGAAAGAAAAAAGCAAATTATAATAAGAAAAAATATTTTACACTTTCAATTATCCCAACCCCTACCCAGGAATAAATACAAATAAACTTGCATATCTTTAAAGTAACAAAATCAATATATATATATATATATATATATTCTAACCTTACTCTCGTGCATCTTCACTTCAGAATAGTATATGATATAAAATAAAACGGGTTCTATCTCAGTTAATAATTAATAACTAAAATATTCAGCATTAAAATATTTCACTAGCTCAAATTTAAAATACGAATAAGGTTCAATTTATAAATATAAATTAAATAAATATTTAATATTTTCATGAGACTTGAAGTGAAAATACAGGTGACAAGATAGATTACATTGAGCCAATATCCCACAGGATACTACCTCAATGGCATAAGAACACTATCCCCCCTTTTATTACTAGTTCAAATAACAAACTCATAGTATTCTTACGACTTTAATAACTTCTACTCACTAAGATTAAACTAATAATTAAATTTTAATCTTCTATTTAATAATCTAGCTCAATAAAATAATCTCAGGTTCATAAAGTTTATTCTAAGTTAATAAAAAAATATGGTAGTAAAATATGAGAAGGGATTTTATGTCATAATCTACTACACTGAAACTAATAATAATAAATAACAGTAATAATATTCTTCATTGTTTAACTAATTCTGTATATCTTTTCTTTTTACTATAATTTTATTACCATAATAAAATAATGAAATAATATAATATGATCTTATATCTTCATGTAATGATATAATAAATTCGTGGTAGCATTTTAATAATCTGACAAACAAAATATGTGTGGCAACTGATAGCATATAATTTAATATAATATTGTGATAACTGATTTATGACCAATAAAATAATGTAAGATTATGAT
This sequence comes from Epiperipatus broadwayi, assembly GCA_028023455.1. Classification (NCBI taxonomy): domain Eukaryota; kingdom Metazoa; phylum Onychophora; class Udeonychophora; order Euonychophora; family Peripatidae; genus Epiperipatus; species Epiperipatus broadwayi. The sequence continues at coordinate 5,076,191 of JAQFVV010006197.1, forward strand.
TATTTAATTATAATGAATACCAATAAAATATTTAAAATTCTTAAAATAATTCTCTATTTATCTTTTGTGCAAAATTATATATTTGTTTCAATTATTATGCATATATCGTGTTTTCATGCAGCGATGTGAAGAAATAAATAACTCTGATACAAAATTTTTGAAATAACAAAATTTAACAAAGTTTATTACTAACAACAAATAAATAAACAATTTATTTACACTATTTACAGTGGATATCCTTTATTTTTTATTTTACAGTTTGATCTACCGGGTTATAAAAAAAATGATTTATATTTCAATTATATTTTATTTAGATTTAGGACAAAATTTAAAAAAATGTTACTATTGGGTTTCTCATTATGATTAGCTTATTACAAATATATTTATCTACTTTATTAGCAACAGCATTTTATCCTTAATATTATTAAACTATCTTATCTTAAAAATTCATACTTAGAAAAACATTCCATAGAAAACAAAATTTTATAATGAGTATGGACTTCTCAAAATATTAGAAAAAAATGTCATCTTGCAAAGTCAAAGATGTTACACAAAATATTATCCAAAATTCAGTACTAGATTTTAGTATTTATCACACAATGTTTACTAATCATAATATTCTTCTTTAAGCCTTACTTTAGTATGATATCATCAATATATTTCTGTTAATCAATAAACAAAAAATATACTATGCATATTGTTTACATAATTTACTTTGTACTATTGTATTTTAAAAATATGCAATACTTATTTTTCTCTTAAAAAAAATAATACTAAAGCTTTTAAAATTATTATCACTTTAAAGAAAATATCTTTGTTTAGATACCCTATTAAAAAAATTTATATTTCATTTCCGAAATAAAATTCAAAATATATTCTATGATTCTTTTCTTTCCTTAGGATACTTTGGATCTTCAATTTTAAGTTATAATATTCTGCTCCTTATAAGCAAATAAACTAATCTTATACAAAAACGATAGCATAACCTAAGTTCTAAATTATTTATCATTTCTTTTAAAATATCCTACTAAACAATGCAGTTACATGAAATAAAGATAGCGAAAACAGATGCATAGGATTAAGGAAGAAAGCTAGAGTATTACTCTTAACATATCTCAAAATCATGGTACAGTGCAAAGAGGTATGACATTTACCTGCCTAATATCCTCTAATACAGGGACAATGTTAAAGCTATTTCTTCAGCTTTATTAGAACATCAAATATTTAAAGAAATATAAACACTGTCCAATAAAATGTGTATCAGTCATAGGGCTATGTTAACTATGCTGATAACCACATAAAAACTAAATATTATTTCCATTCCTTATAACATCCTATTTCTTAAAACATTATCTTGGTTTCCTGTTCACTAAGTACTTCCAAGCCACTATCTCAACATTATTTCTCAAGATTTTCCACATCTTACATCGATAAATAACTATCTGCATTTACAAAACAATAAATAAAATTCATTAATAGTTAAACAATCTTACTATCCCATAAGAAAAGTTGCTTACTTCATTGCTCTGTATGTTTAATCATATACAATCTACTTAGACAATATTTGAATATCCAATAACATGAAAATTTTAAAAGAATCACATAATTATTTGTTATGTTGGATTATATCACTAAGAAAAAAAAAAAATCTCGTATGCATATTTTCAAATCAATCCTATCTCATAATGTTTTTTTTAAAAAATGTTGTATGAAATGTGGTACATATAAGTAAAAAACTTGTACACTTCATTCTTCCAATTTATGGATGATCTAAAGAAAACAAAAAATATACATTATAAATTATCAATAGTTATTATTATTACCAATAACCTTTATCTAGTCATCGTGTTCAGTAGGCTTCCTTTATCCACTTGAGCATTGCAGATATATATAAAAAATTCACACCCATACACTTTATATTAAAATATTTTTAGCTAAATTATTAGATTTTTATATTATAAAATTTTAATATTAATAAATTAATGTTTTTATGTTTTTCCTAATCTTATATAAAAATTTAGATTTAAACTAGGTTAACAAAATAAAAAGAATCAAAACTATAGTTACATATTTTCTTGACAATAGTTCCTGATAAGTCCAAAATGCTTATTATTTTCTCTAGAGTTTTCCAAAAATGTTCTCCTCCAAGTGCGTTAAAGTTTAAAATAAAAATAATTATTAATCCATTTAGTAAAATTTAGAAAATAATCCTTGGTTTTAATTTTTAGGACGATAATATTAATTAATCCCGTGAAGCTTCTTAATCTTCTCTACCAATATTCTCTGCATATCCGATGCATCAATCCATTTAATTTAACTTTAAAAATATTCGATAAACTTTTAAGTACTATTTGTATTTCCATGGATCCATCTTTTATTCAACTATGTGTTCACTTTTTTATATATGTTTCCTTCTTGATACATTTAAACTTTCGTTTGGTATTTTTATAAATCTCTTTTAAAAAATAAAAAAAAAATGTTACCTTCAGAAAGGATATAACATTTTACTCCTTTTGATATAATATTATATAAAATAATTCATGCAATATACAATTGTCTTATTACTATTTAAAAAATAAATCTTGGATAGGCTTATAAATAATAATGTGTCTCCAATTTTTTCATTAGACTCCGTATGATGTCCGTGCTGTGGTTTTTTTTATGTACCAAAAAAGTTCTCCGGTTATGCATAAATAAAGCTGTATCAATAAATATTTTTTCAGTATTACAATTTATATCCATTTTATTTCATAATATATTCATTTTTTATTGCGTAGTTTAGGTTAAACATTTAGATAAAATACGACTGGTAAGTACTTTAAAAAATTAGAAAATCATCTCCACGAAGTTTCTAAATATATAATTTTTTTCTAAAACTTTCTTTTGCAAAACACTTTAAAATTATCAATTAGTTTTTGCAAAATAAACGATAAGAAAGTACCAAAAAAAAAATTGACTTTCTCCGGTTTCAATACATTATTAATCTCCCCCGATAACTTAGTTATGACAATTTTTATAGTCTGTAAGAATACCTATTCCTATTGGTTAATTCTTACTTTAGTTTGAGAACAAATTTACATATTTTTAGTTTATAGGAGAATTATATTTGAAAATAAAAAATTATGATGTAATGAACTTAAAATATTATTTAAAATATTACTTTTAAATAAATTATTTTATTAAAACTATTTAAACATTCAAAATAACTTTTAAAATAATTTTAATAACTTATTCCATTTTTTAATATTCAATTTATCTATTTTTATTTAAATAAAATATTTAATTTTTATATTATGAATGTATTCGTCTTTATTACATTATTTAAACATGTTATACGATAGTTAACTTAATGTTTAATACTATTTACTTTTATGATAGGCAATAATTCTATCCAATTCTATAATATAACTTTTAAAATATTTTAAACTTTGTTATTATTTCAAACAAGTGTGTGTGAGAGAGTATACATTAAAAGTCACATGATTAATAACTTTGACAGACGATTTTTAATCTATTTCTCTGTCTAGATTTATAAAATTGATACACATATTATATTATATAAAATAATTATAAAAATTTGGAAGAATAATTTAGAAAATATAGAATTAAATATAATTCTCACCATCATAAAGTTTATTTTTAAAAATATACTATATTAATTTTGACTATTTAAATATGACTTTATAAATTTAAAATATATCTAATTTATTACTACAAGTTTTAAACCATTAAAATCGAATTTATTAAATATACTTTTAATTTTTATAGCTGTGTTATTTAATATGGCCAGCTTTTACAACCATATGAAACAATATTTTAAACTTTACATAACTACTTTTTAAATAATTCACTATAATTTTATATACCACGTATTTTCTTTAGCTTTAAATTGTACTTTAAAAATATAATTGACTTAATACAATTACCATATTAAAAGAACATATTCTAAATTTAAAATTTTTAGTAATTGACTATTATAAACTATTACTGACCTATATAAAAGGGCACAATATATATATATATATATATATATATATATATATATATATATATATATATATATATATACATACACATATGAAGAGAGAGCTGAGGTGCTAGGATATTCAAGCATTAGATTAAAAATACTAAGACAAGCCAACACTTTATCTAATGTATAATTATTAAGTAGAAAATCTGAAATTTTCTGACATCCATATCTTTTCCAATCTAGCTATCTAACTTTAATAGCCATATGGGACTGAACTAATAACTTTATCAATATAAAATCACAAAAGCCTTAATAGCAAAAAATAAAATTACAAAAAAATCAAGTCAGATGTCACATGTTAAGAGCTTATTTGTGAGCTCTATATATAACATTTGTAATACAAGCTTATTAAATTAAGTCCATCTGACTTGATTTTTTTGTAATTTCATTTTTTTTTACAATAGTATATTGCTAAAGCTATTAATATATAGTGTATCTGAGTATAGTTCAGTTCCATATGGCTATTTAAGTTAGATAACTGGATTGGAAGAGATATGGATGTCTGAAAATTTCAGATTTTCTACTTAATAGTTATACATTAGAAATGTGCTGGGCTTGTCCTGGTATTTTTAATTTAATACTTGAATATCCTAGCACCTCACTGAAGATGGTAGTGGCTTCTGGGGTCGGGGATATTCTGCAAAGCTTGTTAAGAGCTTATTTGCAAGCTCTATATATAACATTTGTAATACAAGCTTATTACATCAGGTCATGTGACATCTTTCTTGATTTTTTAATATATATATTGTACCCTTACTTCTCGATATATAATATAGTTTGAAATACGTCTAGCTCAATTAAATTATTATGTTTAATTAAGATTTGCATATCTATCTTTAATATACTTTTATACTATCATATTCTAATTAAATTTATTATCAATTATCAAAATCAATATACTTCTTAATTATGTATTAATTAAATAAGTATCTATCAAAATCATGAGACTGTGAAGTAAAGTTACAAAGCAATAAGTAGATTTACATTGAGTCAATATCTCCCAAGACATTGTCTCAATGGCATAAGAATACTATAACCTCCTTATTAACTTACTACTACATCTACAGCATTCTTATGGCTTTTAAAATAAAATAAATTATCTTTAATAATCATAAAAATAAATCTTAACTTTTAATTTTAAAATATAATTAAATAATCTCAGGTTCTTCTAATTATCTTAAAGTAATGATAACTCATGTAAATAAGTATGATAAGGGATTTTATATTAAACCTAAATACACCTAACTTATTCTAATAATAATAATACTCAATACTAATCTTAGGGTATAATTTAATCTTATCTATTTCTGTTATATCATCAATCATCAAATAAATAATAATATGTATATCTTTTATTTTCATATAGTATCTTAATTTTAGAATAGATCAAAATCTTATAACTTAATAATATGTGGCAACAAATAATAATGTTGTTCTCTTATATCGTGTTATAATTACCTTATGACCATAATAATATTATATGTTAATGTCAATCAATTCTCATAAAATGATAATCAGGAAAATATTGTATTTATTTCTAAATAATATTAATAAATTCACATTGTGCAAATATTATGTTTATTCAAATTATCTGCTGTCAAATGCTGTGGTGCAAAATAATGAACTCGACACACTTTTAAAAAACAAATTAAACAAATTTATTTACATTAACTTTAATTAAGAATCTATTTACAATATTTACAGTTCAAAATTAGAAAACAAAGAAAATAAAAATATAAGAAAATAATAATACAAAATGTTTACACTGTTATTAATTTATACTCTTAATAAATAATTTACATTCTTTTAAAATGCTATACTAATAACATTGAAGTATGTTTTCGAACCTACATTTTAAATACATATCAGTAAGCTTCAATTATTACAAATAAATTTATATAAATACTGTTTATGTAGCATATGTAAACAATTAAACTTTAATAATTAAATTGCTACATCAATTAAGTATTATTGTTATTCATTCCATAATGTACTAGTATGTGTTCACTTTACTACTAGTACTACTTTAATATTATAATATAGAAATTAACGTATCTTTGTAATGTAATAACAAATAATTGATTATAACTTTATATTTCACTTAATGCAATTCATGCTACATGTTTTATTAAATATGCATTACATATATGTACTGTAAAATAATAATATCTAAATTATTCATCAATTTCAAATTCATAAAGTATTATATTAGATAAATTCTATGATTCTTTTCTATGTAAAATTATTACTTTACTTTATGTGTTATTCTACTCCTTCCTAATAAATTTCTATCTACAAAACATTCTTTAAACTTATTTTCAAAATTTCCGGAAAAACAATCTTCAACTTTAAATAATACTAATTATCCAAACTATTTATACTTTATCATCTATATTCGGTAAACCTTCAATCCAAATATAAACTTCTCCATAAAACTTAACGTAATTTATCCAATAAACAAAAATAAAATACAGACTTTTAAATCTCTTCCTAATTCACAATAAAATAACTACCTATGAATAATAAATATAATTCTAATACTATAACATAAAAAAAATATATCAAAATTTATTTACGAAAGAATCATATAATTATTTCTAAGCTTCTTATGTAATGTTGCGTCGTATTTATATCATAAATTCAAATTATGCATATTTAAATAAAACTGTCACTACCAATATAATGTGTGTGTATTTTTAAAGTATTTATACATTCATTCAAAACAACATAATATTTGGTTGATCTAAAGAAAACATATTAAATACATCAAAATTATTATTATTACAATTTTTACCATCAATAATGATTTAATGTACAGTCCATCTTCCAATACTCTTCGGAATTACAGCTTCATAAAATAATTCACATTTACACTCACGATCATTCTTTAACATATTATGTGTTGTACTAAATATAAAATAAACTTATGCAATTAATCATTATATTATTTTTAGTTATTATTTAAAGAAATGTACCTATCTTATTTTTAATAAATTAATAATATTTAAATTTTATATTAGATAAATAAAACAGAATTCATATTACGTAACTCCAGCGATGTCTTCTTTTCACCATAATAGTTCTTTAATCCTAGGTACACATTCACTAAAACACCATTTCCGTTTTCCGATTCATCACGTGTTTTTTAAAAGTTTATGAAAAATGAAAAAAAAATGTTCTTTTAAAATAAAATAAAATTAATCAGTTCTTCCATAAAAATATAATAAATTAAAATAGTTTATCTGATCCGGATTCAGTTCTTTAAAAATATTATCTAAAGTTATTATCTTAAATTAGTCTATAGTTTATAAAAATTTATATTTAATTATTTTAAATTGACTTGGACGTCCATGTATTACTTGCGCATTCCTTAACAAAATATCCAGGTAAGAATAAGTTTCTTCATCTAAAACAACCAGCGTTTAGATTATTTCAATATAATAATTTTTATTATATTAAGACTTTTAGCTAATTATATTTTCAATTTATTTGCCTTTCAAAATTGTCAACATTCAGTCTTTTAAACATAAAGACTTAGCAAGGCAAGTATTTATAAAAACTACTTTTATTTCTAATATCTTTCCTTAAGATATATATTTAAATTTATATCTTACAAAATACTTTCTTTATAAAGAAGTATTTTATTCTTTAAGATATCTATTTTCTAATAGTCAATAGCAATTAGCTTTTAAAATTATACACTATCCAAAATATTACTTTTCTCCATCTCGTAATTTTCCGAACTAATCCAGCGTTTGTCATATTTCTAGGGTAAAGTTTCCGATATATTTTCACTATATATGATGTTCCCATGACTATTTGCTTGTAAATTGAGCTTAATAGAGACGAATGATAGGGAAAAATTAACTTAACACTGCATACTTATCATTTAAAACTTTTATAAATTATTTACAAGACACTCTTATAATTTTGAAAAATGATTCTAAAAAGCGTCTATAAAATTTACGTAGCTATTTTTAATAACACAATTAACTTGAAAATTCAATCACAAAGTCCTCTCCTAACAATTGAACTGAGCTTTTATACCGGAAGAAACTTCCCATTTGATTGGTACATTTAAACAATCAACTTGCTGGCTTATTTACATATTTACCAACAACACAAAATTTAAAAATAAATAATGACTTATTTAACATTTAATATTTATTACATTATCAAATTTTAAAATAATCTTTATCATTTATTTAAATCCATTAAACATTTTTTAAAAATATTCTTACTGACTTGATTTTAATTTTAACTTTTATAAGATTATTTAAAATACACTAAGTCTTTTTATACGTTATATTTTTAAAGCAATATTTTTTTAAAATCAAATTTAATATTCTACATTAATATCTTTATTTTTATCTCGTGATAACTCACGTATTATTTATAAATTTTATAACATGATTTTAAAAATAGTTTTGCAACTTTACGAAACATCTTCCAAGCATGTGTGTGCATATCTAACTAACATCTGTTTTCTACAACACAAGAAACGCTTCTCATAATCTAAAAATAACTAACAATTGCATTTTTTAAAATAAATATTTTTTTAAAATAAATAAGATATTATACTAAATTTTAAAATAATTATTTGACATCATTAAAATCAAATATTAATCTTCTATTTAAGTATTTATAATAATTAAAATATTTATATTCTTTTATAACATTATTTTATCAACAATAAACATATGCATTTAATTTTAACTTGTCTTTTTAAATACTTTAGCTTTAAATATTTATTTATTAAATCTATTAATGCAGTATTAATTATGGCCATTTTTCCAACCATATATTATAATCATCATCATTTAAAATGTCTCTCTCAATATCAGCACAATTTTACATATTAAATACTCATAGATTGCTTTAATTAAACTTTTTGAAATATTACCATAAGCAAAATTAACATCACATATTCAAATATATCTTAAATTTAAAATTTTTACTAGATTAGCACAAAATTAGATGGTGACCCATACAAAAGGGCACAATATATATCTTGTTTTGATTGTAAAAGTGATAAAAAGAATATAATTTTTCAATCCTAATTATATTACATTAAACAAAAACTAAGGTTTTTAATTGTATTATTATTATTGGTTCAATCTACGTCTATGCATTCTGGATATAGCCTATGTTATTAATCATTAATAAATTATTATTGTGTTATACATTTGAATCAATCTCTCTTCCTAATTTCTTTATTGAAAACGAATCTGCTTTTGCATTATTGGAAACTAAATTTAATTTGCACAAACATTGCATTAGAGTAAAAACTTTTATGTTTTGAATACCAATGACATTTCTAAGTATGTGTTTAACACTATATTTCTTCATACCATGTGATTCCTAAACTAAATTATTTTTTATAGTAAAAATTTAAATTTTCAAACCCAAATGGATACGTGAATTTTTAAATGACTTTAGATATTTAATATCTATTTACTTATTGATGTTATGTTGTCTAATTAAAGTTATAATAAAATTCTAAAATTAAAACTGCCACAATAAATTATAAAAGTATAGGATGAAATGATAAACTTCTATCAATGATAATTAATTGCAGTTTATTGATCTTCCTATCTAGCCTGAGAGTAAAGAACTTAGTATACATATATTTGGTAATGCAATTTGCTCCTAGTTTTATCCAGTCATTCTTGAGCAGATTAAATATCTATTTTATAAGTTGTAAAATAAGTTTTAATATCAAAAACAATTTAAGTAAATACTTATTTATTTTGATTATTATTTTTTTTAAATTTAAAACAAAAAGTATTACAACAATAATATTATTATATTTAATAAGGATTTTATTTTTAAATTGAAGACTTAAATCGTATACATAACTTTTAAAGTAGATAATTTAATAAAAAATAAAATATTTTTATTTTAAATGCTAAAAAATATATATATAAAAAATTATTTGTAATATTGTATAATATTTATTCAATAGGAAACATTTTTTAAGTTCTAAATAAATATGATTTTTGCATAAAACAAATCCCTTAAGCAATAAATAATTGTAGAAACAAAACAAATACGTTTAAAAAATCTAACAGAAATATTAGAAAGCTTTTAAGGCGTTTAGAAAGCTTTTCTTTTAAAATTTCAAATTAAACGACAACTAATTTTTTTTTTCTTTTAATATGTTAATAATTGCATTTCTACAAATATTTATTTTGAATATAAAACTTTTTTTAAAAAAACACTCTATTAAAAAACACTTGATAAATTTAGAATTATGTTATAAAGAGATTAAAAAGAAATCAACGAATCACCTGATATATGTAACAAAAGAAAACGGTTTTTTTGTATAAAAATAATATTGAAATGTAAATCAAATAAAAAGCAAAATTTATGCTTTTTATTGTTTATTTTATTTTCAATTCTAACAGACTATAGTAGGATTAAGATATCTCTAAGTTTATTCCAGTAGTTTCAATCTCCAGCTTTTTCTTTTTCTCACCACTCCAGCAAATTTTTCTATCTTATTAATTTCACATGGGCTCTTTTTTTTTTTTCAAATTTTAAGAAAATACAAAAAATTCTGCATTAGGAATAATGAATTATTACGGATAAACTTTTTTTCCCACTGTTTATATCAAACCACCAATCTATATCATATTTGGTTAACAATAAAAATGATTCCATTTGCATTTATTTGTTCCAGTTGCTATAAATCTTATAATTGATGACAGTGCATTGATATAAACAGCATGAGGAAAGATTATCATTGCTGTGTTGTGACAATGAAAGAAAGGCAAAGATACTTTCAATACTTCTCAAAAAAAAAAAAATCAGTGAAAAAAAAGACATTACTAATCGAACAAGCCAATCATAATAATGATAACTAAGATTTTTTCTTCTTTAACTTACATTCTAATTATATATATATATATATATATATGAAAATGTTCCAGATAGGTCTGTGTGTAGATATTTTTTAATATTAATATATCTATTGACAATCTACAAAATGTATTTATATTTTTTACTGGTGAAAATTTTCACTTTAATATATATAAATTGCAAATAATCCATTTTCATTTTTAACTCAAAATTGTTAATATTAAAAAAAGTATGTTGAAGATTTTTAATATGCATTTTCACTCAACTAGGTTTTTTCTGTTATATCAAGTTATTTTTAATCTTTAAAGCTGAATTCCTGTTTCATAAGTATCTATGTATAGCAAAGCGGTTGCAGAAAGGAGTTTGGAGGCTTTAAAGGAACCGAGCTGAACAAATTCCTAATCTCCACTCCATACATTTTTGTCATTGCAGCTGTTATTATTATTTGATTATTCATATAGTATACAGACTTGGATGGACTGCTCACCAACATGCATTAGCTAGCATGGTGAGTTTATTGGCTTTTTACCTCTGAGTTTAAGATTAAAAAACACCATGGTCTTTCTTCTCAGTTGCCTGATAAGGCATAATGAATGTATGTGTAAATGATAAACAATTTCCCAATAGATATATACAATCATGACAGACAAAAATAAATCATGGCTCCAATTCCCAGGAGGTGGTAAAGTCACCAACAAAGGCAGTGGTTGGTGGTCAAAGGCAGAGGGTGGTAAGAAAATCCTAATTGTGGACCCAGGCTTCCATTTGATGACAACTTTTTATTTAGATACTTACAACTGCAGATCACTTTCAAGTAAAGAAATATTGCAAGAATTAGAAGAAGAACTGTCTTATATTAAATGGAATGTTATTGGACTTTGAGAAGCTAGAAGAAAATGTGAAGAGACAATTGATTTAAAAAGTTGACATGTACTCTACTATAAAGGGGGGAAATATTGAAAATACAAGTGGTGTAGGATTCATTATAAATAAAAAGTGGAAGAACAACATTGTGGAGATCGATGGTATATTGGACAGAATGGCAAGATTAGTTATACAACTTAATAGCAGATAGCAAATGCAGATGATTCAGATTTATGCCCCAACAAGTACTCATAGTGATGATTGTAGTAGAAGATTTTTATATGGATGTACAAAAGACTTTTGAACAGAGTAAACAACATTTTAAAATTATTATAGGAGAGTTTAGTGCTAGAATTGGTAAACAAATGAAAGATGAAAGTGCTGTAGGTAATTTTGGTTATGGTAATAGAAATGAAAGAGGTCATAAATTTGTGGAGTTTGCAGAAAAAGAAAAACTCTATATTATGAATTCTTTTTTTAAAAAAAATGTTAAAAGAAAATGGACATGGAAGCACCCAAATAAAGGTACAGCAGAATTGGATAATATTTTGACTAACAGAAAATACATATTTCAAGATTAATGTTTTTAATAAATTTTACACGGGAAGTGATCATCGATTAGTAAGATATGTGTTAGTGCAAAACTAGAGAGACAGAAATTATTAAGAAAAACAATATTTACAGTTTATATTCCTAATCTTCAGAAACCCTCTAATGGATTTAAATTAGAATTTACAAATTGGTTTCAAGTATTAGTAGATTTTGAACATGATTCAGGTTTGAGTGAAATTAATAAGAAAATAACTGATACACTTTTAAAAACTGCAATAAATATGTCTGATAAAAAAGAGAAGCAATTGACCAATAAAATTTCTACTGAGACTAGAGAATTTATGAAGAAAAGAAGAAATATTAAGATATACAAAAATAATGCATTAAAAAGAATTGAATACCTTGAATTCTGTAAAATAATGCAGAAAAAAGTTGAAAGAGATATAAGAAAGTTTAACTATGAACTAACAAGGAAAACTGTAGAAGAGAATAAAAGTCTCAAGATTGTAAAACAACATTTTGGTATTGCTAGGAAATTTATATTTGCAATAAGAAAAAAAGATGGAATCATTACTAAAAAGAGAGACGACATCATGAAATGGATAGAAGATTTCTATCAAGAATTATATAGTAATAAAGAGCAAATACCTCCTATATCTATTATGTCTTCTGAATTGCCCAGAATTTCAAATGAAGAAGTAAGACATGCAATTAAATTTATGAAGAAAGGAAAGGCTTCAGGTAATGATGGAATTATAATTGATATATTAAAAAAAGCAGGTGAAGAAATATTAAATTTTTTAGCAAAGTTATATACTAAAATCTCAATGATAAAGATATACTAGATGATTGGAAGAATGCAGTATTAATATTAATATTTAAAAAAATGGTAAAGAAGATATTAGAAATTACAGACATATCAGCCTTTTATCAGTTTTATACAAAATTTTTACCAAGATAATTACAACTCATCTACAGAGAACATCGAATATCCACCAACCAAAAGAACAAACTGGATTTAAAAGTGGTTTTAGTATAATAGATCATATCCAGGTGTGTTGACAGAAGTTATAAAAAGGACAAATGAACATAAGTTGCCATTTTGCTTTGGATTTGTAGATTATGAAAAAGTATTTGATTCTATAAACATTTCTTCAGTGATTAAAGCAGTGGAACACCAAGGTATAGATCCAGGATATTGTCATATTTTAAAGAATATTTATAAAAATGCAGCAGCAACAATTAAATTACATAATGATACTAGGAAAGTCAACATTGAGAAGAGTGTGAGACAGGGTGACTCCATATCTCCAAAATGTTTTACAACAGTACTGCAAGAAGTATTTTGTGGGATAAAATTGGAATCTAAAGGAGTAAAAGTAAATGGAGATTATTTAAGTTATTTAGATTTTGCAGTTGATGTGGTTGTTTTTTTGCAAATAATGCTTTAGAGCTGCAGGAAATGTTGCAGGAGTTATCATATGAAAGTAGGAAAGTAGGACTAAAGATAAATGTTAAAAAGATTAAAGTAATGTTCAATGGATTTTTTTCAAGATATAAAAATAAAGATTGATCATGATGAGTTAGATGTTAACAGCTACAAATATCTTGGTCAGATTATTAATACAGATGGAAACATAATGGATGAAATTAATCATAGAATTAAACTTGGTTGGGGTGCTTTTGGTAGAAATAACTTGATACTAAAAGGAAATATGCCTATGTGTTTGAAAAGGAAGGTTTTTAATAAATGTGTTTTACCAGTTCTTACTTATGGATCTGAGACTTGGACACTTAATAGAAGAGCAATACAGAGACTTCAGACCACTCAAAGAAATATGGAGAGATGCATGTTAGGAGTAACGAGAAGAGATCAAAAATGCAATATATGGGTAAGAGAACAAACAGGTGTTACTGACCTTATTGAAAAAGGTAAAAGTCTGAAGTGGAGTTAGGCTGGACATATTGCTAGAAGAGATGATAATAGATGGACAATTGTTATCTTAAACTGGATTTCAAGAGATTGTAAAAGACCCAGAAAGAGACCACGTGTGAGATGGATGGATGAAATAAGAAAGTGTGCAGGGGTGATGTGGAGAAGAGAAGCTAAAGATTGGAGAAAATGGTTTGAACTTGGAGAGACCTTCATCCTGCAGTGGATTGAGAATGGTAGATAATGATATAGCAAAGCAAAAAGTCACTTAAATTGATAAATAACATATATTTTAATTTTTTTAAAGTTTGTAGTTGAAAATGAAATGAGCTTAAAGAAACTTTTAAAAACAATATTATTTTTAATATAACATTTAAAAATTAATTTAGAAAGCAATATTAATAGCATTTTACATTGATTATGATTTCCATATTTTATATTTACACTGATAGGCTTATTTACAAAATTCCAAGTCTTTGATTTAATTAAAATTAATCAAAAAAATGTGAGCATACTGAACGTTGTTATTAGAAATTAACAATATAGAAATTATATTTTACTGTATCTAATTATAATAGACAGGGTATTAGCACAGACTTTTACATGACCCACCACTCTCCACACTATCTCATAACACTGATACACCTGAACACACATATGTCGAAAAAATAAATAATCACCAATATACGTATTTCATACTAAACCAGCAATCATCAGTTGGTCCAGATTACCATATCCACACATATATGCTACAAGTGCTCAGATATATATATTAAGATAGCAAATCCTCCTACTTTAATGGACAGGCTTCAATGTACTCCACACTCCAACTCTTCAACTGTCCATCCAATTAAAAATCTGATGATGGAACACTCAGTGTTATGAGATAGTGTGGAGAGTGGTGGGTCATGTGAAAGTCTGTGCTCATACCCTGTCAATTACATATATAGACACAGGTATATATAAGCCTGTGTATTTCATGTATCTAATTATAACACAGAAAAAAGATATAAGTAAAAAGATTCTGCAATAGTTTTTTTTTTATTGAAAACGAATGAAATGAAGCGATATGTACACCAGCTCAAAAAATGTTAACTTAATAAATTATTATTGATGTAATTTTATATGAAGTGGCATCGTAGAGGTGTTTGTTTAAATAGTAAGTCCATATTACGTTGTACAAAAGAGTCCAAACTGAAATATAGTCATTATTTTTTTCTCAGCTATGAAAATATAACTTAAAGCTTTTATGTTGCATCATTTAAAGCTCAATAGCCAAAATCATTATCATTTTATCATAGAATATGTAATATATATATAAAAAAAATATATTTTTATTTTTTTAAGGTGGCTGTGACGTCACAACATGGCTGAACATGAGACGGACCAAGGTGATTCGTCAATATTTGAGAACAAAAGTGGCCTGGCAGAAGATCTTAAATTTCTGGCCTGCATGCCCGAGCTTTGTGATGTTACATTTTTGGTAGGAGAGACCAAAGAACCTGTCTGCGCAGTAAAAGCCATTTTAGCTGCACGGAGTCGGTAATTAAATAAATTTATTATTTTCATAAATATATATATATTTCTCAGATAATACTATCACTAATTTTTAGCAACTACTTTATATTACTTATCTATTTTAAGGCTCTAACTATATTTTTAAACTATTTTTTATTAGAAATGTTTTCACCTATCTAAGCTAATCTAAAAGTTGATACTTGAGATTAAGATTTTACTGTATTTCTTTCAATAGTTTTGATTACTTAATGCTATGTAAATTATTTTAATATTAATTGCTTTTGATAATAATATAAAATAATTTATGACAATGAAATTTCTAGAAATGATCTAGTAACATTATTCATTTGTCGAATTGATAAACAGCAGATAGTTATATGAGATTGCTTAGCATTATTTATTATTTTATTAAATAAAATTGCTCAAGAGATCATGTGATATGACGGTTTGAAAACACAGAATTGACAAGTTAAACTTTAATCCAGAAATCTTTTGCTTTAGAGTTCATTGCTGGACTAAACTGGCTAAAGCATAAATGAATGGCTTGAAGACACAAATAGAACGATGAAATCAAGAGTTAAATATTTCTAGATTAAACTTCAACTTATGATTAAATATCACTTAACCTTTACAATAATTAACCATTCGATAATTCATAGTGGAATTCATTATTAGTTCTTAAGGAATTAAGAAGTAAATTATAAAACAAAAGATCAAGCAGTAAAAAAAAATCAGCATTTATTTATTTTTAGAATTATATTTTTCTTTCTTTCATTCTTAATGTTGAAATAATATAAAGTTGTAAGGTCAAATCTAATTTGAAGAAATGGTTTGCTTGTTTTTTTAACTTTTTGTTTTACAAAAATAAATTCATTCATTTTTTAATAACTATGATCATTTTAATTTATAGCTTTCAATGAAATTTTATTTTATATTGCAATTTTGATACATATATTTTTAATTTCAAATAGTTAACTTTTTTTTTGTCAAATCTTTTTATTAAGAAATAATCACATGGTTGGTAGTTCTTGAAGTTCTATGTTGTTTAACATTACATCAACTTTTGTATAACTAATTATTCGATTATTTATTAAATAGGCCAATGCTTTTTTTTTTACTCGAGAAGTCATATAACATAGAAATTGATTTGCAATCCAGGGATCTTGGCTTTTAGGTCACTAAATCATGCAGGATTATTTATAAAAAAATCAACTGATATAACTAATAACATTCAGGATTGATGCTCAGTTTTTTCATTTTAAATGTTCAAACACCACATAATTTTCAAAGAGACAAATCTTCCATTTTTTAATATTTTAAAGGTAATCAGTTCTATGTATGCATATTCAGTTTTTCATTGCTGAGAGCTGGTGATAATTACCACTAAGCAATAATCAAGTCTTATTTATTTATTTATTTTTTTAAAAAAAAGAAAAAAAAAGTTTTAGTGTCTTATCAAATACGATTTTTTTAAAAATAAATTAAAATAAGAGATAATTGATTAGAATTTCTCTGAAGGTTTGTAATAATGGTATATTATTAAATGTGATATGTTGGACTATTTACATCATCTGTGAGTGAATGTTGAATGTATAGAGAATTTTAAACTTTATTTAAACTTTCTAAATACAAATAACTTGTTAGTAATAACATACAAATATACAACACAGGTTAGTAATTATATGTTTTGGGTAGTATTATTCTCCACTCTTCTTCAGGTGTTGCATGGTAACAATGTCGTTTCAAGTAGTAGTATTTTCCACTCTTCATTAGGTGTTGCACAGTGATAATGGCCTGCAACAATGAAGTTGAACTCGCACCTTTAGATTCTTGAATATCGAATTTAAGGCAAACACTCTACCAACTGAGTTATTCTGTCAAAGGCAACATATAGTAAAAATTTGATATATTTATATATGAGAGTTGGTTCAAATACTCCTGAGTCCTTCAATTTTTTTTATGAACAAGACTAATTAGTTTATATATATATATATTATTGTTTAATATTTTTTCTAAGAGCAAGATTAATTAGAGGCTTCCATATATAGTGTATTGCCATACTGGGTTGACTTATAGGATTATTTACCATTGTCATATGAGCAGCTTACTTGAATTTTCTTCTATGCATTTTTCCCTCTTTATCCAATATTTTTATATTCTCCCAATTAAACATATGGTCATTAGTACATACATGATCTGCTATGGTAGACATATCTGTTTTTTTTCTTTTTTTAACCTTTAGTTCATGCTCTTTCAATTGCTGTTCAACAGGGTGACAGGTCTCATCAATGTATTTCCTTCCACATATATAAATATATCAAATTGCTATTTTATGTTGCCTTTACCAGAATAGCTCAGTTGGTAGGGCATTTGCCTTAAATTTGATATTCAAGAATATAAAGGTGAGAGTTCAACTTTTAAGTGAATATTGTCTCTGTGCATATAGGTCAGCAACACCTGAAGAAGAGTGGAGAATAATACTACTTGAAATGTTGTGTAATTACTAACCTGTGTTGTATATTTGTGTGTTATTACTAACAAGTTGTTTGTATTTGGAAAATGTAAAATTTTCTACACATTCAACATTCACTCATAGATGATGAAAATATTCCAACATATCACATCTAATTAATTAGAATTATTGTTAAATCATTATAATAAAAAAGAAATTTGGAATCAAATCAACGCTTTATTTTTTATTTTTAATTTAAGATATTTTTTAAGTAAATTAATCAAATAATGAATTTAAAAATATGTAAAGTGTCTAAAATTGTTTTATTTGATTTATTTTAGAAACATTAATAATTTTATTATATTATATTTCAATTATAAAGAGGTTTAGGCCATATTTTTTAAAGCCAAAAGGCACACTGCTAAAAGGTGGAATGAGGAAACTTTTAAAGGTCAATTAAAAAAATAAAATTAATAAAAGGCTAACTATGAATTATGATATGATTAACTATATATTAATAATGATTATTTTATGATTTTTTATCAAATTATGGTGCATTTTCAAATAAAAATTTTTTTAAATGTTTCCATTATACTGATTTTATAATATCTTATATATAAAATCCCTACTTTCTCTGTAGTTTGATTGGTGACTGTATGAATGTTTGTCCAATGTCACATGTCAAATTCACTACAAGGCATATTTTTTAAAAAAGCGTGTCATTTAAAAGGCTATAAAGAGTGGTATATTCTCGAAAATCAGAATCACCATTATTCTGACCTTTGCAATTTGGCTTTCCAGATGCAAGTGTATATTTGAAAATGCTAATCATGGTATCTGCAACATCTATATCAAATTACTCAAGGGGCTCAGGAACAGAGATAGATTGCTGGCTCTGGACTGGATTTTTCATGAAACCTGGGCTAGGGTCACCCTCCCGGAGGAGTGAAGGAGGGCAGTGGCCCCAGTCTCAGACCACAGCAAGCTCTACAGAGTGAATGCCTTGCAACAGTGTGAAAAGGAAATAGCTATGTATAGATAAACATGTTCAATTGTATCTAATAAATTTTAATTCATTTTTAATAATAATAAAAATTTCTTCTGCCATTATAATGCTGTCAAATTCACATATCAAATAGAACAGGTAATGGGGAAATTTCACAAAAAAATCTTTTGTTTAATTTACACTTAATCTTAAAAATAATTTGCTAAAACATCCAGTTTAAAAAATATATTACAAAAACAGTGGGCTAAAATCCCAAAGGAAATAATGCTGTCAAATTCACAAATATTAATGGGAGAGTAACTATTTCAGCATTTGACTGACTTCAACCAGTATGTATGGTGGCTCCCAGTAGGATATCCAAAACCACTGACACCTATTGAGCTAGCTTAGCTACTCATTATATATTTCATGGTAAAGGTTGCCAGCCAGCTGCAGAAACAGATACAAATACCAATTTGTAATTCAGAATTAAGGTGCTCCATGCTTTCATGGTCTGTCAGTTTCTTAATATAGTTCAGACAGAGTATGAGCACAGATTTTCACATGATCCACCATTTTCCACACTATCTTATAGCACTGATACACCTGAACACACATATGTCGAAAAGATAAATAATCACCATTATATGTATTTCATGCTAAACCAGCAATCATCAGTTGGTCTAGATTACCATCTCTACACATATATGCTACAAGTGCTATTAATGTAGTTCAGATAAATGACAAACTCAGTAATATTTAATAATAAAAAAACATATTTTTACATTAAATCTTAAAGGAGTCAATTAAAAAAATATATTACAAATATTATATTAATAAAATATATAATTGTTAATTAGAGAAGATATTAATTAGTATTAAAGTTTATCGGTTTAACGTTTTCGAGGATCCATGCCTCATATTCATAGCCTTCATAAAATGTATGAAGGCTATGAATATGAGGCATGGATCCTCGAAAACGTTAAACCGATTTTATGAAGGCTATGAATATGAGGCATGGATCCTCGAAAACGTTAAACCGATAAACTTTAATACTAATTAATATCTTCTCTAATTAACAATTATATATTTTACATATAGTGAGAAGTAAAGCTATATATATTAATAAAAAAAAATATTACAAAAATAACATTTTTGTACTAATAAATGGTAATTATCAATGAAGCTTTAAAAATGATTATGTTTGTGAAGCTGTTGGAAAATAAAAAAAGGTTAACTTTTTTATTCAGGGATCACTCCAGTAAATACAGAGTTGCACCACAATGCTGCCAAAAAACAGGTGTATTTAAAATTTACTTTTATTAAAATGCTGTAATGGTCTGTTTTTTTTTCCTTAATATAGTTCAGATGTATGAGATACTCAGCAATATCTAGTAAAAAAACATATATTTACATTGAATCTTAAAAAAAATTATTAAAGCATTCAATTAAAAAAATATTACAAATATTTGATTTAATAATACATAATTTTTATTACAAAGAATTTAATGCGAAAAAAGTGACAAAATAAAATTAAACTTATCAAAATGACAGCCTTTCAATATATATATATATTAAATATTAAATTAATTGTTTAATTTCAGATAATTTCATAATTGTGTTAAAACATTTGAATTATACCTGTTTTTTATAAACCTCTCTCATCAGAAATACATTTTTTTTTCATATATATTACAGAGTCCTCTTATAATAAAACTTAAAATTTGCATTTGAATAACAATTTATAACATCATTATAATGAAAAAATACATATATTAAAATAATATTAGCAATTAATAAAATATAATATAATATGAATCCATATAATGTAAATTAATTACTAATATAAATGTAGTATAAATTTAATAAACCTATATAAGCCAATTATCTCTAGTTCCTCTCTCCTCTCTCATTTTTTTGACCATTACTATAGTAAATAGATATGTGTAATATAATAGTAAGGGGAAAAAAGTTATACATCACATGACTTAACTAGCTTGTATTTACAGATGTAATATAATGAGTGTGCTGATAACTCTAAACAAGCTAAATGCCACAAGAGAAAATGCTTATTATATTACATTTGTAAATACAAGCTAATTAAGTCATGTGATGTATGACTTGGTTTTCCTTACTATTATAGTTTAGCCTTTAAGGTTTTGCTAATGATATATTATTGCTAAGGCTATTAATATATGGTGTATCTGAGTTTAATTTAGTCCCATATGGCTAGTTAAGTTAGATAACTGGATTTCAAGACATATAGATGTCTGAAATTTTAAGATTTTCTATTTAATAGTTAAGTATTCAATATATACTGGGATTGAGTTTGTATTTCAGATCTAGTGTCTGCATGTCCTAGTGCCTCACTAATGAGAGCCATTAGCTTGAAACCGGTTTGGGGATAGGGATAATTCTAGATAGAGATTTTAAATGCTTTCTCTTGTGGCATTTATCAAAAAAACTTGATTAGAGCTATTAGCGCTTTCATTGTATTATATTTGTAACATATAGAATATAATCTTAAATATACTATATAATTATTTATACTTATAAACATTAGCAATTAAACTCAAAAATCCCAAATACAATAAAATATGCATCAAATTCATAATAACCATTATTTATCTAAAAATCATCTTTCATGTAAAGTTCTAAAACTTTTCACATTAAAACATTTTTTATATTTGCTTTTATATATAATGATTCATAATATTTTCTTATTATTATATTATTTTCTTTAATTATTGGTTTTTTATTATTGTCATTGTCTATTTTATATTCTGTATTCAAAAGTGCATAAACATTGTGGTTTTGTATCATGTTAATTGTTTAGCCTTTCTTCCATTGATTACCATACTAATTTTTATTTATTTATTGCTAATTCAAATAATCAAGTTTTTTTTTACTATTTTCCTATGCAAGTAAAGTCTTTATTTGACTCTTTATTTTATTATACATATTTTTTAATATGATATTTTAATCCACGTCATTTTTTTCACCAATTTTATATTTAGTGTTATTATTATTAAATACTACATTATAAATTAATTTGGTATTATAATCTTGATTTATATTTTCATTGTAAAAAGTTTTTTTGATTATAATTATCATTTAAATATTGTATTCATGTATCACTTTTCTCTGAAATTTTAGTTTTAATGGCTGTAATGAATTATTTTTTTCTACATCTCTTGTATCAAAATTTTTAATGTTATGTTTTGCCATTATAGATTTATTATTAATCATATACATTACCATAGGAAGCAAATTTATTGAATTAAATTATTCTTACAATAAATTTAATATTATATTATTATTAAATTCTTGAAACACAATAATATCCATCTTATTTATATATTTAATGATTATATCATTTCCATATTGTTTGCAAACAATGATAACCCTACCTTAAAAACCCTTGACCTATCATTGCTGATTCTTTAATATACATTATTAACTCTAAAATATAAACTCTTATCAAATAGTCATACACTTTCTTGTATTAATAAAATATATGATTTTCTTTTAAATTCTTTTCTTATTTTTGGCAATATATCAACTATTATATCTATAGCTTTTTATATAGTGTATTAGGATCCATTTTTTCTATAGTAAATAAATATGCTTTTTTATTTCTGGTAAGTTTTACTCCATTTATTTTTCCAATAATTTCTTGTGCCTATGTGCAGAAATTATTATATGGTGTTTAGCTTTCATTTCTTTTAAATTCAGCTTCAATCACTGTAAAAAGATGCTATGATCATTTCTTCATTAGAGTGTCTAATATTTCTTGATAGTCTTTCAATATCATGCATAGCTCACATTTCCTCTACTCTAGCAGATGTGTCACATTAAAACATATATATGGATAATGTATGACACCAGAATAAAAAAAAATATACCTTTGATGTTTGCACTACATTATTTTAATAAAAGTTTGATAGTATGTGATGTAGAAAAATTTACAATATAAAAAATACAGTTCACACCAAATCAAATTAAACAAATGTATAGTTAGTAACTAAAAACTTGCATACATTATTCTACTTTACAAATTACTAAAAAAAGAATGTGTATTATATATAAAGCTCAATAGGAATTTTCTAAGCTGTCGAGTGACTCAAACTTAAGACTTGACTTTCCACAAAAATCTTTGACTGAATTCTGGATCAGAGCTAGGACTGAATTTCCCACAATTTCTGAAATGGCATTAAATGTACTTCTGCCATTCAGCACAACATACTTATGTGAAATGACTTTTTTAGCTTTAGTGTATATTAAATCCAAATATTGTTCAATGCTGAAAAACATTGAAGATGCTTTATGTCCAGGAGTATCAAATATTTCATCAAGATTTAATATGTTATGCACCAAAAAACAAGCACATCTGTCTCATTAAAACATGATTTTCTTTCATTAATTTTTATATGCTTAAAACAAATCCTAAAACTATTTATTTTCATATGTATATTGTTTACCAAAGAAATAAATTATTTATGGGAATATTTATTTCTATATCTATTTTATATTTAATATCTGGGATCATGAAAAAATCTCAATGGTAAAAAGGGGTTATGACTGAAAAAAGTTTAAGAAGCACTGGTTTAAATTAATATGGAGTGTAATAATTTAATTACTAATAGCAATAATATATATATATATATATATATATATATATATTGCTATTAGTATATAAATTATATATATATATATATGTATAACTATATATATATATATATATATATATTAAGTTAACATTCATTTTAGTTTCTAGTACTTCAAAGTTTTTAGCAATAGTATCATCCTTGATATCAGTCATGATTCTAAGTTTTAGTAGAACAAATAAATATTAAACAACAAAACATTCTTAACAAATATTTTACTTTTAACAACTTCTACCTCTTTAAATCGAACTTCTAACTTTTTATTTAAATTCTTTAGAGTTATCTTGTAATCTTACTTCTAGCTTTGTCTCTAATCCTTTTATTAGGTTAAAAATTTCTTGGAACATGAACTTAGACTCTCCCAATAAATCAGAGTTAGTTTCATCTATAGTAGTAGGTTATTAGTAAAACACAATTATCTATTCATATTTATTTTTTTAATAAATATATTACTATAACATAGTAGTCCAAGGTCTGTCTTCTTTCCTGTTACTGTCTATAAATAAAATTAGTAACATACATATACAATTTCTATTCCTTTTAAAATAAAATAAAAATATATACTTATTTATTTTGTCCTAGTGAGAGGAGTATATGTTGTTGTTTTTAATTTTTATCATGATATAAAATTGTATATACCACTTAAACAATTTACTTATCAGTCACATGTCAATAAATTAATTTCTTTTGACTACACTTATTTTCAAGCCCCTAGTTGATACACCAAAATTGTAATATGCAAATGGGTGAAATGGATGTCCTTCACATTTCAGTGACAGTTTTCAATAGTATGAACTTACAGATTGAGACTGTCTTAATATTCTATCTAAATTTAATTGAATGGAACTACTGTTTATAGAATCTGTAAAATTATTTATAAATATTAATCAAAAGTGAGATTCTGCAATAATGTATATCTAAAGTTAAAGAATATTTTCTTAACTCCAAATATATTTTAAAATAAAAATAATTAATGATCTCGGGGAATTGATAAAAACAGTAATAATAATGTGGCTATAAATTACTATGATATAAATGAATATATAAAATAACTATTATGAACTTATAAAATGAAAAACCATCTGAATTTTATTGACATCATTGATAAATAATAATAAACAAATGTCATTAATAATTTAACATTTCCAATTATTTTATAGCATTCAATGTAGGGGATCTGTTACAAATAGTTTTATAAATAAATTTTGCTACATAAAAGCTTTTCATAGAATTCAAACTAAAGTCTTTGGATGAGTGAAACATAAATAATATAATATGTGATAGTTATCTAATCATTTATTCACTCATGCATTGTAATGTACAATCACATCTCTAAAAGCCCTAAAACAAAGAAAATTTATGCATTCAAAAAAATAATGTTATATTATTTATTGAAAAGATGTTTTATATAAAATTTCTTATTCATGATCCTGTGGTCAGTGAAACTTGGCATGAATTACAAATGAATTGGCTCTAGGTAGCTGTTTCTCCATACTATGCCAATTGCCTTTATAGTTCATAGGATGATGAAATTTTCTAGAAGTTTCCATTTGGTCCATTGAAGTCATAAACTACTTCTCTCAGGAAATGCTGATGTAGCAATGATAAATAGTTTACTTTATAATGAAATACATTTTCTATTTCACATTGTTTTTAAAAATGAACTTCATGAAATATAATTCATTGTCAAAATTTAAATGGGATTCTTTAAAAATAACTTTACCCAAACTTCTAAATGCATCTAAAACCATGATTATCAAATTTATAGACAGAAATTGGAAGAATTATGGCATTTGACCCTTTTCTATTTAGCTTTTAGCAGTGCGTGCCAAATATAGATTTTTAAAGGATATATATCTGATGTTAACAGCTGCTCATTCAAGTTGCAAATAAGTAATTTTGAATCTATCTTATTCTTTCTTGATAACATTTTTCATCTTGGAATTTAATTCTCAAACAGGTTATCTTATCATGTTTATATATATAAATTTTGATATAGTTGTATACACATTTAAAGTTAGTGTTTTAAAATTTCTGGAAATAAATATATTATCATTTGATCTTTATAATAATTAAATATAATAGGATTTTGGCAATTAAGTCTTAATTAATAATTTCAATCAAATTTGTATATACAACTATTATAACTTAACTTGTATTAATTAAAATCTTAATTATAACAAGCTTCTCTTTTTAAAACATTTATGTATAATTTGGGATGCTTTTGAAATAAACATTCTGAAATAAAATTATATATATATATATATATATATATATATATATATATATATATATATATAAAATATGTATTTTATATATATATAACTTATTTAATTAATCCATATGTGAATAAAATATAGCTAAATAAATAACCAATAAATGGTTTTGAGTAAATTAAAATAGATAATGAATGTAAACATTTTTTTATTTTAATATTAATGTATAGGCTTAAGAATAGACATATTGTTATAATATATATTGTATTAAAATGTAAATTCTTATCTAAGATTTATACTTGTGTTAATTTTCCTAGGATTTTGTTTCAGTCTTTAAATTGTTGGGGGGGGGGGTGGCTATATTTCTGCACATCAGTTTTCCTTTACTGCTGATTTGTTTAATATTAATCTTAGAATTTTCTGATTTTTTTCATTATTGTGTATCTAGAGACAGGCAAAATATTGTATACAGATCAACTGTTTTTCAAACTCATAGTTTAATAGGCAATATATTGAAGACAAATCACTTATTTTCCAAATGCTTGCTTTAACAGTTAATAATAATATTGTAAAGACATCAACTAATATAACTTCAAAATTATTTCATTACAATCTTTTTAGCAATAATTTGAAACATTAACTTATAACAATAAAATTATATGTAGAAATTCAATAAAACTTATAATTCATGTGTTAAGTCATTTATCAAAGTAAGTTTCTTTAAATGTTAAGTTTAAATTAATTTTAAATTAACATTATAACAATAAATATTACTTTATGACAAACTGTCACATTTATTCTACAATTTAAGTTGAAATTAATTGATTTGCTTATATTTTATTATCATATTATTAATGAGAAATAAATGGATTTTCTGTAAAATAAATATTTATTTTTATAAAATATTCCTGATTTCTTTCTGATTTTTAATTTCTCATATTAGAATGGTATGTCTAGTATAGTGGCTATTAATAAATGAATATACATATTATAAATCATGGTTTTAGCATAACCATGTTTAATAAAATAAAATTAAAGTAAAATAATGTTTTGCCCTAAGTGGATGAAAAAACAGTAATAAGCATATGGTTGTTGCAGAGATATTTGTACCATGTGATTGTTGAATAGATTGATTTAAGTTTGGTAGTGTTTTTTTTTTAATTTTTATTTATCTGTATGAGAAAACTCTTTCATACAATTGGTAATTTTATTGTTTCATCACATTTGTTAATGCAGTTGGTTTTAAATATTTCTATAGCTTCCCTAATTACTCTCTGATAATGGCTGCTCCATTGGATATGATTTTAGTATTTGACAAATCTATGTAATGGCTGGTGTCTGAAACATGGAGAGCAAGTGCTGAAGATATTGAGAGTTTTTTATTGCATTAATGTGCTCGTCTTTTCACATGAGGCAAACATCATCAGAGAGTATTTAGAAAGAATATAAAAATCTTTAAAAAACAAATTGTATCAACAAACATGATGAAGCAATAAACTTATCAACTATATGGAAGTGTCTCCTCACATAAATGAATACAAATTTTAAAAAATTTATCAAATTTAAGCCTGTCTATTTAACATCCATGTGATACTATGTAATTATTACTGCTTTTTCTATCCAGTTGAGGCAAACAGTTATCTTGATGAAATGACAATATATTATTTATTAAATATGGTTGATCTAAAAACATAATTTACAAAACATATTTCTGCCATGAAAATATTTATTTTAACATATATGCATATAATCATATTTGCCTATGTAATAGTTTTCATATGCCATTTTATGAGAATCCTTTACATGATGGACTTACTAGAGTCATTTTAATAAACTTGCAAACAATGACTTCTCACATTAATCTATTAACTAGATAAAACTTTTAATCATTTTTATTCAATTTTTAAACTATTATTTGGATACCAAATTAGCTACTGATATTTTGTAGGAGTAAAATGTTACATTAACAATGATATTAAAAAATCTTTGATTTAATCAGTTCACAAATTCATATAAGCAATGTAATTGTTAATTCTATTGTTTTTCAATCCTATAAATGATCTGTAGCGATTAAATGTTTATTATTAAAGTATATAAATATTTAAGAAATAATAATCTTCATATGAACACATTATAATAATCTTTACAAGTCTGATTTTACAAAAGCATTTTTGATAAAGTTTCATCCTAACCAGATAAAAATGAATCATTTTATCCAATCCCTAACGTCTTAGATGGATAGCAAATTAACCATTGATATTTCTTAAGAAAGAAACACAATAATAGCAATCTTAAGAAATGTAATCAATTCACAAATTTAAACAATGTTGCAGATATAAATTCCACTAATTTCAACAGCTCTGTAAATAAAAAACAATATAATATATATATATATATAACTGAATACTTGTAAATACATATAATATATATATATATATAACTGAATACTTGTAAATACAGTAACTAAATAATTAAAAAATTTTATCCACTTAGGAGCGCTTTTGATTATTTCAGTAATCTGTGTCAACTAAGCTTTGAAATGTTAACTTTCCCACAATTCCATGATCTTAACATTTGCTGCTTGCCTGTTAATTAAGTCATGTTTACATTTGTATATTAGCATAGCTTCCTTTACTTTTCTTTTATTGTTATTTTTTTCAATTTGCAATATTTTTACATTGCTAAAATTGAAGTCAAAACCATAACTACATGATTTATTATGGTCGTAAAAAACAGATGCTGAAATATTATTATCTACTATGCAATTTTGTTTCGATTTTTGAACATGTTTTAATAATAGCAAGTGTCCTTTAGTTCTTTTTTCCAATGTACATCTAGATTTACCTATATATCCACTGCCACACCTATGTATCCATTTATAAATGACACAATTTTTATTTATAAATGAGGTTTTATCTTTCAATTTATTAATAACATTTTTAAAAAAGCCAAAAATAAAGCAATTGATAATAGTACTTATTATAAAATTTACCCTTCTTCTGCAATATGTCCTAAGATTTTTTCAAACATAAAACTGCATAAAGAAAATGAACTATTGTGTTTAATGATTGATTTTGGAGGGGCATTTTATTATGAAACTTGTTGTTTAATTGAGAAAATGCTACAAGAAATTCTTGGTTTTGGTAAATATACAATATGTTCTTCATTTGATTTTGTTAATAAAATCCATAACATTAAGATCGATGTTAATGACATTATATGTACTATAGATGCTAGTGAAATGTATGGATCAATTGATCGATTGGCATCTTCGAACACATTGAGTTTTTAAAATGTTATCATGAAAATAATAAAGTTTATAATTGAAACATTAAATTTTATTGATAAAAATATTTATGCAGTTTTTAATAAGGATTTTTATAAAATGTGTAATGGATGGCCCATGGGTTTATTTACTGTTGCTCAAATATGTAATTTTATAATTTCTACATATGAAGAAAATATTTTGAAAAAGGAATATTATCAAAAAAATATTACTGCATATTATCAATATGTTGATGATGTTTTTATATGTGGAAAACCAAATACATACAATTAATGAGTTGTTTAAAGAATTAAATGGTTTGAAAGGTCTAAGATGGATAAAAACAGATGAAGATTTAATGTGCATTCAGTTTCTTGATCTTAAAATAACTAGAAATCAATGCATGCTAGATTACTGTATGACCATTAAACCAATAGTAAAAAGATGTTATATTCCATATAAATCAAAAGTGCCAATGTCACACAAAATGGCAGGTTTGAAGTCCTTCTTATTTAGAAATAATAGTCTTTGCAAATATTCATCAGATAAAGGCAAAAATATTGAAATATATTCGAATGAATTGTTAAATGTTGGCTATAGTTATAATCACATATATAATATTATTATAGATTTAATACAAAATATATAAATAAAAAATTTAATAATAATATTGATTCTCCTGCTAATAAAAAAAATATGGATATCAATTTCATATATTTCAAATGATCAAGTAAAGTTTATAAGGAAAATTTATAGATATATGTGATATTGCATTTTACACACCTCCTAAATTAAACAAATTAATAAATAACTCCAAAGATAAAACCTCACTTATAAATAAAAATTGTGTCATTTATAAATGGGTATGTAGGTGTGGCAGTGGATATATAGGTGAATCTAGATGTACATTGGAAAAAAGAACTAAAGAACACTTGATATTATTAAAATGTGTTCAAAAATCGAAACAAAATTGCATAGTAGATAATAATATTTCAGCATCTGTTTTTTACGACCATAATAAATCATGCAGTTATGGTTTCAACTTTAATTTTAACCCTTTGAACGATGATTATATAATTGGCCGAATGAGTTAAAAATCAAAACTTGTAATTGGCCAACTCACAACTTTAACAAAATCTATTGTTAAAATAGATCACTTTTAATAATATAAATACGTTAGTTTCGTTTGTAAAAAGTATATTACTGAATTGGCAGATTACGAAAGCAAACGAAAATCTTTTCAAAAATAAAATTTGATTTATAATTTAAAAAATATTCAATTGCGGTGAAATAAAAGTAACCGCTATTCAACCAACCAAAAAAGATTGCGTTAGCAATCTTTTTTTTTTCACTTTAACGTTACGATCAATATGTAGCAATAAATAAATAATTCTTGGTAATATCTTAACTATTTTTCTAAAATAATTTGATTTTTAGTATTATTTTATCAATAATAATTTGTAATTCAATTCAAATATTGTTTAAAATGTTGTAAACATTCGTTTATCATTTTCGTAATAAAAATCAAAACGAACGTAACTTTTTACTTTTTGGCAGCCATTTCCCTTTCTGACAGAAGTGGGACAGCCAATAAGATTCAAGAAAAGTTGGTGAGGAGGTGGTGCTTTGGTTTTGTTTGACATATATGGTCATTTTTATTGATTTTTTACTTGTAAATTTATTCTGAAGAGGGCACCATCTTACAGAACTTTTGATTTTCTTTCTAATGACGTATCATATGTATACGTGGGATAAAAAGTAGCCGATTTAGAGTGATGTCAAATCTTCTCATTTTTAGACGAGTCATGCATTATAAGAGTTAACAGTGTAAAAATATTGCAAATTGGAAAAAATAACAATAAAAGAAAAATAAAGGATGCTATGCTAATATACAAATATAAATATGACTTAATTAACAGGCAAGCAGCAAACATTAAGATCATGGAATTGTGGGAAAGTTAGCATTTCAAAGCTTTAGTTGACACAGATTACTGGGATAATCGAAAGCGCTCCTATGTGGATAAAAAAATTTAATTATTTAGTTACTGTATTTACAAATATTCAGTTATATAATTATGTATATTGCTTTAAAAATACAGACATCGAATCATAATATTATATATATATATATAATATCAAATAATATAAGTATAATAAAAATATTCACTAGAATAAAAACTACAAAATTTTAAAAAATGCCTATATAAAATTAAAGATTAAAATTCTTTGCTATAGCCACCTTCGGCGTGTTCCGCCATCTTAAGTAGCAATAGCAAAGAATTTTTAATCTTTAATTTTATATAGGCATTATTTAAAATTTTGTAGTTTTTATTCTAGTGAATATATATATAATATTTAAAAAGTAGCAGTTGTCATATACACATCTACAAAAATCCTTTATAAGTCTGATTGCCTCTGTCTATTTAGTAGACTAATGCAAGCGAATATTGTTTGTAACATTATTAAAATGACTTCTAGAAAATCTGATTTGTAAAGAATTCTTAGACTATGCAAATATGAAGATTGTTACTTCGGAAATAGGATTGTGTATTCACAGAAATTTAAAAAATATTGTTTATTAATAGGGTTAAAATTAATAAGATACATACATGTAATTATATGTTGAACTATTTTGATCATTTAGAATTGTTAAATGTCTTCAGAAAAATTCAACTTTTATGTAGATTTTCCAATTATGTTTAACTGTTAAAAATAGCACACAGTTTAATATATAATACAATATCCTCCCCTGTCCTTCAAATGTTATTATCCTGACCAATGGCAATATTAATTTGGAAATCCAACATGAGACTTTAAAATTTATGAATACTGAATTTAAGATAATACTTTAACCAAGTAGGCTATTCTGTCAAAACAAATGTAAGTAATAATTTTATTTTTATCTATGAGGATCCTTCTGATTTCTACATTTTCTCTTGAGATTAATGAGTGTTTTTCAAACATTATGAATTATCATACTAACTTGACTTTTGAGGTTATTTCCCATTTTCATATAAGCATCTTTTTTATTTTATTTTTTTCTCGTTTCTTTCTTTCTATCGAATACTCTTGTTTTTTCCCAATTGAACATATATTAATGGATTATACATGATTTGTTACTTTAAGTATATCTGGATTTTTTGACCATCATTTTGTGCTCTTTCAATTGTATTTCTGTAGGTTATCTGATTTCAATGATATGTATTCTTTTATATTCATATAGTATTTCATAGATGCAGATATTATTTTTCACCATTTTCCCATTGACTTTTGTGGGTGTTAGAATTCCTCATAGTATGCTATGGTTTAAAAAGTCATAAATTACATTCATTGCAAATTTTTTTAGTTTATTAGTTATACTTAGTATTTATGGATACATTAACAATATTTATAATTGTTGTTTGTGACTATTTTTGGTCTATTTAAGGATATTTAACAATAACTGGTAGATAACTATTATTCATTAGTGTTAGTTCTGAACAAACTATTTTGGTCTATTTCATAATGATAGTATAATTCCAAGTGTGTCTCTATCAAGTATTTTTCTGTGTGAAAGATTTATTTTAGATTTTTCTTTTAATATTATCACAAAAGCAACATGTCACAAAAACATTTAAGTACACCAATTTTGTTCTTATGGTGATTCTTATGTAAACTTAATTGAAGGAGATACATTACTGATTTATATTCAAAATATTTGTTACAGTGCACCTATCTCCAAAAGTGTCATCAACATAACAAAGCTAGATTTTAGGGGAATATGGATTAATACTAGCTGTGATTTCAAGTTCTTCAATGTAAACATTGCCAATCAGAAATGACTCTAGTAAACCCATAGTCATTTCTTGATATTATTGGAAGAATTCTGGAAATTGAAATAAGTTGTTATATAGAATTTTAAAAGCTACATTATACTATCTATAGGAAGAATTGTTACTGGTCTGTAAGTTATTAACCTCATTTCATTTTTTCATTACTATAGATAATTTTTTACAATAGAGTACATTTGTGAATAAGATTTCTACATCAAAACTTATCAATGTGTCAATTTCTCATAGTTTTCAAATTCCTAATTAATTTCACACAGTTTTTAAAATCTCTGACAAAGGATTGTGCTATGTATACCAAAGAATTAAAAATCCTAAGAGAAAATCTTAGTAAGGTTTGACATGTTGAACTTTTAGAACTAACAATATACAGTATGGCTCAGTGAAACAATGACTAATGATTGGTTCTTCCTTTCCAATGTATTTGCAGAACTTTTTTTGAATTAGTGCATGTGTTATGCAGTAACATACTTTAGCTATTTATCACAAAGATTTTAAAGCATTAGCACATTTGAATTACATGCATAAAATGTGATTGTGTTTCATATCCTAACCTTGATGGACAGTGTCCTAACATTAAATTTTATTTTAAATTGTAGTACTAGTACTGAAATGTTTGAGATGATTTAAACTGTGTAAGAAATATATTATAATTCATGTTCAGACATTTTAACAACTTTTTTGTGGTAAATGGTTATACAATGTTCATGCATATGCAGAGATGGCACTTCAGACAGTTTAGAAAGAGAATCATTCACCTTTTCACTGGTTTATAGTGTGTAGATCTTAAAGATATATGTTTTTATGGATTTTATATAGATCATAATAATGTGAAATTTAGATTAAACCTGATAATAACTTTTTTTTAAATCAGTGAAGTACCTGTGTTACTTTGTGAAAAATTTTTGTAGCTTTGTTTTTATAGCTGATGTAAGATTTTTTTCTGTCTTTTGTATTGGACTGATATGAAGAGCTCCCTTAATATATTATAATAATCAATAGTATTTATTGCAATTGTAAGATTGCCCCTATCAGTATAAAAATTATTAGTTACATATATTATAAAATAGTTAATAGTTTCTCTCTCAACAGATAATGTTTGATTTGGGTGATTAGCATCTCTCAAGTGTTCTTTATATTCCAGCATAATTTTGTTGCTTTTTCTAACCATTCTTGATGACTTCCTCAGTTGCTATCATTATATATATATATATATTTTTATATATATATATATATATATATATATATATATATCAAATATATATATCATTTGATTGCAAAATTTATATATATATATCATTTGATTGCAAAATTTAATCATGAATAGATGTTTCAGCATCTGTTGGATATTGAAAAATAAAATATTTACTTAATGAAGTTTCTGTCTCTGGGAATGAATTGTAAGTTTTAGTTGCAAGTCTTTAAGACAATTCTTCAAAGTTTATATAGTAAATCCAATTGATTTTATAGTTTGCCTAAAATTTGATATAGTACTAGATCTATATGGAATCCTTAGTCTTTGATTAAAAATTTGTGATGATGCATTTTTACTTGTAATATGTATTGAAATATTTCCATCATCTAGACTTCATTGTTAAATGTCTTTACAAAAATTCCAAATTTTCATTTATATCAACTGTTAGCAATAGCATTCATTTAACATAAAATACAATGTTTTGAATAGTAGTATTCTTTTCTTCTTTTGTTTTTGACCTGACCAATCGAGAATTGAACTTGTAACCTTTAGATTCATGAATACTGAAGTTAAAATAAAACTCTAACTAACTATGCTATTCTGTTAAAGGCAACAATCAGTAAAAAATTTATATACTTATCTATGAGGGCACTCTTGACTTCTCCATTTGTTTTTTTATAAGTAAGTTTTATAAATAGTTTCCAAACATTATGGATCACAACTCTATATTAATTTGTGTTGTTATCTGCCATTGTCATTTGAAAAGCTTTTTTTTAATTTTCTTTCTTTTTACTTTTATTTTTTCTCTATTTAATATTATTGTCTTCTCCCAGTCAAACACATGTTCATTGATACATACATAATCTGTTACTTTATGCATGTCTGCTTAAACCTATGAGCATTGTCAGTTAAAAATCTTAATTCTGAATCTCAACAGATTTTAAATTTTTGTTCTGAAAAAAGAATTAAACTTTACCATCATACCATCTAAGATATCTCTATTAGATATAATGTCAGCAACTGAAAAAATTATTCAAAAATTGCCTCTAGAGACGTTGAATTATGTTGTAGAATAGAAAAAACAATAGAAGTTATCAAAAATCCTAATCAAACTTCCGTTATGATGAAAGGAAAACGATTAAATTTTTTAAATTATACAAATCTATAATCATCTGTTCTGATGATAAAAACAATGATACAGTTATATTCTACTGATTAGGATAAGGAAATAAATTGACATTCTCATGGTAAGACAATTCTAAAAGGTGGCAAAAAATTATATACCAGATACAGAAATAAAAAGACAATCATTATGCAAAAACATTACACTTTTCTGATTCAAAAAATTTAAAGTAAATTAATATCATATTTCTACAAACCTTCCTCATCTTTATAATTTACTTATAATCGACAAAGACTAAATTTCATTAACATATATTATTAGTTCTAAAAATTCACAAGTATGTTCTGTTTTAAAGAAAATAAGGATAATAACTTGCAATCCTTCTTCACAACAATAATATACTTTTACTACAACAATGAATTATTTTAATAAATCAAGATATTACCATGGATTAACTATATTTGCTTCCAACTGATAACATTTACATATAAAAACTTGAATCCGTAGGCATAATTACTATTCTATCTCCATCTAAAATTTGTCTGTGTTATGTCAATAGCATGTTTACCATGTGGATATAAAGTAAAGCACTATTCACAAACATCCTAGACACACATCAATAGCATATCTCATTCATTAAATTCACAATACAAGCAAGAACAAAAATTGGTATTCTTAGATGTTTTTGTGGAAAGATTCTATTGTGGCAAAATCAAAGTCTATGGAAAACCCATACACAGCAAAATACTTAGCATATGCATACAATTGTGACAGAAACACAAAAATTGAAGTATAGAACAGAGCAAAAAAGTGTTCAGAAATTAGTAATTTGGGAAAAGAAAAGTCTGATATAGAACTAACTTTAATAGAAAATACATATTTATCAGTCATAATTAAGAGTAATCAGCAAAAAGAACATAAAAACAATAGTTAAAAAAAATCTGAAATTGATATAATATCATTTATCCAACACCACAGTAGACTATAAGAATTCTTAATTTCTCAAAAGCCAAATTGTAAATGCTGAAAAGCAAAAATTGCATCTAAGAATATACTATGTAAATGTTGAAGATCATATATCAGGTAAACTAACTAACTTATAAAAATGATTTTAAAAAACCACAAAATAATGATTAAAGAGATAAGGTAGATATACCAATGAACATATGCTTGATTGAGAAAGATAAGAATATTGGAAAAAAAGAAAAAAAGATTTCAAAAAGCAACTTACATTGTAATGGCAAATAACCCAATAAATCAACCTTCTGCATAATGTTCGTGTTCAGAACACACTTGTTGAACTTGTTCTTAGGAATAGTAGAGAAATCAGGTCACTCAAAGATAAGTATACCATTTGCTTTTACTATTTGATGCCTTTGATAAATAAATTAGATGGTTTGAACGTCATTTTAAAGTCATTGTTTGCTCCAATTTCAATTACCATGCTAGCAATATCATTGGTCATTCCAACAACACCTGGAAAAAAGAAGAAATATATCTTAAAACATGGTGTGTTATATTAAACTATGTGCATGTATTTAAAAATTTAAATTAAGTTTGAATTTTTTTAAAGATACTTAACAATTAATATTAGATAATGGAAATAATCTGACATATAATCATAAGTCGAATGTCATCACTATAAACTTTTAAAAAGAAATGTAATTAAATTTTATTGGTATTATTCCTTTTCTTTAACTGGTTACAATGGAATTTACCATCCCATTGTGCACTGGTTTGCTGTTAAGAGAGCTTTTCTTTTTAAAAAGTTTGTGTGTGTGTGTGATATCTTTTTAACATATGGCAATTTTTGTAGTCATATTATTTTCTAGAATGAAAATAATAATGATAGTTTTTTTTTGTTTTGTTTACGAGTAGAATTCCTTTCAAATATTATTAGTACTATAAGTAAAATAATATAAACTCAGCAGGTTTAACAAAAAAGATTTTAAAAGTAAAAATACTATTTTTACCAAAAAATATTAAAATGTATTTTTTTTTTTTTTTAGAAGATTCTTAATAGCACGACTCTTTATCCAGTTATGTTTAGTAAAAGAAAATAATCAGTGACTTAGAAACCTATTAAATTTAAAAAAAAGATAAAATTGATATCATTATTTCTTTTTGTAACAAGAAATAATTGGAAATGAAATAGTCAAGTGTTGGTGGTCGAGAGATCAGCACATCTACCTTATAAGCAGTTGTCCCGGGTTAGCGGGTTCGCTTTCTGGCCGACGCTATGACACATGAAAAAAAATTAAATGAAATAATGATATATTTTTGATTAATTAAAAATTATTTGGTGTAATATGAAGTGTTAGTATGAGAGTAACTTTAGTATATATGCATAATTAACTTTTGTCTGCTCTTAGATACATTCTTATATATCAATAATTTTATAGAAATGGTTGCATCAGATTACATTATATATGCATAAAGCTGTACTGGAAATAGATATAAAAAACACGAAACACCAAATCTATGTTTCAAAACTTTCAAATTAAGCATTTGAAAAAGTAAAATGTTTAATTACCACTTACTGCTAATAGTTTAAGTAGCAGCAGAAATTTCTATTCATAAGGCAAAATTAATTAATAATCATTAAGTATAATTCATGCAATTTTCCAACTGGCTTAGATTCACGCCTATTATTTACATTGTTCTAAATTTCTGATTGCTTAAAATGTTAGCATTGTTGGGTAAAGAGAATTACCTTTTTCCAGTTGCTTAATTCGAAATTTTGAGATCCAGGTTGCTCTTCGAAGATTCAATGATAGATGATGTCGTGTTTTTATAGAAATATGAATTAGAAACAATGCATAATGCTGGCTGAATCTACATATGGCTATAGGACATTTCTAATATTATATATATATAATTATCCAAAATTGTTTCTTGCATTATTTTAATTTCTTATATAGTCAGTTAAAAAGATTTTAAAGTTATTAAACTTATTAATTAATCTTGCGTTATAATCATGATATGGAAATTTAATCTTTAAAACTTTTAATTCATTAAAATTATATATCTACACTACATCCATTTAAGAGAAAATCTTTATCTTTTTCTGGGTTCTTAATTCAAAACTTTTGAGACATAGGTAGAGCCTAAAAAAATTTGGCAATAAATGATGTTATGTTTTGTGTACATATATATATATTCTAACCTATTAAAAGAAGACTTCTATTAAAATAAATGAGCAAATTCAATAAAGAGAATTCGGAAGCCTAAACGCTTCCGTATAGGACGGGTACAAACCATATCTTACCTAATATAGCTCGACGTTTGGTTAGTTATAATAATTAAGTTACAGCGATATGCAGTTCAAACAGAGATAGAATAAAAAAAAAAATTATCATTAATAAAATAAATTAAAAAAAAAAAATTTAGAATAACTAACATTCTTTCTCTATCCAAAACACATTCTCTGAGCTGTAAGTACTTGTACTGTTCGACAATGATGATGATGATTTCATGTCATTGTTAATATTACTGACTAAAATAAAACATTAATTAATTTGCCAATATGATCTCAATATTTTATTATTATACAATCAGAAGTTTCAATCTCTTAAGCCATGCCACGCTTGTAATGTTGATCATAATTGATCAATTCTTAATTTAAGAGCACTTATAATAATGACACTAATCTCAGGGTTCTCTGTTATTTTTAAAGAAAAATGCTCGGCAGTATTGTGTTGTCGCATATGACTGACATTCTGGTCGGCTATAGGAAACATTTACTTTACTTAAATTCCAGGTGTCTTCATCCACATATCAACTATTATAATATTTAACGAGATGATAACCATATTCAATAACAACGCATAATTTTGAATAATACAGCCCCTTTTAATCCAGAATCTCAGTCGGAATGATGAAAAGACAAGGGTGCTTTTGTGTCCTTCCATTATCCATGACAACACAATAATTTCACTAAGATTTATTACTTAGACACTTCACTTAAAGGTGTACTTAACAATGTGCAACCAAAAGCGACTAGTTTGGGAATAAAGTGATTTTACACACATATAAAATAAAATGTTTTGGTCTGAAGTTTCCAATTCCATAAATAATTTTTATTAAATTAAAATATACTGAAATATTCTGATCTGCTTACAATTGTCTATCTGGTGTATTGAATTTAAGATTTCATAAATGATTTTGGACTCAAGAACGTATTGCGAGTATTATGCAAATACACTTTTATTTAGCACACAAGAAAAATGACTCAAGACAACTTGTAACAAGACTATAATTTATTATTAAATTTTAACAAGATTATAATTTATTATTACAGTTTAACAAAACTATCCTTTATGAATAACATAAT
Source organism: Epiperipatus broadwayi (assembly GCA_028023455.1). Taxonomy (NCBI): domain Eukaryota; kingdom Metazoa; phylum Onychophora; class Udeonychophora; order Euonychophora; family Peripatidae; genus Epiperipatus; species Epiperipatus broadwayi. The sequence goes on from JAQFVV010006197.1 coordinate 5,116,012, forward strand.
AAACAAACATATACAATTTATTCGATCCCATATGGATAAAACAAAATATAACTAACATTAATTCGTCTATACTTTTAGACCTGGATTCGAACTACTTCTTCATCTTCTTTTTACATTTATGCAAATTGAATATAACAAAATAAATATTATTATCGATACATCAACTCATTCGTTTAGTGTATCTTATATGAACGGCTACTTAAATTTATTGACTAACGATCTGTTTTAAAACAAAAACAATTTGATTCTAGGCAATACGTACCAACGATTTTTATTATCATATCTTTAATTAAATGATAGTTTTTTTTATTTAGATAACTTATTATAATTTATGGGTTATTTATCAGAAGTTACACTTATTATTTTAATGTTTACCTTAATAACAACTGAAGTTGTTATACACACTGTTTTCTCAGTATAAGTTATATTGTGAGTGCTACTTAATCATTAACCCGAATTAAACCTAGTATTTGAACCCTCCATTGGCAAATAAAAATTTCTAAATCACGCAATTTTAAACTTACTCTCTCCATTGACTTACATGTGGATTACCAGCCCTATTCCGCCGCACAATCCAGACATTGATCATATATACTAGCACGCTATTTATACTGAATGGATCGTGAGGAATTAACCTCCAATAAACCCGTTATCTTGCCATAACTTTCTAACAAAACACAATAATCAACACCTTCCGTGGTGGAATTATCTCTATTTTCTCATGAGGAATATGGAATAACACTGAAGGTCTGTAGAATTAACTACTACATTAAAATAGTTTGGTGGGTCCATGCCTCTTACTTGGGCATAATAGGAACACACACCAAATATAATCCTCTCCTGGGATTTTAACGAATGAAATACACTAAATACGATATAAATTACTGATCGTCCTAACTCTGAGAAGCGATCACTTGGGTTATAAACATACCTGAATACTACATTTATCTATTCCCCTCATGGAAAATAAAGCTTTTGGGGAGATCATTTTCCATCCCACAAAAAAAAGACATTACAATTATTACTTATGCGAATCTTAAGCATATACCAATGCTATATCGGGGCAAGACAAGCAAATACACTAATTACACTAAATTTATGTTCCGGGGTATACTTAGATCAACATCTGAAATCAATGGATAACACAGAATAAACCATAATAATTTTCACCTTTGCCAAAGAAACATTCAATAAGTAATTGGTAGTATAGTATCTTGAACTAAATTAAGTGAATGCGTTAATAAAGAATAATTGGGAATAAGTTCCTCAATTACCATAGTATAAATTTGTTTCAAACTTTAAATAAGTAATATCCTATATAGCACTTCTCTTTAATTACTTCTGATAATTTTAACTAGATATTTTACCTATTAAGTATCTAAATTTTTCTTCTTTTACGCATCTAACATATAAATTTATACCCATAATTGCATATCATAAGTAAACACATTTTATAAAAAAAAAAAATTTTTTCATGTCAAATATAAATTTAACCTAGAATAATTACATGAAAACATACCTTTATGATTACAAGGTCATTTAAATATTACTTGACTATACAGCCTTTACACCTGTAGATATAAAAAAAAATACACATAATTTTACAAATTAGTAAAAAAAAATCATTACTTAACAAGTGCTTATTATCTCACTAGAAAAATGTTTTTCCGTTGGACAATTTATCTAGATGAAGAACTTGATCCATTCGTAGTTCACAAAGCAAATTTAAAATAAGAAACACATTTTATTATTTCATTTATATAAAAGTTGCCTCCATTCTGGTGCAATTAATAAATTAGGCAAACAAAACATAGCAGCGTTGGATGTTAACTCTTTCTTGAATTAAACTGCTATAATTTTGGGATCCAAGAAAACAATACATATTTTAACATGATGAATATTGGACGATAAACGATCACATATACAATTCTTTTCTTTTTACTATTGGCGATACGTATCATTTTTAGCTAGCTGGCTTAGGAATAAAACTAATGCGCGAATTTTCCAAAATACTATTATTATAACGACTGCAGCTGACTTACGTGGATATAAAGTTTTAATGACTCCAGTTGATGTATAATATAACATATTATATTATGGTTATAATTAAGTCACTAATCTTTATAGTTTTTATTCCTACTCTAGGAATAGTAATTTTTCTTTAATAAGGAATTTTCCGTAAAATGCACACATACAAATTTTCTGATATTTGCCTTGAGAAAATTTATATTTTCTTTTTAAAAAATATACAGGTGCATAAGTAAATATCATTGATCATTAACATTATTTTTAGATAATTTTCAGTGAATAAAACATATTTTAACGTGGGGAACTTACATTATTTCAAAGCAGACACTTTCTTTTAGAAAGAGCGCGAAATTTTCTAGTTAACTTTTCTTGGCTTTTATAATATGTCTTTTAATTATAATTTTTCTTTTATACCACGAAAAGATAATTAAATAAGGTAAAGTTAACAAATCATTGATTATTTCCTGGAAATTACTCATATTACTTATTTTAAATATAATGACATTTTCCGTGATTGCTGTAGTTAATACGGTCATTTTGAACTTTAGCAGAAGATAGTATATTTTTGCCTATAAAAAGCTTTAAATAGGTAGATGGCAACAGAAAACAGAATATCTTATCAAAAAGGATTAGCCACGCATGATATTATTAAAAATTTACTGGACTTATATTTATTTCTGCAATAAAAAATAATAAAAAATTTGTTACCGAATTTCAGTACTGCTTCCTCCTTGTAAAACTAATGTCAGACTAAACTTTCTTCAAAATTTGGCGGTCTTCTTTTAGCGACCTCTTACAGAAAAATAATCATTTAATTATAACATAAACAAAAGAAAAGGAAAAAAAAACTTATTACAGTTATATATTTCCGTATGATTTAAATGGATTACAAAGTAAATTGACAAATAATGAAAAATAATAAGTATATTTAATTAACAATGCTTATTAGTGATGTATAATTCTATATACACTATTATCTAAATTAATTTAAAAATTACCAGAAGTTATTGTGCTTTATGATAAGATACTCATCTACTCTCCCTCTCCACCCATCCAAAATCAATTACTGTTTATGATATGTGCTTTTATACTATATTAAATTGCTCTTATCCCTCTCCACCCATCCAAAATCAATTACTGTTTATGATATGTGCTTTTATACTATATTAAATTGCTCTTATTGTTAATATTTTAATTAAATTATTCATGCTCTTCTTCAAAATGACATTGGATTACCAAATTTATTAGTTATTTGCTTAAAACACATTAAAGTGAGTAAATAGCATATTTTATTAATCACTTAATATTATTATTATTTTATCTTTTTATTTTCTAAAAAAGGATAGCATTGTTTTCCTGTGGAAACAATGCCAAATAAACCAAGTGTCAATAACACTAGGTTACAATATGAGTTCTTTTAATATTAAGGGTGGATGGGAAGTGAATGGATTTGTGGGTAGTTTTTAATAGTATATATAAGTTGTGTTTTTTTTTTATTATTTCTTTACACTTGAGAAGTCTGCTTGTAGCAGTGAAACCTTAGGTTGTGTTTTAATATTATTTTTATTCTGGTCTGGTTTAATTTTAGATTTGGGGTAGTTTTGATTTGATATATATATATATATATATATATATATATATATATATATATATATATATATATATATATATATATATATATATATATATATATTGTAGTAATATTGAAATTGGCACATGATGATTTTGCCTAAAAAATTATTAAATAATAAATAAGTTATAAACATCTAAAAGGTTTCTTTAAGTAAACAAAATCAGTTTGCTGTCAAAAGTAAAATTAAAAGTTTAAGAGTTTATTACAGTTTGTTTTCGAAAAAGATATGAATCAAATAGTTTTCCATCGTTAGTTTTTAAAATAAAAAACTACAATTAATTGATTAAAAGTGGGAAGAGGGTTTTCTTTAGAAAGTTAAACTAAAAGTTTTATAAAAGGAAGTAAAGTTTTCCTTAATTAGTATTTGTAAAAATAAATAATTTAAAGTTTAAAAAATATAAATCTCTTTTCATTCGAGCTTATTATAATAAATCATATATGTGCATGGGAGTGTAAATAAATGTATGCATGTTAGAATAATATTAAAAAAATATATAAATGAAAGATAAAAAGAAATTATATTTGGAAAACACAGCGATGGCTATTAAGTTAAATAAAGATTTAAAAAAAGCCACACCAGTGGTGATCTACTAATTAAAGATATAAAAACAACACATTTATGAGAGACTACTACTAATTAAACAATCTTCAAAAACATGTTGTCAAAGGATTAGGAATTTCAACAACACATATTGCCGGAGGATATTAAAACAAAAACACTTCGCATATATAAATAGCCAGATTTTTATCAGATGTCAGTTTCAGCCTAGTTTCCAGTGACAGTCTTGTTTCAGTTCAGATAACAGTGCAGTTTATATTATGTATCCAGAAACAGAAATGCAGTGTTGAGCAGCTTTTGGGAATATACACTCTTACTTCAGCCCTTTAGTCCAACAAGATCATCAAAACCTGCCTGTGAAATAATGTCTGCATAACAGCTCAGAAATCCTCCACCAATGTTCAACTGTCTCCAGGAATAAAACCAACAGATTAGCATCAAATCTCTTCAAGAAACATCAAATCTAACCGGTTAGATATACTCCATCAGAAGCAGCCAACAACAAGCAATATCCACGTTCCAAAAATCCTAGGTAAAACATTTTATTGTTCTCTTTTATATATAGTAGCCACTGCTGTAATTTGTAAATCCTACAGAGACAAGTAATTTGAACTCTATAAGCATGCATAAAATGAACTATTGATGTGCGTGTTTGTGAATGTGAGATAATTTATCGATGTCAAATATTATTTATGCTTTTCATAAGATATATATTATAATGTGTTAATTTAAAATGTGCATCTGTTATTTTAGTTCAAAAAATTATAAAGATGTTTAAATTTAGTAAATTAATGTTAGTTAATAAATTGTCTTTAAAATTAAACTTTATTTGTTGGTCAATTCTTTTATCAATTCCTTCTACCAATTCTTTTATTAATTCTTCACCATTAATTATGTATAATCTGTTAGTGATTACCAACAACTGAGCTAGTCATGGATATTTAGGCATTGAGTTAGTGGCCATTGTTCAAAGTGCATTATTTATTCATTCTTGAATAGATAGCTGGCACCTGTGTTTATACACAAACAAAAAAAAGTCCTTTGAACATGGTGTTGAACTCAACAGTTGAGAAGAAGTTATGTCCTGGAAATGTAATGCTAGTTATATATTTTATAGCTATCGTTTGGGCATACATACTCTCCGAGTATGTTCTTCTCTGCCTAAGAGGCTGGTGTTTCGAGGACACATATTCGAACCCAGTACAAATGGCTATACCCAACTTGGGGCTGGACCTAAGAAACAACAGTAATTAAATACTTTGTTTCTTGTTTGAAAAATTTTTTATAGAAAAGTAAAATTATGTACTTAAAGTGATTTAATTTTAAAAAAAGAATTGACCAAAAACTTTTTTTTTAAATGAAAAGAGATTTATGCTATTTACATTGGTTAAGATAAATCATTCCTTTAAATCAGAGACAGGTGGTTGTTTTGGGCAGAGCTAAAGTGTTAGGATCGGGTAGAGGAAAATGGACAAAGGGGGTGGAGTCAGCATATATTTCCATTTTAGTAAGAAAAATAAATAAACAATAATAATTTTTGATTTGTTAATGTAAAGGATAATTTTAAAAAAATAAAAAGTAATAGCATAACTATGAATAAAAAAATGGAACCGGTAGAAAGCCCAATATATTTTAAAAATCCGCAGTTAGTGGAAAAAAAGAAAGAAGTATCTGAGATGCGAATGATGATAAAAATGATGATGAATATGATGCAGAAATTTGAACAAAGTCAGCAAGAATTCAAAGCAGAAATATGATAAATCAAACAAAGCCAGTTAGAACTCAAAGCAGAATTGATGAAAGGAATTAATCAGGTCAAAATAGAAATGATTACAGAAATGAAGAAAATAAGATGTGAAATTACAGGAAAGGTAGAGAAGAACCAAGAAATTATAAAGGTAGATTTAGTTAAAGAAAGTCAGGAGGATGAAAAGGAAGTTGAGGTGATCAAAGAGATAGAAATTGAATTAGAATCAGATAGTGTTGCATCCGATAACATAGAAACAAACATAGACCAAGAAATAGAAGAGAGATATAGGTGCAAAGTAGAAGATAGCATTGAAAAGTTTTTACAAAAATTTAAAAAGGTTAAAGTAAAAGTTTGTGTTCATTTTAAATGGAGATTTAAAACTAAGATAAAGAATAGGAAAAAATATTCACAGTTAAGAAAAATACAAAGGTCTGTGAAGCTTAAAGGTTTTCTAATGTACAAGGTTGAAAATATAATGGAAAGAGAAAAAGATAAAATAATTTTTAATCGAGGGATACAAGTGAGAATATGAAGTATAATTTATGTTAGTGAGTTAGTAGAAATAAAGAAGGAACTGCCTGACATAGTTTAAAAGTTAGTAAATGGGTGGAATAGTAAAGTAAATAAACAAAAAGGATCGGAAATGGACAATGAGCACGAATATGATTATTTTAATGTCAATAATCTGATAAATTAAATCTGAAATTTCCATTTAAAACTTAAGACAATAAATTAAAAATAAATGAATAATAATAAATTAAATGTTTGAAAGTAATAATAATAATGGAGACTTCATAGAATAAAAGATTTTTTTTCCTTCCCCACGCACATATTAATTAAGGAAATGCTCATAAATAAACAGTTCAAATAAATAAAAAATCAATAAAATCAAGTTAAATAAATGGGTCAAATTAATGATGTAAAAGTAAAGTTGTAGGTTTAAATAAATGAAAAGATAATGGAATTTCTAGAATAAAATTAAGTTAGTCAAATAGATATTTGTATAATAATGAATCGCAATAAAGTAAAACAGTTTTTTTTTTCTCTGAGTACATGCATGTTAAAATAAAATAGTTTTGAATATAAGTAAGTTAATAAAAGGAAATAAATAAATGGTTTAAAGTAATCAAGTCCAATAAAATATTTGTATAATAATGAAGAGCAGTAAAATAAAAGAGTTTTCTAAGTACATGTACGTTAATATATAAGGTAAACAAATGTTTAAAAAATAATATTGTAATATAAATAATATTCATAAGAGTTTAGAATAGTATTGTAAGATTAAATAAAATAAAAGTTGTTGTTTTTTTTTAGAATATACGCATGTAAATAAAGAAGTTAAAGTAATTGTTTAAAAAATAATAGTGTAATTAAATAAATATGTAAGATAATGTTCGTAATAGTTCAGAATAATATAAATAAATATGTTAAAGTAATGTTCATGTGTATTTAAAATAATATTGTAGGATTAGTGATAAATAATATAAAGTCAATCTAAGTTATATTAGGAGTGTATAAGGGTTTGAAACTAAAGGGAATGAGGGTAGTATAGAAATGTTTTAGTTAAGGATAAGTTTAAAGCTATTGACTGGATAAATTTTAGTACCCATAACAGATTGGCTGGGATCATTCCTCTTTTAAAATGCACACTGGCTACAACCAGAGTAAGTCGTAAGTATCTTTTTCAGGGGAGAATCCCCATATCTCATACCTCATTTTTCAAAGTGTAAGTCAGAAATGGACAGTTAAAAATTCCTGCCATTCACAGCGACCTCTTTTTAGTCAAAGCCCAATCAAGAGAATCAGCAATTGTTTTCCAAAGCATAAGTCAAAAATGGACAGTTGAAAGTTCCTGCCATTTGCAGCGACCTTTTCTTAGTCAAAGTCCAATCAAGAGAATCGGCAGCCGAAGCTTCGTTTATAAAAGATCCCTGTGCCACAAAATTAGTTTGTCCTCATGGTCACTATCCAGGACTCAGAACATTGTAAACAATGTTGCCAGCATAGAAAGAAGAAAAGTATCATTGGAGATTGCCCTTGGTATGTAAAGTAAAAGATATCAAAAAGCAAACTTAGAAAGAATAATAAATTAAGATTTAATGTTGTCAGAGATAAAATGGTCAAAAATAGACACATTTTACTCTCAAAGGGAGGGTGGTGTAATGTACCAATATTGAAATTGGCACATGATGATTTTGCCTAAAAAATTATTAAAAATAAATAAGTTATAAAAATCTAAAAGGTTTCTTTAGTAAACAAATCTTTCAAATAAATAAGTGTATATTTGTTCAAAATCTTTTCATCGTTAGTTTTTGAAATAAAAGCTGGACAATTAATTGATTAAAAGTGGAAAGGGGGTTTTCTTTAGAAAGTTAAACTAAAAGTTTTATAAAAAAAAAGTAAAGTTTTCCTTAATTAGTATTTGTAAAAATAAATAATTTAAAGTTTAAAAATTATAAATCTCTTTTCATTCAAGCTTATTATAATAAATTATATATGTGCGTGCGAGTGTAAATAAATGTATGCATGTTAGAATAATATTAAAAAAATATATAAATGAAAGATAAAAAGAAATTATATTTGGAAAACACAGCGATGGCTATTAAGTTAAATAAAGATTTTTTAAAAAACCACACCAGCTGTGGGCTACTAATTAAAAATATAAAAACAACACATTTATGAAAGACTACTACTAATTAAACAATCTTCAAAAACACATTGTCAAAGGATTAGGAATTTTGACAACACATATTGTCGGAGGATATTAAAACAAAAACACTTCACATATATAAATAGCCAGATTTTTATTGGATGTCAGTTCAGCCTAGTTTCCAGTGACAGTCTTGTTTCAGTTCAGATAACAGTGCAGTTTATATTATGTATCCAGAAACAGAAATGCAGTGTTGAGCAGCTTTTGGGAATATACACTCTTACTTCAGCCCTTTAGTCCAACAAGATCATCAAAACCTGCCCATGAAATAATGTCTGCATAACAGCTCAGAAATCCTCCACCAATGTTCAACTGTCTCCAGGAATAAAACCAATGGATTAGCATCAAATCTCTTCAAGAAATGTCAAATCTAACCGGTTAGATATACTCTGTCAGAAGCAGCCAACAACAAGCAATATCCACGTTCCAAAAATCCTAGGTAAAACATTTTATTGTTCTCATTTATATATAGTAGCCACCGCTGTAATTTGTAAATCCTACAGAGACAAGTAATTTGAACTCTATAAGCATGCATAAAATGAACTATTGATGTGCGTGTTTGTGAATGTGAGATAATTTATCGATGTCAAATATTATTTATGCTTTTCATAAGATATATATTATAATGTGTTAATTTAAAATGTGCGTGTGTTATATTAGTTAAAAAATTATAAAGATGTTTAAATTTAGTAAATTAATGTTAGTTAATAAATTGTCTTTAAAATTAAACTTTATTTGTCGGTCAATTCTTTTTATCAATTCCTTCTACCAATTCTTTTATTAATTCTTTCACCATTAATTATGTATAATCTGTTAGTGATTACCAACAGCTGAGCTAGTCATGGATGCTTGGGTGTTGAGTTAGTGGCCATTATTCAAAGTGCGTTATTTATTCATTCTTGAATAGATAGCTGGCGCCCGTGTTTATACACAAACAAAAAAGTGCTTTGAACGTGGTGTTGAACTCAACAGTCGAGAAGAAGTTATGTCCTGGAAATGTAATGCTAGTTATATATTTTATAGCTATTGTTTGGGCATACATACTCTCCGAGTATGTTCTTCTCTGCCTAAGAGGCCGGTATTTTGAGGACACATATTTGAACTCGGTATAATATATATATATATATATATATATACAAACACATAATTTCTCCACTGTATATGTATATATGATTATAATATATTAAATAACAAAGTTTTTGAAATTTTAGAAAGTTTTGTTTTTTAAAAAATAAATATTATTTTCTAGTGATACTATAAGAAAAAGATTTGGTCAAACTTTTGCAATGCAAAAAAAGCATAGGAGCCTTTAACAGCTCATAAATAAACAATGAAAACAAATGTAATACCCAACAGATCTTTAATTGTTGAATTGAGTAAATTCCCATATTTATGTTACTTTTAGTTATATATAGTTAGATACCCATTTATTGACCAATAGCAATTAGTTATAAAATCAATAATACATCACATGATCTCAGTTTTTTATCTATTTCTAATCAATAGCAAATTTTTTTATTTTTCTTACATTTTCTGTCATCTTGTATAAGCTTTAATAATCAAAAATGCTAGATAATAGAACTTATTAAATTCTTATCCAATGTTGTCTTATTCAATTGTTCTCAGCTTTAGTTTCTACTGTTTGGTTTTCATGGAGAGTAAAAGAATTTTTTAATGAATAGCAATATGTTTAAATAAAGTCATATGATGTTTTTGTTGGTCATGATATATATTTTTGGTTTTAAATAGCCTATACATTGAGTATGAATGTAGAGGGATTTGGATTTAGGATTTTCAACTTATATTCATTCTTCATTCCATCTCAAACAATCAATACACATGACCACACATATGTGAAAAAGACAAATGATCCCCAATATATGTATTTCATGCAGAACCAGAACTTATCAGTTCAACCAGCACTGATTGTATACATGTGTGGGGGATTATGATATAACCCAACTGATGAATATTGGTTCTGAATGAAATACATTAATTGAGCATCATTTATCTTTTTTACATGTATGTGATCATGTTATTATTGCTTTTGTTTAATTTCTGGGCAAGGAATATTGCTAAAGTTATAAAAAATGGGATATCCTAAATACATAGTGACTGAACTGATTTAGATCTATATAACTCTGCAAGCAAATAGGCTTGAATTGGAAAAAAATTAAAAGTTTTTTTTAATTTGGACTGGTAATTTGATAGTATAATAAAAAGCAAAAAATGGATATTGAAGAAAAAAATGCATTATGTACAAAAGTTCCAACTGCACTGTTCAAAAAATTCCAAAATGATCCTCATTGTTGAAAGCCATAAGCTATAAACTAATCTGTGAATATTTGAATAGGGAAGCACTGAAAAAAAATTGAATAAGCACAGCCATATAGCATCTGTCAAATATAGATTACACAAGTTGGCAAAAGATTAGGGAAATAAAAGAATTAGCTAATGAATGATTATTTGGATTGCCTATGGACTGACATCCTCAAAGAAAGACTCTAAGCTCCTTGGAAAATTTTCTAATTTAATCAACCCAGATTCACATCTACTGTAAAAATAAAGAAGAGAGTGTCCATCTTTTTGATCTTCTTATATTAGAATATGACTGGTATATATTAGTCATTTTAAAAAAGTATATATGACCAGTTAGTTTTAATACATTTTTGGTTTATTTATGTTAACACAAATAGTTTGTTTGATTGGTATTACAAAATGTTTGTTAAAAAACTTCTCAATAGGACATGAATAGAAAAATTGTTATTTTTCTTTTCAACTTGTTTTATTGTGGCTACAACTGTAATTAATGATATATAGATTGATGGATATAGCCATGCATGGCTGTGGTACATTTTAATTATACTCTATTGTAAGGGTAGCTTACAATCCTATCAAGATCAGCTTCTATTTATCCACACCATCAAATCAAACCCATTTAAAACATAAGCTTAGCTAACAGGTGGTTAAAAAAAAAAAAAGAAGTTTAAAAGTTTAAGAAAAAGAAAAGAACAAAAGGACAAGGGGTGGGGATTAAAGTAGGAAAAAAAAATTCAGAAATAAAGACTAGATAAAAGAAAGTGATTAACATTTTTTTTATTATTAATTTATAGTATAAATAGTATTATTTATTTATGGTATAAATAGCTTTCTTATCTTATAATATTAAAGTAATGGAATGTGTGTGTATATAAAAATAAATGTTAAAAAGAAAGGAATTTACTCAAAATAATACAATTTAAAGCTAATGCAAATAAAAGAATTAAAAAACTAAAAAAACAAAACAAAGGAAAAATATAATTACAATGGCTAGTGATAAGTAGCAAACAAAGAATTAATTACTAACTAAAGGAAAAAATCTTATATACTAAAAGAAAAGAAACAGAAACCCAATAGGAGTGCAGTAGAATGTCTGATGGATCCTAAGATAAGGAAACACTGAATATATAAGGGAGAGCTTGATATTGTTAATTATTATTTTTATTATCACTTTATAGTATTATATTATATTGAAAAATAAGTCAAAGTTGATCCTGTTAAATAAAAAAATGTGTTGCTGAACCCATCGAATCGTGCAGCTGGCCTGAACCTTTGCTACAATAATACTTGCAGTTAGTTCGAAGAAGAAACCTGAGAATCAGCAGAGTGTCCATGTCCAGAATAGTTCATATGTTATCACCAAAAAATAAAAACCCTATGAGGAATCATCATCAATTGGTTGAAACAACAGAATCAGCAGAAGCTACATTCCCCTATTGCGCATATTACAGTGTTCAAATCGTAAGTAAAATCATTTTATTTTTCTTTATCTTCAAACTTTTAATTATAGCCATTGAACCAGTGAGATAAAACTTTTGAACTTTATAAAAGCTATTAATTTCTAGGCTATTATTATGTACTTTAGCTTTCATAATCATATGGTTAAAATCAAATCTCATTAAATTCTTCTCAGTTTTTATATAAGCTATCGAGATTTAGTCTTTAAACTAGATTATTTTAATGAAATCCTTCTTACCATGTTTTAAGTATGCTAATTAGTGAACTGAGATAAGGTAGTTTAGCATAATGAAACCAAAGTATTTATCACATTAGTTTAATTTTAATATTAATATTCTTTTAGTAAGTGTTATCATTGTCTCTTTACAAGACACAATACATGCCTTGCTATATTTTTTTATAAATGGGCTTCTAGTGAAATGCCATTCTATTTTTATTACTTTAGACAGCCTCTTTAGAACTTGAACATGAGGGTTCTGAAACCAATTTGTAAAGCCACTCCAATCCCCAAATTAAGGTTTATATTGTTATAGCAAGTCATGCAGACCAAGGGAACCAAGTACCTAGTACTGAATTCCATGACTAATTACACATTCAGGCTGCAACCTCCATTTAGTTACTGTAGTGCCTTAGCATCAGAAGCTTCACTACAAAGATCAATTTATCTCTCCATATTATTATTCTGTTCAGCATTGATCTGAACACCAGATATAATTTATATAACAATTTGCATAGGGAGAACATTTATTACTCATTATGTATAAGTTAATCAAAATAAAATTATATTTTGTTAACCATCATTCTTGTAAGAAAACTCATAGCAAACACAGAATAGATACATATCATATTCAGGTATGATTATAAACCATAAATAAAGATTGTAATAAACGTTAAAGTTAACTGATTAAAGTGCATCCTAAAAGATAAGACCTTGTACTAACTTAGTTCATCATTGTATAACACCTGTGAGTGTAAAATCCCAATGCACTTCTGTTTTTGTATTAATAACTTATATTTTAATAATTAAAGTTATTTTACTTGTAATAATTATTACTGTGTTGTTTGCAATCCATTCCCAAATCTTATCCAAACCTATTCATTTTTAATGTTAATTATTAGTATATGCATTATCTCAGCAAGCCATATGTGTGTGTTTATTTGGTTAATTGCTAATATATTGATAATTCCCTGAGTCTCATATTCAACCCTGTTCTACTGCTGGCTCATGAATTAAAAAAGACTGAGAGTAACCTCATATATGCCATTCATAGGGTATTAAATCACAGAGCATTAGTGAAGGAACTGAGGTGCGATCTCGGGTCTCAACCCCTCATCTAGATCAGCTTTTGGGGTAATTTGCCAAAACTCTGGATTTTGTTGCATGAATGTGCAAATATGACTGTTACAGTAGTAATATCTAAACATTGCGTACCCCACTCATAAAGTATATCTATTGTTTGTAATGACACTATGGCAGCCATAAAACAACATACCTTCAAAAACTGGTTCTACTGGCCAAGAATATATAGCAACATTTTGAGATCACTTTGAGATTGTCTAGTGTATTTACAAGCCAAACCAGTGAACCAAAATTACAATCACACCCTAAAGTACATCATACCCAAAAGACCAAACAAGATTCTAGTGATTGATTATTATAAAGCATTGTCCTTATTTAATAAACAGAAATTCTTATTGATCACTGATGATCTCTTTTCTAAGTATGTTTCTGCTTAACTAATACCCCAAGTTAATACTAGACATGCAAGCAAAGTTTTAGAAGTCCTCGAATTCATGATGATAGGGTCTTAACAGTCATGATATGCCTTTCCTATCCAAAGAATGACAAAATGGGTGGAGAAATCTCAAATAAGACATGTTCACATTGATTATAAATCCACAGTTGAATCCTTGTGAACATGTAATATGGGATCTCAGATGTTTGTTTAAAACTTACCTAGAGTATGAGCATAAGGGGTGGGTAAAGCAAATGGATTGTGTCACCAGTTACATCAACTGGAGCATAAATGAATCTACCAGTTTATGCCATTAGACTACACCTTAAGCAGCCTATATCAGCACTATTTATCAAGTACCAATGCATGGTTAAACATACACAAAGTGACATGGAAAGAAATATACAAAAATCATATAAACAGCCCATCAATAAGGCTGAGCAAAAGATTAAAAACATGAAGAAAAGCTCACACAATTTTAAGAAAGGAGATAAAGTTTTTATAAAAACATCCCATCTGAGTAAACAAAAATAAATATCAAAAATTTTGCTACCCATGTGAAGGACCATTCACTGTTGTGAAATGATCAGGTCCAAATGTATTTTAGATAGACATAGAAAGAAATATTATGGACACATTTAACATCCATATTTTGAAGCCATATTTGGTCAATCAGATTAACTACATGATTAAAATATTTAGCTTATATGTAAGTTAAAAGATAGGCATGAGCTTTAGCTGAAAGAAGAAAGAAAAGGGAGGTGACATAAAAATGGGGTTATTAATTTATGATGAGGGTATCCAGGTAAGCACAAAAGCAATTACTGGGATACTTTAGAACCAATCAAAATATAAGAGTTGATTCATACAGAATGATGGACACTCCAATATTTTGTTTAATTCTTAAAATTCAGTAAGTCTCAAAAGGGAGCAGGATGAAGGCTAACAAGTTAAACTATATGCCATCTGCAATAGAGATACATAACCAGTTGAGATCAGACCATATAAACATCCTAAGAAAAAAAGGAAAAAAGCACCCATTATCAAGTAACATGGATGTAATTCGGGAAATATCAGAATATAAAATGGATAGACTTTCTAACCCTTCTTTAAAAAAATAGGCAACCAAATGCTAAATCAATACATACATTACTTAAGTGTTAAAGTTTTGATTATATCAAAATTTTAATGCTGAAGGGTTAAGGAATTGTAAGGGTAGCTTAGAATTCTATTGAAACCAGCCTTTATTTATCCACACCACCAAATCAGACCCATTTAAAACAAGCTTAGTACCAAATTAAACAAGTGTCACAATGAATTAATTTCTCTTCTTTAATAAAAAATAGAACGCAATTAAAGGAATCCTTTATATAAATTGTAAGGGTAGCTTACAATCTAACCTTTGTCACTCTCACCACCAAATCAAGTTCATTTTTAATGTAAATTTAGTTTATAGATAGTTATGCCTGTATTTTTACTTATGGAGTAATTAAACTCACATACACATATATAGATGAATATTAAGGAAATTATCAGGATAAATTAGTTTTACTTATCTATTAAAAAGATGAAAATCCTAATAAAAAGAAATTAAACTAATATATATATATATATATATATATATAGTTTATATATATATATATATATTGTATATATATATATATATATATATATATATAAACAATGAATTCAATGTCAGTGTATTATACATCATTATAAAAGACTTGGACTAAGTAAACATGGTGATGACCTAATTAATGTCAAACCAGTCACCTAGGTAACCAAATGGGGAAAATAAAAAACAAAATTTTATTATGTAATTTTATTTTGCTTACAATCAATATAATATATGCAACAATAGGGTTCACACAGTGATGGAAAATAAAATAAAATATAAGTATACTAATGGAAACCAAGCCTGAGTATCAAAACAAACTCAGTTCATTTCCATCATCTTTTACTTTTTCAAAGAATGCAAAAACTACATAACAACATCAGAAAATCAAGAGTTTGAATCTTAATAAACATAGATGGCTTGCTCAAACACCCCAAATTATTTATTTAATTGTTGTAAAGCAAATTACAAAAAACTGCAGTGATATTTAAACAGAAAGAATTCTAATAAATTCATGCAATTGGATAAAATAATTGAACTGATTTAAATAGATGTTTAAAATAAAGAAGGACTGCACTAGTCTTCAAATATGAATAAAATAACCAAATAGAACATCATCAGCATAGTTATATATAAACAATGGAATAATTCTTTTCTTACAAAAATTATTAAATAATAAACACTGAATTTAGAAAATTTTAATTGTTTATGAACTGCAAAACAATGTTCTCCAGATAATTCAATTGTGTCATAGGGTTGTGTTATTAGCCCTGACCATAAGAAGCATAATGTTTTATTTTTCAATTGTGTATTGTCTGCTGAAACATCAAATACCCTGTCTGAAATGTCCATATTGATACCAAATGAAAACAACAGGAGATGGAAATAACATCATTCCAAATACATTGCTGAGAAGTCCTCCAAGGAATGTGTGATTTGCCATATTATGACCAAAACAGTGATGAACTGTATCTATTTGAGACATTGGTTGCCCAATTCATGAATATTGTACAAGATAACTTGAAGAAAGTTTTAATTTGTTATCTAATTTTTTTTAATTTATATATATATATGTTTGTAAAATTCTATATTTTAATTTTTTTTATTTTTTTTATTTCCACATCTGGGAACCAAAAGTTCTGTAACTCAGAAGAGTCCATTATAGCTAAAGACAGGAAAGTGTAGGGAAGAAGATTATTAAGTTAGATACTTTTTTATTTTATTAAATAAAGTTTAAATAACCCTTCCTCCATAGTGACATAACATTAGGTTCATGGAATAAAGGTAAGATTTTGTTTAGTACTATTCCATAGTAAAAAAACATACACTTGCTACAGGACAGAGTTTATGTTGTTTATTTTTGTTAACAAATGATTGTTTATATTTTTTATTCAGTATGAATGACTAATATTTCCACATGAATGTTCTCTTCTATTAAACTTGTACATAGTTAAAGGGGGGTCTTCCAAAAAGAGGAACTCTACAGTTGAAATTAAGCTATAAAGCTATTGAACACTGCTTCATATATATTTGTTAAATGGTTAGTTAGCTTTGTGCTCATTGTAACATTGTATTAATAATTTATTTTATTTTCATTACTCTTATTTACTTTGTAAATAATGAGTGTCTCTTTATGTACACCTATTATGAGAAGGGCTGGAGTAATAAATATATTAATCATTAATATGATAGGATATATATCTGATACACACATGTATATAATTATATATTATATTAAGATTTGTTTAAAATTTATCTTTTTGCTTGTAAATAAACATTGTTAATTTGATTCTCATTAAATGTTCTCTAGTTTATCAAAGTTATTTATCCATCCACCTATCAATTCATCACCATACATATGTATGTACACACACATCTTTTACATTATGATACAGTAGTATGGTTAAATGAGTCTTCTACTTGATTGGAACCCATATAAAGATATTGTAACTACTGTCTAAGGTAAATTCTTCACTGAAAAGAATCAAGTGAAACATTCTTCCTGGGTTTAAATTCTGAGGCATATGTGGAATCTGAAAGAGGGGTGAGATATGGATGAACTAGACAAAATTGTATATGAATTTATTTTGTAAACCTTGATCTATCCCATTTGAAATAGACATAAACATTGGTTAGTTACTTCATCATGCCATTGACAGCATTCTACCTGAAGGCCCTAGGTCTGTCCATACTTAGATGTGTTCCCTCTCTTCTGGTGGAAACCTGGACTATCACAATATGTACATACCAGCAATGAGTTAGTTATCAATGTGATGTACATCATGAATTTAGTAAACATAGTAATGACTCAATGTTAAGCCAGTCTCTAGGCAACTGCATGTGGAAAATAAAAGTAAAATTCTGTTACATAATTTTATTTTTTAATTACAACCAATATAATATGTGCAACAATAGATAGTCATGGGCAATAAGAAAGGAAATGGAAAAGCTAGTATACTAAACACTGGAAACTAAGCATGGTATAAAAGCAAACTCAGTTCATTTCCATCATCTTTTGTTATTTTTTGATGAGGCAATAACTGTATAAAGCCAACATCTTAAAATCAACTGTTCAAATACAAGAGAAGATGGACAACTTGTTCAAATATTCCATATTATATATATATAATTTTTGCAGCACAAAACTATAAGTAATTACAACTGACATTTAAATAGAGAAAAGTTTGATAAATTCATGTGTTTTAACAAAAGAACTTAATTGATTTTAAATTGATATTTAAAAATAAAAACTGTGTTATTATTTGAACATGGAGAAAGAAGAAATAGAACATTGCCAGCTTTTATATAAAATGATGAAGTATTTTTTCTCATATAAGCCATTAAATGCCAAATAGCAAATCAAGAAAAATTAAATGTTATAAATTGCTGTGAAATGTATTCTGGCAAAATTAACATTGCCAAAGAACTGGAGTAATACTGTCCCAACCATAGAAGCACAATGACTTAACCTACTTGCCTGAAGAAATAACAAATGTTCTTCACTAAATGCCTAAATGGATTGGGAAGGAAAGAAACTGCAGAAAATAGAAACATCACTTCAAGTGCATTGCTGAGGAATTCGAGCAAATGATGAATAACTTACTGAAGAAGAATGATCCAAAGAGAGATAGAGTGTATCCATAAAAGACAGTGTTGTCAAATTCATGGACATTAACCAAGATAATTTAAAGAAAGTTTTGATTTATTATGTTTTTTTTCTTTTATATGCATTTATAAAATTCTAGTTTTATTTCAATTCCACACTTGGAAAAGCCTATGATTTGGAAAAGTCCATTATTAGTGAAAGCAACAAAATTAAGAGGAGGAAATTATTAAGTTAGATAAAAAATGGTTTCATGTTAAATAAAGTTTAGGTCAGCTTTTTCTCCATAGTGACTTAACATTATCATCACCACTATGATATGAAATAAGGTAAGATTTTTGATAATAAATTCCTTAATAAATTCCTTATTAAACACATATACTTAGTACAGGACAGAGGTTGTGTTATTTGTTTTTTTTTATTGTTAACTAATAATCATTTATATTTATTTTTTGATATAAATGATTAACTTTCTGTACAGATGTTCTTTTCTATCAAAGAAGATGGAACATCAATAACTGGAATTGGATGATAGTTCTCAACATTCTAGTAGCTATGAATATGAGAGTATGAATCCTCCCAAAAGCACTCAGCTTTATTGAATTATAGAATATTATTTATTTTATTTACTGTTATCAGCTTCATTTTCCGTGTGCAAAGCACATATATATTATGAATTTTACATGCTAATGAATCAAAATATATAAAATGCGCTAACACACACAAGCACACAAAGCTAAAAACAAATAAAGAAAATATATTATTATTTTTTTTTATTTTAATATTTATTCCATTAAATGGATAAGCACTTTCAAGAGTCAAAGCCCTTATAATCATAGCCGCATTACAAACTATAATAAATTGACTTGGAGTTATGCAAACTTATGCAAATGAAATGATTACACATTCCATTTCTTTGATATTTTGTGGCAAGAGTCTTTTCTATTGATGGCATCACCATCTCTAGATATAAAGAAAGCTTCTTTTATCTTTCCTTTAAGATCGTGCCATTCTCTGCACACCACCACTAGATTTTTTGTTTGGCACTTGTGCCCAGCTGAAGTGCAGTGCTGCACAAAAACTGAACTATGAGCAGTGTCCACCAAATCTTTATTATAAGAATATGTGTGTTGTGATATAGCCTAGTGGACAGAGAGGCCCTGGTCTCACCATAATACGATGATCTACAACATTTTTCAGGGCAGGCAATATTATAGATCACCTGAAGTGTCAGTGAGGATGGTAGGCAGTCCTTGGTATTATTAATTAGTTTGTTGGAGTTAGGTGTGTGAAAACATAACTGGTATTTATTATTGAAAATATTATAAAAATATTTATGCATATTAGGCAGGTAAGGGAGTAAAAGTCTGCCCTGAAAAATTTTGTAGGTCATCGTATTATGGTGAGACTAGGGCCTCTCTGTCCACTAGGCTATCACAACACACTTATTCTTATAATAAAGCTTTGGTGAACACTGTTTATGGTTCAGTTTTTGCGCAGCACTGCACTTCAGCTGGGCACAAGTGCCAACTGGGAAATCCAGTGGTGGTGTGCAGAGAGTGGCACGATCTTAAAAGAAAGATAAAAGAAGCTTTCTTTATATCTAGAGATGGTGACACCATCAATAGAAAAGACTCTTGCTACAAAATATCCAAGAAATGGAATGCGTAATCATTTCATTTGCATAAATTTGCATCACTCCGAGTCAATTTATTATAGTTTGTAATGCAGCTATGATTATGAGGGCTTTGACTCTTGAAAGCACTTAGCCATTTAATGGAATAGATATTAAAATAAAAAATAATAATAATATACATTTTCTTTATTTGTTTTTAGCTTTGTCTGCTTGTGCGTATTAGCGCATTTTATATATTTTGATTCATAATTAGCCACAAAGTATAAACTGTTTGCTTATTTCAATGCTAATGAAGTAAATATTTAACTTGTATAATATTGTAAATTAGCTAGTTAGCTTCATGATCGATGTAGTAATTTTTTTTTATTAATTTTATCTGCTTTGTAAATAATTACTGGCTTATTATGTATCTCTACCATGGATAAAGACAGGAATAGTGAACACATTTAATCAGTGATATAATAGAAATACATTCTTGACACACATAATTATATTGTTTTATCATGTTAAAAGGTTTTGATTTTTTTTTTTTTTGTTATTTAATAAACATTGTCAATTTGATATAAATTAAACTGGTCTCTAGTTTATCAAAATCATTTACACATTCATTCATCAACTTATAACCAAATACATACATACACACCCATTTCATTTTGAATGGATCTTTAAATCAATTGGAAGGTCCAGTAGTTGCTATCTAGTGTAAATTCACCCCTGAAGAGAGCTGAAGGCAGATTTCTCCTTGATTTTGAATACTGAAGTATAATGGAACGTGAAAGAGGGGTGAGATATGGATGAACTAACCCAAATTATATTTAGATTTAATGTATAAACTTAGAGCTAGCCCATTGGAGGTAGATACAATCATAGGTTATGTACTTCATTGCATCATTCACAGCATCTTACCACAAAATCCTAGGTCCTACCATAGTGAGATGCATTTCCCCTCTTCTTCTGGAAAACCCAGACCATTACACTATGTAATGGAGTTGAGATTAGGAATGCATTGATAAAAATCCAAAATATTTGAAAATATATATCTACAATATAATGAAGGTTAACTCTTCCTTGAAGTGTTAAAAATGGATATAAATCATTCCTTAGCTTGTAAAAAATATCAGAATCTATTAGTTCAAGCATAGAAATTCAAATGTAAATACCTGTAGTTTATAGTGGTAGGGTGTGATCTAACTTGTTGTGCTAGTTGATGTTGCTATATGTGAGAGTTGAGATGAGGAATGCACTCATAAAAGTCAAAATCAAAAAATTTAAAAAATATGTATCTAGAGTACAATAATGTGTATGATAGTAAAGTAGTGAAAGTTGTCAAGGCATCAATATAAACATGGACATTTGGATGTTAATATCTCTAAATGTAATTGAGTTTAGGAATGCACTGAATGCCAAAATTTGAAAATATATATATACACAGTCCAATAATTGTTCACCCTTTTGTAAAGTTAAAAGTAAATAAAATCAGTCACTATTTTTCATGGATGTGGAAATTTTGATGATGATAAGTTACCTAAAAAAGTGAAATCTGTCCATGAAGCATGTGTATAGTTAAGAGAAGGTAGTCTGACTTTTTGTGTTGGTGGATAGTCATAATATGATGGAGATGAGATGCGAAATAAAAACCAAAAAAGTGTATACAGATATAGATATAGTATACTATGCATGTAATTATAAGTTGGGCCTTTTCCAATATATAATTTTGTTAAATGTCTTTAGAAAAATTCAAACTTTTTTAAACTTTTTACATACATTCAATTGTTAACAATAGTTTACAAGTTAGGGTATGTTTTGACCAATAGTATTCTTCTTTTCTTCAGATGTAGTTGGGTGATCAGTGATAGTACTAAATTATTTAACCAACCTTTAGATTTTGTCAATACTGAATTTTAAGTGACACTCTAACTTCTTATTCTTTATTAAATTAAAAACCAAGAATCTAATCAACTAACTTTGATGTTCAGCAACATCTAAAGAAGAAAGAAGCATAATATCACTTGAAACTAGAATGATGTAAGTAGTCAAACACACAACAACAAGTAAAATACCATTATTACAAATTTTCACATAACGCATGCAATGTGCATCTTTATTATATATTTTATTATGCTAATATAAAAAAAATATTGTCAGAATTCAAATATGTTTATTAAATTATTAGCTACAAGTATACTTTCGATTATGCATTTCATGGTTGTTGTGTCATGCCATTTATTTATTGTTATTATTATAATATAAGAACTTCTTGCATTCATCTGCCATGTATATAACTTGAAGTTCAAATTTAGAATAATTAAAGTTGGAGATTTTTTTTTAGCATCTTAAGGAATTTTTTTTTTTTGGTCCATAGATAGCCAGATTCCGGAAAATAAATATTTAACTATTTTTATTAACAATAAAGTCTTCTCTTTAGAATTTCCCAAGCTTGATAAATAATTTCTTTTTTTCTCTACTTCTTTTTTTTGGAGAACTGATAAATATGCCTTTAGTCTACAGTTGTTATATAAAGATTATTTTTTTTTGTATTTTATCTATATATTTATACATTGTTTCCTATTAATATATAAACCTAGTCGGTGATTTAATTTCCGTTATCAAATTTGTCAATAATTTAAAACCTCTGGAGTATTTCTTAAATATAATGAAATTCTTTTATATGAGAATATGGATAAACTTTGATCGAAAATGTTGAGCCACAATATCCTTTGTAGTTTTCAATCTCGTAAGCACTAAAAATAAACTTCTAAAGGTTGGAGCCTTTTTTATTCAAGAGTTGGATTAAAGCTAAAAAAAAAAAAATAGACTGCCAATAAAATTGAGAAAAATGTTTATTTGCTAAATAAAAATATAATTTAAGTAAAACAATGTTTCTTTTAAAATTAAAACTTTGATGGGTTATAATAAATGGATTTTTGTTTTAGAATTTTTTAATTCAGAATTAATTAAAAACATATATGCAAGAAATTATTATAAGATAAAGGGTACTATCATCAAGAGGCCTACAAATAAAGGTTTTTATTATAGTGTTATTAATTAAAGGAAATTTCTGAGAATATTAATGAAACTTTTGCACGATCAAAAGCCGTTTAACCGATATTCATTTGATCGAAATTGAGATTTGTTTTCCATTTTCCGCTATTGAAATTGATTCTGAAATCGAATATTGGTCTAAAACTAGCACGATGAAAAGTCAGGATTATATATGTGAAATACGAATGTGTGTGATTATATAAAATAATATCGAATTAAAACTTTCCTATTCAAAATCAGATCACTCTTTTACCTTGTTAAACTAAGATGATAATTTTGTAAAAACCATAACTAATTATTTTTCTTCCCTAAAAAAGGAAATGAAAAAAAAGATCTAAACTTCAAAAAACATCGATGAATAAATGAATTATTATTATAAAAGTGAGAAACAAAAACACAAATTCATGAATTGTTAAAAGGTATCGGGAAAATAATTACAAAACTATAAAAATAAAAATTAGATGGAGATAAAAAAAATATCGAGCATCCTTTAAATAAAAACTAATAATTAACATTATATAATAAAGAGTACCTGAAAAAAGAAATGATTTGTCTGATAATACATTACTGTTTTTAATAAATAATAATAATTGTATGGTTTATTGCTGAGTGTTCATAAAAAATTGAGCTCCCAAAACTGACAGAGCCGATTCGCAATGAAGTGCTTGGAATCGGTGACTTTTTTCTTTACGTAATTTTCTAAACATTTTCTCATTTGATCTTTTTCTAAGATCTGTCTTAAGTTTTCTAACAAATATAAGAATTTGACTCCACAAAATCAATAATTCATTTTCTAGCTTAAGAAAAGTACTGCACAAATTTTCTTAAATTTTTTGAAACTTTTAACTTTACGCTTAAAAATATTTTCTTAAGCAAAATACTGTACTAAATTAATGCAAGGAATAAATTATATAAGATTTCAACATAACTTTATTAATAAATGCCATCATATAAGAAAATAGCTGTTTCCATAGTGTAAAATTTTTTAAATTATATCTTATTTTATGTTGATTTACATTTTTATGGATAATATATAGTTGAAGTAAAATATATTAATACAATGCACATTGTGGTTTCACTGTATTTTACTTTGATGAAAGATTTCAATTCTTTTTAACTTACAAAATATAGCTGCAGTGCATTATAATTTTTATTGTACTCTGTAACATCCAAGTGTATGAAAAAAAAAACCATCACAATAATATTTCAAAATAACAGCTGTCTCTGCTAAAGGATTGTAAGATTTAATAATATTGCTTTGGTCAGTCATGCCTTGAAAATTTTTGGGATTACATTCAGCTTTAAGATTTTTCAGTTCTAGTCCATTAGCCACCACACACCACTTGATGGCTCTGTTGCTAGTCAAAAACCAATAGATATAAAGTTACCAAGCTGATTTACAATTTTGTCATTATTTATTCAAAAACAAATAAATGTAATGCTTTCACCTGTTTTTTTTATAAAGATTTACATTTATTATTCTTTAAAACACTTTTTTTTAAAGCACATTTACTTTTTTGGGGAAAACATTAGTTTCTAAATTACATTTTTAATTACATTATACATGTCAATGTGTAGCACTGAAATGTGCAGGGAGGGGGACTGATAGTTTTGACAATCTGAAGGATTGGCCAAAACATGCACTACTCTGATCAAACAAAAAATAGATATATTAGAAACATTCTGTGACAACATTTTGAAAACTATTTTTAAAAAAAATTTGAAACAACATTATTTAATAAAATGTAAGAATTCCATTTTAAAATTACCATTGGATCAAACCAAGCTTATGCTTTTAAAAACAATAACAAACTGCAGCCATTTTAGTAGTCTCATAGCTGTTCTTGCGCAAAATTCCCTTTTCATGTGAATTCTGTAAAATGGTGCCTGGATGTACACTTTTGCAATTCATTTCACTTTAAAAAGATATGTATGGAAGCAAAGTGATGGGCTTACAATTATTACTATCTAAAACTACATCAGATGTGTGAAAAATCATTACTTCAAATGCACATGAAAAGAGTTATGGCCACTTGAATTCTATACACCCTCACATTATACCATAGTGATCTGTGAAGTGTGCACTATTTGCATAGTACCACAAAGCACAAAAGCAGGCTGTAATATTTGGGTGCAATGCTATCTAGGCCTGATTAACAGCTAATATGAACAGAACTGTTCTATAAATGGCATATTTCTGTGCTTTTGCATGGAATCCATGACATTAAATAGCATGCGGTGGCTAATCTCTTTTTTTTTCAAGTGGTCATTCCTATAGTAATAAGATTATGAATATCTTCATACTATTAATTAGAAGAAAAAGGCCCGAGATTAATTAGATTGGTCACATGAGTGTCAATACATTGATTATAAAAATAAAAAATATTGCAATATAATGTGGACTTTCCCATTCATAAGGTAGATGATATATTCTGACATATATAGAGCCTATGGACACTTTTACTTTAAAAATTGCTGAGATTCTTTATTCAATCATTAATATTTGGGTATTAAAAATTTTGTAAATCCCCCAGCCATGAAATGTCCACATATAATAAATTTACAAATGATGTTTTATTTTTGCTTTCAATAATTAAAATTAAAAAAATTATGTCAATAATTTGATATGTATGTTAATGTCTGATTCATGAACTTATTTATAAACTTTAAAAAACTGCTATAATAAAAAAAAAATGGAGGTAGAAATGTTATGTTTCTGTTTAACATTGAAAACATTTTAGATTTTCCAACACTAAGAATGTCTCATAACATTATAAAGCATTGACATCTTTTAGAGAAACTTGGAAATCTTTTCTTAGAAAAATGGCAATTATTTTTTTAAAAAAACTGTCAAGTAATTAGAACTATTGCCAATATTTTATGCAAATATTTGATCTACTAGTAACAAAAAATACATTGTGGTGTTGTTATTCTTTGTTTGTCTCTTTAAGTGTATTATTAATAACTGCAAAATACTTCATTTGAAGATCTTAGAAGAAAGAACTGATGAACTTTAAACTTTCTTTCACTCTCCTGTATGGCAATTATTCTGGTAGATGGCAAAAATTGTATTGATTTATTAGTTTATAAGGTCTGAAGAGGGCATAAGCCTATGGCCAAAATAAATTTCAGAACTTACAAAGATCCCGATTAGCAGAGAATAGTTGTAAAGATAATTGGTCATTTGATTCTTTTGTTATTTGTGATTAGTAAAAAAATTACCAAGTTTTCATCATTTATTTAAAATATTTGTGATTACTTTTACACAATATTTATATAATAATTATTTAAAAACAAAAGTGAATACCATTACAATTTGATTTTATTCAAATAAATTTTATTTTTATAAATATAAGTTACGAAATTCAATCATAATGGTAAACGGAAAGGTAGTCAGATTGTTAATGCCTTTTAAAACACTTTTTAACATGGTACTTCACAATTTTTGTAATATTTTAAAAATTATAAGTGCAATTTTGAATTTTAGAACAGAATTTGATCAATTTATAATGGCTTTACATTTATTCATTCACATTAAAAAAAAACATTCACTTAATAAAGATTTTGTTAATTTTTTTTTTCAATGGCCTAGCTGATTTTCCTCTACATGATCCAATCAGAAAACAGCTCATGGTTCTCATTATATATTATCTTTATTATTATTTTGTCTATATTTGCAAAGTTAGAACATGATTTTTTTATGTTTTTCATTTATAATCTTATATTTCTAATAAATCAAATCAAATTTGTTAAATTCTAATACAGAATCAAGGTTTAATAATAAAATCAAAGTTATAATTATTACAAAAGTGGTCACCAAAGAGAACCATTATTAGTGTCAAAAACATTGCATTTTTCATTTAAAAATATAATCACTGAGAAAATATCAATTTAAAACTATTGTTTTATAATTTTTATTGTTTTATATTTTTTAGTATTTTAGCATTTAGTTTTATTTAAAGATATCTGCATAAAAAAATCACTGTTTAAATAAGAATCTTACCTTGAGTTTTGATTTTACATATATTTAATTAAACTCTTCTTTAAATTCATATTATTACATTATCTTATAAAAAATAATTTTAAAAAATGTAATTACTTTACCTATTGTTTTAAATTTTTTGTAAAAATCAAGCTGAAAATTTCTGGACAACTTTAAATCATTTATTTGTATAACGCACTGATTTATTAAATAAATAAAAACTAGTACTTATTTTTTTTTTTTAATTCTTTTTGTCATTACATAATTTTCAATTAATAAAAATCAAAAACAAATTGATTTAATATAAAGTATTTAATATTTAAGTACACAAATATTTATATTCTTGGAGTTTAGATGTAATTATGAGGGATTTGAATCGAGACATTCAAACTCCCTTCTGCTATCCAATCTATCTCATACAACTGATACACGTGACCACACACATGTGAAAAAGATAATCAATAATATATATACATATTTCATGCTGAACTAGCACTCATCATCTCCCACACACATATATAATAAGGGCTCAGTTTATATTAAGATAGTAAATCTTCAAACTTTAATAGACAGGCTTCAATCTACTCTACCTTTCAACTCTTCATCATCCATACCATTGAAAATCTAATGATGGAATGCATAAATTCCTTGATGAGGCCAATATTATTATTATGCCCATGTTGACCTTAAAGCCATTCTGACCCTCATGTATAGGACTTTGTCCATTTAATTAAATAGGAGAGGGATGGGCAGGATATAAAATGAACCTGTTATATTTAAATACAGGTATACTTTATATCTCTGGAGTTTAGATATAATTATATGGGATTTGAACCCAGACTTTCAAGCTCCTTCAGCTATTCACTCTACCTCATACAACTGATACACATGACAACACATATGAAAAAGATAAATGATCTCCAATATACATATTTCATGTTGAAGTTTGAAGATTTGCTAACTTAATACAAACCCAGTATTGATTATATATATGTGTGGGAGGGGTGATGATCTGGACCAACTGATGAGTACTGGTTCAGCATGAAATACATATATTGAGGATCATTTATCTTTTTCACGTGTGTAGTTATGTGTATTGTTTGTATGAGATAGGATTTAGATATTATGTGTTGGTATGAAAAATTTTTAAAAACGTCTTTTAGGAAAATGACATTTTCTTTTGTTATTCCTGGTCATAATTTTTTTTTAAGTTCACCATTTGATTTAATATTAATCATTATTTTATATTTATTATTCAATAAATTGGGTATGATTTGATAGTAATTTAAAAAATCATATTTGACATTTGAAAATATTAAAAAACTAATAATAAATTGAGTACTCAATGAAAACAACGAATTTTCATCATTGGATGGTGTTCTGTACTATAATCAAGTAGTAACACAAGAAAACTTATGAAATCTTTGTCCAATAAAAACAATGTTTAAAATGAGGATGAATAAAATAAAAATTAATGTGAAACTACCAAATATCTATTAAATTATCTTTTAAATTTTATATTTCTATTTATAATATATTTCAAAAATTTCTAGTACTTCTTAAATGTCTTCACGGATCTCTTCAAAGGAGTAACAAAATTATGATCAATATTTTCTTTGTGTGAATTACTGTCAAATTTATTAACTTCTATATTTAAAACTAAAACATACATGACGTGGTTTTTAATAATTATTATAATATTATTGTATAAAAATAATCATTACTTTTTAATAAACTATGCAAAACATGAACTTTTTTTTTGCTATTCCCAAAAATCACTCATAATAGCCTATTGAAACAGGACTACAATGATCAAAATCCATCAAGCAAGTGGAGGTGGAACTATCTCTGCTTTATCTTTTGCTGCCTCTAGGAAATAGTAACCTTTAAAGATTTTTTTTTTAAACTAATAAATTAATATTACATAATTTTCTTTTTCTAACATATTTTACGCATGAAAACTGGAAACACATTAAAGTTTTTACAGAAAAGTGATTTATGATGCTGCTATATGACGCACTTTAACTTTTCCTTTTTCAAGAGTCATAAATCTCTCAGCCACTATACCCAGAGAAATCTGTTAACCACCTTACATTCCTTTTCTATTCTTCACACCCATATTATTCTCTATCCTGCTCCATTCCATTTTCACAACATTACCTTTGTCCACTCTATGGCCTTTATATCTAAATCCCTCTTATTTTTTTCCAAACTAGCATAAAAACCAAGAACCCACTTTCTGTTATGATAACTTTGTTTATATTTATTCTTCCATAATTTTATTATTTGCACCCTTTCTGCTTATAAGTATTTGCATTTAATTAACAGATGCCTACTATTTTCTATGCCTTCCTTACATAACTTTCAGACTAAATCACCCACATTTTTTCATTTATGTGTATATTCCTTGTTACTAATGATCCTGTTCAAGCTTTAACTAGTAAACTACTTTCTTTGCTAGTATCATAAATTAATTCACATTCAATATTCTGTTTACTTCTATATATATCTAAACTCTTTTTACTCTCCATATTAGTTCTCTATCTCTCCAACTTTCTATTTTTTGTTAATGCACCTATTTTTTTATTCCATTCCTTATCACTATAACACTCAACAACTCTAATGCAATCATACCATCTTTTGTATAAGTACAGTGACATAAAGCCTTTATCCAAATCTTCTGCATACCATCCTACCTTTCTCATCCACTCTTTGGCTTATCCTTTACTCATAACCCAATTAAATACTATTTTGGCCATTCTCTTATTATCCATAAATTGCAATCTACCAAACATTTTCATTTTACTTTTTGCATCTCATATAAAATCTTGACCATCCAATTTCTCCTTGAATTGCTTATTTTATCGACCACACATCTGCATCTAATGCATGTCTTCTTACTTCTCTTTTTACTTTTTCTAAGTAATCTAACACACCTTTACTAACACATAACGCATCGTTATCATGAGTTAAATCTGCTACTGCCACTCTTTTCGATACAATTCTTGTAGACAGTTAATTATAAAAAAATAATTTGTTTTTCTTTCTATGGAATAAAATACTTTTAAATGTTTTTTTTTCCTTCTACCGAAATGAATACTTTTAAGTAGTTTTTTTAGCTTCTAAATTTGAACCTTGCTTTATCTCTCTTTAAATAAAAAATAAATAGAATTATTAACAAAATGTACTCAGCTTCAATAATCCAATAAATTGCATGATTAAAGTTTGCTTCATAATAATCCTTTAATACTTTAAAATTAAACTCGCCATTCATTGTAAACAATTTTTCTGTTTTCGCAACAGATTTATGGAACTGCATCAAAATCAATGATTAAAATCTTTCAAACTTTTCCTGTTGCACCTTTCTAATATTCATTCCCTCATAATATAGATTCTATATATATATATAATTTTATCTAAACCCAATATTTTTTTATTAGGATGCTATCTTACCTTGTTTTTTCCAATCATAATCA
This sequence comes from Epiperipatus broadwayi, assembly GCA_028023455.1. Lineage (NCBI taxonomy): Eukaryota > Metazoa > Onychophora > Udeonychophora > Euonychophora > Peripatidae > Epiperipatus > Epiperipatus broadwayi. The sequence continues at coordinate 5,147,059 of JAQFVV010006197.1, forward strand.
TCAAACCCTAAATAGTTGAAAATATGTGTGTGGTTGTATATACAGAGTATTGGACTAGTCTTTCATTTTTTTTATTTGCTTCAATAATTGCTGCCAATTCTAAAATTCAATTGACTTATTGGACTTCTTTTTGTTAACATTTCTCAACTGTTCACTATGATAATGTTATTCATCGTTCAATGAGAGATGTTATTATTAATCATATATATATATATATATATGTGTGTGTGTGTATTTGTTATTATATGTTGGATTATTTTCACCATAGTTTTTAAATGTCTTTTAGAAGTCATACTTTATTTAAACTTTTCAAATACATTCAATTGTTAAAAATAATACTTAATTTAATATATAACATAACTTTATAAATGTTATTGTTCCTCTCTCTTCCTTAGATATTGCTGATTTGACCAGTGGAAGTACTAGTGTGGCAATCGAATCAACGATCTTTAGATTTATGAATACCAAATTTAAGTGATGGCCTACGCCACTAAGCTATTCTATAAGTCAAGCCCTAGTTGATTAGAACATCTCCTTAAATTCAGTAATCACGAATCCAAAATTCTCTGGAAATATCCCTATGCTAGTTGATCATTGATTGACCAGAAACACTTAAAAAAGAAAAGAGAATAAGTTGCCTTATATATTAAATTGTGTATTATTTACTAACAATAGAATGTACTTGAAAGCTAAATAGGGTTTGAATTTTCTGAAAATCATTTACAGTCAATACTATATTATGGAAGTCATTCACTCTATTTGCAAACATATGTGCTGTACGCATATTTATTTTAATGATTGCATTTATGTTTTTCCCTACAATTATATAATTGCATATGTTTGTCTATGTACTATTTCTTTTCTTTTTTTAATTTAATCTATTGTAAAATGAAAAATAAAAAAAAAAAATCCAATTTCATTATTTCCTAAAACTCAATGAAGTTTAAAATATTTCTTTACTCATACATTCTATTAACAGAAATAAAAGTCTAAGCATATATAGATTATTAATGTATTATATCCAAAATGTTAAACTCACACAACTACTATATAACTGTCTTCTTGGGTAATTCATGAATTGAATACAGGTCATAGAATATTGTTTAACAATGCTTCGGTTATTTTTTATGAAAAAAATGAATTAAAAAGAAGAATAAAGGAGACTTTGATGATAAAACTTCTTGATTCTGAGGCTATCAATATTATGAAGACTTCTTTTGATATTAAGGGAAGGTGGAGTTTGAAATGAATTATGGGAAGGTTTGTTTGTTTGTATATATATATGTTATTTTCTTTAGTTTGATTTTCACTTGAGAAGGTCTATTTGTAGAAGATAAAACCATGGTTATGTAAAGATTTTGAAAAAATTTTGGATTTAATTTAATATTGTATTGTTTTATGGTTTTGCATTTTTATTTTTGCTAGTATAGTATTAGGCAGTTTTGGTTTTATATATATATTATTCTCATTCTATTTGTTAATTAAAATTATTGTTATTGTTAATAATTTTTGTTGCTTGTTTATTTTTATTCAAAATTCTAAATATATTATTTATTTTGTCATTTAATAATATTATTAATATGGAGGAGCTAACAATCAGAAAACATGATTGAATCTGCATAAAGACTTGTTTTTTGTGTGTGTTCAGTTTGATTGTTATCCATGACTATTATAAATTAGTCAATTAAAAATAAAATTTGTATAATCACTCCACCATGTTCATGGTTTCATAATTTCCCTAGATTAAAACAAATTAATTTGTGAATATTATCATTTATTTGTTATTTTGATCAATTACCATTGTTAAAAAGAGTGATTAGCATTATAATATATATATAATATGCATTACTTCTGACATCTCAAACCTTGGCTTGTAATTTGCATACACAATTTGATTAGTCAACTATTTTTTTCACATTGCATCAAAACTGTTAAAGTAATCTTTAATTTTCTACTTTATATAGGCTGTTTAAAAAAAGGCTCCTAAAACATTGTTCTTTCTCTAAATATTACTGAAAACTATTTTAAATATTACCAGTATTAATTAAACTTTATCTAAAATTAAAACATATAATAAATTATCATATTACTGGTAGAGATGCTGATACAAGAATAAAGATCAATGAACTGCAGCATCAAATTTCTCCCTTCCTGTAACTTAAACATCTTATGACTTTTGACAAGCCATTATTTTTAAATGTTTTTATTTAAATTAGAATATTTGTTTGTTGGTTATGTTTGTTTATAAACTTTGTAATTATTTTTATTATTTAAATTAAAGTACAATTTTAAAATTAAGGTTTAATAGATTTGAATTCAATAGAATTGGTTCAAATTTAGTTTATAAGTAATAAATAAAAATCAAAACAATATGGTACTTTAATACTTTAGATAGGTTGCCTAGTGTTTTAAATATATAACAGAGATCAGAGGGGGGGATTTTGAATATTTTGATATCAAATTTAAAAATTGTTCTTAGAACTTTAATTTGTTTTAAGTAAAGCTTGCAAAATGACTGTATAGAGATTTTTTGTTTTCAATTTAAAGTTATAATAACATTTTAAAATTGGGGCTTAACTTATTATCTGATTATAATGATTCATAACCATCATTTTTAATATGCCATCTATTGGTTATTTTTGGTCACAGGCCACATTTTGTTTACTTTACACTCATTTTACCATAAAAATTGAAATTAATCTATAGTATTATTTTAATTTCAAAAAAAATATGTTAGAGGTCAGTATTTTAGCAAAAAATTGAATTTCTGTTGCCTTATATGGTATTCCAAAGAGCCAACTGTTCATCCCTTTTTATATTATATGGTGCTAGAAAAAGCCAACTGTTAATACCTACCATAGTAGAGTAGGAATTTCTAACTGTCAACACAGAAATCACATGTAAAATCTTTTATTCTTTCATAACAGATTTTGAATGTGAAAACATATTTTTCATAATTATTTACATTTATAATTATTTTTACAATATATTGTCTAATACTGTATTTAAGCACAGATGTTCATTCAAAAATATTTAATTTTAGAAGAATAATTAAGAGAAATAAATAACACTTGACTGCTGTTTATAAATAAATGACATTTGGCAACTACAAATAAAAAATTTGTTTTCCATAATTATTTACATATTTATAATTATTTTTTTACAATATATTAACTAATAATGTGGTTATGTTTAGAATTTTATTAATAAATATTTAATTTTAAAAAAAGAAAAAATGAGAAATAAGTAATTGGCATTTGTACTTCTAAGACAAAAGAAATCAGTAGTGACTACACATTGTAATTGGTTGAAAAATAATTCCCCTTATGCATAAAATAGCTAGATTTAAAACATTTTTGTTTAGAAATAATATTTTATGTAAATTTCAAAATGGTAAATTATCCAATATTGAAATATATACTAATGAATTATTGAATGTAGGATATAATAGGAAAGATAGTTTTATTTATGTTATATAAATTTACACTTAATTGATGGAAGAAAAATATTGAAGAGAAAACATCAACTTCATTGCTGTATATAAATAATAATGTGAGTAATATGATTGCATCACTGGGGTTTTTTTCTCATTTTAAGATTGCTTTTAATGTTGGACTAAATACTCATAAATTAATTATTGGTGGAAGGTAAAAACAAATGTATTGTTATATATAAAGTGGTATGATGACTGCAGTTTCAGTCACATTGGTGAGTCAAAATATGCAATAAAAAAAAGAATTCATGAACATGAACTTTTATATAATAAATTGCCATATTCTGTGAATAGATTTAAATCTGCATTTGCTGAACATTCAATTATTTGTAAGGTGATAATACATACTAATTTTACCAGTACAGTACTGGTTTTCTGTCCATTGGTCTTGGTTTGTTGTGAAATGTAACCAGTACAGTTTAGAAAATTGTAAGTACTTTTGTATCTTTTTTTATTAAAACCATTTTATTCTAATGCTATACTTTTGTCATATTCCTCACTTAAAAACAAAAAAAGATAAGCATACTTCATAATATTTTTTCAACTTATATTATACAACAGCTACTACCACTCATGCTGCCTGAGCTATTTCAAATGTCCTGGTTTTTAATTTGAAAAAAAAATAGAAACCCTTAGTAATTGGAATGGAAGGTTTTGCTTTGACTGTGATTTTATTTCTCATGCAAGAGACAATTAGAAGAAAAGAAAAATAAGAGCCATATTTACAAATATGACAGATAACATTAAATAAATAAATAATTGTGTAAATATACATGAATTATGGAAAATTGGCCTCTCATTGTGAGTGTTGTGTTAATTTAATAAGATTTGTTGTTTTTTTTTAATTTTTAAATGTGAAATGCTACTCAGAATCGCAGGTATATGCCAAAAGCTAGTTATAGCTATTATTTATATTTTATATTAGTATATTGAATATTGTAGGGTTATTTCAGAGTTTTTTTGTTTAATATATATATATCACTTATGCTATGTAACAAAGATGATAAATTATTATTATTATTATTATTATTATTATTATTATTATTATTATTATTATTATTATTATTATTATTATTATTATTATTATTATTATTATTATTATTATCATATTATTATTATTATTATTATTATAGTAGTTCATATAAATGTGTGTGTTTTATGTATATATATAAGATGCTGGTGTTGTCTGTCATTTCAATAACATATAAGCATATGCTGCTGAAAGTAGCGGCATGCTTTAATGCTTTAAGACCAATACATATTTTATACATTTACAAATTGATATAATAAATAAATTATAAATATCTGATATTTTAGGTGTATGAATTTATATTAATGTATGTGTATGCATTTATGCAACATAATAAATATCAAATTTATGAAAATAAAATATTTAATAATAAAACCGAGTCTGGTATTTTTTTCTATGTATATCGTCTTCTAGATCTTAAAATGATTTAAAATAAATGAATGACTGAAATATTAAACTTTAATACTTAAGCTTTAACATTTGATGATGAATCATTTTAAATCTCAGAACAATTTTTGTTTTTCCTGGAAATTCGATCTCTGTTATTTATTTTTCTTTACACATATTATATTTTATATACATAATTATTATAAACACACATTTTATTATAAACAGATTTAATGCTATCTGTAATAGATTTAGGGGGAAACATTAATTGCTCTTTATAAAGCTAAAATTAAAAAGAATTTTGGATTTGTCATCACTTATAACTCCACCAATACTGATTGTGTGACTTATCAAGACAAGAAAATAGCATTTAGTTTGTATAGAAAATTTCATAGAACAGAATTTCAAAAGTATTATGATATGCTTTGATATCCATTAAGGAATGATCAATCTTTTATAGTGTTTATAAATAGTTTTGAAATTTGTTATTCTAATATTATTATCTAATATGACTTTCATATTAGATAAGATAGTTTTATATATGTTTTTATCTAGATGTTATTATATAGTGTGGGCCCAAGTTGGTATATAATACTGATTGCAGAAAGGTTCCAGGAATGTTGCAACATTGATCAAGGACATTGCTGGAATCTGTCACCAATCTCTACTGTATATCCACTGTTAGATCAGCCTATAATCGATAATATATATATATTAAACATGTGCAGAAAATGAAATTTTCTTATCATATTGGATTTATATCAGTATTCCAAAATATTTAGTCTTTAAAATTGTTTAGTTTTAAAGAGGATTAGTAAAAAATTCAGAATTCTAGACTAATAGGAACATTTGCTAAAATCTTTAATATTTGCAGATTATAAATAATATGGAGTATTTAGTTTGACCCATGTAATATAATAAATTTCTTCATAGTAGATTACTAATGTCAAATTTAGTATTTATAAATAAAAATAGAGCAGGTACTCTGTATATAATAGATTAAAACTAGATGTTTCATGTGTTTTACCTTATTTTTTCTTCTTGATAGATTCCATCATAATCGAAAAAAATAAAATTTTCAAGAATTATAATATAATTAAATGGTTTACATTCTATTTATTTAAAAATATATATATTAACTTTGGTTGTGTTCTAAAACTTATAAATATAAAAATCCACCAAACAATATAGATGCCAAAATATTTCTTTTATAATTTCTATATTAATATTTATTAGGATAAATGTTGAACCATAGAAGTTAATGTAATTCATATATATAGAGAGAAATACGTAAATTCTGTCTCAGTCTTCAATTTACTTTATAAATATAGAAGTTGGCAATTGTGGATCAAATTTCAGCTCATTGAATTTTTTTAATATATGTATTATAAATTTTCACACATTGATAAAGGGCTGTGTATATAATTAATTTATGTCAATTTTATCTTACTTTTAATTAAAGAGATAAAAAAAACTGTATCTTTTTAACTAAATTTATTTTTAATAAATCTGTTTAGAATTTATATTATGAGAACAGCATTTAATAATAATCTTAAAACTTTTTTTTTATTTATCTTTAAAAGTCTTGGAAAATCTTTTTTTAAGCTTTTTATTCTGTTTTTAGAAATGTTGGCCTTCAATTAATAATATTGATACTTTGGTATTAGACCTGCAACACAGAGCATGTATTAGACTTACTGCACCTGTTCACATTCATATCAATCTGCTGGTAATTTTGTAATCTTGGAATCTAACCAAAGTAACATGTACACAGATCTTATATGTGACTTTTTGGCAAAAAAACATACACGGATCTTGTACATGATATTTTGGCAAGATTTACAAAGTTATTGGAGGGGGGGTGATATGAATGTAAAAGGATGCAGTGGATCTAATACATGCTCCATGTTGCAGGACTAAAAATAACTAAAAGTAAAAACATAATAATGTGATTTGTGATCTTAATGAAATGACGGCATTACACAACAAAACTTGATAGTTTAAATATGCACTAAACAAGCAGAAAATGATTTTGGTTTTTAAATAACAAGACATTAAAATATGTATGAGTTGGACAATAACAACTTTTAAGAACAAGATGTGAAATTTTAAAAAATGTATTTTGCAATCTTAATGAAATGACAGCATTAAACAAAAAAATTGTTAATTTAAATACATACTAAACAAACAGTAAATTATTTGGTTTTTAAATAATATTTATAAAAACACATTAACTATACATAAGACTTTCATACTTATAACTTTTAGGAATGACTTTCCCAATCAAAAAAAAAATTATTTGCGATCTTAATGAAATGACATCACTACACAAAAAAATTGTTACTAAACAAACAATAAATGATTTTAGTTTTTAAGTAATATTTATAAAAACACATTAAGTAAACTGATACAGTACTTACCATGTAATATATAACAGGAATTGTCACTTTGAAACAAAACATTTCACATGTTATTACCACAGAAAATGGAGATCTTTACTAAAAAATTTCCTTCTGAAAATGTACCATGTGATTGCAGAGTATGCTGGGATTTTCAACAGAAATGCTAGAGTACTTTTTTTTATAAACAAATTAAACCAAAAAAAAGAACCTGAAAATATACAACCGTATATGAATCTGAATAGCTATTGTCAAAAACAAATCTGAACAATAACTGAAAATGTCAAAGTATTAAAAAAAATATTGCATTGATAAAGAAAAACATGTTTTGTCTTGTATACTTGCAGGGCTTATTCCCTTTCAATTTGATGTCATTGCAACATTACCCATTTATTGTGGTTGTGAAAAGGCCTTCTATATCCCCTATATTTAAGTGCAATCAATAAATAAGAAGATTTATTTAATAAAAAAAATTATAAACCAAATAAATGAAAATAATTACTGACTTTGTTAATTAAAAAAATGAATGATTTAAAAAGACCAGTTCAGAATTATTCTAATCAATTTGCTTCTATTTATCATTGATCCTGATTTATTGTGTAATTATTACTTTTATTTGCTTGGAATGATGTATTCTGAATTTTTACTTAGTCAAGTTAATATCCATGAGCAGATAAGCACCAGGAAATGAACTTCACTCCTTCAATACATAATCAAAAGCCATTAGATGTCCAACTTTGCTTGCTGAATTTGATCCAATAACGTTCCACCTACTATTTATGCCATTCAATGGAAATACTTATTCAATAATAAATAAAACATTTCATGATGACTTTCTACAAAATTAACAACTGATAAATAAAGAGACTTCACATGAAAAAGCACTAAGAAGTTCCATTTACACATGTACACACTTATATATAATATTCAAATTTCTCAAAAATAATATTCCCTTCATCTTTTTAATAGACTTAGGTAACCTTTTTATTTATAAACCATTTTATAAAACATTTACTTGCATTACAAACAAGCCAGTGATAGTTATAAATTAAATTATATAATTTTTTGTATGTATATGAATTTTACAGTTATATAAAACTACTTTTTAATATTATCTTATAACATTTTATCTAGTGTATCTGATACAGCATGGTAGCTTTAGTTTAGATAATAGAAACTAGATTGCTTTGTAAATTTTAATTTTTCCTTTTTTTCTCATAAAAATTTTTTTTATTATAAAAAATAATTGCTTCTGCAATTGTTATTAATTATGATATAGTTTTAGATCAATATTGCTTTTAAAAAAAAGTGTTAAACAGAAAAAGATAGATTTTATTTTTTATAGTTTATAATTAATAAATAAAATTTCATGTCTCTCTGAAGATTTTCAAAATCATTAATGTGTGTTTGTGTTTAACTTGATGCAAGCAACTAACTATGTTGTTTAATAAGCTGATTAATTTGTTAGCAGTTTTGCTTGTTTACTGTCTTTGTGATGTGTCTGAAATTAAAATAATTGGTACATATATATGTGTGTATTGTATGTAGTGATCCTGGGTATTTATCCACCACACATGAATTTATTACATTTGCTCACCTCCCCATGACATACATCATGCCTGCTAAAGCTATTCATGGAATGATTGTGCTTCATGTCAGATAGAGACATTTCTCAGCATGAATTATATTTGTTTTGCTTTATAATATGTGTTATGCAGAGACCTATTTATTACCATTATATTGTTAGTAGTGTAGGGAGACATGCACAGTATATAGGCACAATTTTATAATAGCTTGCATATGTTAATATTTATAGTGGATAAAGACTGATTGTTTAATGCAAAAGTAAAATGTATATGTGCATACATTTTGATAAAACAAAGTAATTATCAAACTTCAGATATGTTCCAATATTATTTGCAAATTTTTATGAAAGTGAAATATTTAAAAATACCAGGTAAAACTGCACTTTATGCTAACATAAAAAAGCTTTTTACCATTCAAATGCATTTTATTTAAACTGTTTTATTAAAACTCTGATATATTTCAATTATTGTATTTGAACTCTATCATATTAAACTGTTATATTGTTAATAAATTTTGTTTTGTTTATTAGTAGATTTGTTTCATCATTTTGTTTTAGCATTCTGCCAATAATGCCAATAATGTCTGCTCTCCATACTCTAGAGGCAATTTCAATTATCTGAATGATATTGCTATCATGGTAGAAATTTGTATTTGGTATTCTCACCACTAAAATCATTTTCTAGGCTATAGAACTAGTGGAACCTCTAATGGTGGATATAAGTGCACCTGCTTTCTGGGTTTTAATCTATATAAAAACTTGGGTTTAAAGTATAAGATGACCCCTTTTACTTTAAAAGACCCCAACAAAAGAATTCTTATCCTCCGGAATTGTGAGTCAGTAGAATTGATAGTTTTTTAGTAACATCAAAAGTCAAAATATTTTTCTATTTAATGGATATTATCTCTTCATATATATATATATATATATATATTTATATAATAAAATCCATATAAACATTTAATTCTATATATATATATATATATATATATATATATATATTTGAAGTAGTCAATCTTAGCTTAAGATTGAGCTTCATAGTTTTATCTACTAACCTGTAATCAAACCCTATATCCATCCTGCTCCTTTTGTTGTGTATATATTGTAACCTAGTGTTATTGACACTTGGTTTACTTGGCATTATTTCTGCAGGAAAACAATGCTATTCTTTAAAGAAATAAAAAGATAAAATAACAATAGCAATAATTGATTAATAAAGTATGCTATTCACTCACTTTGGCATATTTGGGGTGAATAACTAATAGATTTAATAACTCAATGTCATTTTTAAAGAGAGAACATGAATAATTTAATTGAAATATTAATAATTAGAGCAAATTAATATGGTATAAAAGCTAAACAGTAATTGATTTTGGATGGGTAGAGGGGGAGTGGATGAGTGTCTTATCATAAAGCACAATAACTTCTGGTAATTTCTTTTTGTAAAAAAAATATATATATATATATATAATGTTTAAAGAATTATACATCACTGATTGTTAATTTAATGTATTTATTATTTTTTTATATTGTCAAATTACTTTGTAATCCAGGTAAATAATACTAAAACTATATGATTATAATAGGTTTTTCCTTTCTTTTGTTTATGTTATAATCAAATGATTATTTTTCTGGAAGAGGTCGCTAATCAAGATCATTTTTTTGAAAAATATAGTCTGCTTTTAGTTTTCAAGGAAGGAACAGTGCTGAAATTTGGTAACTCAATTTTTTCATTTTATTTTGCAGAAATAAATGTAATCAAAGTAAAATTTTAATAATATAATGTGTGGCTAAAATTTTTTGATAAGATATCCTATTTTCTTTCCATCTACCTATTTAAAGACCTTTTATACTTAAAAATTTATTGTCTCACACTAAAGTTCAAAAATGACAGATGTAACTAAAAGAGTCACGAAAAATTATATTATATCTAAATTAAGGAAAAGAAGGGATTTCCAAGAAAAGATTAATTATTTATTAACTTTATGTAATTTATTGATATTTTCTTGGTATAGAAAGAAAAAAAAAATAATTGAAAGAAATATTTTGAAATCAAGGAAAATCAACTAGAAACATTTTCGCGCTCTTTCTCAATATTGTCTGCCTTTACAAGTAATGTAGTTACATACATTAAAATATGTTTTATTCACCAAGAATTGTCTGGAAATAATAATAATGATAAATAAGATTAAATTATGCACCTGTATATTTTTTAAAAAAAATAAAAAAAAAATATAAACTTTCTCAGAGTAAATATAGGAAAAGTTATATAGGGGCATTCTTACGGAGAAGTTACCGTTAAAAAAATTTATAATTCCTAAAATATGAACAAAACCAAATATCTTAGTGACTTAATGATAAAAATAAATGATATATTATATTTATACATCAGTTGGAATTATTAAAACTTCCTGTACACGTAAATTGACTGCAGTTATTATCATAATAATCTCTCGGAAAATTGCGCATTTTCGTCCATAAGTAAGCTTGCTAATAAGTATACGTATCTTCAATAATAAAAAAATATTGTGTATGTTTATCGTCTATAGTCAAATATTCGTCTATGTTAGAAGTCTATTTTTTTCTATGGATCCCAAAATTGTAGCAGTTTAATTCAAGTAAGAATTAATCTTCAATTCTGCTATATTTTTCTTTACCTAATTTATTAAACGCACAAAATAAGAGAAAACTTTTATTTAAAGGAAATAATACCATGCATTTATTGTTTTTTAAACTTGCTTCATGAAATACGACTGGATAAAGCTCTTCACCTGGACCAATTGCTCAACAGAAAAACATTTTCTAATGAGAGAGTATGCACTTGTTAATTAATGATTGTTTAAAACTAAGTTATAAATGATATGTATTTTTTTTTATATCACATAGATTAAAGTCTGTATGGTCAAGTGATATTTAATAGCCTTGTAATGACAAAGGTATGTTTTAATATAATTATTATAGGTTAAGTTGATATTTAACACGAAAGAAAAAAAATCTATAAAATATGTTTTAATTATTACATACAATTGTAGGTAGAAATTTTGTATGTTAGATATTTAAGGGGTAAAATAAATATTGAAAATTATCAGAAGTAACTAAAAAAAAAAAAAAAAATGCTATAACAAAATATTTCTTGTTAAAGTTTTGAAACGAATTTATACTGTATTAATTGAGGAATTTATTCCTAATTATTCTTAAATAACACATCCACTTTATTTAGTTTAAGATAGTATGCTACCAACTATTTTTGAATGTTCCTTTATTAAAATTAAAATTATTATACTTTTATTCTATGATGTCCATTGATTTCAGATGTTGATCAAAGTATACACGGTAACATAAGTTTATTATAATCAGTGTATTTACTTATCCTGCCCAGATATAGCATTGGTATATGCTTAATATTCACATAGGTAATAATTATAATGTATTTATTTTGTGGGATGAAAAATGATCTCCCCAAAAGCTTTGTTTTCCATGAGAGGAAGATTTTAAATATAATGTTCGGGTATGTTTATAGCCCCAGTGATCGATTCTCATAGAATTTATCTAGCATTTAGTATGCTTCATTCGTTTAAATCCCAGGAGAGGATTGTATTTGGTGTGTGTTCGTTGTATGCCCAAGTAAGAGGCAAGAAACCACCAAAATATTTTAATGTAGTAGATTACTTTACAGACCTTCGTGGTTATTCCATATTCCTCATGTGAAAATAAAGATAGCTCCACCATGGAAGGTGTTGATTATTGTGCTTAATTTTGAAAGTTCGGGCAAGATAAAGGTTATATTGGAGGTGTTAGTTCCTCAAGATCCACTTTAGTATAAATAGTGCGTTAGTAACTAGGATCAATATCTGTATTGTGCTGCTAAATATTGCTAGTATTTGACAAGTAAATCAATGGAGAAAGTAATTAAAATTGCGTAATTTAAAACGCTTATTTACTGAAGGAATATTCAAATGCAATATTTAATTCTGGTTAGTAATTAAATAATACTCATATTTAAAATTATACGTATGAATAAAATTTGTATCATAACTTAAGTTAGCATTAAGTTAAATGTAAGATGGTAAGTGTAACTTCTGATAACTGGCCTATAATTAGAATAGGCTATCCCATTAAAGACCATAAATAAAGTAAATGTATTAGAAATAAATTTAATATTTTGCGTATTGCATATGATTGGATTAATCATTTAAAAAAAAAAAAAAAAATGAACAAAAAAATAGTTAGTCAATAATTTTGAATAAAAGCTTCTACAAGGTTATCAAAATTTAATAAACAATGTATTGGTAATGAAATGTACTTTTAGTTAATCAATCCATATGATTGCATACAGGAGAAGTAGTAACCTCTAGTCCATAACCAAAAGAGTATACAGATTAATGTCAGTTATATTTTATATTTTTGTATTACTATGGGATTATTGAATAAATGTTCATATATTTTTTTTTGTGATAGTAATAAATTACAGTCTTGTTAAAATTTGTTGTAGATTCATTTTTTTTTTTGTTTTTATATGCTAAATATAAGTGTTTGCACAATATTTGCAAAATCTTTTCTTGAGTCCGAAATCATTCCAAATTCTTAAAAACTTAATATACCAGATAAATAAAGTTAAGCAGATCGGAATATGTCATTATATTTTAGTTTAATGATAATTATTTATGGAGTTGAAAACTTAAGACTAAACATTCACCTTTGTATATAAAAAAAAAAAAATGAATTTATTCCCAAACCATTAACTTTGGTTGCACATTATTCCATTCCCATTTAGTTAAATTGTCTAAGTAATAAATCTTAGTTATATTATTGTGTTGTCATGGATGATGGAAGGACACAAAAAGCACCCTTGTCTTTTTATTATTCTGACTGAGATTCTGAAAAAAAAAAAAAAGGCTGTGTTATTCAAAATTATACGTCATTATTGAATAGAATTATCATCTCTTTAAATAATATAGCAGTTGATATGAGAAATGAAGACACATTGAATTTAAGTAAAATAAATGTTTCCCATAGCCGACCAAAATGCCAGTCATATGCGACAACACAATACTGCCGAGCATTTCCTTACATGAAACAAAGAACCCTGAGATTAATATTATTATAATTATTCTTTAAATTAATAAGTGATCAATTATTGTTGTTATTACAATCGTGGCATGGCTTAAGAGAATTGAATGTACAATTGTATTATATGAAAGGTATTTTAGATCATATTGGAAAATTAATGGATATGTTGCTTTATTTTGGTTGCCTTAACAACAACCTGTGTAAAGTAGTGTCCTGGGTGCAAATAAGATAAATAAATAAATTAACTAATAATTTTTAAATACTAAAAGGGTTAGAATATATTTTATGTATATATTTGAGATGCGTGCCTAAGTTATAAAATTTTAATGTTTCAATAACATTTTTTAAAAATTATTATTAATTCTTTTTTATTAATTATTAGTTCTTTTTTATTAAAGTATTATAGGTGCAGCTCAAATATATATATATAGGAGCAAAATCTTACTAACAAAATATTGATTTTTTTAAATATTTTATTATACCATCATTTTTTAAACTTTTTCTTTTTAAATTGCTTATTTTTCCTTTTAAACTGTATATTTTGTAAAATCAAAGATGGAAGATGCTACTGTTATTGTCTAAAAATAATTAAAGGGTTGGAAACACTATTGTTTTAATCTGGGGAAGATATTTTTAATTAAGGTTTTTACTTAAAAATAAAATAGGATTAAGATTAAGATGTTCTTTTGTTATAAACATTTCTGTCAAATCTGTTTCTAATCTGGAAATAGATTTGAATATATTTTGGTCATTATCTAACATTGCATCTTTCAAAAACAATGAACTAAGTAATTAAAAGCAATCCAGAAATACCTGGGCAGAGTATAAAATGGACAGTTTTTAAATCACCAAGAGATTAGCTACTATTGAGAGAACTTTATTGTAAACATATTTTATGTCGCTTGAAACTTAGAATGATGTAGTAGTAAATCCACTACCATTCTTGGACCTGTTGGGTCATCATCTTTTGTGACTGTACCATTCTGCTGCCCATGAGTGAAGTAAAAGCCTGACCTAAAAACTTTAGAAATGCTAATAGAAGCTTCCTGCTACCGAAAAACTTGCATTTCAATTGCCATGCACGTGCTGTACTAAATTGGACTCTTAAAATTGCAAGGTAACTTTTCAAGCCATCATCTCAAAATAAATCTAGCCTAACTAATCTCAAATCGTGCTATCAAGATTTCTAATGTATTGTTCAATTTTCTCTCTTTTTAATTAATAAGTAAAACATAATTTGTTCTTAAATGATTTCTATATATTTAATTTTCTCTCACATGCTCTCACATTCATTAATTTTGGTGTGATCATTTATTTATAGTTATTTATATGTCTATTTTAGTTAGTAATATGCCAATCTCATGCAATCTGATGAATTCAATTTCTAAAATATTTTCTTTCTTTTTAAGTAAACCTCCGTGAATTAACATTCCCTTACAATATAATGCATTATTAATTAATATACTCACCAGATTGTTTTACAAGCCAACATTTTATTTATGTTTTAGTATAAAACAAATATATTTGTTTAACTCTGGATTTTCTACCTAGGGTGAATCCAGAACTCAAGCTAATTAACGCTTGAAACCTTATTTATTTTATAAATGTTATTCAATTCTGAAAAGGTGACCAATGATTTGTTTTCTATATAATTGCTAGTTTTTTTTATTTACTCTTAAAATATCAAATATTGTACTTAAATATTCCAGTTATTATAAAATCAATGAAGGTGGGATTCATTTATTTTAAATAGCAGAAAAGGAGGGGGTCAAATCTTAATGTATATTTTATTAATTTGAAATCTAAATATATATATATGTTCTAGTGGCATAGCATCTTATATATATATATATATGTTCTAGTGGCATAGCATCTTATTTATATAAATTAAAGCATTCAAACTAGGGTCATTTATTTTTAAAGCAGTAAATCTTATTCAATGTCGTTTGTGACATTTACCCATACTGTGTTACTGACATTTGGCATATCTTCATATATATATATATATATATATATATATATATATATTACATGCTTCTAGTCTTCTAACCTGGGGGTTGCGACAAGTTCAAACCCATAGATTTCTTCTCATATCTCGTTTCATAGATAGTTGAGCTATCCAGAACCACATTTATTTCGTATAAAAATGCCTCTGGTGATAATTCTTATAAGTTTGGCACATGCTATGCATATTCACTTCTTCATAGAAAAAGACCTCTCATGTCGGTTATATCAGCAAAAATCTGGGTTATGCTATGCTTATCCACTTTTCTCTAAGCACTGCCCAAGAAGGGGAGGCTTAGACTTCGTTCTTGTCCTGAAGCATGACCATTTCCTCTTAGTTATTTTTTGGCTATTATGTCAGTACCACCCAAACTTCATATTATTATTATTTCTTTTGCTTATGACCTATTTTTAATGCTGTAATAATACTGAAATTGTGCTCTGCTTAAAAATATATATAAATGCCAACTACTTCTAGTTTTAGTAATTAAATTTATTTCAGTCTTATACAATCCCACCATCATAACTTATTTCTGTATTTAAGAGTATCTATATGCCTTGGGGAAAATAAGCATTTTTCTTAGCAGTGCTACTTAAAAAAAGTTTCATTAAGTATTTTGTCATATAATCAAATATGTTTTCAAATGTGTTTTAATTATTATCACAACTGTAATGGCGTGAAAATAGTTTGTACTATATCTGTAATGAATCTTGGAATGCTCCCCGAAATAATGTTAGTTACCATATTTCAGAACCGTATATAAAGCGTTAATAGCAATTTTATGTAAATTCTTTCTAATAATCGATTGGCATCTTAATATTGGACCCACCATTGATGTGTGTTTATAATATATTATTTAGCTAATAAAAGAGCATATGAGAAATAATATTGTGAATGACATTATACAATTATCTATTGTTTAGTAGACTGCTTGCTCATTCACACACATACTAATGTATACAATTAAGTCATAATGTATAATTTGTCATTATATTAAACTATATTTTTATTGTCTAACTTATTTGAGTAGTTCGAATTCATTTTCCTCCACTTCCAAACTTACAGCCATGCGTATACCTATTTTAGTTAAGTCATAGTTAACAGATGTCTCATTGTTTTCTCCACTTTGCTAGTGAGCTGGATTAAAAATTAATTCTCATGTGCCATCATTGTTATGTTATTCATTAGGTGTTTGATCTGGGGCTTAGAGAGTGGGTTTGTATTCAGGCTGTCCCTGACCTAAATCTTGGGCTTGACTGGTTTTGAAGTACATTTTGTGAGTTCCAGCTCATGTTAGATGGATAAACATGTTTTGACCGGTACAATATATATGCATATCTTTATGTACATGAAATTTAAACTGAAACAACCAAAACTTCTGGTAAGTTATTGTATCCAATATTCATATATCCATGAATGCATAAAATATAATGGTCATCTATTCCTTGAACTCTGGATATTTATAAATATTCATTCATTAACAGAAATGAAAATATGTAAAATTTATATATTTGTCTAATTTTAAATGTGTCAATAATTCTGAAATTACAATTAAACATTTAGAAAATGAAAGGTCTTATTGTAACAATTTCACTAACAAATTCCTCCCACCTTTCTTTGATTATCCTTGTGATCATTTGGCTTATATTTGCAACATTTTATTTTAGCAACAAAACATTTATTCTATATTGTTCTTCCAAAATTTTTAATTTATTTATTATAAATATAAGTGTACAAATGAAAATTATTTTTAAAATAATATTTCTGTGTTAAAAATATAGAAAATATATATATATGTAATCAGAATAGTAGCCTTTTGTTATTTTGCAATTACCAATACATTTAATTCAGTTATAGATATGTTTTTCCTCTCTTTCTTTCTTTTTTCTTAGAATTTCAATAGCCATAGTCATTTATCCAATAGTTGTTTTTATTATTATTATTATTATTATTATTATTATCATCATCATCATCATCATCATCATCACCATCATCATTATTATTATTATTTCTTTGAAAACTTTATTTGTATTTAAGAAAAGTGATTACATCAGTAAAAAGAACAAGAAAAAATGAATACATCAACAAACAAATGTTACAATTATTACTATGAGTACAGTTCTCTAATTAATTCAATTGTCCATTAATTGATAGAATGAGATGGCGTTTGAATGAGACGAGTCCAGTGTTGGACTCAATCCACTGGACTCGATCTCAATTGTTTCGAATGATAGAGTTCCAGAAAATGATAAAAATCCTCATTCAATTAAGATAGTGTAAGTATCAATGTTGTTCGATTTTGTCTCATTAAAACATTTGACAATGTAAAGCATAATTCTGTAATAGATAAATTGAGAAATCTAATAACAAAAATGAACATCATACATATGGATAACAAAGCAATATCCATTCAACAGAGAAGGCTTTGTTATGAATATAAAAGAAGGAAGCCTCTTATTTAAAAACAATGAATTACTCACGGATATGTTTTATCATTTATATTATTCAATGTTTTTCCGTATGATTTTCAATGGGCAATAATCAAATGATCACTACTAATTTATACAGACAATCACAAAGTTTTCAAACTGATACATACCTATAAGATTTTTATATGTAGGCAGATATTAATATTTTTTTACAAAACATGTTTGGGGTGATTATTAGAGTCTATCATGCATGATATATTCTTGGTGGTGAAACGTTCTTGCTAGAGAAGGTTGTGCAGATTGGTGAATGACAGTTTCGGCTGATTATCCATTCCATGGGTAATAATTTTTTTAATAAAGAAAAGTTGTTTTAATTTGTTGAGTTGTACTTAATATTTATGTGTATTTCATTCTTACTTGGAAAAAAGTGCATTGGGGGGGATTTTTTCTGGTTTCAAACATAGAAACTTATGAAACAGCTCTTGAACGATTTACTGCAGGTCACATGACTTGGTGTCTGCCTTTATTTAGATGTTATCATTAAGAAAATGCTTGTTTTCGGATTAATTTCCATGATTATTTTTTTTGGCGAACAAAAATTATTTTCATTTGTTGAATTGTACTTAATGTATTTGATTCTTACTTGGAAAAAAATACATTTTAAGGATTTTTCTTTACTCAAACATGGAAAACTTATGAAACTTTGAATTCGGTCTTCTAGAGTTTACTGTGGGTCATGTGACTTGGTAATCATCATTTCAATAAATTTTGTCATTAAAAAAATGTTTATTTTCTGAGATATTTCAGTGATTAATTATTTTTGTCAATGAAAAGCCATTTTCACTGGATGAATTGTATTTAATATCTAAGGAAACCAAACAGGAGCTTTTTACCTGGGTTGTCGATTGAACAACTGCACTTCTTTTTTTTCTTCTTATTACTATTATTATTTTGTCGTTGTTGTTATTATTATTATTATTATTATTATTATTATTATTATGATGATTATTATTATTATTATTATTATTATTATTATTATTATTATTATTATTATTATTATTATTATTATTATTATTATTATTATATTTCTAAGCAAAGGCAAAACTCTCCATACAGTAGTGCCACCCTGTGCCAAAGAGAATAATCAGTGGATGCCAGAAGGCTTGTGCATAAAATCCCTATCTAGTGCCTACTCATCCAATATCCCCAGACTAATTTCTGGCTTGTGGCCATCATCAGTGAGGAGCCTTGGATCTGAGAGCACTGCACCTAGATCTTAGGATCTAATGCAACCCTCCAGCAGCCACCTTTTAACTCAACTTTACTACAAAACTATGAGAATGAAATTGAAAACATAGTTAATATCTTCAATCTAAGCTCAATAGCTTATATAGTCATATGGGTCTGAACTCAATTCAGCACCCATACATTTTTGGCATCCATTGATTACTGTGTTGGGCACAGGGTGGAACTACTGTATGGAGAGTTTAGCCTTGCCTTTGTTTACAACAAATTATGTGCTAGTATAGAGATGGAGATCATGTGATGTTTAGTGGTTTATCACCAATCCTGCCTAATAGGATAGTGGTGGCTATGGTTGTTTAAGAGCCAAAGACACCAAAATGTATGGGTGCTGAATTGAGTTCAGACCCATATGACTATATAAGCTATTGAGCTTAGATTGAAGATATTAACTATGTTTTCAATTTCATTCTCATAGTTTTGTAGTAAAGTTGAGTTAAAAGGTGGTTGCTGGAGGGTTGCATTAGATCCTGAGATCTAGATGCAGTGCTCTCAGATCCAAAGCTCCTCACTGATGAAGGCCACAAGCCAGAAACTAGTCTGGGGATATTGGATGAGTAGGCACTAGATGGGGATTTTATGCACAAGCCTTCTGGCATCCATTGATTACTCTGTTTGGCACAGGGTGGCACTACTGTATCGAGAGTTTTGCCTTTGTTTACGACAAATTATGTGCTAGTATAGAGATGGAGATCATGTGATGTTTAGTGGTTTATTTTATTTCTAATAAAAATATGAATTTAATGATGCATTTTTATTTGAATTCCATTTTTAAAATCCAAACAAACTAATACTAAGTTATTATAAAACAACAAAATTATTTTAAAATTTTTTAATATCATTTATAATTATTAAAGTATCACAAAATATCACTGCTATGATCAATGGATGTGTTTTCAGCTAATCATAACTCATTGTTTAACTTTATTAAAATTCTCATCTTGTTTCAATTTAAATATTTTGTAATAAAATCTGAATTTAATAATAAATATATTTATCTTAAAATAAATATTTTTAAAATATTTCAGAAATTTTTTTATACATATTTAAGTAAACTATAGAGAGCATGCATTTTTTCTTTTCAAAATGACATTTTTAAAAAAAAAGACCTTCTCAATATTTTTTTGAAAGCATTCCAGGGCTTGAAAACAAAGAATCTACTAATTACCACTATTGTCAGCTTTTTTGTACAAAGTTCCCTGTATAATACTGACACTTATTTTAAATTAATACATATTCTAGGTTCAGTTTCAGCAATCAAATGAATGCAAAAGCAGTAAATATATACTACAAATATCAACAAGAGAATGAAGAAGTCAAAAATGGCCACAATGTTATCAGAAACTACTGCAAAAATGCATCTTTTAGTGAGATTATTAAATAACCTTACAATACTCATGTAAATTCACTTTGTAATACCAAATACACATAGCTTAATGCATATTAAATTTAAATGGAAGCAACCAAAACTTTTGGGAAGCTATATATAAACAACATCATATATTAATAAATTCAAAGAATAGAGTAATCTCCTTTTTCTTAGTTCTGAAGGTATATAAGCATTTATATATTAACATGCTTGGAAATAGGCATGAAATTTGTATATTATCCTGATTTTAAAAATGCATAAATAATTCTGAAATCACAATTGAATATTTAGAAAATAAAGGAAGTGCCTTGTTTTATACAATTCCACAATATGAACAAAAAGTCAAAGAATGGGTAGTTGATTTATATATTGCTTTCCCAGAAGTTTTGGTTGCTTCAATTTTTAAATTTAATATACATTAAGTTATCTGTATTTGATATTCACATATATAAAACTGACTTACTTATATTTTGATTTGTTCAAAATAATTCACTACCTTTATTTTTTAAATATTCAATTAGAATTTCAGAATTATTTGTGATATATTTAAAATCAGGCTATAAATTTCATGTTCTGTTTTTAAAGTGTCAATAAATAAATGCTTACAAATATACAAATCTCAAGGAATAAATGATCACTTTATATTTTGCATTTATTGATATATGAATATTATTTATATATAGCTTCTCAAAATTTTTGACTGCTTCTATTTAAATTTTATATGGATATGAGTGTGTGAATAATTTACAATTTTATGTATCTCATTTTTAATTTTGGTATTGTTATATTAGCCAGTGTCAGCCACTTGATGGCATTATTTCTATGCAAAAACACAGAACTATGCTATTTACGTGGCCGCCTCTGGCATTATTTCTATGCAAAAGCACAGAAAGATGCACAGCTTCTGCCACTGGTATTATTGCTATGCAAAATCACAGAAAGCATTGGCCTGTTTTGTGTTACCCCTTTATCTGAATGCTCACAGTTCAAAGTTCACCTTAATATCATGTGAGGGTGTCTGGACTTCAGCCTGCCACAACTCTTCAAATATGCATGACAATGTAATTAGCTTCAAACTCACTTGATGTACCACTGCCTACTAACTATTGTAAACATATCACAGTGCTTTCTACTCAATGTGGAAGCTTCCTAAAATTCAAAAAAGATATGGACAAGCAGAATGTCAACAAGTTCACACAAAAAGTTATGTTTGCATGAGAACATGTATAAGACAAATAAATGGCTGACATTCAAATTGTGGGAAATGGTGGCATTTTTCCAGCAGAATAACATTCTTCTCCATGCCAAGAGATGTGTGTGTGGTGAATTGCTTAGATTGGAGATGTCCAAAACCATTTGGAATTTCATCTGCAATTCACATTCATAACTTCAAAAATGTTCACTCTGAAAGGATACCTGTTACACAGGCTTCAGAAACCCATTCATCAAATTCTTATGGCTTGTGTACTTCTGAAACCATGATGAGCTGACTCTAGAACATCCTATCACTGATCTGGAGATGTGTAGAGATGCCTTGATCAAGTAAACTGATGTGATGTGGGTCCTGTGCTGTGAGCACCTGGTTTCCCACCCTTTTCATCAAATATATAGGCCAGGTTTGATAGTGGAGATGGATGAGATGCTTTTCAGCTGGAGGAAAAACCACCAGGGCAGAATGCTTCCTCAGCAGTGGATCTTCAGAGGACTGTGCCAGGAGACCAGTGAATGCTTTACTGTAGCCATTCTCTAACATTCTGTGACTACCCTTACACAGCCCCTATGCTACAATGTGAAGCCCAGATCAAGCATTTACTATGACTGCTGGAAGGGCTACAAAACCTTGGAGCTGGAGGCTGAAGGTTTCTAGCACATGACCATCAACCACCACTACAACTTTGTAGACCCTTCTACAGGGTGCCCACACCAAGCACATCAAGCATCTTTGGGGCTTGCTCAAATGGCATAACAAAAAGCAGCATGGAACAGCCAGGCAATCTCTGGACAACTGCCTATGTGAGTTCATGTGATGAAGTCTCAGCAGAAAATAGGAGAGTTTGTTTCTTTTTTTTGGATTCCCTGCATTAAATTGACTATTGTTGTTTGCAAATTGATTTATCCACCCCATGTCATTGTTGAAAAGAAGAAATGTGACAATTGTTTCTAATCAATAAACAGATCAATGTTATTTATTTATTTAGTATTTATTTGTTAATATTACTTTTTTTGTTGTTAAAAAAGTAAAAGAAAAATTAATTTTTATGCCAGCAGTCTGGTAATGTTATATTTCTATGTTTTTGCATACCAACAATGCCATCAAATGGCTGACACCAGCTAATAGAACAGTACCAAAATTTTATTATATGCAGTTGTTATAAAAATATTTAGAGTTTTTAATGATAGCAGAGATATGCAATTTATTGCAAAATGATAAGAATAGCTTTTTGAAATGTTGCTCTAATAATGGAATGAATGTAATTTCTAATAAATATAAATTAGGAAAATACTTATGTGTTAATAAATAGTGTTAATAGATTTATATTCAAACCTTTTACTGATCAATAAAATCTAAGAATAATTTTTAGAAATAACAACTTTTATTATCCATACCCAAGTACAATTTTAAAAAAGGTTTATATAGGGAAACAAACTAAACATGAAAAAATGTTATTAATAAACACAAAAAAATACTTTAAGTTTTTTAATAACACCCATTTCACATTTTGGATTAGAATTATGAAATAGATATATAAATTTTAAAATTACAAAAGACTTATTTTACTTTCAAAAGTTTTGGTTCATATAATAAAAGAACGACATTAATGTTATTAAACAAATTAATTAAAGACATGACCTCTTTTTTTATATTGTATATTCTAATAAAATTAAAGTATGCCTTTACTTTAATGAAACATATAATAATAAAAACCACTAGTCATTATGGTTTAATAACAAATTTTAATTATCCAAAGAAGATGCTAATTTACTTAAAATTGCAACTTTGAATAGAATGTCAAACATATTTAGCATATCTTTTACAATTATATAGTAATACATTATCACAAAAGTTTATATATATATAATTCTACATATTTACAATTTTGATAAATGTATGGTTTCTTTGAAATAAAAACGTGTATATCTGATAGTATTTTCAATAACTTCTTGAAATAATAATTTATGATCCTAAAATATTTTCCCCAGTATTGTTATTATTAATATTTATTTATTTTCACACTTAGTTACTTTCATTTTTTTTAATCGGTTGTCATTAATTATTGTTTTCTCTATAATCGTTGTATACTATTATTATGTGGAATTATTATATAATTAATCTATTTTGTAAGTAAATGTGATATTTTAAAAGCCAAATAAATTGACATTGAAATTTATGAATTTATTTTCATTTTTCATATAGGTGAGAGAGGAGCAGTAAAACACTCCTGTTAAATAAAATAAATACAATGAAAATTTAAAAACAAAATCACAAATATAAATAAATAAGCAGATAAAAAATTAATATAAAGCTATCGTACTTTATATAAAAGACATTCTACAATGTTGAAACTCTTTATATATAGAACAAAAATATTACATATTTTTTTAATATACCAATTGAAAATTAAGAAGTCTTTGGCATTTTCTGTCAGATTTACTTCACTATTTATTTCAGTTAGACTAATAATAGAATGGATATATGGAAGTTATATGTAAAAAAGAACATAGGAATTATATAATTAAAATATCATTTCCTGTTTTCTGTGCAGCCATTTACAGTAGTATATAAGATTTCATTAAGATTAAAATTATTTATCAAACGTAATAAAGCAGAATGTGGTCTTAACAGAAAAAGTATAGCAATTCTTATGAGTTCCCACTGAGTAAATAAAATCGATGATATTCCAAAGATATTTAATATTTGAAAGTCCCTATTTATTAATGAATTACACAGAGACAAAATTCTCTACATAGTAGGGTCATAGTGCAGTGCAAGCCAGAGTAATCAATGGATGCAGGAAGGTTAGTGCATAAAATTCCTATCTAGTACCTATTCATTCAATATCTCCAGACTAGTTTCTAGTTTCCTGTATTCATTGATTACTCTGGCTTGTACTGAGTGGATCTAATATATGGAGCGTTTTGCCTCTGCGTAAACTGCTTGTGTAAGCATAAAGAATGGTGATCATGTTATGTTTAGGGATTTAACACTAATGAATTAATCTCATAGTTCCTATCAGTAAATTATAATTTTAGTGCCTTTTGTTTGTTTGTTCATTTTTTAAATGTTAATGAATTTCCTAAACATTATAAAGTTATCCTTAGAACTTTCTTTAGGAATCCTGTCACTACTGCCTGGAAAAAAATAATGAGAACATTAAATAGTCAGCAATAAATATTGGATATCAGTCTTGATGCATAACAGTCTGGTCATTTTAATTACTGGCTTTTGTTCATGAAAATATTAGTATAACAAGTACATTATATACATATATAAAATTGAAAAATACATGTTTCACAATAGAAATCTTAAAGAATTCAAAAAATAAATACAACTTGCATACTAAGAAAATCTTGTTAAATAAATATTTTTAACATTCTCAACAATCAGTAAATAATTCTAGTGTTTTCAAAACATGCATTTCTTCAGATACATTGTATGTCTTTTATCAGATTTAGATTTTAAAACATCTATTACATAAAGAGGAGCAGAAAAATAGCTATGACAAGACTATATACAGATATCAAATGTGATATTAGTATTATTAGTCATTTATTAGACTAGAGATTATCCAATAATGAATGATATTTCTGTAGTGTAATATTTGCTACACCATTCTAACTTACATGAGAATGGTATAGGGAAAATTACACTACACAAATATTATCAAATGTGGTGCTTTATTTTAACATTAAATATATTGCATTATAAATAACTGAATGACTTTATTTCTTTGGAATTTATAAGAAGTTTTAATTTGAAAGTGATGGGGCAGGATTGTGATTCATGTATTTTGAGCTCCAGAGTCTGCTACTGTACCCCTGCATCAGACCAGCTAAGGCAATATATTTATTGCACTGAAATATTTCTATGGAAAATGGCTACTATTAATAAATAGATTTTTTTATAATGAGAACTTTAGGCTTTATAACAATTAATGAACTGGTAACGAACTTGATTTTTTTTTTATGTTTGTATACTATAGAAAAAATGTGTATTTGTTTGTTATAATTATCCCTAAATATATATATCAGTATAACTTTATATATCTGTTGATATGGATTGGTCTCATGCTTACAATATAGAATGTATAACATTATATACAATCGTATGAATAAATGTAAAAAAAAAAATTGAAATAAAACCTTTATAATGTATAAAGTCATACCATGAAAGAATGATAAAGGAAGGGATTTACATTAGTTAAATTAAACTTGAATTAAACAGAATGTTAGTAGAAAATAAAAGGAAAATAATAGGTTTGTTAGTTAAATTTTTGGGTATATTTTTGGATGGGTATATAAATGTAAAAAATTTGATTAAGTAGAGATTGTAACAGCAAAAGGTGTTGAGGTAAAGAGAATTTTTAGTATTTTTTAATATTTGTTTGGAATATGTGATATTTATTATTATATATTTGTATTTATTTATTTTTTAGTGTTCCTTGAAAAAGACTATATAAAATAGTAGTTGGATTTTTATTATAGTCATATTAAAACAAGTTTTGAAAAGAAAAAGTTTGATGTATCCATTGACATATATGGAAAATTATAAACTATTTTGAAAAGAAAAAATGTATAGATGATATTTTAAATTCATTAATATATAACACTTTGAGATTATTTCTCATACAACTGATTTATTAAGAAAATGAATATGAGCAAGACAAAACATGAAACGATTTTTTTTGTTGTTGCTTATAGAGAAAAGGGTGTACATCTTTTCTCTTTTACCTTTTTTTTTATATAGAGGATTGTTTGAAACATTTTAGTGAGAAAGTATGAATCTAAGTGAGTTATACTATTTATTTTAAAGCTACATTTAATTGTTTTCTCGCTAAAGGTGTTCTCTACATAAGAAAATTAGGTAATATGTTATTTTTTTTATTTAAAAAAAATACTATGCTTTGGCTTGGGAATATTCTTTTATTTAAAAAATTAATCACAGAAAATAATCTCGAAATGTTACATATTATTAAAAAAAAAACAATATATACGTGTAATCTTTTCTTGTGTGTGTGCACATATAATTAAAGTTTTTTTGTTTTTTTCATATGTCAAATGCGTTGACCGGGAAGCGAACCTGGGCCAGCTGCTTGGAAGGCAGTTATGCTAACCACTATTAAAGTTGAAAGAAAAAAGGGAAATAAACAAACTTTATTTCTATAAATATTTAAAATATTCTTTTTTTTAAAGTTGCATTCTGTAAAAAATATTGATTGCTTACTACTGCCATACATCCATATTAAAAATAGCTATAGCTGCTGAATGTCATATCGCCCTTCTTTCCATACTATTACAACATATATATATATATAATAGGCGTATTTTAATATTACTATCAAACTATGAATATATATTCATACATGTGTTTGTATAAAACCTCCACTTTACTTTAAAGGGTAACATTCAAAATTTAATATGAATTTACATTTTATAAAGGATAACGATATTTCTAATTTTATATATATCAAAATTCATTAAACCTCATTAGTTCTTTTTTCAATATTTGATTGAGTGCTGATTTTATTACCTATAATAATTCTCTTTATATTAATGGCAAGTTTATCTCTTTTGCTATTTTATTGAGATCATTAAACAGGAGATTACTAGATAATGGCAGTAGACTAACCATTTATCATTTAGGTCAATTACAGGTGCTTTTCAACACTGGCATTCATATCGTTTCTCGGTTTTTAATTAACTTCTAGTACTATATCTAATAGTAAAATTACTTTTGCAATTACAATATATATATATACAAAGTTTTTTATTATAAGAAATATTGAGAAGTTAAATGAGTGCAAAAAAAATATTTTAACTGATATAATCAAAAGTGGTAATAATTAGATATGTAAATTCATATGTATGTACGTATGTATATGTGTATATGTTTATGTAGATGTATATTGTTTATTCTTGTTACAAATACTATTTATTATATATAATACATTAATCAATACAATATAGCAAGTTGATAAAAATATTGAGGCGATCATGTTTTCACCCTCTGATAGTTGCAAAGCAACAGCTTCTATATCAGACAAACAATACACATAAAATGATCTTTTATGTATTCTAACTCCAGATCTCATAAAGTTGTAAAGTTTGATTAATGAAATTATCAAAGTTCAGCCTAAATAATTTCATTCATCAAATTTTTCAACTCTATAACAACTGGAGTTAGTCTTTTTACATATTATTATCATTGTAAATCATTATCAATACACTGCAAAATGAAGGTCTGTCCAATCCAATTTCTAGCCTCTTTTGTCCACATCATCCCAACATCTTTCCTTATTTTGTTCATCCATCTCACATGTGAACTCTTTCTATATCATTTACAGTGTAACACGCTTCCTTATTTTATCCATCCACCTCTTATGTAATCTCTATATCATTTACAATTTCTTAGAATCTAATTTAAGATTTCAACAGTCAATCTACTATCATCTTTTTTAGTAATATGTCCAGCCCAACTCCACTTCCACCTCTTACTTCTTTCAATGATATCAATAAGATATGTTTATTCACTCATTCATGTAATTCATTTTTTATCCCCTCTTTTTATTCCAAACTTACATCTCTCCATACTTCATTAAATGATCTGAAGTACCTGCATTGCTTTTCTGCTAAGTCTCCAAGTCTCACACCCATGCATAAAAACTGGTAAAACACATTTATTTAAAACCATTCTTTTCAAACACAAGCTATATTTCATTATGACTCCATCTGTATTAATAATCTGACCAATGAATTTGTAGCTGTTAACTTATTCTAATTCATCATTATCAATCTTTATATACTTTTTTTTAAAAAAAAATCTATTGAACACTACTTTAGTCTTTTTTAATATATTTAGCCCTACTTTTTTACTTTCATCTGATAATACTTGCAACATTTCCAGAAGCTCTGAAGAATTATTTGCAAAAACAATTACATAATCTTCAAAATCTAAATGGCTTAAATAAGCTCCATTTACTTTTACTCCCTTAGCTTTTCATTTTAATCCACAAAAAGTTTGGAAATTAACACTATTATTCAAAATATCACTACATAAAAATAAATAAACATTGTAGTCAGATTATGGCATAATCTGTTATCCTGAATAGCATTTAACAGTTAAAATTTACATTAAAAAAAATTTCAATAGTCACATAAAAATTAATATTCCTATGGGAATGGCCAATTTTCCATAATTTATAAATATTAACACAAGTGTTTACTTAATGAATTGTCTGTAATATTTATAATATCTATGTTTTTTTTTTCCAAATTATTTTTCACATGTAAAATAAAAACGCTGTTAAAGCAAAAACTTCCATTACAAATAACTGAATGTTTCAGGAGAATATAGATTTAAATGTATCCACAGAATATTCTCATTATTAGACTTTACATAATTTATATATATATAAAAATATTAATATATAACAAACTAACCAAAGGAAATACATATAAAAACAAAAAAAGACTTATAAATCAAATAAATAATATTATATTTCAACCAGAGGACTGGTTTTCATCAGAAAGAAAAAATACACAGTAAAATGGCAATAATCAAAAATTACAGATTTGATAAAAGATTAAAAATTTAACAACCCCCCCCCCCGATTAGTCACAAAATCTAACACAGAATATCTACCCAATCAATGACAAAATTAAAAAAAAAAAAACTACATTTCCTCCTAATCAAGCTTAAATTCTATTTAAATTGAAATAAAAAAATAATATATATATATATGTGCATATATATAAAAATTAAATTAGACTGTGCTCACATTAATATTCATTAAAAACTAAAATACTTAAACATTTTAATCAAAAATTATAGTTAGTGCAAAGTACAATAATTTATAATAATTAATTATTTATCTATATACCAATTAAACACAGATATTAAACATCCATATAACCGATCTTTACATAAAAAATCTCATATAAGAAAATTTTCACATAAAAAACTCACATATAATAATCATTTAGGAGACCAGGTAACCCAGAGATGTAATAGTTCCAATGTTTAAATTCAATCCATGTGGTTCTAAGGTCTTGAATTTAAAAATAAAAAAAACTCTCCTTTTGTTTCCTCTCCCTTGTAGAAGAAAACCTTCCTGAAGAATTACTACTCTTAAATCATCAATTGAATGATTCGGTAAGTTAAAATGTTTTGAAACCGGTCTATCTTTATTCCTATGCAAAATATCAAATCTATGATTAGTCATTCTGACATGTAAACTATTTGCTGACTCACCTATATACTGGTTTAAACATCTACTACACTCTATCAAATATATCAAATTAACACTTTTACATGTAACTTAATTAGGAATATACCATTTAAAATTATGATTCTTAGTACTAAAGACTACTTTTGTCACAACAATGTGTTTACATGTAAAACATCTTTTATCCTCACATGGAGAACATCCTTTTTCCTGTACAGAACTACTAATAAAATTTGTTTTGACAAGTATATCTCTAAGTGATCTATGTTTTCGATATACAACCTTAGGTGGATCAGAAAAAATAGATTTTAAATAATCTGTGGATTGTAATATGTTAAAATGTTTTGCCAATATCTGGTTAATATTAGGTAAATCTCTATTAAAAGTAAGAACCAATGGTGGAACATTCAATTGTTTTTTACTCTTTTTAGATAAAAGAAGTTTCTTTCTATCAATTAAAGAAGATCTCCTTACTGCATTATCCAACAATGTCTTAGGATACCTCATATTGACCAATCTATTATATAAAATACTATTATTTTGTTGAAGAAATATCTCATCATTACAAATCCTCTTCATTCTTAAAAATTGACTATAAGGAATATTAGCCTTTAAATGTTTAGGATGGTTACTATAAAAATGTAGATAGCAGTTATTATCAGTTGGTTTCCTATATACAGTAGTAGTAAGAACTCTATTAGTGTAAATAACTTCAACATCTAGAAAATGAGCAATTGATCTTGAAAAATTCATTGTGAAATTAATATTTTTTTATTAAAATTATTTAAATAACTTAAAAAATTATGAAGTTCAACTTCATTATGTGGCCATATCATGAAAATGTTGTCTATATATCTAAGCCAAGTGTGAGGTTTCAGCCCAGCATTATCAAATATAGAGGATTCTAGTTTTGACATAAAAATATTCGCATAACTTGGTGCCATCTTTGTACCCATTGCAGTACCTTGTTTCTGTAAATAGTATCTAGAATCAAAAGTAAAAAAATTATTTCTTAAAACCAAATATATTAATTCAACCATAGTAGTAATAAGACCATGATCATACTTTCTATCTTGTAAAGCACATTTAATAGCCTCAACTCCATCATCATGAGGTATATTTGTGTATAGTGATACAATATCCAAAGTAACCAAAAAACAATCATCTGGTAATTCAGATTTAATATTTTCTAACACACAAAGAAAATGAGTAGTATCTTTAACATAAGAATTAAATGATGGTGAAATAAATTTAATAACATTATCAACATATGCTGAAATATTTTCTGTAGGACTACCAATACTAGCTACAATAGGTCTGCCTGGACAACCTGGTTTATGAATCTTTGGCAAAATATAAAAACTACTAGGATGAATTTTGGTTGGTACTAAAAAGTTATATACATTATTATTTATAAGGCCCCTAGCTCTCATATCTTTTAAACTAACAAGTAGACCCTTGAATAATGAATTAACAGTGGTTAGTGAAACAGGCTCATAAAAAATTTTAGCATCTAAAAGCTCCAGAGCTTTTTTAACATAATCATCTTTATTCATAATTACTATTGATCCACCTTTGTCAGCTGGTTTTATAATAATATCCTGTCTGTTCACTAAATTGTGTAATGCATTCATCTTTTTCAATGTTAAATTACTCTTATACTTACTATGTTGTTTAAGTCTAATTTCATTAATAATATCCTGATATACATTATAATGTATGTATCTAATAACACGTTCCTTTGATGTGGCAGTGTCCAATCAGATTGTAATTTTCCAATAGTATCATATTCTTGGTTTCCAAAAAATTCTCTTAATCTAAGTCTCCTTGAAAAATTATCTAAATCCTGATGAATTTTAAATTCATTTTTTTGATAAAATGACTGAACTGTAGGGCAAAAGATAAACCTTTATTTAAGAGTGAACATATATATATATATATTTATTAAATAAACAATATAATTATATATATATGTGTATATATATATATATATATATATATATTAACACAATTATATTGTTTATTTAATAAATTGTCTATCATATTTATAAAATTTGTCACTTTGACATTTTTTCTTCAAATTATTCTTTACAGGTAAAATAATATCATTGTCAAAGCAAAAATTTCCACTACAAATAATTGAAAGTTCTGCAAACCTAAATTTAAATTTTTTCCACAGAACATTGTAATTTATTATGCAAAAGTTCGTGCTCAATGAATTCTCTTTCTCAATGCACATTTTGACTTATCAATGTAACTAGATCCTTATTGTCACACCACTTTATATATAATGTTACATTTGTTGATTTTATCAATAGCATCCTTTCCATTAATAAATTAATTTACCAATATTTGGTTCAACATTAAATGCAACACTAAAATGAGAAGAAACTAAAGATGTAATCATATTACACACTCTATTATTTGTATATGATAATGAAATTCATGTTTCCTCTTCAATATTTTTCTTCTTCCATCTATGTGTAAAGTTATGTAATGTATATAAAATATCCTTCCTATAATATCTTACATTCCATAATTCATTAGTATATAGTACAATACTGAATAATTTATCACTTTGGCATTTATGCAACATATTACTAAATAATTTTTTTCTAAATTAGCTAATTTATGTATAAAAGAAATGTTTGACTTGGGATGTATAAATCCTCTAATTGACAAAAGTTTTATGAACATTTTATAATTAATTACATTTTCTTCATAAAGAAAAAATCAAGCTGTATTTATATATTGGACAATTTTCATCATCTAATATGCATATTGAATGTCCTCAGGAAAATTTAACTTTATTTAAAAATTCCAAATAAATTCAACTGTTAATAATAGGACACCTGTGTTTGATGTGCTATTACTAACAGTTGAATGTATTTGGAATATTTAAATAAAGTTAATTTTTTCTAAAGACATTCAATATGCATATTAGATAGTGGAAATAGTCCAATATAAAAATATAACTAGAACACCATCATCACAAACCCTCATGAAAACACTGAAATCAAGCTATTTTATTTTATATAAACTGTCATCAGAAATAGCAGTCCATTTTAAACCATTAATTTCATGTATTTTATTTTAACAATGACCCACCAGTAAGCATGTTATATTTAAAATATACTACTGAAAAAACTCTTATAAAATATTATCTTCATCATATGACAACATATAACAGCATACAACAGCTAAAACTGGCCAAATCTTGAGCCAACCTTCATCCAGCTTATAAAATTGACTTTCAAAGATTGCAATCAATTTTGGCCAATAAATGTTAAAAAATCTTTAACAAATAAATGTTTAAACTTGCATATTCCTTTATTATATAAACATTAATCAATCACATAAATAAATATATTTTTATACATCCATACAATTATGTAATACCCAAAGCAAATAATATCTTCTTCAGCCAAAATCAACTTATTATTCTTTTTGGGCAAATCAAATGAATATAAAAGTGTATGTTTACCAAATTCTAATTTATTTTGCAAAACCTTTCCAAGGAAACTGCTACTTGATAAAACATGCAGTCTCCAAATTACAACATAAGCCTAATAGGTCAATTTCTTCATGTACTTTTAAATTTCCAAAAATCATTGATATAATAGCACCTTGGTGAATAAATAGATAATATTATTATAAAGAAACACATTTCTTTAATAAAATAATCTGCCTATACTATGTATTACATATTTTACATCCAAGAGAATAAATGAAGATATATATTATCTCTTCCCAAGTATCATGCATTTCATAAATATTTTCTATGACTGAAATAACTTTCATTTTATAGTTTCAAAGTTTTCTAACAAATATTATTTCTTTATCCAAAACTAAAATATCAACCAAATCCAAAGGTTTAATTTTCACATGTGTGTGGTCATGTGTGTCGGTTCCTTGAGATAGAATGGAGGATGAATAGACTGAAAAATGATGAGTTCAAATCCATCTATTTACGTATATAAAAAAATCCAGTATAACCAAAATTATATATTGCCTTAGAATTAAATTTATTATATTACATGTTTTAGAAAAATCAATCCTCTAAAGGAAATTATTTATTACAGTAAAAATTGAAATTGTTGATTATATTTCCATATTCCTTATAAATATAAAATTATTTTTAAATTCAAGCCAATTTTCGAATTCATTATCATAAATTAATTTTTGTAAATCTATTTAATATATTTTGAATTAATTTTAGTTTTTGAAAACAGGCTTTTGTCACGTAATTATTAAATGTTTAATATTTTTCATTGCTCCATTCCGACCATCTAACACCATTAATCCTTAAACTACATATGTTTGAATAAATATTACTCCTTTGATAAAATTTTAAAAATTCAATCCTATATATTTTTTTTTTTTTTTACAATTTCTTCGCTATTTACATATCATCCATCGAACATCATTAGTAAAGTACTATAGTAGTTAATCCAGAAAAATATGTAAAATCAGATAAAATAAATATAATAAAGAAAAACCTTTGGAATAAACTCTATCATATTCAAAATATTGATATATTCCATGCAATTGATTGTATGTAGCAAAGTCAGTAAATTAAACTATAGAGAAGTGTGTAAATAGCTTAATTGTGATTTAATTTAACAACTTTATTATATATATATTTAAATACCAGTATAGTATATATATTTACTCTAGATGTAATTAAAGGAGATTTGAACCCAGACTTTTAAGCTCCCTCCAATCATTCACTCTATCTAATATAACCGATACATGTGAAAAGCATAAATGATCTTCAATATATGTATTTCATGTTGAACCTGTGCTCATTTGTTAGTCCACGTCATCGTCATATATATAATCAGTGCTCAGTTTAGATTGTCCATTAAAGTTTGTAGATTTGCTATCTTAAAAAATATAAAACCGACCTCTGATTATATGTATGTGTGGGAGATAATGATCTGCGCCAACTGATGAGTGCTGGTTCAGTATGAAATAAGTATAGTGGAGATCATTTATCTTTTTCACATTTGTGGTCATGTGTATCGGTTATATTAGATAGAGTAAATGACTGAAGGAGCATGGAAGTCTGGGCTCAAACTCCCTTTAATTATATATCTATAACAATCAACATTTCACTGAAAGTTTGACGTTTCTAATTGTATCATTACCAATATTTTTTTTCTTTAATCCAAGAAACTTTCTTATTTTGTTATCTTATATTCAGTTTTTATATATTTTTACAATCTTTTGGGATTTAATTTAGTACTTTAATTGTCATTTTATTTAGTACTATGTACAGTTCAAATCCATTTCAGCTTAAGTTTTTTATTGATGTTACTAATAAATGAATATTATCTTATTTTTATTCTTTCTTTATTTTTTTTTGCTCTTTTATTAAATTCCAAAGCACTAAAATAATATATTTAATTTGGAATTTATCATTAACTAAAATAATATATTTATTAAAAATTTTATTTTTTAATACGTAGACCTTTTTAATTTTAATACTGAATTGTTTCTACCAAAAGCACTCCATCCAACCTTAATTTTATGATTTCTTTTATCTGTTATAATTTTATCTGTATTAATAATAATTATTCACATGTGTACAGTTAATAGATTTGATGACGATAAGATAATAATCGAATCTTGCTGGGGAGTTTCTTAACTTTAGAAGTATTAACAATTTCATTTCTATTTTTACTCTTATGAGAAGATTTTATTTAAAGCATTAATAAATCATACAGTATCAATCATGTTAAGCATTGATTATAATCTGGTAATTCTGAAACATTTAATAATTGATTAAATATCTTTACTTCAATTTACTTTTTTTTTTCATATGTCAAATGCGTTGACCGGGAAGCGGACCTGGGCCAGCTGTTTAGAAGGCAGCTATGCTAACCGCTAGGCCACCAACGCTTGATCTTTTATTTGCATTATTATCATGCATGTTTTTATATTTTAAAGATATTACCTTAATTATCTGTTCTAATTATTATTTTAATTTTTTTAATCTAAATTTATTACAATAATTGTTTTAATTACTTTTTATTTTTAGGGTATTTCATAAAATGTTTTACTCCAATCAACTTTTCTCATCAAAGAAACGCCCTGTTAGTACCGGTTCCACGAGCGACAAAAGTCCTAAAAAGTTTTTTGGAAAGAGAAGTAGTGAACCTTTATTAAGTCAGCCAAAAACAGAGGTAACTTATTATATATATGATATCACTTAAACCGCTGTCAAATGTAAATTATAGTTCCCAAGAGTGTGCTGACAATTAATAATTATGACGTTATTATTTAAAACTGCTTAGACTAAGTTGTTTTAAATATTGATAAATAATTAATTATCCACACACTATTGAGGAGCATAATTTTACATACATGTATACTCATACTTGCTGCATAAAAAAAGCCTTTGTATAAAATTTTCTAAAGCAGTCACCATCAATTTCTAGCCACTACTTTGGTCAATAATTAATTATTTGCTACAATGAGCTTTAAAAAAATATTTAATTATTTTTTTAAACAAATGTTTGCCATTTTTTAATAATAGCCATTTTATAAAATTATTTACTTAAGAGAATACTAGCATTATGAAAATAATGTTATTGTTTTTTTCTCGTATGTCAAAGCGTCGGCCGGGAAACGAACCCGGGACAACTGCTTGGAAGGCAGCTATACTAGCAACTAGACCACCAACGCTTAACAATAATGTTGTTTTTGCAAGATAGTATAGTAAATTTTATTTCAAGAAAAAAAATACTGAGCAAGATTTATAAAGTCACTCAGATGTTATACAATAATAAATTGCAATTGTAATAAGCAAAAAACATAGTGCTAGTTGCATGTATGTATACCCTAATAATGAATCCACATACCAAAGTAGACAAAAATAAACTATTCAATAAGGTATCTTTTTGTGTAAAAATATAAAAATAAAAATCATAAAAATAATCTGATATATTAGGAAATATAAAAATATCTTAATATATTTGTGAGCTAGCAATGATTAAAAACAAATGCTTTCAGTAAATGTCATCGATGCCAACATTTCAGAAGAAATTAAGTTAGCATTTGTTGCCATTGCATATTTAATTAGAAGGGATTTGAACTCAGACTATTGAAACTATTTTTTCATTCATTGTTTGTTTGTTAAATATATTATTTTCAGGTCTGATTTCTAAATAAATTATATTATTTTCAAATAAAATTGTTCAACTTTTTGGTTTTGAAATTTTTTCAATAACTTATATTTACTTTCCAGTTGCATTATGACTCTATTAACAAATAATTTATTCATATAACTAGCATCAAAATTATGATTTATTTATATAAATTTTTATTCAATATTGTCTTATTCTAACCCACAGCTTGATAATGAGTTCAGACCCATATGACTATATAAGCTATTGAGCTTAAATTAAAAATATTATTGTGTTTTCAATTTCATTCTCATAGTTTTGTAGTTAAGTAGAGATAAAAAGTGGTTGCTGGAGGGTTGCATTAGATCCTAAGATCTAGGTGCAGTGCTCTCAGATACAAAGCTCCTCACTGATGAAGACCACAAGCCAGAAACTAGTCTGGGGATATTGGATGAGTAGACACTAGATAGGAATTTTATGCACAAGCCTTATGGCATCCATTGATTACTCTGATTGGCACAAGGTGGGACTACTGTATGGAGAGTTTTGCCTTGTTTAAAAATTGACTATAATAAATTAAAGGGCGTAAAAAAAAACGTTTATTATTTGTCGGATAATAAAATAAGTTCACAAGCAATAGTTATACATATAAACATTATTTTTTTAAAATATATAAAATTTTAAAAGTAGCTATAAAAATGATTATATAAAAAAAAACTAATAAAAATCTTACAGTAAGATGATACTGTTAATACTTAAATAAATAAAAGAATGTATAGAAAATTTAATGTTGTTAATTAATATGCACATGGATTGAAAATTACTGAATAAAACAAAAACATGTGGTGAGTTCGCCATAAATTTAATTTTTAAATATGCAAACACAAAATGTTTTGCATATATTATTAGAAGTAAATGCATAAATGAATGATTTCTATCAGTGTGTTAAACAGTATAGATAGCAAGAATAACAATATGGTCGGTTATCTGGAAATATAGTAAAATTTGAACCCTAAAATGATATGCTTAGACAATAGTTTCATTTCATTAACCGATTAGAGATTTTTTTTTTTTATTTTATATAAAAAATTATTTATAAAATCATAAATCTTTAGTACTAAGGTCAGATGTGCTTGCTAGTATATTAAATAACAAAATTATTTGAAAATAAAAATGTTTTAGACAATGAGTTGAACTAATATCTGACCTATTATAAACAAATTATGGAATTCCACTAAAATTATTATAAGTTTTGAGAAAAAAACTTGATAAAATAATAGTTCATGTTTTTATAAAATATCATTAATGCTCCAGAAGATTCACCAATATTTTATTATAAGAAAAAAAATCAATGGTTATTTCTTAAGAGTTAACAAGGAACTTTAATATCAAAAGTGCCAGAGTTACTCATGATTCATGGAGTTTGAGCTTCATAGTTGTCACAACCAAATAGGGCAATATGAAAATTTTAAAACTTTAATATCATGTAAAATTAAGGCATTGTTAAAAGTAATAAGTATGTATATTTTTTTAATAATATATAATTTTGTTAAAAATAAAATATATTTAGGAGTGAAATGATATTTGGATTAAAAAATGCAGTCCAATATTGTTTTTTATAAAAGATCAATTGGCAATAAGACATTTTAATAAAAATAAAAAAACAGATTTTTACATTGGGGGAGGAAGGAGTTTAATGTAAAAACTGATTTCTTCTAGATATGATTTTTAAATAATTTTTTTCTCTAGCTATTTTGAGTAATATGTTCACTAAAGTTTATGATTTAGTTCTAAAATAGAAATGTTAAAATAAAATACAGATAAAATGTCACTAATCCAAATGTCTACTAGTCAAAAACATTTATTATTTAAAATAACTTTTAAATAAAATTTTTAATCTTTTACAATTAATAAATTAGTTTATGCACATATTTACAAACAAAATTTTTAAAAAAAGGATTTGGCAAATATCTGTAAATCAATAAACCAAATTGCAGTGAGCTGTTTGTAGATTTTTTTTCTTTAATCCAATAATTATATTAATTTATAATAAGTGTTATAATTAATCTTTAAACTATATATATATATTCCATAGAATTGTTAAATAAAAAGCTAGCTTGAATTTTAAACAAAGAATAAAAATACAAAAAGGTTAATTACTAAAAATAAATTATTATTTTGATTTATTATTTTAATTCCTGCCATAGCATATATTTTAATGTTTTAAATTGTTATTAAAATATTTCTATATAAGTAAAACTATACATAGTAAAATTAGTATTTACTGATATTTTTAGCAGAGTTTGGATTTACAATGAAAAGTAAAAAAAAATTACTCTTAAAATCCAAAATATCACAATCTCCCCCCCCCCACCTCAAAGCATGGAATTAGGAATTTTAGATTAATATTATTCTACCTTATTAAGTTAGAGAAGCTACAAATTTTGTTTGCTTTAAATATTTAATTCTTTAAAAATTATTTTTGGAAAATATGGATATAATTTTTAGATTTTTCAGTACTTGGTACTTGGTACTTACTTATTAGATTTGCTATGCCTTTTCACATTGTATCAATCCACTGATAACTTTTTAATCTTGTGATCTGACCAAATAACATGTATACTTGGATCTTGTACAAACTTAAAATGATAAATTCACCAAACCAGACTACATATACATTATATTTTCCAAAATTTACAAAGTTATCAGCAGGCTGAATATCTATGTGAAAAGGCATAGCAGTTCAAATATGTGACAGTAATTGCACCAGACTAAATCTAACAATACTAAAAAATTTAATTTTCTAACAATACTAAAAATATGAATTTCACACAAAAATAAATCTGAAAAAGTTTTATGCAATTACCAAATATTACTTTAAATACAGACAAAACAATCGCTAAATTACAAAATGCTTAAAATATACACATGCAGTTCTTACTATGTAATATGTAACATGAATTGTCATGATAAAACAATCAATTCATCTGATATCTACTTTATTTTAGTGGATAAAATTTTATTTTAAAATTGAAAATAAAAGTTTTTTTTTTTTTATTTTGCCCAAAATAGAGACTTACTTAACACATGATTGTGCAATATAATGTCTGTACATGTTCTTCATCATAAATGTTAATAAGTAGTAAGTGTATTTTTTTTTCAAAACCAAAAAAAAAAAAATTTAAGTTACTACCCTTTTAATGTGGTGGGATAATTTTTTTTTTTTTATGTCATCCAATATGATTCACATGAAAATTGTTGGTAACCAGCAGCTCATAATTTAGCAGTTTAATAGGCTTTCCAACAGACTGAATAAATTGTAGATTCCTCTTCCATATTTTATTTAATGGCTTCCATCAGAGTTGCCACTGTTCTACCATGAATTCTCATGATGAAATACTTGTTGGCCTCCCTGCACAAGCCATCAAACATCCATTGTTCCAGAAGAATTTGTCAGGTGTGTTTTGTTGTTTTTCTTTTTGCAAGGTTCTCGTAAATTTCAACAATTTTGTTAGAGCCTCCAATTTTATGTTTTTTTCTGCTAAACCAAACTCTGTTTTACTCCATTCTATGAATGTTAATTTGCAAGCCCAGTTGTAAATAAATCAGATTACCAGCAAA
The DNA here is from genome assembly GCA_028023455.1 of Epiperipatus broadwayi. Taxonomy (NCBI): domain Eukaryota; kingdom Metazoa; phylum Onychophora; class Udeonychophora; order Euonychophora; family Peripatidae; genus Epiperipatus; species Epiperipatus broadwayi. The sequence goes on from JAQFVV010006197.1 coordinate 5,188,322, forward strand.
AATGGAATTCTGGAACCCTCCAAACATGTTCCCTTATGAAGGCCTATTTTATTGTTGCATCCTTGAATGTGACAATGCCATTGCTTTTCCAAAGTGTGGATGTACTCAACTGCATTGATCTCAGTAGCAGGAAAACTCCAAATGTTCACCATTTTGAACTGTTTGTTAAAAAAGCAAAAAAAAATTGTAGTATTAATCAAAAAATTTGAAAAAAATAAATCAGCATTGAAGTAAAAAACACTTTGAGAAGAACTTGTCCAAATGAAACCTGGACAATAAAGGAAGGTGTAAATTTATCATATTATTGGATAAAATCAGATGAGATCACAGAGTTTATTTGATGGGATCACAAGGTTAGACATTTATCATGAATGTGAAAAGGTTTATCATCTCTCCCATGTTACAGGACTAATATATAAGTACCAATTTTTCATATATATGTGTCTGTAAATGCAATATAATTTATAAATAAAACTTATATTCTCTCAAAATGCAATATAATTTATAAATAAAACATATTCTCTCAATAGGGTTGAATGTAATATTATCAGTATATCATCAATATATATTACAATACATAAAATTGTGTTGATTATAGTAATGTTCATTGTAATAAAAACTTGAGATACAATTTTTAATACATCCTATATTCCAAATAATAACAACTATTATAATAAGGTTGAGATAATGTCAAAGATACTCATTAAAATTATTTACATGCTAAAAATAATTGATTGTCTAATCCAATCATTCTTTGAAGATATATTTCTTCTCTATCCTACAAAGAAAGAAAAACATTAAAAAATTTAGAAAATAGTAGAAAATGCAAAAAATAAAAAACATTACTGAATCTAATAAGTTTTTAGTATTACGAACTACTACAGCAAATGTAGACTAATATAATCATCAAATCTAAATTACACTTAAAAATAATGATTACTTTTGTTAAATTGGGTTGCTTTGTTTTATTTCTTTTTTGTGTGTTTTGTTTTGTTGTTTTTTGTTTGTTTTTTTGTAATTTTTAAAATCTGAATGTAATGAAGTTTTTGTTCAATACTACTATATATCTTTACTCTTGTTAGTGATAATAATTGATACTGCAAAATATCTTGTAAAGTAATATCTCTCATGAAAAATAAGCAATTTTAATGGATTCCTATAGGGAAAAATTAATTTGTTACTTTAAATTCAAAATATAAAATAATCAATAAAAAAAATATATAGCTTAAATTGAAATAAAGTATTAATTAATGAGTAAATATTTTATTTAGCATATTATTTTTAAAAAATACTAAAACTCTTAAAGCATTTCAATAGCTATAATTTTCAATACATATATAATTTTTCCATTTCTGATTTTGATTTTGCTTATTACATAGTCACAAACTTGATGTTTCCTGTATCATGATTCATTAAATTAAAATAAAGCATTAAGACAAAAACTTATAATGTATGTTTTAAAGTTCAATTATTAAAAATTTTTATTTTTGTAATTTCCAACCAATAAAACTTATGATTTTTTTTTTTACAACAACATTAATTCTTTTTCAATCACTTTTTTCTTTTACATAAACTCAATAAAATAATATAAATGTAGATAAAGAAGTGATATGTCTAGTTGATTACTACAGGTTTAATAATGTATGAAAGTGATTAAATCTTTTATTTTCTTTTGTCAATCTATGTTTACAATAAGGTACAAATAAATTACAAAATTATTAATTTAAAATTGATAGAATAAATGTTATTTTAAACTTATGCTTAGAATATTTTGATCATATAAAGTTGATTATTAGCTTCACAATGTTTGAAATCATTTTTCATTAAAATTTTTATTACAATTACAAGGTCTATTATGACCATCATATTTCATATTTTTAATTTTTTACAGCATATATTTTTTTACTTTGCATAAATGCAGTAAAAAATGTTTAAATGTAGGAAAATGCTATGCACAATTGATTACTATAGTTTTAATAGTGTAAGTGGTTAATTTTTTTTTTCTTTTCATGCTCTATGTTTATGATAAAACACAAACAAATTACAAGATTATTGATTTAAAATTGATAAAGTAAATGGTATTGTAAACTTACATTTTATAATCTTTGATCATATAAATTTGATTATTAATTGCATAATGTATGAAATCATTTTTTAAATAATTTAAAATTATGATGATTATTGTAACTGTTATATTTTTGTTGCAGGCAAAATAATGTTCATAAGAATTTTAATCCCTAAAACTGAATGAATAAATATAGATTATCTAATATTACAATTAAATAATAATATACTCTATAGATAATCTATATAAAACTGAATGAATAAATATAGATTATCTAATATTACAATTAAATAATAATATACTCTATTGTTGTACATAATCAAAGTATATTATTTACTGTGCTGAATGAAATTGGCTTGTTTTGATTTTATAATCATTAAAGATGAAAATATTTTTTTTTTACTTTGGATATGTTATAAATAAAAGCACTGAACATTTAAGTAACATGCATTACTCATATTTTAATTCTATTATAAAAGCAATATTATATACTGTATAATAAACAAGCTCTTTTAGCATGACATAAATGTCACCATTTTATTTTCAGAAGATATAACTTTAATGAAATCCATTATTCTATGATATCATCAAGCTTAAAAAATAACCATCATATTTTTATTGCCATCTTGAAAGCATGGTGAATAATTTTTATAAAAAGTTTTGAATTTTTTTAAAGATCATAATAATAGTGAATAATCAATTGTAAATCAAAATACATCATACAAATTGATGATGATCATTATGGAAAATCTTTACATAAAAGTCCATCAGAAAACTGGGATAAAGGTAGTATATATTTCATTACATAAAGTATAGGAAGATTATTTAAAAAGGTGCTGTGCAGTTTCTAATCATTACCTGTCCTCATTTCATTCATTTTTTATAGATTCCACTATATAATTAAAATATTTGAATGACTTTATTGCTCAGGAGTCCATAAAAAATTTGAACACTGGAAGTGCCAGAACTAAAATCAATCTGAGGTTCTTATATTCCAAAATCTGATATTTTACCAATTGGATTTCCAATAGCTTTTGTTGAAAACCAATTCAATAACTAAAATTAGGCTAAAAAATATAATATCAACTTTGCAAATAAAAAATGATTAATAGTCCAGTCTTCAGGCTAAAAAAATGTATTTTAGCAAATAAATATATATTCTCTAAAATACCAATATATTTAATACATATTTTTATGAAAAAATTAACTTCAAATAATAATTTTTTTTTTCAGCTTATATTTACACAAATAATTAAATAAATATAAAATAGTAAAAAAAGGATTGGCAAAAGGAATTTCTATTTCAGTTTTGTCTGATATCAGTAATTTTATACTTGAATAATCTTCCATCAAAAAGCTAATATATTCTAATTAATGTCTTCATGTATTGATTTAGAAATAAATATTTAATAATTTTACAAAAAAATAAACAGATTATATATAAACATTATATATATATATATATATATACTCGCTTTCATAATATAAACAATAATCAATAAATACAATGCACATGAAGTAGAATATTTTTGTCTCTGCATAGTATTAGTATTTCTTTTTATTGTTTCTTATTCATACAAACCTCTTTGTATTATCATGTTTATCCCCAGTAGCTCCTAGAAACTAAGTAATTTAGTTAAAACTAGTAATTAAAAAAAGTCATTTTAATTTAATTTCTTCCATTATTAATTGCAAATAGATGTCTGCCATTTAGATTATACATTATTGACCACAATATCAATGGACAGCTGATAGCCAAATAAATTAAAAAGTGTTTAAAATTTTATTTAAAAATAAATAAATTTTAACAGAGCTCCAGAAAGCAATGACCAATCTTTTCACCCCGTCATTTCTTTAGTCACGATGTACTGTAAATCTAAACTACTCTCTTCAGGGAACTGTTCTTCAAATATTAATTTAGACTACAAGAAATTCCCACGTCAAAAAACAATTCATTATAATAGATTATGTGAGTGAAAGAAATTTCATTGTTTACAGTAAAAATCATAGCAACACTGAATTTATTGCTGTTTTGGGTGTTACAATAATGCTGTGATCACTATATCTTCTCTACATTGTTTTAAGCCTATTTATAACCTTACACTACCATGCACAGTTTTATTTTATGCTGTTACAATTTTAAAATTATTAGTTGAACAAAAAAATCTGATGATGTCAACATATGCCAAGAGACCTGCCATGTTAGATGCCAATAAAAATAATAATTTCTGATTGACAAATTGTTTTAACCCAAGGACAAAAAAAATACATTTGTGAAGAAAAATTGTAATTTTCAGTAATTTGTTTTCATGTTAAAGATTATTTAAAATATTTATTTTAAGGTACATTACTACAATTAGATTTTATTTCAACATATTTATTTTTTGAGAAAACAACTCTTAAAAAAATTCTTGTGGCAAACAGAGTGCTGTTTCTAGTGGGTAAAATAGAATTGACTTTTGTCAAAATGGTAAAGAAATTTAATTTTTAAAATTTTAATAATAATAATAATAACCCTAAATTTCTTTTGATGTAAAAAAATGGAATTCAAATATCTAACATTTTATTCTACTAACTTTTTGAATAGAATAAATTATGTCCAATGATAACAAGTATCATTTTAATACATAAGAACATTTAGAAATTTATTTTAATATTTTGCAAAGATCAAATATTAAATTTTTAGAATGTTTGTTATTTGAAAGTTTACATTTATTACAAATAATGTTGAAATTGTCAATATGTAGTATAGAATCAAGATTTGATTTAAAAACAAAATGTTCAGATATGGAGAAATAAGAACAAGTATCACTAGGGCCCATTTAAAATAGAAAAATGAAGTTTGCAATTAAACAGCTAAACATTCTTATCTAATCAAGAGAAGTACTTTGCAAAAGAATTGAACATGTCAAAATAATTTAATTTTGAATTTAATGATTTAATTTGTTTAAATTTCTATTTATTAATTTTGCAAAAAATCAATAGGGTATTTGTTGATTAGACACACATGCTGCTTGATGGTGTGATTTATGTGCTAAACATATAAAAAGGCTGTTTACATGGCCGAACATATTTTCACGACTATGTGTTACATGTATACAACAGTTATGTTGTACTACCCATTGCAGGCAACATTGTCACATCACAGTAAATTATTTATGTGAGTTTGCACACTTCACACTTTTTTACAGTGTTGTGTGAGGGTGTGTGTCTTACAATTATGTATAAATCATTAATTGTAAACAAAGTTTAGTTTTTTTTTTATTGAAATCACACAATTTTACCAAGCAATAATTATCAGAGGGTTTACACACTTCTGTAGTTAAGTTTTAAGGTGCAAAACCTTGTCAAAGGGTATGTCTGAACAATACTTTGAAGTAGGTAATGTGTCAAATAACGTATTCTCAATAACCATAACAAGACAAAGAACATGGCACAGGAACACCTAGACATTGTTCTATTCTCTCAGTTAACGACCAGTTTGTTCATATATTACCATAGCCATGAACAGCTGTTTTTTTTTATTTATCTTTATACCAAAAAAAACTGTAATAAGTGTTAAATTTGTTGATACATATATAAATAATTATCACTAGTATTAAGGAATTTAACTAAGATTTGGAATAGACTATGAATGATGTGCAACACATTGTTTATAATTTAATATATTTTGATTTTTAAATATAGATTAAATAAACATAAGTGCATTGAATGACACACACAGGTGGGTAACAATGATGAGCAAGTTTGAGAACTGAATCTCATCTGATACACTATAATTTAAAAGAGTTTATTACAAATTTAATAATCTGTGATCTATTCATGCCTTATTTTACTATGCCCTCTCTATTATGTTTGTGATAGTTAAGTTATCACCATAACATTTAATAAAGATCATTCAATAATACTTAATGAGCTGTAATAGGCTCTCTATGCAGATTATGTACGTACAAAACCAGACTACATATTCAGATCAATGCTGAAATCTTATTACATTATGGAGGGATAAACTGGAGCTTTATAGTATGACTTCAGATACTATGGAATTATATATATTACTAGAGATAATCTAAGCAGCTTATAAAACAATTTGGACCTTTGTATTCCAGTTCTAAAGAAGAGCTGTCTGAACTAAGTATATGGTATGGCTATTAAAACCAGAAGCCCATTCATATAAGAAATATACAGCAAGGTGTAAATGCATATATGTGCTTCCCAAAGACACATTAGCCATGCTAAATATAATATTAACTAATAACTTAGGGTACACAAAATTCTATAATTTTGTTCCATAAAATTATTGACAAATCTGCATAGTTTATATTATATCTCAAAAGAGGGCTAAAGCATATCTGGGACTTGGCAATACATATAATATGCTTTATAACTCATTCTTGAATTTATTAACTAATTACTTTATTAACATGCTATCCTAATTCTAATGGCAATAATAATAATAAGCTAAACATAATAGCTTAACAAATATATTTAGGTTTTCAGAGCGGAGATTTATGTGTGTGTGCTGGAGAGTGAAATTACCAAATTATGAGAGAGCCTCTAATCACCTCCCCTCAAATTTTATTCATAGAATCAATCTCCATTCTGAACTGGGCATAGCATAAATTATAAAGTAAACATATATAAAACAAATATCAGCAAGTAATAGAATAATAACTAAATAAGTTATTATTTAATAAGCATTTAGAGTTTTAGAATTTACTTTAAGAAATAGACAAGTTTAAAGGTGTTATTTTATCAGAATTTTAAATTATTCTTTACAGATTTAAATCAGCTTTAATTATTAAAACATTATTACAGTTTAGAAGTATGTCCACATTACAGTTTAGTAGCTAGCTTAACTTTTAGATAATATTTTAGAATTATTTTTAAAGGGCTCTGCAGGAAAAATTGTTATTGCATCTTTTTTGCTGAGGCTTGCCTGTGGATGTAGCAATATTATTCTCAGATGGCAGCAATTCTATATCAAATTCTAAAAAGTGAACCACCTTCTATTTAAAATTTATGATTATTTATACAAAAAAAATCAGTAACTTGAGTACCCTGTTTACAACATTCTACAAAATTTTCATCTATAATTTAAAATCAATAAAAATGAAACCTTTGGTCATTTCTTGGCTAAAACAATGATGCTTAAACAGGTTACTCTTTGTTTTTAGTTTTTAATTTTAAAATACATTTAAAATTTTAAACCCAAGTTTTATTAATTGCTTACAGATGGTTTTCCAAGAATTTAAAACTTTTTTATAAAAACAGATAACTTTTTTTAAAAGTGTTTAAGTTTGTAAACATTTTATTATATATGTGTGTGAGACTATCACATGAATTGAAATTTATATACCAATGAATTTAAATAAAGAGTTTTTAATTGAGAATATTTCAAATTTATATTAATTTAAAAGAGTTGTAATGCTTCTTAAATCTATTGCATTATGACTTGTCTCACATTTATATGTAAGTGGTTACACACATAATAATGTTCACACAACTTAATTTAATTATATCATTTTATTAATTTTAAATTTATAACTGTGTATACATTATATGTGCACAGACATTAATATATTAACCGTGCGCACCTACACATAAATTTACATTATTACATATCAAAATAAATTATTCTGATTATATACATGGTCTGTGAGGGTTCAAACTGGTGGAAAAAATATTAACTACTATGGAACATAGTAGGTGAAATGGGATGATGACTAAATAATACTGTTTCAAGTGGAACAAAAAAAATGTAATAAGTTTTAAATTTGTTTATGTTATTAAAAAAAAATATGCAAAACCAAAAAAAAAGCACACTAACTTTTACATTTATTGATTTTATTTTTTAAATAAAAATAGGAAACCAAAAATACAACCGTAATAAGTTGAAAATTTGTTGATGTTAATAAGAAAAGCATACAAAGTTTTACATTTAAAAAAAAAAAAGAAACCAAAAAAAAAAAAAAAAACGTAATAAGTTGTAAAGTTGCTGATGTTAATAAAAAAGGTCCTTTAAAGAGTACATATTCTGTGTTTTATTTTTTTTTTGCTCTAAATTTGTTGAGGTTAATAAAAAAAATATTTTAAAAGTACAAATTCTGTGTTTGACTTTTTTATAAGAAAGAAAGAAAATCCAAATAAAAATACTGCCTGAGAATGTTCATATTTTATAGTTTTTGCATAGCAACAATGCCATCACATGGTGTGTGTGTCTAATCAACTATTACCATATATTATTTCACAAATAGTTGCCATCTTTTGTAATGATTAACCAAATTTTTATATAGTAAAATAAAAATACAATTGCTTTTCTGTAATGTTATTTAAACTAAATTATAATTTGAATTAAAATTTAGTCATGTCTTTTCTATAACATTGAAAGTCTTTAAACAATGGGAAGAATTAAGTATAAACAAAATCAGAAATTACAGATTTCAGTATTGTAACATCAATTTCAAGTTTTTCCAATTTATTTACATCTCCAGTTATGTCTGTTGAATTAAATATGTAAAAAATCCATGTATATTAATTCTCTTTTTACATGATATATATGTTCCCAAAAATTATGTGTAAAAGAAATTTGTGTGAAAAAATACATTGTATATATGGAAAATAAGAAGCTTGGTTCTGAATCTAAGAAATCAATGAAAATAAATAAATAAACCATACAAAGTATTTGTTAGAATGTTAAATTTTTAGTTGGTATCAAATTTTACTTCATACACATTAGACATAAATAAAAAATGAGTTTTAGAAACACAAATTACATTTGAAAAATAAAAAAACTTGAAAATGATAACAATTACAATAAAACACTCATTGATTTCTTTATGCAGCCATTGAAAACTTTAATGTTCAAAGCGTATCATAGTTGCTTCCACATGATAAGTAAAAAAAATTTGGAAATAAAGATTATTAATGTAATTTTTCAGAATCTATTACTTTTATTTCATTTAACTTTTTTTTTAATTTACCAACTAATACATTCAAAAAAAAAATTGTAGCTCCCAGAACTGTATATTTATTAACAATATGGGAGGCATCTTACTTGCCCATAAAACAAAAAAGTACCCATGATTTTATTAGCAGCTACTTTTTGACAATAAAAGCATATGTTAGTGCATGATTGGAATACCATTGTTATCACTAAAACTTGCAATGTATAACTTACCAGCTATTGGTGGTAATAGTTGATTAGACACACACACACCACCACTAAACAACCTTTTTATGTGTTTTAGCATATAAATTGCACCATCAAGTGGTGTGTGTATCTAATCAAATACCAAATGTATGTACACTTATATAAATAAACAATGAGGTATATATGTTACTGAGAAAATGTGAAAACAGTATTGTATAGAATGCATAGGAATTTTATCCAATGCCAAAAGTGGGTTGTTTCATACAAAATGCTTAGGTATTTTATAGAATGTCAAAAGGAAAATTGGAAGAGTATAAAATACTTCCAAAAATAATGTAAACCTTAAGTCACATATATTTAATATGTTATTACCTAAATTAATCATTGAAATTGTTAGGAAATCTTATCTATACATCTTACACTTAGCTAATGAAGTATATAAAGATAATTATCAAAAAATTTCTTATGTTCTTAAGATTTTTACGATTTTAAAATCGTTCGCTCTTGGTGCTTTACTTCAAAAATAATAAAATAAAAATACCATTATTTTTTCCTGGTTTGTTTGATATTTATATAAAATTCAACATTTTATTACTATCATCATATGCTATCTTGTTATTATGTTTTTTTCATCAGAAGATTTGTCACTAAGAAATAATAATCATACTATATTTGCAATTAGAAAGTGAAACTCTGTGTAATATCAGAAATTCAACATATTTGTAAATATTTATTATTTACTAAAAAAAAAAAAAAACATTTTTAAAGTTTTTTTTGTTCTATTACTTAAGGAAAAGTTGAATTTCAAAAATCATCCGAAACCACTTCCTACGCCCATCTTATATTTTGTATTTATGGAACTTTTCAATCAGACTTTTTTCATATTTTGCCAAAAAACTATTTGTCATTCTTTATCATGCCCAGGTATTCTATACAATGTTTAAGAAAAGTATGTAAAAAATTTAAATGAAAATAAAATTTTATACTTTGCCCCAAAATATTAAACTTTGTATAGAATACTTTTTACACATTGCTGGTAACATATATGAAAACGGAAGAAAAATGATTGTAAAACTACTACTTATGTCAAATGTATATCATAATCTATCAACTTATATGTTATTTTATGAATAACTTTGTACATTTTATTTTTCAAAATTTATATTTCGACATCAACTAGCATCTTGAGCTGAAACTAGCTTATATTTTGTGTTATAGTAATTATAAACAAATCTGGTATACTCTAAATAATTATTAGGATAGTTGATAAGATTTTGATTTTTATACTATTTTTGCTTACTCCAAGAAAAAAATGCTATGATCTATCTATCTTTTTATTGATACCTTAAAATCAATGGGAGAATGTTCATCAATATATATATATATTGTATCAATTACTTATCCCCTTATTTATATCTCCACCTACTTTGTGTATGCTTACCATGAACCTCGTATGCCGTAAACGATAATTATTATCTATACACAACACATTCGGAAATATTTCAAAATCTTTACAAATATATATGACAAAATTTTCAATTCACTAAAAGGGAGACTAAACTAATAGTAATTAGTTATATTTCCTGGTCACCTTCTACGTAACAATCATTCTGCTAAATAGCAAAACCTGTTTTACTTTTTTGCAGCTTTTTTATAAAAACTAAATACTATCAGTTTTAAATGCCAATTTCTGAAGAAATTATGCAAATAATAAACAGTGCAATGAAAGTGCGCATTACTCTCGATACTCTTAATTCTTTCCGCTAGTTCAGTATTACACTCTACTTCTCTGAATAAGTGGCATCAACTAAAAATTCCAGAGTGAGAATGTCTGACAACATTAAACTTAGTAATATTCAAATCATAGTAACAAAGAATAGAATAGGGAAATGACTAATGCCAAAACTAGATATTTTAATAAATTGAATAGTTTATTTACAAAGATTAAATACAATCCATTTTTTACAAATGAAAAATAATAAACCACCTAAGTAAATATATAAAATAAATTCCCATTCACCAAAATATAATATAAAAAGATTCATAATTTTTTATAATCACTGTTACTAAAAAAACCTTTCCTTTTTTCTCAAAGCGGTCATTCATCTATATCTGTGTCTGTAGACCGGTATATACATGCCCATATACACACGAAATTTCTATTTTTCTCTTTTTTTCTTCTCTCCAACAGTGATGCTTCTAAATAAATCTGTTAATATCAATTTCAAAGAAAGGTAATAATACATATAGGAAACACCCAATTTATAAGGTAATTACAAAAAGAAAATCTTTATACACGTCCATGTTGGCTGAAACCTACATAGTAATAACGTGAAAGGCTAAACCTTCGAAAGCGGCACATTAAACATGATTATGTGACATCCAATCAGATGTAATAATGACTGCATGTGGAACTTTTGATTCTAAAACATAAGCCAGAACTATAAGAAAAAGATGGGACCCATAGCGATTATTTTATATGATACTATCAAGTGTTTATGTCACTCTATCCATAATGGGATTTTTTACAATATACATATTTCATTTCTATAAAAAAAAAAAAAAAAAAGAATCATGTTTATTGAAAGTACACGTCTATTTCAGTGACACAATAAAAATACACACATAAATAATTTGATCATTTACAGAATAAATATTAAACAATTAACCAAAATAACCTTACTCCTGGAATTACAATGAATAAAATTGGTAAGCTTATCCAAATAAGAAATTTTCTTTCCCCTTTCTTCTAAATGATATAATGTTCAGAGCTTTTGCATATTCTGTGTTCTTTTTTTCACTTATTGAATATATAAAGTCTCATCAGAGAAAAATTCACAACACTTGCTGGTCCATACCTATGCTAAATGGGTACCTTCTTATATGCTTCTTTCAACTTCTTTTAGGTAAACCTCTCGTCAGACTTTTGGCAGATGGCAAATGCAGAAACTAAATCACATGGTTAGGATAATAGAGAATCCAATGTGCTTAAAGTTTCTCTACTCCATTGTGTTTATCATTATATAATTAATGTTGAACATTTCGTCCATATTATTTGTTTTTAATGGGTTAAAAGAATAACTGTCACCATCTCTTTTTTTTTATTCTGTTAAAATTGTCCCCATCCTCTCTCACTAATTTAGAGTTTCCTTTTTTGAAAAAAAAATCAAATCTCAATTTCAGTAAATACATTCTGGTTCTGGTAGATTTTTGATGTTTCTTTTCCAGTTTTCTCTCTGCCTTAACCAAATCAATTTCTTTGAAAGAGCAACCAGCACAAACAAGAACTGAAAAGGAATCACCAGACAAAAATGACCATTACAAATCTTTTTATAATTATCTTTCCACAAAAGAAAGTGCTAATTCACAGCTCATGTGGTAAATCTTATTATCTCATCTTTCAACAAAAGAAAATGCTGACTTACAACTCATATGTTCAATCTTTTTATATTACTGAGACTAGAAAAATTTAAGTAGTCTCAGATTACAAAGATTTTAGTAATTTAAATCTAATGAATAAGCAAATGTTAAAACATTTAATGATTAAACAGATTTGGGTTTGAAATATGAAAGAATTTATTTGAAGCTAAGTACTTCATAATCATAGCATAATAAAAGGAGAGGAAGTTGTCATGGTGAGTAATAAATTGGATGAAGATCAAAATGAATATTTAAAGATTAATTTAAATACTAACGAAGAGTGAGGGGGCTATAAGTGCCATTTTTTAGAAAGAGAGTGTTCGGGTCTGTTTTATTGGTGGCCTGGATATTTTTGGCAATTGAAAAAGCCTTCTTAACCTTTCTCTTTCAATCATCCAGTTCTGAACAAATGATGTCAGCTGTGAAAAGATTACTATTATGATCAGCAACAATTCATGATCAAAAAAAGGGAAGAATATTCAGTGTTTTTCCTAGAACAGTTATACAAATAATTATATTTGGGTGAGTCTAGTGGCCCAGTTGACATGGGTTTCCCTGTAATATACTTTTAAATAAATAGGATTAGAGCAGTTGATTTTATAAACAATTTGATGTGAGATCTCTTTGAGGACTTAATCTTTTGAATTATTTAAAAGTTTGTTAAGTGATATAGATGAATGAAAAGTAATGTTGGAATTATTAGCTTATTCATGACTTTTAAGATATAGGGGAGACTAGATCATTTTTATCACTGGAGGAAGCAATTGTAGGTTGAGAGATTTTATTGTAAAAGTAACAATTGTTTGAATATTTTTAAGACTGTATCCTATATCGATAAGGTCTCTAATAAGTATTTTGATGTTTTGTTTCCAATCAGCCTCAAGTAATGTTTTTATGAAGAAAGTTTTTAGGCCTACATATTTATGAGTGAGTGGAGTATTGGAGTTTGGGTAATGCCAAAAGGTTTCAAAATCATTCTACAATCTAAGGTGTTAGCCTGTCTTATTATATCAAGTTTGAGAAATTTTAAATTGTTGATGATATTATCTTTGGATTTGATGGTCCATGTAAGAATGATTAAAGAAGCCAATTCAATGTGTATTTGGTGGACGTTTTTTTTTTTGTTAGGACATATAAAGGTATCATTAACATATCTAAAGTATAAGCAAGTATTAGGATGATATTCAAATTTAGGGATGATTAAGCATTCAAGTTTGAAAAGGTAGAGGTTACATATGACTCCACTAAAGAGAACTTTACTAATTGTGATAAAAAGTATTCTTTTTTTGCCTCAGATAAGCAAGAAAAATAAAATTTTTCAATAATTATACTGCCAAAAGATAACTTTCTTAATTAATTTCTTACAGGATTTAGTTAACATTTTAAATTAATTAATCCTAAGATAAAAATCAATGAAATTCTTATATAATTAATTGTAATGCAAAAAAAATTAATGAAATTCTTATTTAATTTCAAAGCATAAGATAATCAGCATTCTAGAACATATTTTATCTCTACCAAAAATAACTTTCACTCTTATGAAATCTTTTTATCATAATATCAAAAATAATAATAATAATAATAAAGTAGCAAAAAATATAAATTTATATTTTTATGTGTATATACATTCCACAGACACATCTGTCAAATTTTTTTAACCCCTCCCCCGAATCTTTATCTTATTGATCTTGTTTTTAACTAACATAATCTTGACTTGTGAGAGGGGCTTGAATCTAATCTCTATCACAATATATAAACTTTAAATTAAATATAACTCATTTATATATATATATATAACTATAAATAATTTTACCTTTTCCAAATACATCATAAAATAAAAATTGCATCAAACGATAGTAGATATGTGAATGAATCTATATATTATAAAATAATAGAAATATTTTAATTATTATCTTTCTGTGCCATCTGCTTCCTAGACTAGATATTATTAAATCATAAAATGTATATTATCCACATCTAAACTATAAGAACTCATTAAAGACATTTGATTTTTTTCAAAATGCAGGTTGAAAATATAATTTCATCACAACACCCATTATAAAGAAGAAACATTAAATTAAGAACAGTGACCGAAAACTGTATAAAGAACAAAAATTGTAATTGATAACAGCATTAATTACTAGACAGATCGTAATATATATATATATAATGATACACATATATATTATATTGAGCTCAGTGATTTTATTAACTGTTAAAATTAATTAAGATTTCAAGAAATATTAATTTTCAAGTATATATATATATATTTCCAAAATTTTAAATACACTTTATTAAGTACAATATTATCAATAATAATTAATAATTAAAATAATTTAAAACAATAAAAAAGTGATCAATTTTTTTTTTGTTTAAAGTTTTTTTACAGTGCATATTTAAGAAAGGTTTTCCTTTATGTTTTGTTGGTTACATCTTGGTTTTTCTTGGTTAATTTTTCCTAGATTAATTTCTAATACAGTATATGTTAGTTTCAATTTACTGCTAATAGTTGCAGTAAATCCTATGAACTTTGAAATTATTACTTTCGAAGAAATTTTCTTCATTCTTAAAATGAAAATTTCATTCTCAAGTCTTGCCTTGTATGGTCGAGAGGTCAGCGCGACTGCCTTGCACTTGCAGGCAGTTACCCGGCCGATGCTATGACACTTTAAAAAAAAAAGAAGCTTTTTTTAAATCAGCAAATTAAATTTAAAACAAGGTTTTTGATACCTTATTTTTGTCAATTGACAGAACATTTGACAGATAATTCAAAAAATTTTAGCTTTTCATCTTTGCCGAGATATTTTCACATTAGAATCGCCTATTGCCTTAGCAGAAGTGCTAGACTGATAAACTTTTAGTAAAAACTTTCTTAATGCCATTAATATGACACCTCTCTTGATCTACTAACTTTTTTTTTAAATGTCATATGCTATCCAATTTTAAAATTAAATCAATAAGCAGAAACTTATGGAATTGTTAAACCTGATTTAGTCCCTAATTAATTATACTTATTAAATTTAATAAATAACCAATCATCTTAAAGAAATTTTAATTAACTAAAATAAAAACATGTTGATCTTATTAAAAACAAAATTTATTTATATCTTTTGTAAATAAAAATAAAACCTAAAGAATAAAAAAATGTTTTTTTTCCATATTTTTTTTTTTACAAAGAAAAATCATTTGTCATTTTTTTCTACAACTCAAAATAAAATATTACAATTTTAATCCCTCTCATTAAATATTTTTAAAAAGGAGTACGTATTCATTTTATTTTTTAAAAAAATACTTGAGAAGTTTTTTGTTTGATATTATGTTTATCCATCATCTTACTATTTCAATTAAACAAAATAATTTAAATTTACTTGTATCAACAAAGTGATAATACAGATTCTAGAACTAGAGTATCATTAAATAGATAAGTATGAAGATGCAGTGTTGGCAATAGAAATGAAGAGAAAGGATATGTTTGTATTTAGAAAGGCTAATAAGATAAAGAAAAATATTGATAAAAATAGAATGACGATATACAGATAAAATAATTTTTTTACAGATGATGTCTGGAAACAGTTATAATAAAAGAATATTTAAAAGAAGTGTTAATGGAGTTAATGTAAAGTATGGTGTTATAAATACACAAGGGAATGGTAATATGAATAAGTGGAGAGAATTGGAGGCAGTTATTATAAAAGAAAAATTATGTTTATTTGAGAAATGAAAAAAAACTGCATTTATAGAAATGTGAATGGTGATGAAGGTAAAGAAAGTATATGAGTTATTATTAAAAAGATATTTTTTTTTTAAAATAACATATGTGGGTTACATTGAACTCCTGTAAAGAGAAATGAATGTGTGGAATAGTGGAGTGGAATGAGAGTTTGGGAATATTTACATTGAAATATAGATGAACTTAAAAAGAGTAATTATAAATTATTGACTGTATATAGTATGATTTTTTTTTAAAGAAATTGGTAGAATCAAGAATATGAATAATTGAGTGTTTAGAACTAATAGGATTAATAAAAGAAAATGGAAAAAATAATTTTAAAAATATGTAATAAATAAAATCATATATTCAATATAAAAAGATTATTAAGAAATAAATGGCAGAAGAGAGAGTAACAGTTATATAGGATAGCTATTTAAGAAAAAAAGAATAGAATTAAAGTAGAAATGATATAAACTTAATATATTAACTAAGGAAATCAATAGAATAAGAAAAAAAAGAGTTGTGAATTTTTTTTGGAAATATATGAAGAAAAGAAAATAAATAGAAAAAAAACATGAAAATGCTCAATAAGTTTGTAATAAAATATTTGAATGAAGAGAAGTTGGTTGAGTAAATGTGATTCATTAGAGAGCTTAATTCTTGAAAAAAATTGATGTTTTTAATATAATAGATAGATTTTAAAAATCAAGAACATTGCATGTTGTGGCAGCTAATATAGTATTAAATATGTGAAGAATAAGGATTGATAATGATGAGTTAGAAGAAGTGAACAACTACAAATACTTTGGTCAGAATACAAATGGAAATATAATGGATGAAATTAATCACAGAATTAAACTTGATTGGAATGCTTTTTGTAGAAATAACTTAAAATTAAAAGGAAATATGTCTATGTGTTTGGAACAAAGGTTTTTAATAAATGTGTTTTACCAATTCTTTCTTATGGATCTGAGACTTGGACATATAAGAGAAAAGGAATATAGATACTTTGGACGAACTCAACAGAGTATGGAGAGATGCATGTTAGGAGTAATAAGAAGAGATTGAAAATGGAATACATGGGTGAGAGAACAAACAGGTGTTACTGACATCATTGAAAGAACTAAGATATATAAGTGGAGTTGGGCTGGACATATTGCTAGAAGATGATAATAATTGGTCAGTTGAAATCTTAAATTGAATTCCAAGCAATTATAAAAGTCCTAGAAAGAGACTTCATGCAAGATGGATGGATGAAGTAAAGAAATGTGCTAGGATCATGTGGAGAAAAGAGGCTAGAGATTGGAGAAGGTGGATTGAACTTAGAGAGACCTTCATCCTTCTGTAGATCAATTCATTGAAAATGATAATGCTGATGTAAAATATACAAGAGTCAATTTAAAAGAAATTTTTACTAAATTTAAAGGTGATAGTAAGATTCCAGACTGAAAGGATGCCAGAATTAGATTATTATATACAAAAGTGGAAACATTTTAGAGACATAATTAATTATAGATAAGTAGCACAACTTCCACAGTTAATAAAATATTTGCATATATACTAATAGATAGACTTAGATGATGAAGTATATAATCTGGAAGAAGAATCAAAATGGATATTTTTAAAGAAATAGAATCATTTATTCATTATTATTCCTTTGATTGAACTATCATAAGAACAAACCATTGTTTACTAAATTTTTAATTCAAAAATCTCATAAGAGGGTGTGTAGAAAATAATTTTAAGTCTTGAGATTCTGAATTAAGCTTGCGGTTATTAAGAATGATTAAATTTCTGCAAGTTGGTTTTTATAAATACCAATTGGGAAATATAGAATCAATGAATGTTAATATAAAATCAGGTTAATGCAGAGTTATTTATATCACTTGTATCTATTCATTTTAATATTAAAAGATTGAAGTTGTTAGCCGAGAGGTCATCGCAGTCGCTTGCAAGCAAGTACAGTAGTTGGTTGCAGACGGTTGTGGGTTCGCGTCCCGGCCGATGCTATGACATGTGAAAAAAAAAAAAAAAAGATTGAAGTTGAGATTGAAAGTTATGTTTGGACTGGAGATTTCCAAAACTCAAAGAAAACATAATCTGATGACTTTTTTAATTAATAGTATGGATTTTTTTTTTTTTTTTTTTGCAAATAGTATAAAAAATATAGAACTGTTATAGAAAAAATTATAAAAATTGTGTGCATTCAGTAAAGAAAATCAAATACATTAATCTTTAATTGGAGATTAAAAATAGGAAGTATTTGTCTTGAATTTAATGGCAGTATATGTATTTAGATACTTTGTTAAATAAAAAAAGAAATATATAAACATTTTGAAATTAAAGATGAGAAGAAAATCAAAAATAGCAATGCAATTGAATAAATATCTAGTATGTTTCCCATGTGAGGTATGCAGAATAATTTTAATTGAGATAATGGTATCTATCTCAACACTTGTATACGAGAGGCACTTAATATTGACCAGACAACTTAAGAAAATTCTAGATTAAATATAAAAAAAGTAGATACCCATGAAGTAAATAATTTGTGAACAGCAAATTGAAACTATTCAAAGAAAAATAAGATAGATTTTCTTTTAATGAGAGAAATTAAAAGCAAATCTAAACTGTTTGAAAACCTACAATTTATAAATGAAAAAAGATTAGTAAAAATAATACTTAATTGGATTTTATAGAAAGTTGAAAGAGAATCAGAAATAAATTAGAATACAATAGTGGAATTAATAAAATGGTTTTCATCAAAATGGGCAAGGAAAAAAAAGAAATGAAGATTGGAAAAATAATTTTGTAATAAGAGATAGACGAAATTATTGCGATATATAATGGTTTCTGAGTAACAGATTGACTAAGAGAATTTTTTGTCATTTTACATCCCAACATCTAGACCCAAAGTCACCTAATATTAAGATATCTTTGTATATTAAATCTAAATATTATTGAACCATTTTAATAAATATAAAGTTTAAAAAGTAATAGATATTATTTTCTAAGTATCATTTATGCAAAAAAAAAAGATATTTTTTGTATAAATAATATTAATGAATGGTTATTTTTTATATGTTAATAATTATTGTTCATTTAAATTCTAGCACGCAGGTGGCCAAATAACTATAACGGTAGAAGAGTTTGAACCGGATGTTTTCAGACAATTCATCGAATATATTCATACAGGCTGTGTTACCTTGCAGGCTAGAACACTTCTAGGTAAGAATGCCTTATTAATAACGAAGGCTCTTTTGAATCTTATGATTAAACTATTTTATTTGTACGATTTCCTTCTCTCGTGCTAATACCCTTTGTTCTTAATATAATAAAAAGCTACAAATATAAAACGCTCTACTTTCAAAATATTGCAGTTACTTTTTTGTTTACAATATGTTCTTTTTTTCTCTGAATTTTAAATAATTAAGTATCTAAAAAATAATGCGCATATATAGTTTGTTAATCAATATTTTCATCTAAAAATTAAAAAGTGCATTGTAGCTCATTTGATGTTTTATCTTACGCAAATAAATGTTTTATGATATTTTTTCTGGCATTGTTTAATATCTTCTGACCTTTTAATACAATAGTTGTTTTTGCTATAATCAAATTGCTTAATCTTATTGTTATGTACGTTTATTTATATTTTCGACTTTATCTAGAATTATATTCTTTAAATACAAATAAATACTTTCGTTTTTTAAAATGATAATAATTTTACAAAATTAAGCCTTCATTATCTTTTTATGTTTTACTGCAGAGTTCCCTCCAATATAAATTTTCCAATTCTTCTACAAAAATATTTTCAATATAGTGCTATTTTTCTTTTTTTTTTTTCAATAAAAGTCTCTTCTTTATCTATTTTTTATTTCGATTATTTTAAATTTCTAAACTTATTTATACAAACCTAGATCTTCAAAATCTCTAATCTTTTCTGATTTTAAAGTTCAAAAATTGAGAAGATTCTAACTATTCAAGTTTTCACACCATAATCTTCTCCATTTTTATAGATGACAATGTAATAAGTTAATAAGAGTTTTGTAGCATAATGGTTATTGTACCTGCTTACCATATGTATACTCTAGAGTCCAAATCTCTGGTTAATCTTAATCTATTTTAGATCACAAGCATAATTAAATAAATTCCATATAGCTGATACTTAAACAACTTTCCTAGACATTCTGTTATTAATCAATAAATTGACTCTAAGTACTAAAGAGAGTAAGACCATAATCTATTATTGATAAAATAAGTACCAATGTATTAGCTAAACACAAAAGATATGCCTTCATTATTGTGGATAAATTTAATACCCCTATATGTGTTGAGATCATAGTTTACTTCTACTTGCCTTATATATTTTTATCACTCTTCTGCATGATGTGTTTACTCTTATTTTTGATTGACACAACCTGAGATCTATATATAACTAACATATTTTGGACATAGTTGTACATTATTGAATCAGTAATCCCTTTTTAGATGCTGACTTAAGAATCTTTTCAAATAATGGACAAATTTTAGCTTAAAATATGGACTTCTTATGAAATTCCAAACAAATCCATTAATAAAAGTTCTAAACAAATCCATTAATAAAAGCAACTCATTTTCATCTTCCTAAACATTACTGAAGTCTCATTAGCATATTTAGAATATTCCATAATTATTATACTTATCTGTTTTATATATTAGATAGATACTGGCCTAAATAAATGTGATCAAAAATAAACCATGAACCATATATCTAATGATTGTCAAATCTATAGATACAACAACAGAATTGAAGAACTAGAGAATATGTCTCCTTGTTGAAATCTCTGCAGGTTTCTTTATGATAATTTATTAATAATTAAGCTATTTGAAAAAATCCATAGCTAAATAAAATTAGATCAGTAAAATTTTTCAATAACATTTTATGCCTCTGCATTGTAAAGATAAAAATCAAATAGTGAAGATTCTCTTCACGTTGTTTATATAGAAAACAGACTTGCTCTAGGTGATTAAGTTCATTTTCCTAATGCGGGAAGAAAAATCTAGTGGAAATTATAATGAGATGTAAATAATATCTAAAAGGTTTTGAGGGTTGTTGTTTTTTTAAAAAGTAAATAGTATTTCTTGAATACTAAGTTTTAAAATGCTTTAAAATTTTATTTTAAAAAGTGAACTTGATAGGAAGACTAAACACGTAATTTATATTGTTTATATAAGTACAATTTGACATTTCGTAGATATTATAAATGGTATTCAGGCTATTTATAAAAATTTTACCATAGTATATAAAGTAATTTACCTTCTATGCAGTTTAAATAATATTTAGCCAATATGATAACTATCACATGATCTCTATCTCGTACTAGCACATAATTGTTATTAAACAATTCAAAACAAAGCAAAACTCTCCATACAGTAATGCCATCTTGTGCCAACAAGAGCAATCAATGGATGCCAGAAGGCTTGTGCATAAAATTCCTATCTAGTGCCTACTCTTCCAAGACTCCTCACTGATGAAGGCCACAAGCCAGAAACTAGTCTGGGGATATTGGATGAGTAGGAACTAGAAAGGGATTTTATGCACAAGCCTTCGGCATCCATTGGTTGCTTTTGTTGGCACAAGATGGCACTACTGTATGGAGAGTTTTGCTTTGTTTTGAATTGATGATAACTATCACTAATTATCATGATCATCATCCTATAAAAACATTAATTTGCATAAAAAATAAAATAAATAATTTTTATAGAAAATGAAGATAATCCATTGAATGTATTAATTATTTTAGTGTATAATTATTTTATCATAGCCTACAGTTAGTATAATGTGGCAACCTAAGAGCTAAATGTTTAAGATCAATTGTCTTTATAATAATGTGATAAAAAAAAACTTTATCTCTATATAACTGAATCAAAGTTTTAAATGATCACTCTGTCACTATGTATTCAAATGTCACATGATCTCTGAAGAAAATAACTATTGGTTAAATTAGTTATTTTAAAACCAAAGTGCACATATATAAGATTGTGATTAGACATATTAATTTTAGGCTATATATTTTGCTTCAAATGCTATTTTGCTTTGCATAAATCACATATCAATAAAATATTGGTATTAAATAGTTCAAGAATATTTTTCTCAATCTAAGACTTATTGTTTACATTGTGAGACAATATAATACATTATGATACATTATTATAATACGTTATTACAATATTATCTGCTTACGCTTAATAAATTTTATATATTTACATTTGTTAATATAATACATTATGATATATGGGCAGTAATTTTACACAATTTTTGTTCTTATTGTTCTTATTAATAGTTAGTCTTTTTTACATTAATCTTTGATTTAATGTTATTTTCATTTTTACTTTTTTTTATTTAGAGATATTTTTTTGCCAATAAATATCACATGATCACCACTTCTTATGCTTGCTTATAACTGTTATTAAAACAGACAAAACTCACTATAAGTATTGCCATTCACTGCAAGCTAGAGTAAGAAATGGTGATCATGTGATGTTTATTGGCTTAAAACCAATCCTGCCTAATAGGATAGTGGTGGTTATGGTTATTAAAGAACCAAAGACACCAAAATGTATGGGTACTGAACTGAGTTCAGACCTATATGACTATATAAGCTAATGAGCTTGGATTGAAAATATTGAAGTGTTTTTAATTTAAGACTCATAGTTTTGTAGTTAAGTAGAGATAAAAGGTGGCTGGAGTGTTTCATTAGATCCTAAGATCTAGGTGCAGTTCTCTCAGATCCAAGGCTCCTCACTGACAAAGGCCGCAAGCCAGAAACTAGTCTGAGGATATTGGATTTTAGGCACTAGTGGGGATTTTATGCACAAGCTTTTTGACATCCATTGATTAATCTAGCTTGCAGTGAGTGACAATATGTATAGTGATTTTTGTTCTTTTTAAGATATTTTTTTGATTGATTATGATAGTTTTGTGGTTTATTATTATAAAAAAATATTTAAGGAAGTCATTGCATTTCTCATACTTTTGGGTGACAATATGCTATAGGAATTGTAGTACTAGCAGAACAAAATATAAAAGCACTACATTATTTTTACATAAAATAAAGTTTATTTACAGTCAAAATCTTACATCACTGTAGAGCAGGAGAGTAAATTATATTTACAGTAAATGTATGATAATATTTTGTTGTTTCTCATATACAGATAAAGATATTCTCCAAAATAAAAAAATGAATGAGAAAATATTATTTTCTAAATTATGTAACTATTGCTGAGAGATTTTATGAATTTTATTTTTGTCTTGCTCAAATTAAATATATCTAAATATTCATTTGTTATCCAATAATTAGATGATTAGTGGAACTGACTAATACTAAGATTACTTACAAATTCATAGTTCCTCAATAGGCTTTAAAGCTTTGCCTGGAATTGAATTCCAGATTGTGAATATTTCAGGTAAATATGCTAATCATTATGCTTTAGCTCTTAACATATTCGTACATATATGTAATTGTATAGACCATCCTGAAAATAATGTGATCATATATATTCATTTCTATATGAAATAAGTAATATTTTGTAAAACATGTTACAGTCTCTGGAAAGAGAAGACAACTTTACAATGTTTTGTTTTTTATTATGTCTTATCATCACTACAATGAACCTTGAAATCATATAATTTTATTAACGTCAGTATTAATTTTCCATTGCTTTGCATATTCTTTTTAAATAATAATATGTAAACTATAATATTTAAATTATAAAACAATATTCTATATGTATATATAAATTGTAGTTATCTATTCTATAGTAGAGAAAAGTTACAGTTATTTAATAATTTATCATCCTTTTCATTTTTTTAAAACCTTATTCATCAAGTAATTAAAATTTATCTTAAATTTTTAAACAGTTAACTCAATAAAATTCAGTCAGAGAAAATTATTTTTAAGTTAACTTAATATTCTTAACTTCAGCTAATTTGAACAAATCAAATTACTTGATTAACTTAGTTAGCTACAATTTTTATAATAATTAAAGAATAGAAATAAAACAAATAATTTTTCTATTATTAAGCATATATATATAATAAATTTTGTAAATAGTTTTATACTTATAATTCACGATTAGTAATTATATATTGATATATCATAAAGTTTATACTGAAATATTGTGTTGGAATTATATAATAATCAAATATAACAAACTTCCTTTCATATGATGAACTTCTGCTAGCAAATTGCAGCAAAACCAAGAACTACTCTCTATTAAACTACACAACTTCATTAATAAGAAATGTAAATAAATAAAAATACATAAACAAATAAATAATTAAACATCGAATCCGTAAATTAAGTAAATTTTACATTTCTCTGGTAGATGGAAGTCAATTTTTTCTCAGTAAATTTAGTGTATTTAAATCTCAAATGTGAATTTATTTTCAATAAATTTGGTGTTTTTAAATCTCAAATGTGAATTTATAAAATCATGTTTTTTTTTCATGATTTAAACGCAGTTCAGTACTATAGTTAAAAAGCTCATTTTCAAAATTTTTTATACTGTATGTAATATGTATCCCATCATTAGTAAAATATATTGTACAATGAGTGATAAGTTCAAGAACAAAAACAGTCATAAAATACTTTCATTAAATGAAAAAAAAAAAAATGAAAGCATAAGTCATCTATCAGAGGAATTACAAAAAGAAGTACATTCATGCCACTGTTGCTTGTGCCCTTGAAACAGCTAAAGTTGTAACTAAATTAAAGAATAAATATCTAACTTGTGTCCATGTATGTGCAACATACAAAAAATACAAACTACACAAGCAATATATCATAAACAGCATTACACAAATCTCCCTGCATGGTTGGTTCTCTTTAGAAACTCTTGTTTTGGGCCTCTAAAGTCTGAGTGCCAGAAGGTAGTGGTCTGGATCTATGATTCAATGCCACACAATTGGCTGCACCAGAATGTAATGGTCTGCCAGAAGAGTGGAAACACATCTCACTAAGGTTGGACCTAGAGTCTTTGGTTAGGATGAATGATGCGATGAAACACCTAACCAATGATCGTATTTACCTCCAATGGGCTAGCTTTAAGTTTACACATTAAATTCAGATAGGAGGGCTTTTCACATTCATATCAATGCATTGGTAACTTTGTAATGTTTGATATTTTTGTAAATAATTGCCAAAATAACAACATTACGTAGTTACCAGTGTATTGATACCAACGTGAAAAGACATCTTTTCTTCATTGCAGGAATAGTATACAAGTAAGTTTTTATTGTATATAATAATTCTTATATCTTTGGTTAAGTGATATGAATTCTAAGAACATTATAGATAACAGTTTTGTACCATATTAGAAAACCTTCAGTCTCTAGAAAGAATTTAGCTGAGAATTTGAATCACGCAGTTCTAAGATATTCACTAAAATAAATGATGGTTGTATAGATTCTGAAATTACAAGTCTTAAACATATTAAAATAATGAAGTTATAATTTTATATGTTTAGCACTATCTAATGTTTTTTTTTTCTTTGTATAGTTTTTTTTTTCATTTCTATTGTAATATATTAAGTATTTTTATCAATAAAATCCCCTTTTGAAACTAAAATAATGGATGAAATTGTATCTGCCAATAATGAAACTGCTGCAATATTTTCATTAGGATTTTAAAAATATTATTGAAGGAAAAAATGTCCAGAACTGGTATTTAATTACAGTGAAACAAAATTGTGAATGATTGAGCACACACACATTACTGTAAATATAGGTCAATGTTCTTTCTCAATTTATTATTAATAATGTTATGTTTTTAAACAAATTTTATGTTATAATCTTAATTTACATATTCATACTATACATTTAAAGCATCTTACTATATGTACTGTAACCTTTTGATTGGTTATCCATGGAAAAAATAAGTTATAAAATGTAAAGTATTTTAAATTTATGAATTAAAATAATAGTCATAATGTAAACTTTAGTATAATAGGAATAAATGATATATATATATATGATTAAGGAGAGAAGTCGATTGAGATGTTATAATCATCATTATTTATAATCATTTGTAGTATAACCCATTATATAATTTTAATATACTAGTTGTAAATCTAAATAAATATCATTACATATTAATTTGATATTAATTTGATGTTTCTTGAAAGGTTAAAAACATAATCTTGCAATCACAAGATAATAATTTACTTTAAAAAGTATCATAATAATAATATTTTAAGTATAAATATTTATTAGTAAACTTTATATTTAAATTCAATTAATAATATCATATATTAAAAATATAATGAGAATGAAAATTTCAGTCTTAAAGAAATGATTTAAATTAATTTCATTTGTGAAATATTTATTGATTTTAATTACTTTAGATAGAAACAGAAAAATCTTCAATTTAAAAGTCCTACAAGGTGATTTGAGATATTGACCAATGAGAGTTTAGTAAATAGTTTTTTGATGTCACTTTATCCTGGAGTTTTTGAGAAAAAAATGTAGCAGTAGATGATCAGAAAGGGAGATTCAACAAAAATTATAAAGTAGATAGCAGTCTCTATTTATTTTCTTCATAAAAAGGTTATAAAAATTAAAATATTTGTATTCAAAAAGCTATCTAAGGATATAAAATATTACCAAGTAATTTTTAACAACATGGAGTAAAGTAAATTAATCTTTATTGTGACCTAACTGCTAATCCTGATCATCCACTTATAGCAAAAATAATATCCAAGAAGTTGAAAAAAATCAAAGTTTTTTTTAGTTTTAGTTAGGATAACCATGAGAATGGAAAGATAACTGCATTACTTCCAAGAGAAACTTAACTGCATTCATGTAAGAAAGCATTTGTTGGTTTATGTTAAGTTATGTGTTTTTATTATTTGTAGATTTAAAAGGAGAAACCAATCCAAAATTTCCTAGAAAGAAAATTTTAAAGTCTATAAAGATACTTTATCGAATATTAAAAATAATAAAATAGTCAAGTGTTATAAGTTTAAGAAAACTAATCTTTATTTGAATTGAACAATTGATATTTAAAAAATAGTTTACAAAATTTAGAAAAAGAAATATCAAGTTTCTACTTAAGAATAAAAAAAATGAATTAAGATTTTTTATATTCAATGAAAAGATAAATTTTTATTATAGGACTTTAAGGACAGAACATTAAACTGGGAAGAATATGTTAAGAGTCTATGTAAGTTTGAATAAAAAATGATAGTCACAAAAAAACAATATACTTGGAGCCAGAGAATTAAACAAATTTATCAGATATATGTTTAAAATTTTCCAATTCTAATTAATAATAGAAGAAAAGAAATACATAAGTAAACTTACTGAAATCTTAGTTAAACTTATTTTAAAGTGTGCATTGAAAAAAATAAATAATAGGGAGATCTGTTAAGATGATTTATGAAACACTTTTATAGTGTATTTTTCTTTAAGAGCAGAATTATGCACATAGAACTATAAACTAGCTAGGAAGGAAGGATGCATCCAATTCATAACTTTTGTCCTATTAATTGTGCTTGTGTGTCTAATTTTCTTTATTATGCATGTATTTTAGCAATATAAGGAGAGGAGAAACCCTCAAACATGCAACGAATGGTAAAAGTCTACAGGGTAACCATGGTAATATTAAACTCAAAAAAAAGAATTTTGAAATGAGTTTTAAAGAAAAAACAAGGGGAAAAGGGATTTCAATTTTAAATTTATTAATAATAATTTTTGTATATTCTGAACCAGGATAAGTTTTTAGAAAATTAAGTATGATAACATTCATTAAAAGGTATCTCGAAGTTATTATTATTAAGCATTCTTAACAAAGAGGAATTAATTAGTAATCATAAATAAAATCTAATAGGATGCTCAGAAAAATATAATAAATATATTATAAAATGTAGTATTTATGAGAGCAAGAATGAATGAATGTTGATGTAAGACCATATCATGATCCCATTTATTAGAAAAAAAGAAGAAGAAAACATCTGATTAATAATAATAATAATAATAATAATAATAATAATAATAATAATAATAATAATAATAATAATAATAATAATAATAATAATAATAATAATAATAATAATAATAATAATAATAATAATAATAATAATAATAATAATAATAATAATAATAATAATAATAATAATAATAATAATAATAATAATAATAATAATAATAATAATAATAATAATAATAATAATAATAATAATAATAATAATAATAATAATAATAATAATAATAATAATAATAATAATAATAATAATAATAATAATAATAATAATAATAATAATAATAATAATAATAATAATAATAATAATAATAATAATAATAATAATAATAATAATAATAATAATAATAATAATAATAATAATAATAATAATAATAATAATAATAATAATAATAATAATAATAATAATAATAATAATAATAATAATAATAATAATAATAATAATAATAATAATAATAATAATAATAATAATAATAATAATAATAATAATAATAATAATAATAATAATAATAATAATAATAATAATAATAATAATAATAATAATAATAATAATAATAATAATAATAATAATAATAATAATAATAATAATAATAATAATAATAATAATAATAATAATAATAATAATAATAATAATAATAATAATTTAATTCAATTCAATTCAATTCAATTTATTCTATGAAATAAAACAAAGTACATCACAAATATTTAAAAACTCCAAACAAGAAAAATCTTGTGTGTGGAATTTACATGTAAAAATAAATTAAATAAAAATACAATCAAAAACTCAAAAGAACAGTTTAGGAAATAAATAAAATTAATTAAATAAATAAAATAAATGCCAAAATTAATACATACTACACAACCATTGACACAAATATTTTTTGAATGATATATAAGAAATATTATTCAGATCAATTGAACATTCATATACAAATTTATTAAACAACTTTGACCCAGAATAAACATATTGTCTTCTACTAGATTCCTTAAAAAATTTTGGTAAAGGTAATTGAAATTTATTAGAAAGACGAGTATTTAGAACATAAACTCTAGAATTCAGAAAAGGTTTAGCACAAAAAATATCAAAAATAACTCTATATTGATATAAGTGATTTACATCAAATAAACCAAATGCAATATAAATATCTCGAACAGAAGAGGAACGAGATCTACCAAAAATAATGCGCAAAGTATAATTTTGCAAAACACGCAAAGAAGATAAAATATGTGGAGAAGCATTACCCCAAATAATGATATTGTAAGATAAAATACTCTGATAACAGGCAATGTAAATAAAAATGAGAGCAGACCTAGGAAGAAATTTAACTAAATAATAAAACATATAGTTTAAATTACGTAACCGTTGACAAAGATAGGTAATGTGATTTGTCCAGGACAATCTGGAGTCAATATATATTCCCAAATAACAATAATTATCTACCAAAGGAATATTCTCACAAGTACATATACTATTATAATGCAAAATATACTTACAGCAAATTTTAATCTTAAGAGAAAAAGAAGTACGCTTGTAAGAAAAAAGAATAGCTTTTGTTTTATCTAAATTGACCAACAATGAATTATATGCCAACCATTTACCAATTGAGTCCAAATCCTCATTCACTAATTTTTCAAGAAGATTATAAGAAACAGCATTGCAAGATAAAGCAATATCATCAGCAAAACCAAAAATCTTAGAATGTAACTTCAATGAAAATAAATCATTAATATAAATTAAAAACAATAGAGGACCAAGTACTGAACCTTATGGAACTCCAGAATTAATCAACACAACATCACTGATAGTACCATAAATATTAGTAAACTGTTTCCTATCATTTAAATAACTCTCCAACCAACTACCAATAGATCCACGAAAACCATACAAGTAGCAACGCTTAATCAAAATATTATGATTAACAGAATCAAATGCTTTAGATAAATCAAGATAAATAGCCAATGTTTTAAGTTCCTGATCCAATGAAGATGTTAAATACTGAACATGATGTTTTAAAGCATCTAATGTACTTCTGCCAGGAAGAAAACCATATTGATAGTCAGATAAAATTTTATTTTTAAACAGAAATGACAACATTTGATCCCTAACAATCATTTCCAATAATTTAGAAAAAACAGAAATAATAGCAATTGGCCTATAATTGACCATAAGAGTAGAATCACCCTTTTTATAAACAGGAGTAATAACATTAACTTTCAGACATTCTGGAAATGATCCAGACTGCAAAGATAAATTAAATAAATGAACTAAAATAGGCAAAAATGCAACCTTATTTTCTTTAAGCATCTTAGGTGTTATACCATCTAGTCCAAAAGAAGTGACATTTTTTAAACTATCAATTGCTACAGACAACTGAGATTCAGAAACATCAGAATATAAAAAAGAATTCAAACTTGAATAAGAAGACAAAATCTGCTCAGGCACATCACGCATCGATAAATTTACAAAATACTCATTAAACCGATCAGCTAAATATTTTTCATTATTCTGTAACTCAATTAAACTTTCATTATATTTAATACATTTAATACGATCAGGAGAAGATTTTTTAATCAAAGAATTTATTGTTCTCCATTTCAAAGAAACATTTTTATCACTAAGAAATTCTTGATAATATCTAAACTTCAACTTTCTAATATCAGACTTAATTTCAACATTAAGTTTTTTTAAAACATCTGATGAGCCATCCAAAGATTTTAATACATTTCTCTGATTAATTTTACATACCAGCGCATCTGTCACCCAAAGAGATCTTCTTCTATTCTTACTTGTCAATTTTAAATGAAACTTTGCTTTAGCAATTAAATCTAAACAAATAGCTTGGAACCCCAAAAATGCATCATTTACATTATCTATCATAAAAATCTCATCCCAATTCTGAACAGATAATAAATAATTCAATTTAGAAAAAGATAATTTCTCAACATATGCACAAACATTAATATTATCCATACAATTCAATATTTTTAATTCAGTAGCAAAATGATCTGTAAGAAATAATTTAGAAAGAGACGAATCAGAAAATAAACTGCGGCTTAATCTAACAAAAATATGATCTAAAAGAGATTGAGATATAGGAGTAATACGCGTAGGTGAAAAAAGCGTTTGACTAAATCCATAGCTATAAAGTAAATTTAAATAATCTATAGTAGACTTACAAGCATTATTTAACAAATCAATATTTAGATCACCCATTAAAACAGCAGATTCTGAACCCAAATCTAATAACAAAGAATCAAGTTCAGTAACAAAATCCAAAACTTTACTTGTACATGATCTATATATAGCCAAAATAGAAAGCACACATTTAGGGAGTCTCAAAGTTAATAAAATACATTCTGCAGTATTAAATGTTGGAATATTGAAAGAAAAGTCTAAACCGGTTTTTATAAAAACCATAACACCACCAGATCGTAAATGCATACGAGGAGAAAGTATACTCGTATAGCCATTCAAACTATATAAATTTTGTTCTTGTAAAGAAATCCAAGTTTCCGTTAAAATAATTATATCAAAATGAAATAAAGGAAAATTATTTAAATAAACTACAAGTTCATCAAAATGACATCTAATGCTACGTATGTTTAAATGAAATAATTTAAGTGAAGCAAAATCTTTTTCCTGAGAAATCAAATCAGAATTTATCATAATAAATAAATTTCAGAATGACTCCAAATCACTTTCATTTCTAATTAAAACACGAGGAGAATTATAATCTTTTCTCACATACACTGATCCATTATGAATGAAAGCAAAA
Source organism: Epiperipatus broadwayi (assembly GCA_028023455.1). NCBI lineage: Eukaryota > Metazoa > Onychophora > Udeonychophora > Euonychophora > Peripatidae > Epiperipatus > Epiperipatus broadwayi. The sequence continues at coordinate 5,220,462 of JAQFVV010006197.1, forward strand.
CCTTGACCAGAACGTAACTTCTGTTTCGCCAACCATAAAAGCCTTCTATTGAATGGAGTCAAACGCTGATTAATATAAATACGTTTGTTATTATTAACCCCAGGCAAAATTTGAGAAACTGTTAAAACAGATTTTTTATTTATTAAAAACTGTATGGCAGAATTTCATGATTTAAAACGAGCTACAACAAAACCTGGAGCTCCTGATTTATTTTTTGTACGAAAAACGTTTTCCAACTCTACAGCGACATCTGTAACACCGAGCTTGTCCGCCACGTTAGTTAAAATTAACGGCAAATTTTCATTTTCTTGACAAGGCAAACCCTGTATTTCAATTTCATGATCCAGATTAAATCGTTCCATAGAATGTAATTTATCTTTCAATAACAAAATCTCATTCTCATTTGAAGTACAAGAATTAGAAAGACGAATTATTTCTTGATTATTCCGATCCACATTTTCACGCAAAGAAATAACTTCTGTCCGCAAATTAGCAACTGCTTGAGATAACTCTGAAATTGTGTTGTGAATCACCGGCAATAATTTTAATTTATCCAAAATTTCCTTCAAAATTAAATCAGGTGAATTTTTAGCAGTCATAGATGAATCCAAAACATCACTAGCCTTAGAAAAACTAACTCTACAAGCAGCACACCTCCATTCTTGCTTCTTTTTTATAGACATTCTTCGGTAAGTAGTATCACTCAACGATGCACATGCAAAGTGCATACCGGACGTACAACCAAAGCAGGATACGAAATTACCATTTTTTGGTAAAAGTTCTTTACAAATAGAACATGAATCCATCATTAAAAATTTTAAAAATCAAGAGAACAAGTAAACACGTCTTTACACTAGAAAACCGGAAGTAATAATAATAATAATAATAATAATAATAATAATAATAATAATAATAATAATAATAATAATAATAATAATAATAATAGATTGTTTTGTGATATGATGGCAAATATAAGTAGGAGAATATTTTGTGAGAAGATTATATTATATTATTGGTATAGAATTGGTAGAATATTAAATACTGAATACATTGCAGGAGAAGGTGAGTTAAAATTTCGGGATAGGATATATAAAATAGTGTCCTGAAGAACTGATGAAGGGTTAAGTGGGATCCTAGTAGAAAAGGTTAGGAGGATTTTAAGCAAAGAAATGATTGTGGTACATACAGTAAGTCTTTATTAAAGAATCCAGGATAGAATTGGGGTAAGTTCATTAAGAAAATAATTACCTACCAAAATATGACATACAGACACCAGATTCAAAAAACCAACTCAAGCTAAGCATTAATAAGCCTGAAATTTTCGCACATCTACATGTCCTTAAATTCAGATCTCCAACTGAAAAAATCATATGGATCTGACCTTAATTCAAATATACCATATATTAATAGGCTTAGCAATTTAATTTAGCCAAAGCCCCTAGCATCAAAATAATAATAGTAATAAAATCAGGTCACATATCACGTGGCTTTTTAGACAGCTATTTGCATAAACATACATTTTTTAAAAATTTTTTTACATATTATTTAACTATCACAATTTAAATTTTAAAAATGGTAGAAATGAAAAGATAACTGAGTTATCACAATATTTTTTATATATTAAGCATCTTTTTATTGCATTAATTAGATGAAATAAATTAAATATATCATTGTTGTCAATTACAAATTTTTTAAAAAAAAACTAAATAAGTGAAATTGTGAAAAAAAAAAAATTGAAAAAATTTTAATTAAAAAAAAAGATTTAAAATTTGAGTGCTGTCAATGAAATTTAATTTAGCGGTATAAAAACATTATTTAATTATTTTTTATTAAAATGAAGTGACTTATTGTAGAATATCTTAAAATAAAAAAAAATAGTGTGGGTATTTGTGAAGTCATATGATATTTGAAGAACAATATTACAAAATCACATGATCACCATTTCTTATGTTTGCTGTTAAACAGGCAAAACTCTCCATACAAATCTACTGGCATCCATTGATTACTCTGACTTGCCCTGAGTGGCACTACTGTATGGAGAGTTTTGCCTGTTTTAACATGACAAGATGTTACTCCAGTCCAGTACCTTTAACTCTCAAGTCTATTATACCTCATTATGTGGGAAATAATAAATGATTAGTTTTTCAGAAAGTATTGCAACAGTAGTAATGATAGATTTCACTTTTATCCATGAATTCCTATTTTTGTTTGACACATATTGTGTTAAACTGCATCAAGCATAAAATGCCTTCAGTAAGGAAGATTCAGAAGAAATTAATTATATTTGAAAAATAGCCAATAAACTTTTACTAATTTTAATAAATAATAAAGAGAAATAGTTTTTATGTACATATATTGTGTTCTCTGCTTGAAACCCAGTTGAGATTATTAAATAATATGTTACTATAATAATATTTTAATGCTTGTACATTGTTAATAGTAGTTAGCATTGCTAGTTATTTTTTTGAAGTTTTTCTTTTGCAATGCTTTGTTTGTTTTAATGCATCTATTTAATTAAGAAAACTAATCTTTATCTCTATGCAGTTAAAACAGGCAAATCTCACTATATGTATGCCACACACAGCAAGCTAGAGTAATCAATGGATGCCAGAAGGCTTATGCATAAAATCCCCATCTAGTGCCTACTCATCCAATATCCCCAGACTAGTTTCTGGCTTGTGGCCTTCGTCAGTGAGGAGCCTTGGATCTGAGAGATGGTGGTCATGTGATGTTTATTATCTCTATGCAGTTTTGTATTATACAAATTTCCCTCATTTTGAGCCCATGATTTTTGGGCATTTTTTCTAAAGGACCAATTAAAAAATGTTCTTCAAATCAACAATTTTTTTATTAAAAAGATCAAGCATTACCACTTTGAAATATGCTTACAATACTTAATTTGCACTCAAAAAATGTTAGATTATCAAATTATTTTACTAAAATATAAATATAAGGCAAAGATATGATAATTCATAAATAACTAAAATTTTAAAGAGAACTCCAACAAATTGTAAATTATATAATGGAAAAAAATGCCATATGTAAAATGGATGGGTTAAAATAAGTAAATCTGGTAAAATGAAGTGAAGAAGAGAAGCTATGGATGAGAGAAATTGGTTTATATTGTGATGTCTTGTCATTCTGCAATGGATTAATAATATTTGTAATTATTATGTCTGTTATATATACAGAATGAAAGTATTAGAATTATGTCTGAATACCAGATTTTCCTGTTGTAACAATAATAGAAAATTCAGTACAATATGTATATCATCTAATAGTTAATCATTCAGAAAGTCGTGATGTTTATCTTACGGAAATTATAAGACAACGTTAGAATTTAGATATAATTAGCATGTATTAAAAGCAACATTTTTTAGCACCAAAGATTCCTTTGGTGAAGATCATATGGTAAATATTAGAAGCAAATGATTTTTGCAATAATAATCATATCGCTTTCCATTTTTACCGTTATCTATATATATATTCCGTAGGTTTTACGAGTCATCGTTTGTAGTGGGATATTATATTGAAATAGTACTTTATATATCTATTTTCATAATGTTATTTCTAAATAAGTAAAAATAACTGAAATGTTGCCTGTGCCTAATTTAAGTGAAATGATAAGTTTTTGTAAACCTAGTTTATTTATTTTTGTTAAGTCTCTTAAAAGTTAAGATTTCAACGGTTGCTCTTGACAAGTTTCAGTGAAATTTGATACCAATCAAATTACAAGTAATTACCTTTTTTTAACCTTACTTCCATTTTTTTTTTGTTTTGAATAGAATTCTAAGTAGGCTTTTTATTTGTTTTTTAAACAATTTAACCATATATATATGAACGTTTGATTTATGATAGAAATTTTTTAAAAAATGCCATTGCACTGATTTAGATATGCCTTTTTATTTTACATTTGTATATTTTATAATTAACATAAAAATTTTTACTGAAAATTAATTTAGGAGTTACTTAAGTGATAAATAATATAATAAAAATAGTGACCAAACATCTCATGACCTTCTAAGTAACTAATCATTTGGATTTATAAAAAAAAAAGTCTGGCATCGAGACATAATAAGAGACAGAAAGCTTGAATGTCCAGGAGAGAGAAAAATGTAAAGCATGTAGAACGATTTATCTGGAATATCTTTCACCCCTATAATTTGTTGCCAATATAGGTGATGTATCTTCTATGTTGGCATGGAGATCGCATAATAATCCCATGATCTAGCACTCCTAAAATGAAACTAAGAACAGATTAATACTAATATTAATTCAAATATGCTATTAAATTTGAATACAGAGATTTAATGAGAATTTTAATCTTGTTTCTGTTATGAAATTTTTAATTGTTGAATATCGCTATATTGATATTTAGTCCTGTATTATGATGTCATACACAACCTGCCCTATCATTCCATACTTAAATCCAGATTAATTCTCTTTAGCTACTCATCTATTTATATTATTTAAAATACAAGATTTCAATTAGCTACTGATAATTCTGCTAATAAGAATTTTGTCATAATAAAGAAAAAAGGAACTATTCCTATCTTTTGGATAATTTCAGATTCTTGCCCTTTTTCCATGGCTTCGGTTACTATTTTCTTCATCCTTCTCTACAAAATAGTTTTTACTTACAAAATCATGGATAACAATAAATAGAATCTAACAATTAAACAAAACAAAAAAGGTGTTTTTTGAAAGTTTATGATATTTAGCTAGTGGTAATAGATTCTCATTAATGATGAGAATCTATTGAATAAAACTGATTATTTAGTAAACATTCTTACTCTAAACCTATATGAGTGTGTAAATTCAACTTATTATTATTGTGATTAGAAATAATCGATTTCTATAAGCCCTAAATTTGTTTAAAAGCAGTAATAATGTCTTGTATATGTTTGTTGCCAACAAGCATGTGCTAACAATCATCTGTGTTTGACATTGTTTATTTCATAAAGCCAACACTAGTAAAAATCACCATGAGATTTATGAGTTCAACTCCAATGCTAGTGTTGTTCCTGGTCAGACCAGCAATCTGAAGAAAAGTGGAGAATAATACCATTCGAAATGTTGTGTATCTACTAACATGTGTTATCTATTTTTGCATCATTATTAACAGTTGTTTGCATTTGAAAAGTTTTAATAAAATTTAAAATTTTGTAGACATTCAATATTTAATGGTAGATGATGGAAATAGTCCAACATATTATTACATGCAGTTATTATTTATCTAGAATTTCAACTTACCATTCACTTTGCATAACGTTTTTTATTTCAAATTTATTTTACTAATCTATTCAGGCCCTTTTTATTCGTTGATAATAATCCCTCCCTCTCCCCAATATTTATGCTTTTTGAAATTGCCTTGTACTGATTATTAAATAAAAGAAATTTAAATGTTATAATTTTCAAATCAATTTAAAATAAGCTTTAAAAATATTTTTATAATAATGTGTATATTCATATTTATATGCACACACCCATACCTAAACATGGGATATAATTGTGATTATTATTTAATGATATTAATGAAATTATAATATTTCTTTTGTCTTTTAAACATTTCATTATTGATACTATTCACATTTAATATTTTATTTTTAAATAAACTATTATTTAATTAAAGCAAATATATTATCTAACTCTTTTGGAATGATAAAAGATTGAATTTGCACTAAAATGTTTTTTTTTTTTTTAAGATTTTTTTTTTTTCTGTGTGTATTTAAAATAATAAGTTTTAAATTTGAAGGAATTGGACAGATAGATAGAACAGATTAGGTTGTACCATATATAACTTTCATATATATATATATAGCTTTCATAGAAAAGCAGTAAAGTATTTTCACTGGTTTACAAACTACCAGCTAGTGGGAATTTTTGTTGCCCATAGTTTTTCGACTTTTAGATAAGAAAATAATTACTTGCCATTTACCAGCCAATTCTGGATGGCTATCTGGGTTGACCAGATGCTGATTATCTGAAAGAAAAAATGCAAAGCTGGTTAAATGTTAAAAGTAATATATATATATAATATTTTATACTAAATGTTTTCATTTATTATGCAAATACTAAAAAGTTAAAAATAATATATGTATATATAATATTTTAGAATAAATGTTTTATTTACTGTGCACTAAACAGTCAAAAATAATTGTTTTTTTTTTCAACATCAATTGGGTTTTTTTATATTTAACTTGAAGTAAAAGTATGCTGGACACATGCTTTTTTTCATGCATCATAGCATCAGCCGGGAAGTGAATCTGCTAACCTGGGACAACTGCTTGTAAGGCAGTTGTGCTGACCTCTTGATCACCAATGCTTGACACTTGCTTTTATTTCAAGTTAAATACAAAACCCTAATTGTGGTTGATAAAAACAGATTTGGGGGTAATACTCATTGAATAAAAGGGTTTATTATAAAAAAGAATATCAAAAATGGAAAGAAATTTAATCCATTATGCTGTTTTTTTATATATGTTTAAATAAATCACACAACATTATATAGCATATTATATATTTTAACTTCTTAGTATTTGCACAGTAATAAAAGTGTTTATTATAAAATGATTTATATATGTATTGTTTGGGATCAAAATGAAAAATAAAAATAGTTCTGTGTAATATTTTAAAAAAAATTATGCATTAAAATTGATTTCTAGAACCATGTGGCTAGCTTGTTCCATCATATTTGATAACAAAAAATATAATATTCTTAAAAAAATAATGGTTTAATATGTACTTAAATAATCTAAAATTCTTACTTAGAAAAAGTATAAACAAAACTTGGCAGTATAATTTTCTGAATTAGTTATTATATTAGCATTAATTCAAAATGTTCAATGCAATTATGTATAAAATATATAAATAGTAAATAAAATATGTACCCATTTATATAATATATATATATATTTTCTTCAAGTTCAAGCCATTCTTTATCTGCCTATGTTTTCATATATAATGTATCAAATGGTATATAATTTAAATTTATTGTTTTCTGCTATATTAATATTTATGAATAACTATAATAAATCAAAGAAATCTTACCATTGATATACTTGATTATTTTTATTACAATAATTATTCCATAATGAACATTTTATTTTGCTATTAATAAAGTTTATTTTATTTAAAAAAAAAAAATCAATTCCAATTTTATTTATGAAAGAAACTCCAAAGAAAAAGATTTACAATCAAGAGTAATTAATATTTGTTTTATTTTTATTTGAATTTACCATAAACAAGTTTTAGTTTTAGTTTTTTTCTTTAAAAAATATACTGCTCTTTTGTGCACATCACAAAAAGTTACTGAACTGATATGTATGTATTGAACTTCAGTTTATTAACCTCTCTACAATAAGGAAATTAATCTAAAATATCTTATTATCATATTCTATTGCCATCAATTTCTAACATATGTACAAAATTTGAAGAAAATCCAATGAGTAAAAATATGATAAACCTCAATTTCAAAATTTATTCAAATAAACCAACCAGCAAACAATCAAACAGAGTTTCTAACTTAAATAAGTTTTTTTTTTAAAAAAAATAAATTCTAAATTTTATTTTATATTGATTTAGTTTAGATTCTTAACATAAGCTTCTTAAAATACTACTCTCAATCTTACATATTACATAAATATTTTTTATCATATGTAAATTTCTTAAAAGATCATTTAATAGTGGATTATCAAAATAATAGACTGTCATAAAATTTTTATATGTTTTCTCTGAAGAAATCATCCAAGAACCTCTAGAAAATGACTGCCACTCTCTAATCACTTTAATCTTTATCAATCATCTGCGACCATGTAATTTAATCTAGTTTTTTATTATATATTATAATTCATTGATTTAAATTTTAAACATATTTTATGGCACATTACTCTATTGTTTCCACAATCTCTATTTTAAACTGATTAGAAAATTGCATCCAATCAATTTTGTTCCCAATTATGGCACTTTAAAGAGAATAAGAATTTTTTTACAAAATAAAATTGTCATTCTATTATTTTAAAAAATTACAGTCTTATCTACAGATAAATATTTTTTCAAACAGCTGAAGAAAAAAAATAAACTACTTAATATATTATGTTTTAAATTTTATAATTGACAAAAATATTTTTATAATCACAAAGAATTAATGTCAAACAGAATTCAATATTATATCTTGCTTGTTGTATTATGTAAAACATGTTTACTATATCCACAATCTAAACTTTAAATTCAAATGGGTGAACCTTAGAATTTTTTTCAGATTACACATAAGCTTAAAATTTTTTAAGTATTGCTTGATAAATGGGTATCTAATTATTCTTATTTATTAGATTAATATGAATTAGTATTGATGTCCTGACTATGAAATACAATTGTTATATAAAGCTATTTTTCATACTGGTGGCAGGCTTCTAATAAAAGGAATATTTTACTTATAAGGAAATTTTTAATTGTATGAAAATTATTAGAATTTTGTCCAAGTTATAGATGGTATTTCAGATGTGAGGGTCAACTATCTTCTGCTAGCAACATCTGAAGATGAATGGAGAATAATACTACTCAAAACATTGTGTAATTACTAATCTGTGTTGTCTAATTGTGTGTTATTATTAACAAGTTGTTTGCATTTGAAAAGTTTAAAGTTTAAAGTTTTCTATACATTCACTCATAGATGATGAAAATAGTCCAAAATATCACATCTAATAATATACTGTCATCACAAACTTTCAGGCAAGGGGAACTGAATATTTGGCAAAATTGCTCAATTAAAGTTTTAAAAAAAATCAAAAAGACAATTTCTATAGATAAACAGCATTTTAGCAACTGTAGAACTTTATTTAGTATTGTTTTTATATCCATTTAGCTTAAAATATATGTATTTTAAATACTAGATTAAGCCACCAAGATGATACTGAAGATATTAATTGATAAAATTAATATTTTTGAAACAAAATACTGATTAAATTTTAAATACACAAATCACCTTTTATCTATACCATTAATAATTAAACTTTGTATTTGTTTCTCACAGAAAATACATCTGGAATGTGTTATGTTGTAGGTGATTTGTGTAGTTAGATTTAGATATCAGATAGTGTTTGCAAATTCTTTCCTTGATTAAATTTTATATAAATTAATGCCCACAGTGTAATTTTAACACGTGATCTATAATTTTATGTTTAAAAATATCAATACATCTAATGTAAACATAATTTTAAAATTTAAAGCATAATTTTATTTTTAAAAAAACAATACAAACTCAGAAAATATGTTGTATTTATATAAAAGCAATACAAATAATGAAAGCTAAAATGTTATTTTAAAATTTAAAACCCAATTTTGTATGAAAACAATCCAAATTAATTAACATAAAATAGTATAATTGTATTAAAAAATATATTCCCAGATAATATTACTGATTGCAGAAAATTATGTGAATGCTGTTAATAAGTGTTATAAAGAGGTCAATATTATTTTTGTTCTGTGGTGATATTTTCCAGCAGATGGCTTCTAAATGAAGTTTTTTATTGCTAAATGATATGCAGTGTCTAGATGTTGCTTATATATGCTTTACCAAATGAATTGATATTTGTCAAAATATAATCTCCATCATATTGTTTTATTCAAATAATAGTTACAATAATTTGTTTTGAATAGAAATTGTCATTTTTTGTTTAAAAACATAATAAATAATGAAAATTGTTTGTTTGAATTATTTTTTTATTAATATAGAATGACTTTGGTGGTTTTATTTGCTATATAGTACTCATATGTATATAGAACACACATTCAAATAATATCAATTTGTTCTGTGATCCAATGAATCTAAATCTAAAGAAGAAGCTTGAAACATGTTTTTTTTTATATATATTATAAAAAATATGCAAACGGATAAGTAAAAAAAGAGAAGAAAATTAAAGAAAATAAAAGTTTATTTATACTATGAAAAAAAATACATAATTAGAAAATATAGGATGATTGGTGAATCATTTATTTTATTCACAGTCAATAATTAACAAATTAATAAGCACCAAATAATAAGGCCAAAAATGTATTAATAGTGTATTATGTAAAGAAACTTATATATCACATGATCACTATCTCATACTAGCACAATAATTGTTATATAAACAATTGCAAAATCAAATAACAATCATTCTCCATATACCGCTAGTTTTATTATTGGTGTACAATAAAGAGCAAATCTTTTAATTGGCCATGCCAGAAAGCTGATGCATAAAATCCTATCGTTAAAACATATACTCTATATATTCAATATCAACTCAGACTAGTTTATAAAGCTTTGGCCAATTCATCAGTTATGAGGATGAAGCCTTGATCTAAAAACAAATTGCCTATTTATCTTAGATCTAAAAAACTCAGCACTCACCTTATAACATCTATTTAACTATAAAACTATAAGAGAATGAAATTTATAGAAAACATTATTATTTATTTTTACTAAATCTTCAAGCTCAATAGCTTATATAGTCATATGGTCTGAATTCAATTCAGAACATACATTTTGTTTTTTTAGATCTTTAACAACTATTTAATCACTCAATTATCTTATTAGGCTTAGAATTGGTGTTAAACCACTAAACTATCTACATTTCTTGATCAGCTAGTTTCATATCTTCCAGCACAATCAGATTGTTATTTAAACTAAGAGCTTCAAAACAAAATCAACACTCTCCATGGCACTACTATATGGAGAGTGTTGTTTTGTTTTGAATTTTTTAATAACAATTATTAAGTGCTAGTATGAGCCATAGTGATCATGTGATGTTTAGTGGTTTAACACCAATCCTGCCTGAATAGGATAAGTGGTGGTCTATGATTGTTAAAGAGCCAAAGACACTCAAAATTGTATATGGTCTCCATGAATTGATGTTCAGATCCATATGACTATATAAGCTATTGTCAGCTTGGATTAAAAACATACTAAATAGTGTTTTCAATTTCATTCTCATAGTTTTGTAGTTAATATAGAGTTAAATTGGTGGTTTTATTGCTATATAGTACCATATGTATATTAGATCAACATTCAAAGAATATCAGGTTGTTCAGTGATCTCATGAATCTAAATCTAAAGAAGCTCTCAAACTGATGTAAGGTCATAAAGCCAGAAACTAAGTACTGAGGGATATTAAGACTAGAGTAGACACTAGATAGGAATATTTATGCACATAGGATCTGGTGAATCATTTATTTTATTCACAGTCAATAATTAACAAATTAATAAGCACCAAATAATAAGGCCAAAAATGTATTAATAGTGTATTATGTAAAGAAACTTATATAGGTAAAATGGTTTGTAAGACCTGGATAAAAGGTAGCCTAAAGTCAGATTTGAACTTATGTTGGCATTTTTTAATTTAGTGTCTATTGATAAAATCATTTTTTATATAATTAGTTATGAGTAAAGGCAGAGGTCGCGATAAACAATTGCAGAAAAGTAAGGCAATAAAATCATATGACACTTAACTGAGAAAATAAAAAGCCTTTGGTTTAAAATTAGAAAAATAAATTAAGTACTGTCATGAACTTATTGATTAAATCAATATTTAAAAAAATGTGGTAACATTTTGAATGCATGTGCTACAATTAAATTCAGTCTATATATAATTTTAATTGTTTCTGAAATATATTATTTGACTTTTTATATATATTTGTTATTTTTTGGAAAGACTTCATGATGAAATGATAGTGTTTATTTTTACCACAGCCTATGACCGGATCTTGAATCTATACCTGGTAAACTTATAAATTTTTTCAGGTTCTTGTAAGGCCTGTGACTTTTCTCATTCAGATAGGCAGTTCAAAGTTAGCCCAAATAGACAATCAATCAATATTGTTTGATAAAAGATCATGTAATTTATAAAAAGTGTAAAAAGTGAGGATCAAAAATACATCTTGTCTTGCGTTGTTAGCCGAGAGGTATCGCAGCCGCCATGCAAGCAAGTAGTTGGTTGCAGACGGGTGTGGGTTCGCGTCCCGGCAGATGCTATGACATATGAAAAAAAATATATATATACATCTTTAGCCCTCCCAGCATTCTATATATAAGACTGTTGGAGAGGCCTTTGTTTTATATCAGCTACTTTATCTAATTTTATATGCTATGATTTTTGATAGTTAGTTGATTTATAACCTTTGTATATGTGTATACATTTTTTTTTAAAATAATGTTCCACATAAAAGTCAGAATAAAGAATTCTTGTCTCTACTTTATTTCCCGTTAATACCGTCATTAAGTCAGCAGCTGCTCTGACAATAAACATACAAATCTTTGAATGGAAGTGTGGATTTTAAAATGCATATATTATGCTGCAGGCGAAAGTCAGTACTTTTAGAGAATAAAAAGCAGCTAAGATTGCTAGCTACTATTCTAAATCCTTTAAAATAATAACGTTTAGGAATGACATCAAACTCAATTAACTAAGTTCATAAAGCTGCACGGCTGATGTATTATTATTATAAGCAGCTTAAATTTTAGTTAATCCATTACAATAAAATATTGGTTAATTGATATTAAAAATTCTAATAACTACTTTGAGCAACGTTTTTTAATAATTTTTTTATTATTAATTTAGTTAAAAAATAAAATATTGTTTACACTAACATAAATATTATTACTATGATTTCCAATAAAAATTAAATAATGAAAAATAGATTTGAAAAAGACTGATAAATTATTCTATTGTTTTGTAGTTAAAAAGAATACATATTCTGGTGCATACTTTTTGTCAAAAATGTCGTTCTGCTTCCAATAGAAAGAAAATAATTGGTGTAGTGATAAAATAACTAATTTTGGAGGTCAAGGTCAATGACCCAGCTCTGTTACGTTTAGTGTTTGAACTTGAGGAATAAAGAATTCGATTTGGGTTTTTTTTTATTTTATAGAAGAGTTCCATAGTTCCATTTTGCCATTTTTTCTGTGTCCAAGGAAGTTGGTCCAGTACTAAGGATAGCATTTTTGTGTGTATAATAAGCCCCTAATTTAGTTTTTGATATAGTAAAAAAGAGAGAGAGAGAGAGAGAGAGCAAACTATGTGCCAATTAACTTGCAAGCAATTATTCATTTAAAATGTTTTTTTTCTTGCCTATAGATTTAGCTGCTACAGAAAAATCTCTCTTAGTTTCTCCAATCTAAAGCTTTTTCCATATCCATCTCTCATATTGTTTTCTTTTAAAAATCTTTTACAATTTATTTGTGATCCAGTTTAAGTAGTCAAGTATACATCTTTTCCAGTGACATGTACAGAAGAACTCCATTTCATCTTTTAATTCTACCCCTCCCTCTTCATTCATGTCTTTTTAATCAAATTATTAAGACAGAAGCATAATGAATGGAATTAGCATAGAATTAAACTTTGAGGGGAATACTTTTAGAAGGAAAAAGAAATATATCTATGTTCTTTGAAACATCGATTTTTAATAGATATGTTTATAGTCATTACTTAATAGGTTTTAAATCTGCATCCTTAATAGTATATCAATGCAAAGACCATGTAGGTCTAGAATGAAAAGATTATATTAGAAAAAAAACAGGCTGGATATACTGGTAAAAAGCAATTAATTGAATTGTATAACTAACAAATGATATTTTTTGCCCAATTCTATTAAAAAATTTTTTAGATTTTATTAAAAAAAAATGATTGTTAGCTAAGTAAAGGTAATACAGGGCAAAGATCTCTACAGCAACCTTTCACATAGAAGTGATGAAAAAGAATAATCACTCTGTAATTTTATTGATTACCTAGTTTGAGAGGTTAAAAATGTTTTCAGCCTTGTTTTATTCACTAGTTAAGGCTAGTGAGATATCAATTTTCCAACGAATATTTACATACTTGGCTGGATTGACTATGTGCTGGCTTCCTAAAAACATCTTGATATTGACTGTTTTAAGTTTACCAGCTAAGATTCAAACCTGTATCACATGAGTAGCATATGCATTACCACTATGCTATACAGTGCTTCTTTAATACATACAAGTCTTTAATATATCAGTGAGTGTTGTTTAAATACTGATCAAAAGAATAACTAGTAGATGATAAATTTTTTTGTACTAGTTTAATTTGATTTAAAGTGTATTTTATTTCATTATTGACTTCTAGTATTAATTAATCTAAATTCAATAAAATATTTTCAGTAGAATCAAAAGATGATTTAGAAATTGTAAAGTCATGTTTATCTATAATATCATGCATTGCAAGGGGGTATGGTTATTATAATGTCTAGAAGAAGAAAGGTAGAAAGACTAAAAATAATAAAAATAAATACCATAAGAATGATATTTGTAATGGCTAAACAAACTAATCTGTAAATTAGCATCCACATTTAAATCATGCTACTTCATTACTCAATGTATTTAATATTTCAAGATTCTTTAATTATGCTGTTTTTTAATTTATTTTAATTGTAGCTCTCCAATTTCACTGCAATGGACTATGCAATCTTTTAACTTGTAGAGCAGCTGTAGTGCATTAAATTTTATGTTGTATCTCATTACCTAACTCTGCCTTTCTACTTAAAAAGCTACCAAAATGTTTAAATTGATACATATTTACAAGTAATTCCCATCCAAGCTAATATTGATGTGGATTTTGTTTTTTATTATTGGTTTCCTAATAAAAGTAATTTAAATTGCAATTCAAGATAATCTTTATAATGTAAATAAGATTTATGACTACTATAATAACCATATTCGAGTTCATTATAAATTTTTTTTTGTTAGAATCCTGTCATTAGTCATTCATTTCATAAATCCACTATGTCTAATATAACACAGATATGAATTTATAATAGCAGAATCTATAGTACCACATCCAGAAAACTGAAGATCATATTGATTGATCTTATGATTCTTTTCATTTTATTTTTATAATTTTACAATGACTTCCTTATATGAAATTTTTAATGTCTTTATTACAGTGATAAAGGATATATTTAGCAAGAAAAGTTTGAAAATAAAATATATGAGTAAGACAGCAAACATATATCACTAACATTATTGCAAAAAAATTAGAAACTGAAGTAGAGTTGAATTGAATATATTGCTAAAAGAGATAAGAGTTAATAAATAATTAAAATTATAAATTGAATCCCATGTGGTTATAAATGAAAAAGATCACATGTGAGATGTATAGATGAAATAAGGAAGCATATTAGAGTGATGTAGAGAAGAGAGACTAGAGATCAGAGAAACTGTTTAAACTTGGAGAGATCTTTACAGAATAATGGTTCAAAATAACAAAAGTGATTATATATATATATATAGTAATAGAATAGAAAGTTGCCCTACAGGTTTGGGCAGCATTTTATAACAAAAATGAAACTATGGTGATGAAATAATCTTTATTATCACTCTTAAAATTAAAATATCATTTGTAACAGATCAGATATGATGAGACCATGTTAGTGTGATCCTGTTTAATTATGCCCTGAAAATTGTAGCACCATCTATAACAGGATAAATATGTGTGTGTGGTAACCTCTGTTATAGCCCCTATGATTTGGTTGGTATTTGTAACAGATTGAAAACATGCAGTGGTAAATACTAATGAATAAAATATAGCCCAGTCATTGGTCACCCTATTTAACAGAATAAAAATGAGCCCTGAAATTGAACATCATTTGTAACTGAATAAAATGTAAATCAAAGAAAACTAATCCTAATTTTATCTTACACATGAATAATAGTATCATTCATAATACAATGAATATAATATTCATAATAAAATGAATATAATAAACTAAGCTAAATGAATACCAATCAATAAATAATTATTCAGTTCTTAATATAATTCTTTGTCTAATCATGTATCTGACAGTTAACTACACCAAAACAAAACAGTGATGATAATCTTTCTTATCACATTTTGAATAAATAGAAAACAAACTAAATTATTGTTTCAAATACCCTAAATATAAATCTTACTTAAAATACATTAAAATAAAGCAATTAAACCAAATATCATTAAATCAAAAGAATGATGTAAATTTAAGATATATTTCACTTATAATCCAATGAAAGTAATGATAAATTATTTAACAACTAAATTCTAATATATGTAACAAATCAAACATTGCTTGTAATAATATAAACTTATACTAAAATTTAAAATGTTCATGTTTAAACAAAATAACTCATGGATGATTGAGACAACATCTTTAGTATGTCCTATAAGTTTACAATATTCATAATATCTAAATAAATATATGACCCAATAATTAATTTTAAATTCCAATTAAATGAAATAATAAATTATACTAACTCATCCATGCTATATTTTTATATTGATTTTACTCTTACTAATAAAGCTAGTTATAATAAAATGAACTACTCAATAATGTTATAATATCAGTAAATCTAATACATAATCTTAAATCTATAATAACCAATCATACCAGTATATAAAACAAACAGTAGATTTCTGTTGGGTATTTACTTAAGTGCAATTAACTAATCATGTCAATTTCTTTTAAATTTTGTGTAACTAAATTATTAAAACTATATATTATAACAATCAAAACATATAAAAAGAATTATTAGCATTTATTATATTCAAGTGTGAATATTAAAATTTAATATTTAATTGAATTTATGATCTGCATCAACTAAATTTAAATATAATTAAAGCAAATCATTCTGACTTAGAACAAAATATATTACTACAAGATTTATAAGTGAATAAGACTAACCATGAACTCAATACAGTATCTATCTGGTCAATAATAATTTAGCTAAAACACACAAATATTTGATTATGATTACCACATAAAGTTTATATCCAGTCAGATGATACCTATTGAATTCAATACAAAAAAATAATGTAACCACAATCACTTATCAATTCTGGGATTTGATTTCTTGATTAGGTGATATTGTTGTTACAAATAAATTTTAAATATATGAAACTTCAATTACTTTAATATCAAATATGAAATACATATGTCTATGTAACACAAATATGTCATGGAATATTCATACTTTCCAAGATATAAGAGAGTTTAATATATACATCTTCTATACCTTATATTATACAAAGATAAATCTAGTTATTTGTTAATATAAATTTAAGAGAATAAAGTAAAGTCTATTACTTATTGTGAAAAAACCTCTTTTGAACTTCTAATATAAATGATATACCTCAAGTTAATTTAAAGTCAATAAATTAAAAAAATGAATATTTTTAAATATTAAAATGATAATTACTATGCCATGAGATATAAAATTAAACTTAGGAAAATGTAACTCTCTTATATTTTATTATGTAAATAGATTACTATTTAACTTAAAATTATATAATATTTATCCATAAATACCATAATACATTTTAAATGAAACATATATATATATACCCTACTTCCTATATCAATTTTATATATTTAAAAACCAAAACACAATACAGAGACTCATGATTTCATCTCCCTTACCCATTCTTGGATTAATCTTCTTTCTTCTACGAATTTTTTTTTCCCCCTCCCCCCATTCTTTTTTCTTTTTTTCATATATTGTAATGGAATATAATATTCCATTACATTATTTTGAAATGAAAATAAAAAGATCATAAATAAAAATTGATTTATTAAAAAGAAAAAAACTTAAAAACTGAAAATTAAAAGTTGTTTAATATATATATATTAGATGGAAAACAAACTATTTTAAGAAAAAGTATTTGAAAGTATTTTTTTTTGTAAAAAAGTAAAAATATAAAGATTGATATTTTAAAAATAGAAATAATGTTGATTTCTATAACCTTAGAAAATGGAAGTGATTGTTTTATTAATTAAATGATTGTTCGAAAGCAAACTAGCCCTTGAGGCACTTAAAATAAATTAAATGGTAAGAGAATACAAAGAAATTAAATGACCAATGCAAGCACAAAAATGACAGCATGGACCATAACTAAAACATGAAAGGATTAATGACATCTTGCTCATTGAATCGCAAGATTTGATGATAAGAGGCTAAGAAAAATATAAAAGCCAAATGATTATTATAATTGTTATCTTAGAGATGACTATGAATATATCATTATAACTAGCTATATTGCAGATTTTCATGATGTGGAAGTCTGCAATAAATTTAATTTTCCGGACAGCCAGCTGAGGCCTCTGGATGACAGTTCCTGACCAAATGAATGGCAAGTAGCAGTTTCATTTCAAAGAAGGACAAAATCTACGAAAGTGATCACAAAGATGGACTTCTAAATCTACTCAATCTGTAAAGTATGAACTCTTGTGTCTATCTAATAAGAACTTTTCTAAAATTGCAATGAATTAATAGCTGAAAATAAGAACTCTTATCTGAATTAAAGAATGCAAATTCAATTATTAACATTTTTTATGCAGATGTTTAAGCAATCATTTCCATTTCTTTTGTGTGTGTGTGTTATGTTTTAACTAAAATGTATTAAATATAAAGTTGGGTATGGATAGCTGCATGGATAAAAATTAATAACTATGTTTAAATTCATTTATGTTTATTTTAAGGGGTTAATTTCAGGCTATTTGTTTTGTAGTTAGGACAATGCTTGTGGAGGGATATATGGGTGTTTATATTAATGTAATGTGAAGCATGTTTAGCATGCAGAGCAACATGCCCAACTGAATGCATGACCCCAAAGAGGCAGTAATATCATTAAAATGGTCACAGATGTATTTCCTGCACCATTAACCCCTTCTAGCTCTGTGGGCAGAGATTTATAAGTTGGCAGAAAGACCACTCTCGCCCATATGTAGCACTCTTTAAAAAAATTATATACATGATTCCTTAGTCAGACAGATGCACTTTCCTGTTCTGGACACAGATCATTTCCTTCAAATAATATCACACTGTCAGATGCACATTCCTGTCAGCATGATTTTATGCTAGCACCTTCATATTACATTGATTGTGACTATATATCTGGAAGCTGACATTGGGTTGGCTACAAACTTTTAGTCTGAGATTGAATGAATGTTTTGATAAGTTTTTAAGTGGAAAAAAATCTATGTAGCCTATCTCTACTCGACATGCTAAAGTAAAATATAATTTAAATATCCATCTGTGTGGTCTATTTAAAATAGTAATTTAAATTTTAAAAAATTAATGTTAAAATCTAAAAATAAATTTATTCCTCAAAATTTAAATGTGCGTTAATAAAATCTATTTGTGTGTTAATTACTGGCAGTGACTTTTTTTATTTTATTGTTTTAAATATTAATATATTTTGAGAATATAAATCTATTCAAACTTATAAAAAGGTTTAAATCTCTGCTACTCTATGAGCTAGTGACATTGGGCAAATGGTCAGAATAATATATATAAAAAAAATTTTGAATCCTAACTTACGTATCTGCCTACTATATAAATTTTTCTAGGTTCAAATGCCTAGATGGCGCCCTTGTAGTGCAGATACGTTAAAAGCCCTTGCAGTGACTCAATATATATATATATATTGTAATGGGATAGGGTGGGTGATATCAAGTGGAAGGAAAGTAAAATTGGAGTGAACCTGGGGTGATGGATAAACATCATCAACCCCAAGTAAATACAAAATCAAATAATTTACAAAAGTATATATGAGATATATTTAAGGGAACATGAGATCAAAAGGTCTTCAAGAGATCATTGAGAGATCAGCCAGCTAACTCAGAAGAGCAACTAAAACATAATTATAAATTCAACCAGCATTATAATAAGTCTAAGTAGGTATAATTAAATATTAAGAGAATCATCATCATTGATGGGAATAAACAAATTAGTACAATAAATCAACAATCCATCTTGTGGCTGGATTTGAACAATAAAAAATCTAAATCAGCAGTCAATCTTGTAACTGGATTGGAAATGGGTCTTCTGTAGACCAGGCTAACTATTGAGCCTTTGCCAGCTTGGGCAATTATATAATATGACTTGGATGCACCAGTTTAGTGCTTATCCATTAAAAATACACAGTAATCAGAATTCAAAACAATAATGCTGGGACATTTAAAACATGCTGATCATCATCAATGATCTGACCATTTAAGTACTGGCCAACTACAAACTTAAATTTTTAATAAGACTAAAGTAAAATAAAATATAGTGCATGGCTTTAAAGAGTATCCTCTTTTGCACCAACCAGGATGATGATTGATCATCTCTGGATGCCCAAAGCACTAAATACATCCCCATTTATTCATGTCTGAATCTAGCCCAGAAAACACAAGCTCTATTACTGTATGTGAACAAGAGATGATGGAATACAATTTTAACAATTAAATACAAGTTTATTAATAACAAAGAAAAAATAAATGATTAAGGTCTTATAAGGATTCTGATTTTGAAAAGTATCCAATAATAAAAGCCATTACACTGTAATTTACAATATTACTACAAAATTCAAGTTATTATATCAATTTACATAATTACTATTCAATATTTAAATCATTACATTAATTTACAAAAAGTATAACAAAATATATTCAAAGTATTATTATGGTTTACATATATATGCGCACAGATGCATGATTTATAATATATAATGAATATTCAATAAATGAATTGATATTTAATAAAAATAAAAAATATTAAAATTTTACATATATGAGTGTGCAAGTATATACGCACACTGATTTTTATCTATTTGAACTTGTTACAATAATATTATATTTTTTTATAATTAATTCATTTGGAAAACATATACATGCTTACAAACAAAATATATAATTCAAAATTTAATTTCAGTTCATAAGTTCTTTTTTTTTTCATCAAACTAAATAAAGTCAACTTTTGTTTGACAGGTACTTATTGATTAATTATCCGCGTTTTTAGATCAATTTAAAAGATTTGCTTTTACGATTTTAATTCAAACAAAATTATGCTTGCATTTATATATTCTTCTTTTAATATCATTTTTTTAAGGAATTACCAAAATAATTTCTTCAAAAATATATATCAAATAATCTTTCTTTTGGACATTTGACTCAAGCAAATTATTTACTTGTTTGTTTTTAATTTTTAAGTTAGTTAATTTACAATTTTAAAAGTTGTTTTAAGGAATATTAACATAAAATAACTCACTGTATATACATGTGACATGTTTATCTGTGGTTCCCTGCATGTATTGATAAACAGCAGCATAAGTACACCAATTTCTTCAAGCTCTCTCTTGGTAAGCTTGGTTTTGGTCCATCAGAAAATGTAATACAGTTTTGTTGTCATCTTCAGGTAAAATTATCCAAGTAATTAGTTGGCATATCATGAGCTTACTTTTGTAATCCAAGCATTTGTCAAGATGTCTTCTAGAACATATTTAAGTAGCTAGTTGATGCATTTGAAGTGCCCCTGTCTTCATGAATCAAAACTGCAGTAAACTATAAGGCAGCTACTGGACTGTCCTTACATCTTCATAGGAGCTTTATATAACTCTGCTACCTATTTTGTCCTCATTTTTTTCAGGCTATTCATTCAGAAGTGACCCAGCTTCAAAACCAAGACTCCTGTGAAAGAAAATAGTAGCAGCTCCTGCCTTCACCAACATTAGTTCATGGTAGCTTTTCTGCAAACTCTCTGCTACAGCCAACAACATACTGCTCTCTTCAAAATCATTATCCAAACTTTGCAGTTGGCCTAGTTGGTCACTGCTTAAAATATTAAAAACTCTTCTGACCAACTCTTACAAAACTGCAAGCAGAACTGTTCTTTTCAAAATCACTATCCAGACTGACTGATATTTTTTATCAGCTCTTTTTATAAAATCATCTGAGGTGTTATAACAACACCTTGATTAAAAACAAAATTTTATTTTTATCTCTCTAATCCCTTGGAATCTATATACTTGTTTTTACTTAGGGGATTTTTAATAAATAAAAAATTTGTTTAATTAATTAAAAAATTCCAAAAATAAGTATGGTGTTTTTACATTTCAAAAAAATAATAATAATAATAATAATAATAATAATAATAATAATAATAATAATAATAATAATAATAATAATAATAATAATAATAATACAATATTTGTATTTATTCAGACCTTTTAAAAGTTTAATTTATAAAACAATATTTTAAATCAGTGTTATTATTTATTTATTTCTATTTCAGTAAATGTAGAAAATATCTACTATAATTTTTGTCTGTGTTTATTTCTACTTTTCCTTTATTTTCATCATCATTATCAACCATTATCAATCCACTGCAGGATGAAGGTCTCTCCAAGTTTAATCCATCTTCTCCAATCTTTAGCTTCTCTTCTCCACATCACCCCTACACATTTTCTTATTTCATCCATCCATCTTACATGTGGTCTCCTTCTGGATCTTTTACAATCTCTTGGAATCCAGTTTAAAATTTCAATTGTCCATCTATTATCATCTCTTCTAGCAATATGTCCAGCCCAACTCCACTTCAATCTTTTAATTTTTTCAATGAGGTCAGTAACACCTGTTTGTTCTCTTACCCATACATTGCGTTTTCGATCTCTTCTTGTTACTCCCAACATACATCTCTCCATACTTCTTTGAGTGGTCTGAAGTCTCTGTATTGATCTTCTATTAAGTGTCCAAGTCTCAGATCCATAAGTAAGAACTGGTAAAACACATTTGTTAAAAACCTTTCTTTTCAAACACATAGGCATATTTCCTTTTAATATCAAGTTATTTCTACCAAAAGCACTCCAACCAAGTTTAATTCTATGATTAATTTTCTCTATTATGTTTCCATCTGTATTAATAATCTGACCAAGGTATTTGTAACTCTTAACTTCTTCTAATCCATCATAATCAATCTTTATTTTCATATTTTGAGCAAATCGATTAAACATTACTTTAGTCTTTTTAACATTTATCTTTAGTCCTACTTTCCTACTTTCATCTGATAACTCCTGCAACATTTCCTGCAGCTCAGAAGCATTATTTGCAAAAACAACTACATCATCTGCGAAATCTAAATGACTTAAATAATCTCCATTTACTTTCACTCCTTTAGTTTCCCATTTTAATCCACAAAATACTTCTTGCAGCACTGCTGTAAAAAGTTTTGGAGATATGGAGTCACCTTGTCTTACACCTTTCTCAATGTTGACTTTCCCAGTATCATTATGTAATCTAATTGTTGCTGTTGCATTTTTATAAATATTCTTTAAAATATGACAATATCCTGGATCTATACCTTGATGATCCAATGCTTTAATCACTGAAGAAATGTTTATAGAATCAAATGCCTTTTCATAATCTACAAATCCAAAACATAATGACAACTCATATTCATTTGTCCTTTCTATAACTTCTCTCAATACTTGAATATGATCTACTGTACTAAAACCACTTTTAAATCCAGCTTGTTCTCTTGGTTGGTGAAAATCCAAGGTTCTCTGTAGACGAGTTGTAATTATCTTGGTAAAAATTTTATATAAAACTGATAAAAGGCTGATAGGTCTGTAATTTCTAATATCTTCTTTATCACCTTTTTTAAATATTAATATTATTACTGCATTCTTCCAATCATCCGGTACATCTTTATCATTTAGACATTTGGTATATAACTTTGCTAATATTTTTTCTGTTTCTTCACCTGCTTCTTTTAATATATCAATTATAATTCCATCATTACCTGGAGCCTTTCCTTTTTTCATACATTTAATTGCATTTCTCACTTCTTCATTTAAAATTCTGGGCAATTTGGAAGATGTAATAGATATAGGAGGTACTTGTTCTTTATTACTATATAATTCTTGATAAAAATCTTCTACCAATTTCATAATGTCATCCTTCTTTTTAGTAATAATTCCATCTTTTTTCCTTATTGCAGATATAAATTTCCTACCAATACCAAAATGTTGTTTTACATTCTTAAGACTTTTATTTTCTTCTACAGCTTTTCTTGCTAGTTCACAGTTATACTTTCTTATATCATTTTCAACTCTTTTCCGCACCATTTTACAAAATTCGAGATATTCAATTCTTTTTAATGCATCATTCTTGCATATCTTCATATTCCTTCTTTTCTTCATAAGTTCTCTAGTCTCAGTAGAAATTTTATTAGTCAATTGCTGCTTTTTTCTACCAGCTATCTTTGTTGCAGTTTTTAAAAGTGTATCAGTTATTTTCATATTAATTTCATTCAAATCTGAATCATGTTCAAAATCTACTAATACTTGAAACCGATTTGTAAGTTCTAATTTAAATTCATTAGAATGTTTCTGAACCATTCTGCCTTATCAGGCACTGAGAAGAAAGACCATGGTGTTTCTTGATTTTAAACTCAGAGGTAAAAAGCCAATAAACTCACCACGCTGGCTAATGCGTGTTGGTGAGCAGCCCATCCATGTTCGTATACTATATGAATAAACATATAGTAATAACAGCTGCAACGACAAGAACGTATGGAGTGGACATTAGGAATTTGCCCTGCTCGGTTCCTTTAAGGCCTCCAAGAGGAATCAAAGGGTCTCCTTTCAGTTAATAGCAAACTCTTTTCTGCAGCCCCTTTATTTTACATATATATATATGCAATACACTATATTAGTGTATGCTATGTAAGCCAACTGGTTACAATATATATATATATATATATATATAACCATATTGGTAACCAGTTATATATATATATATATATACACACAAACAACCTGAATAGAAGTCTTTAAATGCTGTACTTCCAGAATAACATCACAATTCTGATGTCTGTTTTAAACTACAAACCAATAAGTATGTCCTTGTTTTAGAGAAGATCTAATATATTCATGAAAACTTTTAAATTCAAAGTACATTTTGTTGATTATATATATATATATATATATATATATATATATATATATATATATATATATATTTAAATATATATATATATATATATATATATATCCAAAGTCTTCTCTCATATAATAATTATTTGATTTACATGATATCACACTTATAAATACTAATTTATATTTACAACCATATGAAGAGGTATCCTCTCATGAACAAGTATTATTTTAAAATATTACCAATGAATAGATGATAGCTTTATCTGGGATGATATGATGAAAAATTAAATTGATTCATACTATAGATAAAATTGCTCAGTCAATTTAATAAAATTACACAGGTGGGTAGATATGACTTTTATATTTGAGTACTCCATTTTTAAAATGTAGATAACATTCATTTTAAAGGGTAAAAATATTCTGATGGTTTATAACATAATGAAATAATTTCAATGATTTTTCATTTTCTAATAAATTATCATTTTCCCATAAAATTTTCATGACATAATGTTGCTTCTTATCCCTCTATTTTGTTCAGTTAACTATATATTTTTAAAATAAATAAAAAGAAAATCATTTAAAGAAATTTATATGTTCTTCTGTTTAAATCTAAAACAAGAGAGAGAGTGAGTTCGAACTATTCAGTTCTATTTATAAAAATTTTCATTGATGTCAGTACAACTATGGAAATCATCTATATTCACTCTTTAAGTAATTTCAGGAAGCACCACTCTAATAAAAATTATATCATACAACAAATAAAAATAAATATTTTAAAATCATTACATGCAACAAAATTTTACGTTTTACAATACCAATACTATTTTTCAACCTAACATAAATTAAACAATTTACATTACATCTCCACTACACTATACTGAAAATATATATAGTTCATAAATATCCTCCCAGTATAATATTGTACAAATAAAAAGAACAAATGTATTTGAAATATTAAAAACATTTATTTGCATTATTTATAATTTCCTATTGTGAATGCAGTAATGAAAACAAGATATATAACAAAAGAATAGTAATGTTATTTTCTAAACTATATGATTTATTATTCACATATTCATTTTACTTTTTAAAATGAATAAATCTTACAACATAATTAATAATAAACTATTTTAGATCAATATTATCATTGTAATAGCAACACAGTTTAATATTTCATAAGTTAACATATTCATTATCCAAAAATCAAATCAGAAAGAAAGATAAAAAAATTATGACTGATATCTTACCACATACTGAAACACAATTTAAATTTCAGTAGGTACAATATATATAATATTAAATACTTTGACAGTGTTAAATATTATATCACCTTAATAGAAATGACACAACTGATATTGTTCACACTGTCACAGTCTAATCCATCAGGGTGTAATCTACTGGTGGATATATGCCTAGCAGATGATGAAAATAATTCTTTTATTATTTGCTATAATTATGTTTATGATGATGATAGTCAGACTGAGTCCTCATTAGGTTCAAATACTTGTTTTCTTTATTGGACCTATCATGTCAATACCTCCATACATGACAGAGGAATGCCTATAAATTCTGGAAAAAACCCTACCCTATTTCAATAACTAATTTCTTTCACTCTATGGAAGGAAGTTCAGGATTCCTTAAGTTAATTAATTTAGTAAAAACATTTATCTTTTTCTAACAAGCTAGAACATGTTTAGCAGAAAAAAGGCAACTTTTATGAATTTGACAACATTTCCATTTTCCCATTGGCATGCTTAGGAAAATCCAGTCAACATTTACAAAATTTTCCTACATAGCTGATGTAATAATAATACAATAAAAAATATACAGAGAAGAAGTACATTAAGCAAGCATGTTAATTTATTTTCATAGTGGTTATTTATTTTGCTTTCTCATGCCTGTTTAATATTCCAACTCCAGGCTATTTTATCAAAATACTAATATGAATTAATGATTATTAATATAGTCTTAAGATAACAATAATAATAAAAATAAAAAATTAAAATTAATATAGATACACAAAATAACACTCTTAAGCCTTTACACTCAAAAAAAAATTATCAATGTTTGAAACCAAAAAAAAAAAAACTAGTTTTACCAGTTTCTTTATGTTGTAAGCACTAATGCATTCTGTTGTAAAGAAGTAAATGTTTCATTTTTTTGTTGACTAATTTGTTAGTTAATCTTAACATATGATGTTCTATGCTGATAATTAAAATTTTTTTGTCTCAACACTTTAATATAGTTCAAATTGATGGATTCTTATACTAGGAGTGAAAGGTTATAATAATGTATTCCACAGCCAGTTATAGATTTATTTGACAAATGCTAATAAATTAGTTGATAAACAGTTTTTGATTGTTCTGTAAAGGCAGGTGATATGAAAGTATATTCTGGATAACTTCTATAACAACGAGTACTCTTCAATAATAAATTTAAATTTGAAGCTGATACTACAGACTCCAGTTTTGGGGGATGTTTTTTTTTTCTTTTCTTAGACACAACATAATGACAGATTGGAATAAGAATATACCTTTAATTTAGGAATACATATTGAATGGATTTGAACAGCAGCTGTGGGAGTTTATTGATGCAGGATAGACTATACTGACAAATACTATTCTTTGTTGTACATGAGTTAAAATGTTAAGTCTTTCCTTCATATCTATGCACTAACATTGTTTTTTAAAAGGTATTTTTTATCATTAGGCCACCATCCAACATCTGCCAGTGATTTCTACATTCTTGGCTTATCTTTTAATTAATTTTGTTTTCGATTCTGGTTATGTTAAAAAGCAATATAATCATACATTAATCTGAATTTATTACTAATTAAATCTTACTATCTTTCGTAAATGAAATAATAAATTTAATCATTTCCTCTTTTTTTGTTTCAATTACTTCCGCTTTTTGTTTGTTTGTTTGATTGTTGTGTTTTTAAAAAGAAATCTTAATAATAAACTATGATTATTATTTTTTTCTTCAAAAAAGTATTGACTTGCTTTCTCAAGCAGCTAATTTATTCACCCCAAAATGTAAATAATTGTTTGGGTGTTTTTTTTCTTTTTTTTTGGGGGGGGGGGGATGGATCCATTTTAGATCTCATTATCCCTTACCCTTGGATTAAAAACAAAATAGAATCAATTTACCATTCTTTATCCATTCAACTTCAGATCGATTGATTTTGCTTTTCTTTCTTTTTTTAGAAATATAATAGATAAATTTATAATATATTAAAAGATAACTTACAAATTTTAGCCAACTCCTAGGGTTACAATACTGTTGCCATTAATAATAAGAATCATTCTCTCTTCTAAAATATATTTTCTGTCAGGTTTAAATATACTTTATTTTTCATCATTTGTAAAAGTGGATTTAACAATTCAGATATCTATCTGTTCTACAACCTGTCTGTGCTAATGAGCATTTATTCAATATGTCTCAGAAAAATTACATCTCATTATTCTAATAATCAAATTAGTTTTTAACGGTTTCAGCGTAGCCATTTCCAAAAAATGTTATGTATGTCTTCTCAAGTTGAAATTTCTGTTGGAATATTTTGTGTTTGATACTTTCCTGGTATTCCTTGCTCTAATATCATTTTAATAGAGATTTCTTAAACTCTTCAAAATTATGAGGCTTATTAAACATGTAATCCCACAAACAATTGTTTGTTTTTTCAGTTAAATAATTTAAGCTATTAATATGTTCCATTGGGAATTCTCCTGCATGCCCTGAAAAAACATGTTTAAGAATAGGTTTACTATAACAAATGAATGATTGCAGGTCCAAGTTAACTCTTCCTTCTGCCTCTTTATATGGAATGCTGTTGATTTTTTTTATATTTAAAGTTACCATTAAGCAATTATCCCTACTTTCTCTTTGATTGGCCTCTAGCTTTGGATTCTCTCTATTGACTTTGTTTGAACTTCATCTTATTTTTATCCCTAACTTATATCTTCTCAATCTTCTAGACCAGGTTATTTACTTCCTCACAGGCTTATGCCAGTACATCATTACTTTCACCTCTTATTTCTTCTATTACTTTATGTAAGTATTCTATTTTTTTGATTTTGTTCTTTCTTATTTTGTTGAACTCTATGGCATACCTCCTAAACTTTATTTTTTTAACATGATAATTCCCCTTCTAGTATTTTACATTTTTACCTATCAAGTGGTTTTGATTATTACATAATTTTAAGAGATAGCATTCGTTATCTGGCTTTGGTTATCCCTAATTTCCAGAGATATATTTTCTACTTGGCTTTTACTATCTCTAACCATAATCTCTAGCAGCTTTTCAACAATTTATACAATATTTTTAGAACATTTGTAACTAGTGTTGCTTCTATGTGTTTTTCTCTATTTAGGCTTTGTTTCTGTGGTAGAAACATTTTCTGCTTCTTTTTCTTATGTTTGAATTTTTGATTTTAATCTAGTAATCATATACATACTCTATCATAGATGCTTATATTTTTTTCCTATTTTTTTATCCTCAATTAGTGTGCTCATCCATCACTTTCACTTTGAAGTTCCCCTTTTTTTATTTTACTTTATTTTACCTATAATCCTACATCATATTATTTGCCTACCTCTTTCTGCTCTTACTTATATGTATATTTTTACTGAAAGTGATTTTTATTTGATGTCAGAAATTATTTGCATTGATATGTATATGCGTTTTATGTATGTGTGTACCTATAGTACAAATGCATATATACACACACATTTTATAAACAATGAACTAGTTTTATTTTTATTTTTGTTTCTGTTTAAAAGATGGTATGCAAATTACGAGATAAATATGCCATTAACATGTTGAATTTATAAATATGCATGAAAATATTACGTCTGATATTACGTTTAATATTTAATATTAAATAAACACACGAAAAATTTTGATCACGTACTTATTTTATCTCAAGATTTATGTTAGTTTTAGCAATTTAATTGATTAGTTCCCAAAAATCTATTATATTATTTAATCAATTGCCTTACATTGCAGTTGCCAAATGTAATGGTCCTCTTCATCAGGACTTTCCTTGCTGACTGATGAATATCCACCTAGAGCAAAATGCAAATAATTGTTTTACTATTTACTATAATGATTTTAGATGTTGATGATAATGAGATTGGTTTCTCATTAGTACAGAATCTAGCACAAACATCAATTATATTTTCTGACCACTATCAACCCACAAGGAATGTCATAATATGCTGATATAGATATCTTCTTATGGTTTCTATGTATATATTTTCGTTTATTTAGACCTATTGTCAACATTCTATGATACCATCTTCATATATGACAGAGGAATACTCATAAACCTCAGAATAAACTATACTCTATTACAATAGCTAATTCTTTCAACCTGAGCTAAACTTGTGGAAGCATAAGAAAGCCTTTAAATAAAAATAAAAAATTTCAATGTTTGAAACAAAAAATAGTGTTATTGATTGCTTTACAATTGTAATTGTAATTAGCTTCTGTTTTCGAAAACTAGGTGTTTCATTTTTTTTTATTGAGTAAATTCATTGATTGAGCTCAATGTATAATATTTAATGCTAATAATTTAAGGATCCTGGCTCAAAGCTTTAATATAATTCAAAATAGATTATTTCAAAGTATTAGCTTATAGTAATCACATTTAAGTCAGATAATAAATATTTTCTGTTTTGTTTTTGTTTTTGTTTTTTTGTTTTTTGTGATGGCAGATGATATGAGAGTAGGTTCTAAATAATTTTGGTGAGAATAATGACAGCCTTTTTGGATTTTATTACATGCTACAAATTCCAGTTTTAGGACATATTATTTATTTCTTAAATACTATAGGATAAATGATCAGAATAAATGCATATCTTTAATTTAGCAATGCAATATGAATATATTCAAACATCAGATACAGTGATTCATTGATGCAAGAAAAAGTACACTGATAAGTATTGTTCCTTATTGTATACTGGGTTGACTTTATTGCATCAACAACACTATGTATGTTTTTCTTTTTTATTATTCTTATTTTTTTTAATTTTAAGACTTTCTTTTATACCTATGCACTAATATTGTTCTTGAAAAAATATTTTCTTATCATTCAGATATCATCCAATATCAACCACTGATATACCATTTTGGCTTATTTTTTAATTAATTTTGTTTGTGATTCTGGTTACATTAAAAATGAAAAAACCAATACAATCACACATTAAACTGAATTTATCACAAATCAATTTTTTTTTCTATATGAAATAATATTCTTTGATCTATTTTCTTTTTGTTTGTTTTAATTTCTCCTATTTTTTTCTTATTTAAAAAAATTTAACAATATATTCCTTTAAATCATGATTTTTTTTTTTTTTAAAAAAAAAGACTTATGATATATTTTTATATGCTACAGAACAAAATGAAATATAAACCAAAGCCACTATTAACAATAGAGCCATCCAACATAGGTACACATATAAAAGAGCACAAAAGAACAATGATAATTCTTCAATTTTCTTAGAGCACTCAAAAAAGACTGGTCATACCTTTGAACCTTCCAACTCTAGAATAGTTTGCATTGAGAAAAATGACTGACAACAGAAAATCAATGAAGCATATTATATCACTAGCAACAATAACTCCATTAACAGATGCGACACTTGCTTTACAATTTCTATGTGTTGACAAATTAAACAATTTACATACCATCTACACACTACTCCACATTATTTATTATTAAATATGGTTTTAATTTCTCCTTATATGTAAAAACAAAAAATACTTAATTGTAATTATTAATTAGAGAAAATATAACTTACTATTAAAAAAATTTATCGGCTGAACGTTTTCGAGGAACCATGCCTCATACTCATAGCCTTCATGAAAAGTGTAATAAATATATGCAAATGTAAATATGATTACAGGAGAAAAATAAAGGAGGCATTCTATATTAATAGAGACATCCACGCCATTAACAGAAAGGACACATGCTTCGAGATCTCGAAAAAATGGGCTACGTAACAGTAGCTTATTTGAATATTTACATTTGCATATATTTATTACACTTTTCATGAAGGCTATGAGTATGAGGCATGGTTCCTCGAAAACGTTCAGCCGATAAATTTTTTTAATAGTAAGTTATATTTTCTCTAATTAATAATTACAATTAAGTATTATTTATTATTGTGACTATGAATATGAGGCAACATGCCTCAAAAGCACTCAGCTTTTACTTACTTATTTATTGATTTATAAGAGTACTTGATGTAGCTTCTCCTACCAGTGCCTCAACACACTTGTAATTTTGTTATATATAAAATTGCAAATCTTGTAGCATGATAATACTATTAAATATTTATTTTAAAATGAATATTATTGTTTTTGTGTAATAATAATAAAAAAATTTATAGAAAACGGGATAATTTGCTGTTCCATTATTTATTCTTCAAATACCAGAATAGTTTTTTTTTTTTTAATAATAGGACTTCCCTTGTTAAAACTGAACTGATAGGATCCCTAATAAAAGCCTTACTTTGTCATGATTTATGTTTTACATCTACATCATAAACTTTATTGAACTGCTATATTATTAGGATACATTTTTTTCTTTCTCTCATATATATATAATCTTTTTTTCAGGTCTTATTAATGCCGCAGATTATTATGGAATAGATGAATTACGACGAGCTTGTAGTGGCTTTGTTCAATGTTGCATTAACGTTGATACTGTTTGTGCCTTGTTAGCTTCTGCAGAAAAGTATATTCAATACAAATCTACAAAATCTTTAGTCCAAAAGGTAAAAGTATATTTATTATTAAAAATATAATTCTATTTATCTGTTTCTCGTTTGTGGAATTATATGTTGGACTATTTCCATCATCAAGAATTAATTGTTGAAAATGTCTGTAGAAAAATTCAAACTTTTATTTAAATTTTTGAAATACTTCCAACTGTTAGCAAAACACACAAGTTAGTATATAACATATTTTGAATTACATTATTTTCTTCTTTTCTACTGGCCAATGGTAGTATTAGCATGGGGATTAAATCTGGAACCTTTAATGAATACTAAATTTAAGATAACTCTCTAAGAAATTATGCTATTCTGTTAAAGAGAACAATGAATAGGAATTTGATATAGTTATCTATGACAGTCTTCCTAATTTTTCTATTTTTTCTTAAGAGCAAAGTTAATCAAAATAACTTAAATTCAGGAATCATAAATCTAAAGTTCCCAAATATATTTTTTATGCTAGTATTGTCACTGGTTAGGCCAGCAACATCTCAAAAAAAGATGAGAATAATACCATACAAGACCTTGTGTTACATACTAAGCTATGTTCTATTACTAAATAATGAAAATAATCATTCACTTCAATATATATATATATATATATATATATATATATATATATATATATATATATATATATATATATATATATAATTTTTTTTATTTAATAAATGGGGATTCCATTACCTAAATGAGGTAAATCCACAGCCATGATGTATTAAAGTGCATCAAGCAATCAGAGCTATTATGCTGACTGAAAGGAAAACATTTGCAAACCTGTCAAGTTATTACTAATCAAAAAGTGGCATCTTTTGATCAATTACACACATTATATATGAACTAGTATCTGAACATTAAAGCTATAAGAATTGAGATGCATTGGAGAGTCTTAATTTCAGTTGTGATATAAGAAATATTGTCAGACATTGTATTTCAATTCTTATAGCTTTAAGGTTCAGCTACTAATTTTTATATAACAACATGAGTGACTGATCAAAAGAGGTCACCCTCTAACAAAAAGTATCTTGGACAGATTTGCTATCTTTTTTTCCAGCCAGTAGAAGTGGTTAGACTGGTCATTGCACTTCAATTTACTTTGATTGTAGATTTGACTTTATTTATATAATGAAGTTTCCATTTATTATATAATTTACATCTATATTAGCCTGTTAAAAATATTAAATTTATATATAAAAAAAATATTTTATATAGATTTCAGTTAGTGTTATGCATTGTTTCTATTATAACAGGCTGGACTATTCTCCTTATGAGATGTATATACAACAATCATGTCTAACATGTAACATGTAATGGGACAGCTGCTTCTACAAGAGGAGCATTCATCTTACTATAGTCAGATCTATGGTCTTCTGGTAGGATGCCATCGATAATGTGATGAAATACATAACCTATGATTGTATCTACCTCCAATAGATTAATTATATGTCTACTTATTAAACCTAGGTACAATTTAGGCTAATTCATCCAACCTACTCTATAGGAAGCTTACCTCTCAACTATTTGCAATTTTTTTTGTTAATATATCTCTTTCAAGAAGGCTTTATGGAACACATAATAATAATAATAATATTAGACAATAATTTTTTGAATTGTTGCTGGCTTTGTTTGATTTCAAGGCTGCTATAGTTTTACCTTAATGCCAAATTTTTTAAATAATTCCTGTATGAATAATAATTATTGAATAATTCTACCAACTATGCTTTAGCTTTAAGTCCTACATTTTTTAAAAAACTCAGGAAATATACTCTCTACTCCTGGGGCTTTTTCTGATTTAAGACAATTAAGATCAAGTTCAAATTCATTATTAGATTGATATTATATGAAAATTGTGAAAGAAAGGCCTGCAATTCTGCTCTGATGTTGACTCTTCACTCTTTCAAGCTTGGGTTTAGAAGTCAATATATAAATTTGGCAACCTGATTAGCAATGATAGTAGTGATTTTTTAGAGGTATTTTTATATCCATTAACCTTTTATAAAAATGTGCAGGTTTTACAATTATATCTTGTTGAGTTTTCTTTTCTTCATGATCTCTTTCCACTTTTCTTTTCTGTTGTCATCTAATGACTTTATAAGTTTGTCAGTAATTCGTATATTTTTTGATAGATAAAAATTAGTTATATAGAGCCCTTCTAGTTTTATTCCAGTTCAACCTGGAAGAGTTACTTGTGGTATCCATGAGGAATGGACTCTCTAGCAGCTATTAATAAGAGTTTATTAAATCTACCATAGTAAAAAAGAATTAGAGAGATTCTATATCCAGTATATTAATTCCAGTTAGCTTTTTTTAAATACCATCTTAAAACAGAGCAGCTTTCAATTGTAGAAATTCAGAGACCCAAAAGTTATGAGACGTAATTACTTTATCAGGAAATTATGAATCATTTTTTGTCAAAATACAACATAAATCAGGAATTGTTTCTGTGTTTATCATATGCTGAGTGGAATGTTCCTTCTTGCTTGGCATCCTAAATTGCATATTGTTTAACTCCATCCATTCTATAAGTTAATAATCTTCTGGATTCTCATTTACATAAAATCAAAGACTAGCATAAAAATTGATATTTCCTATAAATATAAAAAGTGTAGCAAAATCGGAAGTGAAGTGAATACCAATTCGTATGTGAGGGTTGTAAATATTGCATATATAAAAATTATTCAAATGGAGATTGCCATAATTTGAAACAAAAATATCCACACCATATTTAGAGTGCAGTATTTTATTAATCAATATAAATCCAAGAATATTAAGAAGATAGGCATTATTAGATGAATGGCGAGTCTTTTCAATTACAATTATCCCAACATTGTGCTGAACAATTAATTTAGCATATTATCTCTGTTTGTGGTTTTGATCTAGTCTCAATATTAAGTTGAAGTAATTTTAGTGTGTTTCCTACCTGAAGAGAAGATCATTAAGAGAATATAAATTATTTGTCATTTGTATTGAATTCTTTTTTTGTTTATTTACACAAGCGTATAATAAATTTATTTAAATATATTTATATAAATTATTTATTATTTTTTATATTATAGCAATCAGAATAAATAAAGTTATTAATAAATAATTAAAAATAATATCTGGTAAAACGAAAATAGACACAGAAAAAGTAAACTTTTTAATAATATTTAGCTTTATTATTGCTTAACATGCTTTCAATATATTTTTACTATATTATATTCATGGCATATAATGGTGTGATTTAATCACACCACTATATATCATGAATGTGATATAATGACAATATATTGAAAGCATGCTAGACAGTAATAAAGCTAATTATTATTCAAAAGACTAACTTTTCTATGTGTATTTTCATATTACCAGGTATTACATTGGCTCAGAAAAATAGAAAATTAGTAACAATTGAATTAAAAATAATATTAATGAATTAAATATACACTAAAACAACTTATCAATATACTGAACTGCAAATATAAATGGAACAAAAAATCTTCTATTAATATACATACAAAAAAATACAGGGAATATATTTGATGAAAATTATATTCCAATACATTTTACTAAAAATAAAAGAAAAAGAAAAGGAGCTTATACAGAAGAAAAAATAAATTCAGAAATCAATAATAATTCAATGATGATGCTATTAATATTTAATTAATTAATGTTATGTGATTGTAGATATATGTTTGGAAATATATATATATATATATATATATATTTTATGATATATATATATATATATATATATCATAAAATTATTAAACATTGGTCTATATATATATCAAACAATATATATTTGTGCACAAGATATTTTATAGAAATTACAATAAAATATAAAATTAACATTACAAAATTATTTTGAAATTTGTATAATATTAATTACAAAATTGAAATTTAAAATTCAAAGATATTTTTAAAAAAAGCCCACTAGAGAAAGAAAAAGGAAAGGATATAAACATAGTTTTAAAATATTTTTAACACTATTATGTAAATAAAAGAAGGAAAAAAGAGTATCCAATATAATTAATAGTAATATATATTAACCCTTTCTACATTCAAAATCATTATTGGCAGATTGAATTGAAATTCCAAACTTTTGATTGATCTATTACAAAATCAGCAATAAAAATATATTTATCTTTTAAAACTATATTTGTTTTAGTTTAATTTCTAAAATGCAAATTAATAATTTATTAGATTATTAAAGTAAACAAAAAAAATTTTAATAAATTTCTATTTATAATTGATGAAAATAATCTATAGTAGTAAATATAAAATGTATGTTTCTCTTCCAATTATAAATTGAAGCTTTATATTATTGATTTCTTTATTAATTTTTTTTATGTAAAAGTAAATATTTTTTATTAATATCTAAATTATTCTTCTAAAAATTAATATTTTACAAATATTTTGTAAAAAAAGTTCTAAACATATATCTTTACTTTGAAAATTAAAATGAAGAAATAGAACTGCCAAAATCATTAACATGCACTCTCTTGTGGAGAGAACAAGAAACAACCAATCAGTGCCTTGGAAGGCAGGTTCTTGTTTTATTGTTATAGAATTAAATTTAAATATTATTGATTTATTAAATTATAAATAAATTCTGAAAATGGCAGCATTATTCAGTACAATTTTTTATCAGAAAATTGATAAAAAATTTAAAAATGATTAGAGAGTGAGTTAAGCCCATGAAAACGCGGATGACATAAGGCATGGTGCATATTAATAATGGGTAATATATAAATGTGAAAGTTTGTTTCTTTACTACTTTATAACTCAACAAATTTTTCACTAATCTTGACTAATCTTGTATGATTTTCTTTTTTTTTTTTAATAATTTTATAGGCTATACATTTTTCTCTATAGTATTTAATTGTAATTTGAAATCAAAAAAGTTCTTGAAAGTTGAATGATATTAGATAGAATCAAATAAAGGGCAGCATTTTTTAAAAGATTAAAAATATTTGCATTATTAAAATCAACATCATTTTAAATGAACAACACCTTGATCCTGATTGCATATTCAGTTACCTTTATATTAGTCTAGCAAAATTACTTTCTCTTGGAAAAAAAGATGAAAAAAAGAAACGTATGCTTGAAAAATGCAGACCTTGCATTTAATAGTCTATTAAAAATAATAAAATAAAAAGCAGAAGATAAAATCAAAATTATGATTTATGAAGCCTGGACAAAATACTTTAGACCAAAAAAAATAATCAAACAGCTTCATCTAAACTGCCTTTAAAATAACATAAACATATCACAGACTATATAATTACCATGATCTTATCATTTTAGTAATATCGGTAGCAGATTATTAATATGACCAGAACATATATAAAAAATAGAAAATCAGTGAATTTCCAAAAAAAAAAAAAAACATTTTTTGTTTAATTAATTCATTAATAAGAAATTTAGAAGTAAATAGATTAAATTAACTATAAAGAAATGTTTTAAGGTGTCATTAAAAAATGTATTTTTAATCTTACTAATTGAAAAAAAAAAAACTACCAAAAATTAAATTGTATAAAAAAATAATTCTAATAAATTTATAACAGTTTGAAAAATAGTCTAGAAAACAAAAATATGTTGTCATTTGACCAGACTTCTAAATAAAATAATAACTAGTTATTAAAATATTGCTATTTATATAAAAGGTATACTTTAAAACATTTGATAGCTACTTTCTGATTTTACTCACATTGCACTCAAATATAATATATATAAATTATTATGCTTGTGAATTAGGATTCAAATGCAATTTTGAAAATTTTTTAGGCAGTTATTTCATAGGTAATGTACTTATTTAATTATGCATTGGTCAATAAATGGGTATTTGCCTTATCTTAGTTAAAGACCAAAAAATAAAACTGTTACAAATCTTAACAAACAACAGATGATAAATCTAATGAAAAACAAAAATAGTAAAGAAAATATTTATAAAGATACTGAATAAATATTGTCTCTAAGTTGGTCATTTAAGATTATATGATCTATTTTCAAAGCAAATAATTTCTAGTCAAATATTTAAAAAAAGAAAGTACATATAATATACCAATTAATTTTAATGCATATTTCACGGATATATTATTTTATATATATGTGTGTGTGTGTGTGTGCACATCTGGTAATTAATAATAAATATTTTGGGATCTAATCATAGATATATCTATATATTTTTAGGCTTTGGAGTTTGTTGATCTCCATGGAGATGAAGTGTTAACTTTAGCATCATTTGCATTACTTCCACAACATGTTGTAAGGTTGGTGCTATCACGTGACGAATTAAGAGCAGATGAATTGACAAAGTTTCATGCATCATTATTGTGGAGTCAAAAATACTGTGAAAAAAATACAAATGTGTCCTTAGGAGAAGCCATGGAACCATTTTTGGAATATATTAAATTTCATAGGATACCAGCAGCTATACTTATGAAAGATGTCCATCCTTCAGGTTCAGTACCCAATCATATCATTATGAATGCCTTGGCTTATCAAGCTGATCCCAACAGTGTAGATTTATCTAAATTAGAATCACCTAGAAGAAGTCGGATTAGAGGATCTACATTATCTCTGTCAGGATTACGAATACGAGATTCTACAGGAAGTACTTCTACTTTAAATTCTTCCTCCAGTTCAGATGTTCCAGATAGTGGTAGAGCTAGTACTGATGGAGGTACATCTCCAATTATTTATAAAAGAGAGGAAGTTAGGTAATCCTACAAATTTAGTCATGCCACTACACCTATTGGAATAGTAAGTTTGATCGATTGGTTGTGTTTGTCTTGAATACATTTTATGTTTGTTATCAGCTGATGAAAAAGACTTAACTTCACTTCTAGGATTATTGTTTCAGTGATATGTATTTTAAGGAATAGTTTGTTTTTTTAGCTAAATTTGCATAAGTAAAGTATTGGTGAGTGGAATTTTTTTATTTACAAATAATGGATAAGAAAAAATTAAAAACAAAGCTGGCCTACAGAACAACTTTTTTTTATTTCCAAGTGAAAAAAAAAAATTAAAACTTCTTTGGATTCCGGGTTATATGGTGTTTAACATTTTTTAAAAAATAATTAAAACAAAAAAGAATTTTAACAATTTAAAATTATTTTTTATGAATTTTATTGAAAGGTTCTACCTACTATTTTTTCAATGGTAATAATATTTTAAGTATATTAGTAACGATAATAATTTCGTAATTTTTAAAACTATGAATTTGTTTAATTTATGTCAATTGTATGTTACAGTTTGTCTGAGTTATTTTTGTTAAAATATTTTTTAATTCATATATGCAGGTGTATTTGTAAAGAGTATTGGTATTTTAAAATTATACGAATGTCAAATTGTATAATTTTTGTTATTTGTCGGATTTAAATTATCCTCTTTTTCCCCTCCGATTTTTAATTTATTGCTACTACAATTGTGGAAGGAATAATATGAAATCAATTGAAGCGAGTATAAGATTAAATGACATGTAGTCTTAAATATAAATATGTCATATAATATGAGGATTATCCAGTAATAAATTGGAAGATGAGAGATTAAATTTAATCAGATTTACTTTATAAACTACAAACCTATTTACAAATAACCTGAATATATATAACTATTTACTTCAAATGGTTTACAACGTATCTTTATTTCTTTTATACTGACACAAAGAGAGTATATGTACATAAACACAAACACAAAAAAAATTCATTCAATTGTTTTAATCCTTAATATAAAATGTACAGTTATTTGGTTAACATATTGCTTTAGTTCTCCAAGTTTATTTTTAGTATAATATCTCTTGTTATTCTTTCTAATTATTTAAGTGCTTCATCTTTAATATGTAAATATAACAAACTGTGGAATAAATAGGTCACTTGTTAACAGTGTTAAATATTTTTATATATAAAAATTATTATTGTTTGTCTTTGAATAAATGTACTTTTTTCTCATGTGTCATAGCATCAGCTGGGAAGCGAACCCGCTAACCCGGGGCAACTGCTTATAAAGCAGCTGTTGCTGACATCTCAACCACCAATGCTTGACATAAATGTACTTTTAAATGTATCTAAATGATGTGACCAGAAACGAGTTTTTGAATTCTTGCCCATGCCTTATATAGTAGAAATTTGATAAATATTTTATTGAAAACAAAGTCGCCATTTTTTTTCTTTTCACAAATTTAGGGTCACTACTTTATTTGATCTCAAACAATAATGCAATACTGGTATAAAAATCATCTATTTTAAGCAAAATCTTGACTTTTTTTACATATAAATAATTTGCAAATCTGATAATTGCTATTAATATAATATTTCCACTTTTTTACTATATAATCTTGATGTAAAGTATATACATATAGTTTTAATTTTGTCGTGGATTTTTTTAATGTCTTGGAATTAGATTTTATTTTAGACATCTTGCTCTGATTTATAAAAATGATATATATAATATTTGTTTGTACTTTATAGGAATATATTATTTATTTTTAAATTTGTAAGCTTAATTTAAAAGATAAAGATTAACTTTATATAATAAAGTCCAATGACCAAAAAAACAAAACAAAATAGTCCTAAAAGAAAGATGATTAGTAAGTTTGTGATAATATCTCTCATATAGAACACCAACCAATTTATAAAATCATGCAATAGCTAAAATAATAATAATACAAATTAGTTACCTAAAAACATATTTACTATTTGAATTTTTGTATATTATCTAAAATCTTTCAAAAAAAAACTTAGAAAATCTTCAAAAAATGATAAAAATAAAAAAAACTTCAGTGACTAAATTGGATCATTTAATTGAATGCACTTTAATGTATCAATGTTTTCCTGAAAGTTTGTGATGATGATGATATTTTAATTGTATTTACATATTGGACTATTTCCATCATCTAGTATTGAGTATTGGATGTCTTTAGAAAAATTTAACTTTATTTAAATTTTCAAAGTATATTCATTTTTTTTCCTAATATTATTAATTTTATGAGACTCAAACTCAATTATTTATACCAACAACTTGCCAAAAAAAGGGATGTGTTATAAGACTTAAATAAATTTGTTGATTCTTTAAATTAGTTTAATCATTAGTTTCTAACTAAAAATTTATTATTGCATCTCATTGTCTTCAGCAATATGCTAAAAGCTAACTTTGCTTAGCAAATAAAATAATAATTAATATTCTAAATAAATAAGTTTTAATTGAATTCTTCTGAATTTTTGGTAAAAATATAGATCTACTTATTGTTAAAACATATACTCCTTGAGGACCAAAACTGTGTACTATTATTAACAGTTGAATGTACTTTGAAAATTTAAATAAATTTCATTTTTTCTAAAGACATTCAATACCCAATACTAGATGATGGAAATAGTCCAATATATAAATACAATTAATACATCAAGTTTTAAAATACATAAAATTCAAATGCTAAGGTAAAAGTTTAATACACACATACTCAATTTGGAAGTAAAAAGGAGCATTTATTTTAAAATTAATAATTAAACGCTACTAAGTTAATTTTCAAATTAGATATTAACATAATACTTATGAGATATCTGACAACAATATTGATGTTCCTATTAAACTTAAAATCAAAACCTGCAATAGGATTTAAGTTTTACTATAATAAAATATTAATTATACTTCCAAGCAAAATGAAAAAAAAATATTTAACTGAGTAATACCATCTAAATATTAGAATGAAATTATTGTAGACTCATAAATATATATATATATAAGAAGAGAGATAAATAGATAAGTATATATACATATACAAACGTGAATCTATATTTCATGTTAATCGTGTATACATTTACTTGTTATATGTAGCTTTGTATTATAGCGACTTTCTAGACTATATCACATCAGTCACTGCTCGGTAGTAATGATCTTGCACAGATATCTTTGCAATATCCTAGAATAACAGATGCTATACAGTGGATAGTTAGTGTGATCCAGTCGAACTATATAGCAATAAGCAAATGTATACATGGACGAGTCCGAATTAATATATATATATGAAAAAAAATAGATTAATGATAATGTACACTACTTGTTAAAGATATCATCTTGATAAAATTCTAAGTGCATTTGAAATATTTAATATAAATAAATGTTTAGGCAAGCGTAAATATTCTATTACTAACAATTATCAGTTGTTTACATTGTTTATTATTTTAAACCGTTAAGTAAAAAGTTATATTTATATTCTCTTTAGTTTTCAATAATTCTTATAATGGTTATAAATTCTTTTTCTTTTTTTATACCATTTAGTGTGAATATATATGTATACATACACACACATTACAGCATGTAATAATATTGTGTTTACATAAACCACATTCAAAATTATTTTTGTAAAAAGCTAATTACAGCGTTCTTAAAGCAATAGATTATTAGAATATTTTAAAATGCCGGTTTTATAAACAAAGAAATGTAAATCAACTAATTATTATTTTGTTCACATATTTTAAAATGGTGATTTTATTTATATGTATATAATTTATTTTAAACAAAAGTTTATTTCACAAATAATATCACACCATGATTGGTAAAGAGGATCGAATATTTGTATATTCCTCCAAAATGAATATATCCTACTGTGTAATAATAGTAATCGTTTATTATTATAATGTCCTCTTCAAATCAGACATACTGATGGTAACGTGAATAATAAAGTGAAGTAACAGCATTTTTTCTCTACGCAATTTGTATGTTATTGTGATTTACTATGTAAATACAAGCTGGTGACACTCGTGCCGGCATTGTAAGACTGGTCTACAGTTCATTTCATATCTTTCTAATCATTTGGAAATTTTTCAATATAAAAAAATATTTTTTTAAATATCTTTTACAGTTTCTATTTAAATAAAAAAAT
Source organism: Epiperipatus broadwayi (assembly GCA_028023455.1). NCBI lineage: Eukaryota > Metazoa > Onychophora > Udeonychophora > Euonychophora > Peripatidae > Epiperipatus > Epiperipatus broadwayi. The sequence continues at coordinate 5,263,821 of JAQFVV010006197.1, forward strand.
AGAATTTTTGTTATTGTTTAATTTTATTTTAAATCTTTGTGTTTACCAGTTTGTTCAATTAATGTTGTATTTGTTAGTTTAAAAAATAGAACCTATTTTTTCTTACTAGGTCTTTTATAGTTTCTTAAATTTGATATCTTTATTTATACATTTCTAACTGTATTTTGAAAATTTTCACAGAATTCAATATTTTTATGAAATAAATTATTACAACATAATTAGTGTCTGTCTCTATCAAAATTATTACTGTATGTTTTATTTAAATGATATATATATATATATTTATATTACATGTCAACTATTCATTAGTAAGTTATTGGAAGGTCATGTGACGTTCAAACACCAGAAATGACAGATGTAAGTCCCTGAATCGCTCTCATTTCATTCACTTTACCAAAGTGAGTTTTTGTTTTTATTAACTTCAATTGGAATCTTTTGATACAAAAAGTTTAGCTTTTACTTCCTAAGGTCAATACTATTCTCATTTAGTTAAGTTTTTTAGAATACATAAACATGTATTTAAAATGTATTATTTATTTAATAAAAATAAGATAGAGACCTGCAAATAAATTTTATCTATATTTGAACTTTTATTTTTTTATGAATTTCTTTTTATATACATTTTATTTTATTTATTGTAAGATAATGATTATATTTAATCTTGTTTTATATTTCTAAAATGTTTTACTTTATAACTTTGTCTGAATCTATCTTTGAAATTTCAGTAAATCAGATGTGTGAAAATAAAGTCAAACTACTTTAATTAAGACATCTACAGATACTATGCAAAAGTTATTTATTGTAAAACTTTAATATTTATTTTATAGTTTTAATTGAGAATATTGTTTGACCTTTTTTATGTGAATAATCAAATTTATAGATATTTTTTTAATAATATTCATAGAAAATAAAAAATAAATCATAGATATAATAAAATATCTTTACTAACAACAAAATAATATATAACAATAGCTGTAATATAGTCATATAATCACAACACATAAAAATAACATATAAAAGCTCATTTCGGCAAATTTTAAATTTTTTGCCCTTTTCAATATGTCTTAATTACAAAAATAACCTATATTGCATACATAGTGACATCTACCGGCTCTATATAAAATTAACACAAGCCTATAATTACACTTATATATCTTTATAACAATAAATATTGAAAAAGGCAAAAAATTTAAAATTTGCCAAAAAGAGCTTTTATATGTTATTTTTATGTGTTATGATTGTATGACTATATTACAGCTATTGTTATATATCATTTTGTGGCTAGATAAAGATACTTTATTATGTCTATGATTTATTTTTAATTTGCAAAAGCAATATAAAGAATTTATTCCTTGTATTTTAGATCATTGAAAATAATACATAGTTGTTACAATTATATGCAAGATATACAAACTGAAAACTAAGTCTCAGTAAAATTTGCATTTTTTCTCAAGTTTTATGACTTTTTTTAAACTTTTTAAATTAAGCCATGTGACATCTGATTTAATTTTTTTTTTATAAGATAATAGTGTATAGTAAATCCAACTATGCACCCAATCATTGATCAGTAAATGAATACCTAGTTCTTACTTGGTAAAGAATATGAATATATTATGAATAATAACTAAATTAATTGAATAAAATTATCTGAATTGATTAGATGAATATCGATGCAGTGACTATCAAACAAAAATGATTGTTTTCCACTGTTGTAAGTGTTGTTATACTTTAATAAGCAGTGAGCTCATAGCTTACATTTTGGACTTGAAACAAAATATTATAGTTATATTCAAAGTCATACTATTAAAATATGAAATATATAATTGAGTTATAAAAATTTTAAATACTTTTTAGGAATTTGGAAACTTCTCATTCTCATAATTATAGATTTATACTATTATATTTAAAAAAGAACATCTTATTTCAAAATATTATGATGGGTCTTTTATTTAAAAAAAATTTAATTTCTTACATTACATATAGACAAGAATCTTTCATATAATATATTTGGCAAAATAATTAAATGTTCAGTATCCATTTGAACTGAAGTAGTAATATAGGTATCATCAAATACCCTACTTTTTCAACCTTTTAAATATAGGGTCAGACTTTGATTTCTATGCTGCATTCAAAGTCCAAATAACTTACTGATTAATACCAAAGAAGTCAAATATTACTGAAGTTTTCCCTTAACACCAAATGCACTAATTTTTTGAATATTAACTAATAATTTTAATTATTTATAGACTGCATTCATAATGTTATAAACTATGTTGTAGATCATTCTGATTGTTTTCCATTTATGTGGATGTTGATCATGTGTTTCTTTGGCACCTAGTAGAAGTTGCAGCATCAAGTTTTTATCACAACTAAATAATATTAATAAATTTTGCTATGTATATATGAATAATCTTTTAAACTCAATTTTGATTAAAAAAATCAATCAGCCTTTAACATATGTTTTTATCATAATTGGAAACTATTTGAAACCTCATCAAATTATAGTAATGTAATTTCCATTTAAGCATCAACACAGCGTTCAAACTGAGATTACAGTTTAAACATAATATTAGCAGTATTTCAACTAAAACCTCCTTTGTATTGGTTTGACATAAATAGATGATAATTCACTTTATAAATAACTTTGTTTTCAAATAACATTTAAATATGTAAATAAAGTAAATGTCATGTAAATATATAATAATATTGAAGGACATTAACTTGTGATCATCTGCAAAAATTCATAATCTTCTAAGCAGAATTTTTTTATAAAAAGCTATTCACTAGTAAACAGGTATCTCAGTCATAATCAATGTCATTAGCACCCTGGAAATTAGTTGATACCACATCAAACATAATATTGCAATTTTCATTTTGAACATCAACTCAATGTTCGGTTTTACATTAAAGTTTGTAACTTTAATAGTAATTTAATCCAAACCTCCTCTTTGCATTATCTTAATGTTAATATATGACAGCGCTTTTAATGATATTTATTTCATAAATAATCTTGCTTCTAAATAACATTTTAATACATAAATTACAAATTAAGCACCACATAAATATGTAAAGATGTTAAATAATATTAATTTATCTCACACAACTTTTCTCAGTAATCTTTGATGAAAGAAACAATCTTTTATAAGTATATGTTTTGCTATAACCACCATCATCAGATGAATATTAGTTAATATTCCATAAAACAGCAATGCAGTTTAATTAGTTGTTTATATATTCAAATATTATTTGAAACCAAGGTTATTTATAAAATGAATTTAAGAAATTCATATTTTGTCTGTTAAAACACTGGATGAAGAAGCTGTTAATGGCAAACAATCAAAATAAATCAATGTAGGCCATTGTTTTGATATTGTTAAAAGGTAATTTATGCAAATGCATGTGTAAATCAATCAACTCATTCATTTTCTGGAGATAGTAAAGCATGTGTCATTTCTATTAATAGTGTTATTGTCATTGATGATAAAATACCCTTCTTTTTATCTTCCTTTTGCAGTCATTAGTTTTAGTACATACAATTTTGGGGTTGGAGGATTTAAACCTATGACCAGTCTGCTTCTCATGTTTGAGAAATATTGAAATGTTGTCATTGTTTGAACCCTCTAACCCCAAAATTATGTGCACTGAAACTAAGGACTGCAAAAGAAAGATAAAAGAAATGTATTTTATCATCAATGACAATAACGCTATTAATATACATGACACATGCTTCACTATCTTCAGAAAATGGACAAGTTGATTGATTTACATATGCATTTGCATAAATTACCATTTAACAATATCACAACGATGATTTATTTTGGCTATGATTATGAGGGATAACACATCAAAAGCGCTTAGCCTACATTGATTTATTTTGATTGTTTGACATCAACAGTTTCTTCACCCAGCATTTTAAAGCACGATTATTGGAGAAATATACTAAATAATTTTTACATTAAACTGATATTAAGTAGGCTTTAATTAAATTATCATTAAAATTATATTTAAACTTTAATATAAATTGGATATTGTGGTAATGTTTAAATAAAAATTGCACTACTGTGTTTGCCACTAAAGATGTTATGAGATAAGTTAACATTATCCAATATTATTAAATAAAATTATATTCTGTTGAGTTATACATATACGTAAGAGTAAGTAAAAAATGGGATATATATAAAATATCCCATTTCACTTATATATACATATTCCACCTTTGTTGTTAGAAGGAAGTTGCCTTGACAATAGTTTGAGATTGTTAATTATTATCTATGATTGGATTGTCTAAGTGCTGACTGGTTTTAATGATATATATCTATTGTATCATTTTATATACATCTAATATCATTTATTAGACAAGAATGGCTATAAGATTAGTTATATATATATATGTACATGTGTGTGTTAAAGATATATCTATTACCTCCCATGGTCACACCTAATCTAAGTTATTGTAATTAACCATTTTAAGTTTTAGCATAAGCGTAATATATTTTCCAGATAATACGGTCCTAATTATAACTAACTTTGCCTATATTCTCACTTTTAACCTTAATTAATTTCAGAACATTAGAGACACGCTTCAGTTTTTTTAATTTTAAATTTGTGTTTTTCACCCTCTGCTGAAAATTTTGCGAAGCTTTATGTTTTTTATGGCTTTAAAATTCATGTATATTTATTTTCTAATATTTTAAATACAACAAAAGTCAAGAGATGGTCCAAAAACAATCACAAGCTCCACTGATGATGGATACCAATTATATATTTTGCAATCTCAAACCTTGCATGTTCACTTCGAGAAAATATTATGGTGGTGTAAAAATTTCATTTTTTGGAAAGTTTATGATTATATTAGTAACCTAATTATGTAATAATTATTAAAAATAAAAAGTAAGTATATTTCATATTTATTTTTTACAGAAATGTTTTATTTTTAAATATAAAAGAATATTTTTTTTCTAAATATTGTTACTATAGAGATTATGATTGCAGGAAAAACAACTATCTAAAAAATGAGGTCATTTACCTCATTGGTATTATATTTAGCAATTGTAAGCTTTTAAAGCATAATTTGATAGATTTAGTAGTTATTTAAAAAAATCTGATTAGATTTGTAAATCAAATTTGAAACAATGAAGATTTTATTTGTTTTATAAATTGAATCAGCTCCACCTAAAATTTGATGACATGATTACGGTTTTGAATAAATATATTTTTTTTGATAATTACAGAAATCAAATGTGATTTTTTAAAATGTATTTAATTTCTAACAAAAATATCTATCAAGTGAGATCAAATTTATTATATTCTAGTAAATAATAAAGGCTTAATAACAAAATGAAAGTTGAAAACTTAAATCTATTAAATCTAATGAGAACAAAAAAAGCTGTCAGAAAAATAGTGAAAATTGGTAGGGTTAACAGTTTAAATTTGTTTTTTATTAGGCACCAGGATTCTATTTAGATATCCCTATTAAATTGACAATGAAGTCAAAGTTTCCCCTCCTTTTGCATGTCACACCAAAACCCTCTATAATGTGAATGAACAAATCACCCATATATTAACTTATCCCTATAATTTTTATACAAAGTAATGCAATTAAGTTAAATAATTTTACTTTTGGGAAATGTATGTATACAAGCACAAGTGCATGTGCGGCACAACTGCTCCCAAAAGCTGTAATACAAATACAAATAGCTAACTAAAAATATTAAAACAGCTTTTACCATGACCTCACAAATAATATATCTTAAAATATAATAAAATTATGTTTGCATCAACAGTTGAATTTTACAAAGAAGATCGCTGAAAAAATATAGTTATGAGGCTTGAACAAAAAACAAAACAACAAAAGAAAAATTTATATCATCATAACAAAATTATTTCTTGGATTTATTAACCATATAAATAGTTCATTATGGTCCATTAAACTATGTTTTCTTTTGTCCTGGTTTATGTGAGACATGAGTATTCTATAAAGTTATTTCAATAAGCATATAAGTTCAAAAATCTAATTTCTTACTGGTAAGATTGTTTAGTAGATTAAATCGTGGTAATACACATAATCATCAGGTTTTCTTCATGATCTGTATGTTAGGTTCCAGCTTTGATGCAAGACTTCTATTTTAGGTGAGTGGCAATCTAAATCATTGTAAGTATGTTTGAGAGAACAGAATGATAAGTGATTTACAGGCATTCTTGCCACCTATCTGAATATCAGTGGCTATTACAGGATAGTTTAACATCTTGTGAAAAATACAAAGAACAAAAGACTCTTTTTTTATCTATGTCCATTCCTTTTATATTCCTCTGAAAACTCATTACACATGTGTATGCTGAATACCACCCACATTCCTTCTTTAAACTTTTATCTTTTTTTAGATTTCTGTTTTCAAAGTTCTTTTTTTTTTTTTTTTTGTAGTTACCATGACCACATTTAATTATCAATCTCTCTCCTTTGCAGAACTTCTATCAATATTTATAATCAGTATTCACTTTTATTATTTAAACTTGCTTTTTTTTTTTAATTGAAAGAAAAAAATCCACAATGTGTATTGCCTCAAAGAAAAGAAATTTTCTAAGTTTAATCCACTAAAATATTTATTCTATACATTAATTTGTATTTATATCAAACATACTTCTATTTTATTTTCCTTTTTTCTTTGATATTCATTTCAGAAAAATCTTCAAATTTAACTGCCAACACACCTTGCACAGTTGCAACCCCCCCCCCCATGGTTAATGATGAGAATAAACTAGGTATTTTAGATAGTTTATTTTACTTAATGTTCATAATATACTTCTGTTTGCTAATTACTCCCTCTGCCCCTCTCCCAATCTTGATTCACTATCTTAGATTATATGGTTTTAAAGCTCTTGCATTATATGTGTCTCTTTCCCCTTTATCATTTGCCAGTGTAAAAGTGTTTGGCTTATTCTCTTTTATTATGTGATAAAGGCCTTCATATTTGCTTTGAAATTTCTTTAAAATGTGTCTGTCTGCATGCCTGACTGTATTACTTTTCACTTATACTTGATCACCTACTCAAAACCTAGTTGTCCTTATGCTCGGTCTTTGTGCCCTTACCTCTGCACAATGTACCAGTCATTCTTATGCTCTTTTCCAATCTGTCTTCTAGTCAATTTGCTCTGGAGCAACTGGTTATCTCAACTTGTATAATATTGGCACAGGTTGACCAAAATGGAACCAAATTGGAGAATAGCCTATGGATTTATTGTTCATGCAATTCATATAATTTACAATTTGTGGCAGTTGTCTCACCCATCTTTTATAGTCTGTTGAAGTATAAACCCTGAAAATTATCCCAATTCTCTCATAACCTGCTCACACAGGTTAGATTGAGGGTTTTTGATGAATGATAAGACATGCCATATTCCAATATTTTCCAACCAGCCTTGTCATTTAGCAGGTACAAAGAGTGTACCATGATCAGACAATATAGTCTTAGGCTTTCCAATCTTATTAAAGTACTGAGTTTCTAATACTCTAATAATGCTCTTCACATTGGCTTAGGCTATTGGGTAAACAGTTATCCATTTAGAGAATACATCATAAGCTGCCAGGATATGTCTCATTCTTTGGTCCCTAGGTAATGGACCATAGAAATCTACTGCCACCAGGTTATTCAATCTCTAAGGAATAATGGCTTGACAGGGTCCTTAAGATCTGTTTGGCAATTTTGTTTTTTCACATTTTGAACCCTTTATTACCCATATCACCTGCATCTCATCCCTGCCCAGTAGAACCATGCCTTTAACAAATGTTCCCCCTTGTCTGCTCCATAGTGAAGCTGGAAATATAGTACATATTTCTGCTTCACCTAGTGCCAATATCATCAGCACTAGTCTGGGCTTCAACCCAATCCTTATTAACTGACACCCATCTCATATTAGGTGGTAGTATATTTATAATTATTATAATCTTTTGATTAATTTGTATTTTATGATTAACTAACCTTTTATAATAGTTTATTTATTTATAATATTTGTAAAAATGTACATTGTGTTTATTTTATTAAATTGAATTGAATCCTAGATATCTATAAAATGTTACAAATATTTCAAATTCTTTATTAAAGTTCATTTTCTTCAATAAATCAGTTGGTAACATTTTATATTTATCTTTTAATCAATGTACATTTGAGAATCAATTATTTAAACAATGTAAGATTTGTATGAAATGTTTTGTAAATTTCTACTTAGGTTTATGGCAAATATCAGTTTGAAAGTCATTATACCAAATTCCTAAAAAATTTCTGAATAAAAGTTACATTTTTGTTAATCTAAACCTTAATTAAATAGGCTTGTTAATACAATGACTGATAAACTTAATATGCTTGTTGTTGTTTTTTTAATTAGCAAATCAACCCTTGGGGCATGTTCATGCAGAATTATAATTTCCTTTAGCAAAGCAGGCACCAACCTCACAGAAACATTTAGAGTGATTGCAATTGGCAGTTGTCACTGTAGATTCAATCCTATAGATATGGCCAGATCACGTAAATAGTGGAAAATTTAATAAGAAGGATTATTATTGAGTTTACTGAAGAGAAGTGATTAATCTACATATATATCATGCCTAAAGAAATGACGGGGTGAAAAGATCGGTCATTTGCTTTTCAGAGGTCTGTTCCACCAGCCCATCCATGCCTTTCCAGTGCTTTAAACATCTAGTCAGAGACTGTCTGTGTCGAGGAAGCCTGAAATGATCTGACTGTATTTACTGCCTGTATTAATTGATTGATTCTGAGGTAACGTCCAATTCGCAGCAAGCCATTGATTTTATTTTACTTGTTTTCAAAATCTATATTAATTTATATTTTATATATCTGTGTAATGTTTATATGGCTTGGTTTAAAATGCCTCTTTTAATTTTATTCAATTTAAAATATCAATTCTTATAAAACTTTACATTATTTTGATGCGGCAAATTAAATTAAATTTTGTCGGTTTGTTTAGATTATTTGACTTACTGAAATGGCCAACTACAAAATTCAATGAGCTATTAACTTTAAATCCTTCCCCTGTTATTTTTTTTAATTTAAAAATCATTACAAGAAGACTTCCTTCCGTAAATTAATTAATAGAAAGTTCATTTAGTTTTGTACCTCATATATAAATTTATTTGAATGATTGAAATTATTTTAAAAGTATTTTACTATTACCTCCAATTTAAAATAGCCCTGTAATTATTTCTGAAAGAATAAATAATTTTAGTGAATCAATTAAGTAAAATTTATCATAGAATTTTATCAGTATATATATATTTCATACATATATTTTATTTGTCAGAAAATATTAAAATTATGATTTACAATTTATTAGTTTGATATTTAATGCCCATCTATGTTAATTAAAACAGTCTTATTTTGTAATCTTTTATAAATTATTTAAGAACTTATTAATAAATGAAATATTTGTGAAGTGTGGTAAACAATTTATATTTTAGTTAATTCTTTATATATATATATATATATATATATATATATATATATATATATATATATATATGATTCATTCATTAGTGGACTAAGGTTTGAGGGCACTTTTATCGACATCAGGGAACTGATTATTTTAATCAGGAATTCATTTATTAATTTTGCTAGTGATACATTATATATATATATATATATAAGGCTATATGTATTTATAGCTACAACCATTCATTTAGTATTAGTATTTTGCTTTGCTACTCACTCACCAGGACCTTCAGAAATTTAACTTTGACCAGTCCGGTCTTTCACACTCCCTCAAAGTAGATGTAGTTCATACCAAGGGATCTTTTTGAGCATTGCCATTAAGATGTATATGCACATCAAAATATTATTATGATTATTTAGAGACATGTTTGGATGGAGGGCTAGCATTTCTCATTATCTAGTTGTCTTTAGCAAAGCCACCCAGAGGTTCATAACAGACCTCATTTATTTTGTTGTATTCTATAATAGCATACTGCCTTCTTCATCATTTTATATCTTTATTTAACTCCTGAAATGCTCTCTGCTGTGGTGGCACATCCTTCCCAAACAAATTTCGTAATTAATTAAATCTGACTGTATAATTGTCAATTATACATATAGCTCCAACAAGCTCGTAATTAACAAGTGCGGTTATGAGAAATATTTAAAATCTCTATCCAGAACACCCTTATCTCCAGACCATGGTTTCGGGCTTATGGCCCACGTCAGTGGAGAGCTAAAATGTTCGGACACTAGACCTAAAATATCAACTCAAAAAACCAGCACTTATTTCAAACGTATATTTAAGAAGAAACTCTGAATTTTTCGGACATGAAAATGTCTTTAAATCCAGCTATCTAACTTAAATAGCTATATGGGACTGAAGTATTTTCAGATCTACCATATTCTAATAGGCTCAGCATAGCCAAAACCTTAAAGGTAAAATTATAATAATTAAAAAAGCAAGTCATATATAACATGACATTACTTTTTATGAGCTTGTAGTTATAAAATTGCACATAGAGAGCGTACCAATAGCTCTAACAAGCTCGTAATTAACAAGTGCGGTTATGAGAAATATTTAAAATCTCTATCCAGAACACCCTTATCTCCAGACCATGGTTTCGGGCTTATGGCCCACGTCAGTGGAGAGCTAAAATATTCGGACACTAGACCTAAAATATCAACTCAAAAAACCAGCACTTATTTCAAACGTATATTTAAGAAGAAACTCTGAATTTTTCGGACATGAAAATGTCTTTAAATCCAGCTATCTAACTTAAATAGCTATATGGGACTGAAGTATATTCAGATCTACCATATTCTAATAGGCTCAGCATAGCCAAAACCTTAAAGGTAAAATTATAATAATTAAAAAAGCAAGTCATATATAACATGACATTACTTTTATGAGCTTGTAGTTACTAAATTGCACATAGAGAGCGTACCAATAGCTCTAACAAGCTCGTAATTAACAAGTGCGGTTATGAGAAATATTTAAAATCTCTATCCAGAACACCCTTATCTCCAGACCATGGTTTCGGGCTTATGGCCCACGTCAGTGGAGAGCTAAAATGTTCGGACACTAGACCTAAAATATCAACTCAAAAAACCAGCACTTATTTCAAACGTATATTTAAGAAGAAACTCTGAATTTTTCGGACATGAAAATGTCTTTAAATCCAGCTATCTAACTTAAATAGCTATATGGGACTGAAGTATTTTCAGATCTACCATATTCTAATAGGCTCAGCATAGCCAAAACCTTAAAGGTAAAATTATAATAATTAAAAAAGCAAGTCATATATAACATGACATTACTTTTATGAGCTTGTAATTACAAAATTGCACATAGAGAGCGTACCAATAGCTCTAACAAGCTCGTAATTAACAAGTGCGGTTATGAGAAATATTTAAAATCTCTATCCAGAACACCCTTATCTCCAGACCATGGTTTCGGGCTTATGGCCCACGTCAGTGGAGAGCTAAAATGTTCGGACACTAGACCTAAAATATCAACTCAAAAAACCAGCACTTATTTCAAACGTATATTTAAGAAGAAACTCTGAATTTTTCGGACATGAAAATGTCTTTAAATCCAGCTATCTAACTTAAATAGCTATATGGGACTGAAGTATTTTCAGATCTACCATATTCTAATAGGCTCAGCATAGCCAAAACCTTAAAGGTAAAATTATAATAATTAAAAAAGCAAGTCATATATAACATGACATTACTTTTATGAGCTTGTAGTTACAAAATTGCACATAGCTATTTAAGTTAGATAGCTGGATTTAAAGACATTTTCATGTCCGAAAAATTCAGAGTTTCTTCTTAAATATACGTTTGAAATAAGTGCTGGTTTTTTGAGTTGATATTTTAGGTCTAGTGTCCGAACATTTTAGCTCTCCACTGACGTGGGCCATAAGCCCGAAACCATGGTCTGGAGATAAGGGTGTTCTGGATAGAGATTTTAAATATTTCTCATAACCGCACTTGTTAATTACGAGCTTGTTAGAGCTATTGGTACGCTCTCTATGTGCAATTTTGTAACTACAAGCTCATAAAAGTAATGTCATGTTATATATGACTTGCTTTTTTAATTATTATAATTTTACCTTTAAGGTTTTGGCTATGCTGAGCCTATTAGAATATGGTAGATCTGAAAATACTTCAGTCCCATATAGCTATTTAAGTTAGATAGCTGGATTTAAAGACATTTTCATGTCCGAAAAATTCAGAGTTTCTTCTTAAATATACGTTTGAAATAAGTGCTGGTTTTTTGAGTTGATATTTTAGGTCTAGTGTCCGAACATTTTAGCTCTCCACTGACGTGGGCCATAAGCCCGAAACCATGGTCTGGAGATAAGAGTGTTCTGGATAGAGATTTTAAATATTTCTCATAACCGCACTTGTTAATTACGAGCTTGTTAGAGCTATTGGTACGCTCTCTATGTGCAATTTTGTAACTACAAGCTCATAAAAGTAATGTCATGTTATATATGACTTGCTTTTTTAATTATTATAATTTTACCTTTAAGGTTTTGGCTATGCTGAGCCTATTAGAATATGGTAGATCTGAAAATACTTCAGTCCCATATAGCTATTTAAGTTAGATAGCTGGATTTAAAGACATTTTCAAGATCCGAAAAATTCAGAGTTTCTTCTTAAATATACGTTTGAAATAAGTGCTGGTTTTTTGAGTTGATATTTTAGGTCTAGTGTCCGAACATTTTAGCTCTCCACTGACGTGGGCCATAAGCCCGAAACCATGGTCTGGAGATAAGGTGTTCTGGATAGAGATTTTAAATATTTCTCATAACCGCACTTGTTAATTACGAGCTTGTTAGAGCTATTGGTACGCTCTCTATGTGCAATTTTGTAACTACAAGCTCATAAAAGTAATGTCATGTTATATATGACTTGCTTTTTTAATTATTATAATTTTACCTTTAAGGTTTTGGCTATGCTGAGCCTATTAGAATATGGTAGATCTGAAAATACTTCAGTCCCATATAGCTATTTAAGTTAGATAGCTGGATTTAAAGACATTTTCATGTCCGAAAAATTCAGAGTTTCTTCTTAAATATACGTTTGAAATAAGTGCTGGTTTTTTGAGTTGATATTTTAGGTCTAGTGTCCGAACATTTTAGCTCTCCACTGACGTGGGCCATAAGCCCGAAACCATGGTCTGGAGATAAGGGTGTTCTGGATAGAGATTTTAAATATTTCTCATAACCGCACTTGTTAATTACGAGCTTGTTAGAGCTATTGGTACGCTCTCTATGTGCAATTTTGTAACTACAAGCTCATAAAAGTAATGTCATGTTATATATGACTTGCTTTTTTAATTATTGTCAATTATTTATTTAATAACTATTTTTCTTCCCACACTCATTATATACAAATGATTTTAAATGTAATAGTATTTTAAATGCATATCTTTCATATCTTGTAATATATATAAAATAGATTTGTAATCGTTCAAAGATGGCTAATAACATTTTATTGCTGATTGGTTTTTGGCCGACCAATTAACAAACTTTTACATTGTTTGTCAAAGCCGCATCAAAATGAATTAAATAAAATAACCAAGTTGTATAAACAAAGACTTAACTTATTTTGTACTAAATTCTTTAATAAATTCCTATTGTCATTTAAATAAGCTTAGTTTGTCATCACTCCCAATCTCTAAGGTTAATTACTCTATTTGTTTATAATATTTATTAGATGTAAATTCACTTCTTTATAATGTTGCCATAAAGAATTATCATTATTACGGTTCAAACCATTAATAATCGATCAAATCATATCTGTACCATTCTGCAATCGTCAGATTCCATTAAATCATTAATTTTTCATATAAACCCTTTTATTATTTGAGTCTCTATGTGAACCATGACCTCCAGCTGGACGGAATAAAACCAAGCACTGCTAGTGTCATCACAAACGTTATCCATTAGTCAGAGAGGCAATAATTTAGGCAAGTAGGTTAGGATTCATCCTTGTCCTGACATATGTATCTTGTGCATGGTTGGATTCAAGGTACTTTTGCTTGGATTATTGGTCCTGTTGAATGAATACACGATTTTGACCGGCACAGAGGTTGCATTTTTTTCCAGAGTTTGGCGCCCAACGTGGGGCCTGTTAGTTATTCCCACACCCTGAATAATTCATTAGCCATATGTGTATAATTTGCTATATATAATTTAATATATACATAATTTTCCAGAATATAAAATGATTTAGTTTTGTCATATTGATTTTATACAATCAAATACTGTTTGTTAATAAATTAAAGAGGAATACCATGTTTTCCATCCATAGTCTGTAATTTTTTTTTTGATAAACAGATTAATTAAAAGTGAAAACTCATATGGTTAAATGGATTGTATAAAATATGAAAGTAGTTTGAATACTTCCAGAGTTTTGTTATGTAGAAATTTTTTTTTCTTCTACTTTTCTCTCATGTTTGCTAAGAACAGAAATATTTGTATAGAAATTTTTTTTTATTGTTAATTGAGTATATAATGTTGTGATTATTTTAAAACAAAGTGTAAAGAATTTGACACATGTATGGATTTTTTTTTTTCAACTTTTTCTCCAAAGTTTTTCCTTCTTTTCCAAAGTGTAGTATTATGTAATGTATATAGATGGATGTGTGTGTAAAATCTATGTACTTGTATATGTAGCACTGCATATATATGTACATGGGTGTGTATGTGCGATGTGTAGGAACAGATGTGTTTGAAAATTTTATATGTATTGCATTACTATATATTTTTTTGGGAACACATATATGTGGAAAAGTTGTATTGGATCTCAAGCATAAAGCTTGAAAAACTTTTTCCCAATATATAGATGTACAATTTTTTTTTTCTGCATTTGACAGTCATATCCCCAAATGATATTTCATAGATACAGTTGTATATATTCAGACCAGTATATTTAAAAATTGATTTAGTTCACCTGAGTTTGAATCCATAGTGACATGTAATAATTTACGTGTGTGCCCTTAAGTTTAGGGAAATGTTTTTTCTTAATGATAGATTTGTACCAAACTCAAACTATGTAAAATAAATCATAAAGTAAGGTCAAAGTGATGTAGTTTTTTTACATGAGTGTCAAAAATCAAAGACTGTGTTTTACAACCATAAAATGTTGTATGAAAAGTTTTCTTTTAAATGCAAAGATTATAACTATAAATGTAAAACTTTGCTAGCTGTGGTACCTGGTTTTTTAACCATATATATATTTTGTAAAAAAAAATTTTTTTTTGAAACCCATGTATTACAACCATATGTAGAATTATTTTTTTTGTATCTGGTTTTACATGTACACATGAATTTGTTTCTGTTTTCATGTGTTTAAAAAAAATGTTTAAAACCCATGTACTACATCCATAAGCCTTATGTGTAAAAGGTGGTAACAAGATGTATTTAATGTTTATTCATATGGGCGTACTACATCCATAAGCCTTATGTGTAAAAGGTGGTAACAAGATGTATTTAATGTTTATTCATATGGGCATACTGTGTTAACAATCGATAAAAGTACACGTATATTTATATATATATTGTAATGATCCAAACACAAGTGAAGATCGAATCTAACCGCAAACTACGATATCTGCTCTACAGGGTGCCATCTAGGCATTTAAACCTAGAAAAATTTATAAAGTAGGCAGATACGTGCTGTTAAGATTCCACTTTATTTAAATATTTAGATCGTTAGCCCAAGTCACTAGCTCAGTGGAACAGCAGAGATTATAAAATATAACTTTATATCTCAAATATAAAAAAAATAAAAGCCACTGCCAGAAATTAACACATAAAAATATTTATTTATGCACATATAAAATCATTCTAATTTGAAGAATAAGTTTAACATTTTAGATGTTTATATTAATCTTTAATTTTACATTTAAATAAATTTCAATAATGAGTTTAATATTTATTTAGTGAGTCGAGTATGAATAGACTATATAGATTGTATTTGAAAAGAAAAATGTTCTATCCCTTATTTAACCTTAGGCCAAAAAGTTCGCAGTCAAACCGGCGCCAACCCATTTGATACATTTATGTATTCAATGTAGCATAAAAATACGACAACACAAAATACTATACTGTCAGGAATGTACATCTGAACAGTAAGTAGAGTTAGAGAAGACATTGTCTCTCCACCAACAGGAATGCTACATCTATTGGTGAGTTTAACAATAAACAAAAACTCTATAGAATGGACTGCGGTCCTTTGCTGACTTACAAACCCATCCATAGGAAAACAGAAGGTGTGTGGTGTATATGTGCAATCCTGCCCATAGCGGATCTCATACTACATCTACTAATTACACAAATATATCCAATCCATTGAGCTAATTCAACTACGAAATGAATAACCTAAGATTACCCTCCCTTAAACTATATATAACTTTACAAATCTATACAGCCATTCACACCTGACTTAAATTTAACATTTATTATGTTCGCACAGATGAATTTTATAAAATTTCTTTAAAATGTTGAGTATAGATCGGCTGCACAGATTCCACGGTTAAAAACATTCCAAAATAAACATAACCGATCGAAATACAAAGTCATCGATAATGTCAATTGCATAGGGAATACAAAAAAACCAATGGTGTTCATCATAAGACACTGTAGTGACATGATGACTTATATATTCCAATCGACTATGAAACACAACTTAATTAACCGCTAATGAATCTATGCAACATCTATACCCAACTTTAAATTTCATGCATTTAAATAATTTATATGATAAGTATTAATACAAATAAAAAAATAATAAAATGGAAATGATTTTTTTTTCAAAGCAAAACATATAAAATTTTAAACATTATCAATTGATTTTAAACTTAAAAGTCAGATAGAAGTTCATAAGCTTGAACGAAAGTTCTTAATTAGTTTTAAATTTTAGAGTTCATGTCAATAGTTTACAGTAGAAGAATCACTGCTCTTGATGTAAATTCCCATGGAGTCTTTATTTGAAAACCCGGTCAGATGTTCCGGAGGTAGCATTAGCTGGTTCATTTCAGTATCACAGTCAGTTCATTTTTAAAATAGAGAGAGAGTGTGTGATATGTGCGTCCTATCACGACCCTCAAAAACAAGATGGAAAAACTGACTGGAACTCAATATTTTTCTTTTTATAGTCCTCCTATGGATTCCATGAACAAAAACGTCACTGTTCCATTTTTTTTGTTATGGTCCGGGCCTTTATTTGCTTCCATTGGTCAAGCTAAATCTCTTTCTTCTCTTATCTATTTTTTCATCTGACTTTTTAATTACACAGCTTTTGGATAATTAATAAACAATCATTTTCATTTACAGATTTATTTTTACTTATGTTATTTGTTTTTTAAACTATTTTTATATTTAAATCTTTTTTTATAAAAAAAAGTACGTTCAAATACCTTTTTTTCTTTATAAAATTTTTTTTTTTTTAAATTTATTATCTGTGCGAATATATACGTTTAACGAACATTTTAATTTTAGCGTTTAGTTTTTTTTTTAATACATTTATTTTTATTTGCGAACTTTTAAGATTTTATTTTAAATTAATGTAACGGCATATTTATATATCGTTACAATATATATATATATACCTGTTTTTTATTATTATTATGTAGTACAGCTATCTGTAAGTGTTATATTATTGCTGACCTTGATAACTGGCACCCTGGTATAGGGAATAGAGTACCTATTACCATTATAAATTTGTTATCAAGTTCAAAAAAAATAAAGAAAGAAAGAAAGAAAGAACCGTGGTAATTCTAGGCAACAAAATTTTTTTTGATATATAAGAGATTTGGAGAGTGAAGAATTTTATAACTGGTGTAATATGTAATAAAATTGTAAGCAATGTAATATTCATCACAACAAAATTATGTATTAACTTTTGAAAATAATGATTTTTTTAAGTCCATTTCAGAGGCAAGGAGTGACCAAGGGTGACCAGCTAAGAAAAAAAAACAAATCAGTCATTCTCATGATAAAATAAAGTTTTTTTGTTGAAGTTGAAACAATTATTTAAAATGTCCAGCTTAAAACAGACAGAAACTTAGTATGGCAGGTCAGAAAAGACATAGTCAGTAAAGCATGATGAGAAGAGTAGACAGAGTAAGGGAAGCAAATGTTCAAATTACTGATTATATAAATTCCAAGATAAAAATATGTTTACGTTCTAGTTGTTCAAGATTGTATTAAAATTTCAGTGAGCCATAGTTCTAGTAAAATAACTTCGCATTCTAAGATCAGCATTATTACTGCTATTGTGTCAAACTTTTTGAAATCCAAAAAAGTGAAGATGTTGATGCCAGTATCCCAGTGAAAGAAGAAAACATGGAAGAACAAATTTCAGAAGTCACTGTAATGGATCCCTTTACACTCATCCATGACATGAAACCAGCCCAAGTATTTCCAGGCAAAGATGAAAATGTGATTGCAATGCTCCAGAGTATAATGAGGATGATTCAAATTAAAGAGGAGTCAATCTGAATGAGACCTCTACAACAAATGAAAGAACTATCCCAAAGGACAGAGATAAATATAAAAGAAAGAGAAATGCAAGCTGCAAAAGATATCAAAGAGCTGTGAGAGGGGTGTGAACAGACCAAAACAAGCGTGGAAAAGTGTGAAACTGCAATTAACAAATTACTAGAGGAACAAGTCAGAATCAAAATAGATATGCTGAAAATCCATGAGGGAATGAAATGGCAAGCCCAACACCAATGGGAAACTCGAAACCTAGAAAGTGAAAGAAAGATGTCTGACCCAGATCTGGGAAAACTCAACCTGTTCCATGACCTAAAAAAGGATTCAGAACAAACACCACCATACTACTCAAGGATCAAAACTGGAAAACCCCAACTGGCTCCACAAAGATTGAGGTCCTGATAGATGCATGAATAAATAATGATCACCCAACTAGCACACCGATATATCCCCAGGCAGGTATTGATCCCAGAATTCAGCCAAATCTGGCCAAATTCATCCAGGTCAAGGTATTCCAAATAAATCCAGGAGAAAGTCCTCAGGCCCACCTGGATAGTTTAAAAGAACTATTCTATTTCTACCAGGCAAGTGAGGTAGATCAACTTGCTATTGCTAATCATTATCTACATGGCTCAGCAAAGAATTGGTGGGGGTCAATGCATGAAAAACCCCAAACATTCGATGAATACCAAGCAGCATTATTGACTAGCTACTGGAGTGAGAAGCATCAAGATCAGATTCTTCAGCAAATCTCGCATGCAAAATATCGAGGGAGGGACACAACTATTCAGTTTTTCCTCTGTCAAGTAGCCCAATTCAGATCTCTCACTGCATTCCCATTTTCAAAAGCTCATATCATCCAGACTGTGCTATCCATCATGCCCCAGGCAGTTCAGCGAGCAATGGTGATAAGCAGAATTACGAATGTAGATGAAATGGCAGACTTGCTGACTACCATGGATTTCAAAAATTTTTACACAGAACCCCAAGAAAGAGTGAAAAAAGGGGAGCCCCTGTTGACTCAATCCATAGCAACACAGAGATGGAATAGTCAACCTCAAGTAAACTATGACCAAAACCAAACCATGCTGAAAAGAAGATACCAGTATCAATTGAAAAACTTTCAGGGACCTCGTTAGGTTGTTCCTCCCAACGATGTCCCAACAAAAGATTCAGGAACATAAAGGGGTCACAAGAGAACCCCATCTCCATTATTATCAATGAAGCAGACACCTCATTATCAGGGACACCCATTGATCCATGTCCCCACCATTCACATCAAAATAAGAAACCTGGTAACTCATGCCCTATTAGATTCAGGGAGTCAAGTTTCCCTAATATCAAAAGGATGGTATGACCAGTTGGAAAAGGGAAAACATCTATGGTTGCCCACCCAGGCTGTTCAATTAACACTTGCTAATGGAAAGAAAACCAAAACAGAAAATTACAAAGTTTGGCTAGAAATGACCCTCGGCACCACCACAGTTGGACACACCTTTTTGATTGTAGCTGGGTTGATTCATAACCTCATGATAGGCTCAGATTTTTTATATCAACACCAGTGTACAATAGATTATGCTCAGTGCAAGCTGATTTTCAGGAAAGAACAAATCCCTTTTAGAGGCCTGAATATTAATACCTGCATGAGAGTAGGGTGTAATTGCTCAGGAAGCAGACCTAGAGCTCATCAAAAAAAGGTTCAAGAATCAGCATTAATGTCCCCAAAAGATCAAGACCAACTGTGCCAGATCCTCACCAACAATGCGAAAGTATTCTCCAATACACCAGGGGAAATTAAGGGTTATGTGCACCGTATTAAAGTCCAAGAAGAAAACTATTTTCAAATGAAGACATATCTGATCCCATTCCAATACAAAGAGGAAGTCAACCACCAAATAGAACAGATGATGGATTGGGGAATTATAGAAAAGGGACCATCACCATATAACAACCTTTTGGTGGTAGTCAAAAAGAAAAGTGGTGCCATCTGACTATGTTTAGATGCCCACAGGCTCAATAGCATTACAATCCCTGAACACGATGTTCCACCATCTGTCCAAGAAATATTCACTCAACTTAGCAACAAGGCTGTGTTCTCTACATTGGACCTTACAGCCAGTTACTGGCAAATGACACTAGACCCAAGGGATCGGAAGTATACTGCCTTTAGACACAATGGTCAGACTCATCAGTTCAGGAGAGTTCCATTTGGCTTAATCAATAGCAGAGCTGGATTGATGAGATGCATTGACATGGTCTTATCTGAAGAAATTAAGAAACATCTTGTTTGCTATGTTGATGATGTGGTGATTGCCTCACAAAACATTGATGAACATCTAAGGTGTCTAAAGAAGTTTTTCCAGGAGTGTGCTGAAAAGAATATTACAGTTGTGTTGTTTTGCCCTCCCCGAGATATTCTTCCTGGTACACATTGTAAATGGACAGGGTATTAAGACACACCTGGACAAGGTAGAAGCCATCAAGAAATTTCCCAAGCCTACCACCCGAAAGCACATCTGGTCATTCTTAGGGTTGTGCAATTATTACCACAAATTCTACCCTGGATTTGCACAAGACACCCCCCATCTGATAAATCTTCTAAAGAAAGGCCAGCGATGGATCTGGACAAGTAAACATCATGAAAAGTTTGAAAGTATTAAGGAAAACTTTTTAAAAATGATCATGCTCCACCACCCTGATTTTACACGTCCTTTCTATGTCCAGACAGACAGTAGTATGAAGGGATTAGGAGCAATCATATTCCAAATGGGGGAAAGTGGTAAACATCAAGTAATCAGTTTTTGCAGCCATACCCTTCGAGAGGCAGAACTAAATTATACTGTTATGGAACAAGAGATGCTGACAATTTTCTGGGCCTGCAATAAATTCAAGCAGATTTTTCTTGGATCAGAGGTCATCATCATTACAGACCACAAGTGCTTAGAGTTTCTCAACCGTAGCTATTTAACCAATGAATGGCTAATCCGTTGAAGCTTATCCCTTCAAAAGTTCAACTACAAAGTAATATACTGCACAGGGCCTGAAAAATCTCATTGCTGATATCCTAAGTTGCCATCCTATTGAGACACACCCAGAAAACCCAACCATGGGAGATCAACCACTTACAGTAATGCTGAATGCAGCAAACACTGAGGTAGAAAATGAACTGGACAGGCTCCCTTACTGGCAGGCTAAGGAAGCAAGTTACCAATGGATAATTGATGCCCTCCACCAGTCACAATCTTCGCACTATCCCAAGGTCCATATTGGTCAATATAGGATCAGAAATAGAATCCTGCAAATTTGAACCAAAGATTATGATAATCCATGGAAGATCCTGGTACCCAGCAACCTATATACCCTTTTAAAAGACCATATTCATAATTTAATAGGACATTATGGCCCAAGGAAAACTGAAGGGGCACTAAGGTGGCAGTTTTACTGCGATGGTCTATATACTCATGTGTTGGTGGTGCTTAGGTATTGCGCTATTTGTGCTAAAAGTAAACCTCCAAACAAATCATATACTGGCAATCTTACTCCCATTATTCCATCCAAACCAAATGAACTATTGGCAATTGATCACTATGCGCCTCTACCAGCATTTAAGCATTACCAGTACCTCTTGGTAACTTATGATGTATTTTCTAAATATGTATGGTAACAGTCAGAAAACGTGTGACTCATAAACATAGTGCAGAATTCGACCACCACACAGAACAGCAACACCATCGAGGTAGCGAAGCCACCCGTGGTACTGAGTTCGAACATAGTTTTTCGGTTCCACAATACAATCCATGAAACAACACATCTGATGCGACACTAGTAAATATTTCTTTAGGCACGATGGTCAGGGATATGCAAGAGATTCATGATTTTATTTTCGAGTTAGCCAATAATCAAACTAATATTAATTAAACCTTCATATTTACATAATGAAACGTAACTGCAGATGTATAGTTTAAAATTATTTATTAACACATTTTAATAAGATCATTTACTAATAATATTTTATGGACTAACAGCTTCAGTAGCGGGATTTGCAACCTGATTATATTTTAAAGAATACATTATTTATTTAGACATTATTTTATATTGAGAACTTCAGTAGCGGTATTTCCGATACTGTAATGTTTACAAAAGGAATACATTTATTTGTTTCAACCTTATTTCATCTTGAGCACCTCAGTAATGGTATTTCTGATACTGTAATGTTTACAAAAGGAATTCATTTATTTGAAGGCATAATCTAGCTACCCAAAATTCTCGAGTAAGTATTTCTAATGCATGCCTTGGGGAATTTATACCTTTGCAATGCAAGAGTCTAAAGTAAGATTTAAGAGTAGTGGTGGACATATATTTATTTAATTAAAATAATTATTTTATGACTAAGGGCAAACATTTATTTGAGAGTGAATTACGAAGATAATGCAGAGGCGGAGTGATATATAGAATAATAAAATTAAGTAAAGGAACATGTGGTACGCTTTAGAAAGGCGATATGGAATGGCAGTATATTGAAACTGCAATGCCACGAATGAGTTTATAAGACTGTCGGGCTGGTCTCTGCTTCAGCCCGACAAAGTAAGGTGTCACATAAGCATAACCAGGGACAAGCGGTCCGTGTCGCAAATTTGCCGGCTGGCTGCATGATGGGTCAAATCCTACGGGAGCATTTATTATGTCCGCTTCTGTATGATGACTGGGGTTAATTTCAACCCTGAAGAATCCAGAATATTTACGGCAAAATAGATCACCGCATCTTTAAAACATAACACATGTATAAGTATAAACGATTATGATAAGATTTAAATAGATTTCTAATTTGGCCCTACATTATCAACATTTACTAAAGAACGTTGGTGACTCTCAAAGAAATGTAATTTTCTGGAATTATTCATGATGATTTAATAAATACAAAACATATATAAATTGGGAATTATTATAACTAATACGTCAGCCATTTGTGAAGTAGTAGACCCCTGCATTACAATAAATGATGCATTGAATGCATGTCGATTTATATGAAAGTTAAGTTAGTTATGAAAGAAAATATTAATGAAAATTTGACACGCATTCATTGTTCCAAGCGATCATAGATTTAAACTTTGAAAATTGAGACAATTATGAGCCTGCAATAATTAAATAATAACTATAGATAAAATGTAGATTTGAGAAATATGCACCCAAGAAAGATAGAGTGAGGTAAGCTAAATTATTAGAGACATTTACACATTACATTAATTATTCAATTTTAGTTATACAAATGATAGTATTTATATTTTATAATTTAGATAAGTAATATGAAGAAGAGCTATAGCATGTTATTAGAGTACTCTAGAGTTTGAACACAGACAGGTACCTGTTTTATAAGAAGTTTTCTGATTCCATTAGTTTAGCAGCTAAAAGTTCACGAGTGGCAATTTTTTCTTGTATTTAGATATTTCATTTACTTTAACAGCAGCAGCAGATCTTCATGGTGAATTTGTGATGAGCAATGGAAAGTTCGACATCCGATAGGCCATCTCCCGATGGAGAATAATCTAGGTGCTTTACTCTAAGATGGCCTCTTTTTTATCTTGATCTTTCACATTTTTGTTAAGGTATTTTTAGGTTCTACTTAATCTGCCCTGAGGATAATCAATGCATTTTGTTGGTTTTAATTAAAAAAAGCTGCCATTTTATTGTTTATATTTTACATTTACTAATTACATTTTGGGGAATTTTTCTTTAATTAATCTATTATCTATCACTGACTGATGCTTTTAAATTTCAAAGACAAAAAGGGAACATAAGATTATTTTAACTTTTAATTAAATATTACATCAGATTTTTTTAGAATTATTATTAAACGAAATTTAAACAAAGCAATAAATACGAACTTTATAATCCAAAATAAATTATTAAAATTATACAAAATTATATAACTAAAAAAAATCTAAATTATATTATTTTATCCCTATTTATTGCCTTCAATTTGAGATTAAAATGTGTGCGTGTTTATGCTGAATTCTACATATACTTATACATTTTTAATATTGTCACACACACAATTCGATACCAAAAAGTTTAAATTTGGGCGGGATAGACCAGTCAGTGAGAGATAACAGAAAAAGATGAAACTTAAGATTCGAATACGAATCTTACTGTTTTCGTATGTGCTTATCTGGTATGGAGCACTGACTCATGAAATGCAATTTGAGTCCTCCAGCAAAAACAGTTCCATGAAGTTGGAAAACCTATGACCATTTTATCAGACCATGGATCTGCTTTCACCTCCAAAGAATGGAAGGCATGGGTTGAAAAGCAGGGCATCAAACACACACTAATGTCCATTCAAAACCCCCAATCTAACCCCTGTGAGCGAGTGATGAAAGAAATCAACTGTCTCTACAGAACTTATATACATGATAACCACAATCACCACAAAAAGATGACCCAATATATTAATAATACCATCAATGGATCTACAGGGTTTACACCAGTGTGACTCCACTTTGGTAAACCATGCCCCCTGCTAGTCACAACCCAGGTACCAATCAATCATAGATGTATAAATCCTAAAAGAGACCAGGGTAAGGCTAGAATATGAATGACTCAAATGGCTAAGCTTTGAGAGAGGAGAAAAGACACTAAACACATTCTTTTAAAATAGGAGACCTGGTCTGGGTGAGGGACCCAAAACCGAGTAATGTAAACAATAGAGAATCCTGCTTCTTCCCACTATATAAAGGACCATATCTCATTCAACAAAAGTGTGGAAACAATGCCTTCCTGTTATCTAAGGATGGAGTAGTGAAAGGAACTTTCAATGCTCGACATTTAAAACCATACTATGAAATACCTCCAGATCCAGGGGAAGTCTAAATTATTTTCAAAATGAGAGATTCTTTGTGTATGACCCCATATCATTGAAATACATATTGATTACATTGCTGGACTGTTGATATATAAATCTTATCTAAGGACTATTATCTAATAGTAACTAAATAAACTAAGAAGACTAAACTTAGTAGAATGAGGAAGATAAGAAAGAATTGCTAAGAAAATAAATAGTTTAATAACATGATAGTTTAAGAATTGTAATTTCAGCAGAGTAATAAATTTAGAAGAAACTAAAGGCTTGCAGAACTCAATACAGTTACCATTCCAATAATAATATAATAAACCTTGGTCAGCAAACATTTGGTCAACCTCTATTGTCACTGGATGCCCAAGTAAAAAGTTTTCTTTTGTTGTTTTTTCCCCCAACTCGAGGGATATGAAGCTGGAAATGTAGTACATATCTGTGCTTCACCTAGTACCAATGTCATCAGCACTAGTCTGGGTTTGAACCCAATCCTTATTAACTGACACCCATCTCATATTAGGTGGTAGTATATTTATAATTATTATAATCTTTTGATTAATTTGTATTTTATGATTAACTAACCTTTTATAATAGTTTATTTCTTTATAATATTTGTAAAAATGTATATTGTGTTTATTTTATTAAATTGAATTGAATCCTAGATATCTATAAAATGTTACAAATATTTCAAATTCTTTATTAAAGTTCATTTTCTTCAATAAATCAGTTGGTAACATTTTATATTTATCTTTTAATCAATGTACATTTGAGAATCAATTATTTAAACAATGTAAGATTTGTATGAAATGTTTTGTAAATTTCTACTTAGGTTTATGGCAAATATCAGTTTGAAAGTCATTGTACCAAATTCCTAAAATTTTTCTGAATAAAAGTTACATTTTTGTTAATCTAAACCTTAATTAAATAGGCTTGTTAATACAATGACTGATAAACTTAATATGCTTGTTGTTGTTTTTTTTAATTAGCAAATCAACCCTTGGGGCATGTTCATGCAGAATTATAATTTCCTTTAGCAAAGCAGGCACCAACCTCACAGAAACATTTAGAGTGATTGCAATTGGCAGTTGTCACTGTAGATTCAATCCTATAGATAAGGCCAGATCACATAAATAATGGAAAATTTGATAAAAAGGATTATTATTGAGTTTACTGAAGAGAAGTGATTAATCTATATATATATCATGCCTAAAGAAATGACGGGGTGAAAAGATCGGTCATTTGCTTTTCAGAGGTTTGTTCCACCAGCCCATCCATGCCTTTCCAGTGCTTTAAACATCTAGCCAGAGACTGTTTGTGTCGAGGAAGCCTGAAATGATCTGACTGCATTAACTGCCTGTATTAATTGATTGATTCTGAGGTAACGTCCAATTCGCAGCAAGCCATTGATTTTATTTTACTTGTTTTCAAAATCTATATTAATTTATATTTTATATATCTGTGTAATGTTTATACGGCTTGGTTTAAAATGCATCTTTTAATTTTATTCAATTTAAAATATCAATTCTTATAAAACTTTACATTATTTTGATGCGGCAAATTAAATTAAATTTTGTCGGTTTGTTTAGATTATTTGACTTACTGAAATGGCCAACTACAAAATTCAATAAGCTATTAACTTTAAATCCTTCCCCTGTTATTTTTTTTTTAATTTAAAAATCATTACAAGAAGACTTCCTTCCGTAAATTAATTAATAGAGAGCTCATTTAGTTTTGTACCTCATATATAAATTTATGTGGATGATTGAAATTATTTTAAAAGTATCTTACTATTACCTCCAATTTAAAATAGCCCTGTAATTATTTCTGAAAGAATAAATAATTTTAGTGAATCAATTAAGTAAAATTTATCATAGAATTTTATCATTATATATATTTCATACATATATTTTATTTGTCACAAAATATTAAAATTATGATTTACAATTTATTAGTTTGATATTTATTGTCCGTTTATGTTAATTAAAACAGTCTTATTTTGAAATGTTTTATAAATTATTTAAGAACTTATTAATAAATGAAATATTTGTAAAGTGTGGTAAACAATTTATATTTTAGTTAATTCTTTATATATATATATATATATTATATTTATGATTCATTCATTAGTGGACTAAGGTTTGTGGGGACTTTCTATCGATATCAGGGAACTGATTATTTTAATCAGGAATTCATTTATTAATTTTGCTAGTGATACATTATATATATATATGTCTAAAGCATTATGTATTTATAGCTACAACCATTCATTTAGTATTGGTATTTTGCTTTGCTACTCACTCACAAGGACCTTCGGAAATTTAACTTTGACCAGTCCGGTCTTTCACACTCCCTCAAAGTAGATGTAGTTCATACCAAGGGATCTTTTCGAGCATTGCCATTAAGATGTATATTGTAACAGTCAGAAAACATATGACTCATAAACATAATGCAGAATTCGAGGTAGCGAAGCCACCCGTGGTACTGATTTCGAACATAGTTTGTCGGGTCCACAATACAATCCACAAGACAATGCATCTGTTGTGACATTAGTAAATATTTCTTTAGGCACGGTGGTCAGGGATATGCAAGAGATTCATGATTTTATTTTCAAGTTAGCCAATAATCAAACTAATATTAATTAAACATTCATATTTACATAATCGAGGAAATATTGTATAGAATGGATATCGAATAAATGAAACGTAACTGCAGACGTATAGTTTAAAATTATTTATTAACACATTTTAATAAGATCATTTACTAATAATATTTTATGGATTAACCCTTAAACTGCTAATTATATTATTGGTTGTATGAGGTAAAAATCAAATCTTTTAATTGGCCAACTCACAAACTGAAGACAAACCCTATTGTTAAAACAAAATCGCCTATAATATTAAATTCAACTCAGATACGTTTATAAAAAGTATATTACTAATTTTTCAGGGTATTGAAAGAGAACGAAAGTTCTTTCAAAAATAAATTGTTATTTATTTATTATAAAATATATTCAATTTCGGCAAATATAAAGCGAATGTCTAAACAAAAAAGTGGTGACGCAAACGCTTTTTTTCAATGTTACGTTCTGGAAAAGTAAAGATTTCTTTTTGCTAAATCTTAAATATTTTTACTAAAATCTTCAATATTTTTCGAAAATAATTTTGTTTTTTTAGTATATTTTTTAAAAAACTAGTTTAATTTCTCAAATTATATTTTTTGAATACTTAAAATTACATTCGAAATTAAAATCTCAGCGTTTTTCTTTATTTTCTTTGATCAGGTGGTTTCTTTGTTCTTTCCAGCCAATCGGAATGTGTTTTTCGGCTGAGAGCTCGCTGACAACCAATGTCTGAGAATGTTCTTTCTTTGTTTAGGTTTAAATGCGGTTTTTTTGATTTTTTACTTGTAAAATAATTCGGAAGAGGGCACCATCTTACAGAACTTTTAAAAACCTAATCAATACCTGTCAAATGAATATTTTAGCATAAGAACTGGCAGAGTTAGAGTGACATCAGATGTCGACGAGAAGCCTCATAAGAGACGGTTGAAGAATTAATAGCTTCAATAGCGGGATTTGCGACATGATTATATTTTAAAGAATACATTTATTTATTTGTTTACAAAAGGAATTCATTTATTTGAAGGTGTAATCCAGTTACCTAAAATTCTCGAGTAAGTATTTCTAATGCATGCCTGGAGGGATTTATACCTTTGCAATGCCAGAGTCTAAAGTAAGGTTTATAAGAGTAGCGGCAGACATATATTTATTTAATTAAAATATTTATTTATAACTAAGGGCAAACATTTATTTGAGGGTGAATTATGAAAATAATGCAGAGGTGGAGTGATATATAGAAAAATAAAATTAAGTAAAGGAACATGTGGTGCGCTTTAGAAAGGCGATATGGAATGGCAGTATATCAAAACTGCAATGCCGCGAATGAGTTTATAAGAATGTCGGGCTGGTCTCTGCCAATGGCCCAACGAAGTAAGGTGTCACATAAGCATAACCAGGGACAAGCGGGCCATGTCGCAGTTTGGTGGCTGGCTGCATGAAGTCATCAAGTCAAAGGGAGCATTTATTATGTCCGCTTGTGTGTAAAATGACTGGTGTTAATTTCAACCCTAAAGAATCCGGAAATTTCACGGCGGAATGGGCCATCACATCTCTAAAACGTAACACATGTATAATGTATATGATGAGATTTAAATAGATTTCTAACTCAACCCTACATTATCAACATTTACTAAAGAACGTTGGCGACTCTCAAAGAAATGTAATTTTCTAGAATTATTCATTAAGATTTAATAAATACAAAGCATATATAAACTGGGAGTTATTACAACTAATATTCCAGCCATTTGCGAAGTCGTAGACCCTGCATTACAATAAATGATGCATTGAATGCGTGTTGATTTATATGCAAGTTAAGTTATTTAGGAAAGTAAATATTAATGAAAATTTGACACGCATTCATTTTTTCAAGCGATCATAGATTTAAACTTTGAAAATTGAGACAATTATGAGCATGCAATAATTATATAATAACTATAGATAAAAATGTAGATTTTAGAAATATGTACCCAAGAAAGATAGAGTGAGGTAAGCTAGAATATTAGAGAAATTTACACATTAAATTAATTATTCAATTTTAGTTATACAAATGATAGTTTTTACATTTTATAATTTAGATAAGTAATATGAAGAAGAACTATAGCATGTTATTAGATTACTCTAGAGTTTGAACACAGACAGGTACCTGTTTTATAAGAAGTTTTCTGAGTCCATTGGTTTAGTAGCAAATAGTTCATGAGGTGCAATTCTTTCTTGTATTTAGATGTCTCATTTACTTTAACAGCAGCAGCTTTCTCATTTATTTCAGGAAGCAGATCTTCCTCATGAATTTATGATGGGCAATGGAAAGTTCGGCATCCGATAGGCCATCTCCCGATTGTGAATAATCTAGGTGCTTTTACTCGGTCATACCTTGGCAGGAACAAATTATTTTTATATTTTGGAGACTCTCAGTGATCGAGAGCAAAGCTA
This sequence comes from Epiperipatus broadwayi, assembly GCA_028023455.1. NCBI lineage: Eukaryota > Metazoa > Onychophora > Udeonychophora > Euonychophora > Peripatidae > Epiperipatus > Epiperipatus broadwayi. The sequence continues at coordinate 5,294,214 of JAQFVV010006197.1, forward strand.
AAGTTTAAGTGAATGTCTCCAGCAAGTCTAAGATGGCCTCTTTTCTTATCTTGATCTTTCACATTTTTGTTAAGGTATTTTTAGGTTCTACTTAATCTGCCCTGAGGATAATCAATGCATTTTGTTGGTTTTAATTATAAAGAAAGCTGCCGTTCTATTGTTTACATTTTACATTTACTAATTACATTTTGGGGAATTTTTCTTTAATTAATCTATTATCTATCACTGACCAATGCTTTTAAATTTCAAAGACAAAAAGGGAACATAAGATTATTTTAACTTTTAATTAAATATTACATCAGATTTTTTTAGAATTATTATTAAACGAAATTTAAACGAAGCAATAAATACGAACTTTATAATCCAAAATAAATGATTAAAATTATACAAAATTATATAACTAAAAGAAATCTAAATTATATTATTTTATCCCTATTTATTGCCTTTAATTTGAGATTGAAATGTGTGCGTGTTTATGCTGAATTCTACATATATTTATACATTTTTAATATTGCTACACACACAATTCGATACCAAAAAGTTTAAATTTGGGAGGGATAGACCAGTCACACACACAATTCGATACCAAAAAGTTTAAATTTGGGCAGGATTGACCGGTCAGTGAGAAACGACAGAAAAAGGTGAAACTTAAGATTCGAATACAAATCTTACTGTTCGAATATGAATCTTACTGTTTCATTTCCCCGTACTTCCTGTGAACAATTAAGGAAGGACAAAAGGAGGCAAGAAAGAGAAAAAAAAAATTTTACATTACATAATTTAAATACAAAAACATTATTATTGTTTTTACAGATATATTAAAATATAGAAAGCAGAGATTACATGAAGCAATCAACAATTTATATACCCGGATCTAGAATTTATAGTTTAATTAAAATGGCCTAATTTGGCCGTATCTGGTTAAAATCATAGTAATAATTAGTTAAACTGAATGTATATATATAAAAAAAATTCTTAGAATAGGATTAGTTAGTATAATATAAAAAAAATTTTGAGAGTAATAGTAATTAAAACAATAATATATATAACAAAATTTCTATCTAAAACCCTATTTGACTAAAGTACATTCCATTCAATCAAGTTCATTATATCAAGTTCATTTTAATATTTTCATATACGTTTAATAACCGTCCTAAGAGTCTAATATTTTTACAACCCCGGGTCAGATGGATAATACCGATCTCTCGTCGTCGATGACTGTGGCCTTGGGTTTTCTAATCTTTGCCTTTTATCGGGTGGTTCTTTGGCCCAATAGTTAAAATCCAATGTAGTGAGAAATTCAATCATTTCTTCTATGTCTTTGATCTGACTGACTGCCATTAATTGTTGGATGGTTAGTGGCATACTATGCTGGATGGTCCCTATGATGTGTGAATCCGAAAAGGTGAATGTTGTAAGGGATTTAAACCGGTTTGCTTGGTGGAGGAAAAACTGTATGTGCATCTCTTGGGGTATCATCTCATATTTTTCCTGGCAGAGCGTATTATAGATACTGCTTTGACGCTCGTTGCTCCAGTAATGCTTCATTAATGCATCTTTGTATTTTTCTATGGTTTTAGGCTCCCATCTCACCATATTCCACCAGTCCTTGGCAGATCCCTGTAGATGGTAACTGGCTATTGCTATCTGCTTATTTGGCCCTGTCTTATGAACGTGAAAGAACTTTTGTAAGCTCTCTAAGTGGGCTTGAGGATTTTCTCCTATCTCCTCTCTAAAGATTTTGATGTGGATCATCTTTGCTAAATAGCTTTGGTGTCCAGTGTCCATTTTCGTCTCTTCTTTAATGCTGACTTCCTTCTCCGGTTCTTGTGGGCCTTCATTGGCTGGAATGAGGTCCCTTTGCTCATCACACTTTTTTATTCTTACTACACTACCTGCTTGCCCTTCTACTATCATAGGTTCGCCGGATCTCTCTGACTTCCTCTCCTTTTCCATATCTTTACTCTCTTCTTCCTTTTTACTAACTGGGGATATTCTAAAATGTTCCTTTATGGCTTCTAACTCTCTGCACATAATGTCTTTAAATTCCTGATATTCTCTAATTCTTATCTTTTCTTCTTCCTGTCTCTGTTTTGATTCTTCATCTCTTCTTTTTCTCATTTCCTCTTCATACATTTTCTTCATTTCTTGCATATTGTCTGAGTATTTCCTCAATGAACTTGAAATTAAAGTCCATTGATCCTCTGTATTGTTGCTGAGCTTCCCTTCGCTCGGGTGTCGACTCCAAAGCTTCAGATAAATCTACTTGCTCTATATCAATATTTTCTGATTCCATTTTCTTAATATGATTTATTTATTTTATATTACTAGCATTTGACTACTCCCCATGGTATATTGGCCCTATAACACTCTTTCACTGCCCTCACCTACTCTACATTGCCCTATCTCTATATTGCTGCGTTTAACATATTTAACATATATATTATAGTGAACTACTGGTAACGCGTATAATAAGCCACTGCTGTCTATGATATATATATTTGTACTTTAACAAAATTTTTACTGTTAACATATATAACAAGCTTCTTCTGTCTATGCTGTATATATAACGGTGCTTTAATAAAAAAAATTTAATGCTACTTGCTTTCTCATTTAGCGATTGATTACTTTTTTTTTTTTGACATATATATAAAAATATTTCATTAGATCCGAGTATTTTCGTTCCTTCTTAACTTACACACACATCCCTGCTTTTCTTAAATTTGTTATTATGCCCGCTGTCCTTTCATTTACTCAACCCACATTATTTCACTCGATTTATTTTTTTTTCATTATTTTTATCAAAACAAAATCGTATATATATAGAATAATTAGCTAACTCGAGTAACGAATGCTAAAAGAAATTTATATGCGTTATATTTTGCTCAGGGTATATATGGGTTTTTTGTATCGAAAGCACCACGTTGGAAAGCACCAAACGCTAAAAAAAAAATTTTACTATGTAACAGTCAGAAAACATGTGACTCATAAACATAATGCAGAATTCGACCACCACCCAGAACAGCAGCACCATCGAGGTAGCGAAGCCACCCGTGGTACTGAGTTCGAACATAGTCTGTCGGGTCCACAATACAATCCATGAAACATCGCATCTGCTGCAACATTAGTAAATATTTCTTTAGGCACGGTGGTCAGGGATATGCAAGAGATTCATGATTTTATTTTCGAGTTAGCCAATAATCAAACTAATATTAATTAAACATTCATATTTACATAATCGAGGAAATATTGTATAGAATGGATATCGAATAAATGAAACGTAACTGCAGACGTATAGTTTAAAATTATTTATTAACACATTCTAATAAGATCATTTACTAATAATATTTTATGGATTAAAAGCTTCAGTAGCAGGATTTGCGACATGATTATAGTTTAAAGAATACATTTATTTATTTGTTTACAAAAGGAATTCATTTATTTGAAGGTGTAATCCAGCTACCTAAAATTCTTGAGTAAGTATTTCTAATGCGTGCCTGGAGGGATTTATACCTTTGCAATGCAAGAGTCTAAAGTAAGGTTTATAAGAGTAGCGGCAGACATATATTTATTTAAATAAAATATTTATTTATAACTAAGGGCAAACATTTATTTGAGAGTGAATTATGAAGATAATGCAGAGGCGGAGTGATATATAGAATAATAAAATTAAGTAAAGGAACACGTGGTACACTTTAGAAAGGCGATATGGAATGGCAGTATATCGAAACTGCAATGCCGCGAATGAGTTATAAGAATGTCGGGCTGGTCTCTGCCATCGGCCCAACGAAGTAAGGTGTCACATAAACATAACTAGGGACAAGAGGTCCATGTCGCAGTTTGCCAGCTGGCTGCATGATGTCAAAGGGAGCATTTATTATGTCCGCTTGTGTGTAAAATGACGGGTTAATTTCAACCCTGAAGAATCTGGAAATTTCATGGTGGAATGGGCCATCGTGTCTCTAAAATGTAACACTTGTATAATGTATAAACGATTATGATGAGATTTAAATAGATTTCTAACTCGGCCCTACATTATCAACATTTACTAAAGAATGTTGGCGACTCTCAAAGAAATGTAATTTTCTAGAATTATTCATTAAGATTTAATAAATACAAAACATATATAAACTGGGAGTTATCAACTAATATGCCAGCCATTTGCGAAGTAGTAGACCCAGCATTACAATAAATGATGCATTGAATGCGTGTTGATTTATATGAAAGTTAAGTTATTTAGGAAAGTAAATATTAATGAAAATTTGACACGCATTCATTGTTTCAAGCGATCATAGATTTAAACTTTGAAAATTGAGACAATTATGAGCATGCAATAATTAAATAATAACTATAGATAAAAATGTAGATTTTAGAAATATGCACCCAAGAAAGATAGAATGAGGTAAGCTAGATTATTAGAGAAATTTACACATTAAATTAATTATTCAATTTTAGTTATACAAATGATAGTTTTTTACATTTTATAATTTAGATAAATAATATGAAGAAGAGCTATAGCATGTTATTAGAGTACTCTAGAGTTTAAACACAGACAGGTACCTGTTTTATAAGAAGTTTTCAGAGTCCATTGGTTTAGTAGCAAATAGTTCATGACTGGCAATTCTTTCTTGTATTTAGATGTCTCATTTACTTTAACAGCAGCAACAGCTTTCTCATTTATTGCAGGCAGCAGATCTTCATGGTGAATTTATGACGGGCAATGGAAAGTTCGGCATCCGATAGGCTATCTCCCGATGGAGAATAATCTAGGTGCTTTTACTCGGTCATACCTTGGCAGGAACAAATTATTTTTATATTTTGGAGACTCTCAGTGATCGAGAGCAAAGCTAAAGTTTAAGTGAATGTCTCCAGCAAGTCTAAGATGGCCTCTTTTCTTATCTTGATCTTTCACATTTTTGTTAAGGTATTTTTAGGTTCTACTTAATCTGCCCTGAGGATAATCAATGCATTTTGTTGGTTTTAATTATAAAGAAAGCTGCTGTTCTATTGTTTACATTTTACATTTACTAATTATATTTTGGGGAATTTTTTTTTTAATTAATCTATTATCTATCACTGACCGATGCTTTTAAATTTCAAAGACAAAAAGGGAACATAAGATTATTTTAACTTTTAATTAAATATTACATCAGATTTTTTTAGAATTATTATTATTAAACGAAATTTAAACAAAGCAATAAATATGAACTTTATAATCCAAAATAAATGATTAAAATTATACAAAATTATATACCTAAAAGAAATCTAAATTATATTATTTTATCTCTATTTATTGCCTTTAATTTGAGATCGAAATGTGTGCGTGTTTATGCTGAATTCTACATATATTTATACATTTTTAATATTGCTACACACACAATTCGATACCAAAAAGTTTAAATTTGGGTGGGATAGACCGGTCAGTGAGAGACAACAGAAAAAGGTGAAACTTAAGATTCGAATACGAATCTTACTGTTTCAATATGCACATCAAAATATTATTATGATTATTTAGAGACATGTTTGGCTGGAGGGCTAGCATTTCTCATTATCTAGTTGTCTTTAGCAAAGCCACCCAGAGGTTCATAACAGACCTCATTTATTTTGTTGTATTCTATAATAGCATACTGACTTCTTCATCATTTTATATCTTTATTTAACATCTGAAATGCTCTCTGCCATGGTGGCACGTCCTTCCCAAACAAATTTTGTAATTAATTAAATCTGACTGTATAATTGTCAATTATTTATTTAAGAACGATTTTGCTTTCCACACTCATTATATACAAATGATTTTAAATGTAATAGTATTTTTAATGCATATCTTTCATATCTTGTAATATATATAAAATAGATTTGTAATCATTCAAAGAGGGCTAATAACATTTTATTGCTGATTGGTTTTTGGCCGACCAATTAACAAACTTTTACATTGTTTGTCAAGGCCGCATCAAAACAAATTAAATAAAATAACCAAGTTGTATAAACAAAGACTTAACTTATTTTGTACTAAATTCTTTAATAAATTCCTATAATATTGTCATTTAAATAAGCTTAGTTTGTCATCACTCCCAATCTCTAAGGTAATTACTCTATTTGTTTATAATATTTATTAGATGTAAATTCACTTCTTTATAATGTTGCCATAAAGAATTATCATTATTACAGTTCAAACCATTAGTAATCGATCAAATCATATCTGTACCATTCTGCAATCGTCAGAATCCAATAAATCATTGATTTTTCATATAAACCCTTTTATTATTTTGAGTCTCTATGTGAACCATGACCTCCAGCTGGGATGGAATAAAACCAAGCACTGCTAGTGTCATCACAAATGTTATCCATTAGTCAGAGAGGCAATAATTTAGCCAAATAGGTTAGGATTCATCCTTGTCCTGACATATGTATCTTGTGCATGGTTGGATTCAATGTACTTTTGCTTGGATTATTGGTCTTGTTGAATGCACGATTTTGACCAGCACAATAGTGTCTGTATAAACAATGAGTATATCTAATTAAATCTTCCTTGTATTTCCAAGGGTACTACCATTCTCCACTTGTCTTCTTTTACATCTGCCAAGTACTATATCCCCTTGTTTAGATGGTATCTTGCATCCTGTTTCCTCTGTATCTTCTTCCCTGATCCCCCATTATTAAGTTTTTGTTCCTGTAGCCTATCTGTAATGTGCCTGCATGTTTCATCTTGTCTCTGTCACTTCCTTAAATGTCTCAAGCTCTACAGATTCATCCTCTATCATCCCCATTATTACTGTCCTGATGTTGTCTACATGTAAATGGTTTACTAATGAGGAGCCTGGCTTCTGGCTCAACATTTCTGCTGCCACATTTTCTGCCCCTCTACAATATTGAATGGAGTAATTAAACACTTGGAGGAAGAAGCTCCATCATATTAAATGTCTATTTGAAAGATAACTATGGTTCAAGAACTCTAGACTCTTACAATCTGATCTCACAATTATTTCTGACCCAACAAGAAATTTCCTAAATTTCGAAATGCCCAACCATTGCAAGGTCAGTTACTGAATAATTTTTTTCTGGCCCTCATAGTGGACAGCTTCTAAAATACAACACTCCATATCTACAATGACCTTTGATGCATCAGGGTGATTCCCAGCCCATATCCACTACTATCTGCCTGTATGATAAATGGTTTATAGGAATCTGGGTATATGAGCATGACCTCATTTAAAAAATTCTCTTTGACCCACCTAAAGTCTGTTTCTTGGTTTTGTTCACATTTCCATGGCATATCTTCCCATAATAATTGTGTAAGTGGTTACACATCTGTGGCAAAATTCTCATAGAATTTACTATAGAATTTGCATGGACACAGGAATGATCTGACTTGTTTTTTATTAGTGAGTATGGGAAAGTCTCAAATGACCTTGATTTTTTCTGGATGTGGCTTAATGCCTTTATCACTGACCAAGTGCCCTAAAAAATTCACTTCTGTAGCCACTATCTGGCTTTTCTACAGAATGAATCCTAATGATTTTATCCTGACATTCTTGCAAAAACAACTTCAGGTGCTGTATATGTTCTTCCAGGTCTTGATGCAATTAAAACATTGTTGATATACATAGTTACCAAGCTCTTTATTTTATGCAGTCTATGCATTTTATAATCCTGCTTCTCTATTCTTCAATCCAAAGAATATCCTATTAAAATGATATGAATTTTCATTGTATCAAAAGGCTGTATATTTTTGATCTGCTGGGTGTAGCCTTATTTGCCAATAACTGGCAGTCAGATCCAATATTAGGAACATTTCTTGTCTCAAAATCTTGTTAACAGGTCATTAATTGGTGGAGGTACATTTTGGTCAGGCCATGTGATTTTATTTAATTGCCTAGTATTTAAGCATAGTTTTATTGAGTTATCCTACTACCAAAGGGTTAATATATGTGGATGATGCTTTATATAGCTCCAGTCTTCCATTTGATCATGTTGTTTTTCCACATCTTTCCTATATTGATGGAACATTGGGCAGAAAAGTGTCTGATATGGTATACCTTCCATTACTTTGATATGCTGTTCATAACTTTTTTATTACACTTGGTTTCTCTAAGAAAACATCCCTATATGTACATAAAGATCTTTCAGATCTCCTGCCTGCTTCAATTTCTTTATTTCCAGGTCCATCTCCCATAATGTATTATTTTGCCAATGCATATAACATTTCTATATTTATAATCTATTAAACACTGTTTTGTGCATGAATTTCCAAACACAAAATGGCATCATGCACTAACCCTTTTAAAATCAGTAAGGTATGATATATGTATATCTCTGCCCCAACTTACTGTGCCCATATTTGATATGTCTCCAACTGTATTCTCATCCCATTTACCATCATAACCTGTGCTGCATATACTGGCATGGTTTTGACATTTGTTTGTTGCTAAACCATCTACTTGAAGACCATTTTCAATAAAACTGACACTTGACTCCCAGAATCAAATAGTTCCCATACTTTTACATCATTTATATGTATGTCACTCTTACAACAGTCTTGTGATACAAAATTAATAGTCCCCCCATCCCATTCATAGATGAGATTGTCTATTCTTTTTAGTTTATGTATGTTTCAACTTTGCTTCATCTTCTTGTACTATATATATGTGATACCAAATTGCTGAACAATTGTTCAATGTTATTTTTCTTCAACTGTTATATATACATACGATATGTTTAAAAAAAACTACATATATATTCCCTTTCTTTTACAAATTTTTTAATAGTCCCCCCATCCCATTCATAGATGAGATTGTCTATTCTTTTTAGTTTATGTATGGTTCAACTTTGCTTCATCTTCTTGTACTATATATATGTGATACCAAATTGCTGAACAATTGTTCAATGTTATTTTTTTTCAACTGTTATATATACATACGATATATTAAAAAAAACTACATATATATTCCCTTTCTTTTACAAATTTTTTAATACTATTAATTTTTATTGTATATTTTATTTTACTCCTTTGCCGATCCCCCCTTTTCCCTGCCATCACTCTTGATTGCTGCCTGAATATTACATTACCACCTGCAAAACAGATAGAGCAAAAAAAACTCACTTTTTTATATAGTTATGATGGTCTGTTATTTCCACCCTATTGTTACCTAACAAAATGATAGAAAATGAAAGGAAGAATTCACTACCTGTCCTCTCTTTATTCAAAAGAACTTTTATATTTTATTTCAACTGAATAGTGTATTATCCAAATATATTGACAACTTACATTTTCCTTGTTTGCTGCTTGGGGAAAAAAATTTATCAATTATACATTATTGCAATATATTGCATTCACAATCCAAGCTGCAAATACATTAATATCTTGTTTTCTTGGTAACTTCTCTTATCTCAGGTTATGGTTTCTTCAAAACCCATCCTTTGGGTGTACCATTTTATATATGTCTAATGCCATCTATTAGACATGAACAGCTGTAAGTTTAGTTTTATATATATAAACACACACACATATATATAAAAACACACACACACATACATATATATATATATATCAAAGTTATACCCATTACATCCCATGCCCAAACCTAAACTAGGTTATTGTAGTTGACCATTTTAAGTTTTAGCATAAGTGTAATATATTTTCAGGTAACACAGTCCTAATTATAACTAATTAAACTTTCCCTATATTGTCACTTTTAATAGTTTAAATTTGTTTTTTTATTAAGCACCAGAATTATGTTTTGATATCTCTATTAAATTGACAATGAAGGTAAGTTCCCCCCTCCTTTTGCCATGTCACATCAAAACCCTCTCTATAACATGAATGAACAAATCACCCATATATTGACTTATTCCTATAATCTTTATACAAGCTAATGCAAGAATATTATATATCTATATCGCGACCTCACAAATAATACATCTAAAAATATAATAAAATTATGTTGGCATCAACAGTTGAATTTTACATATGAGGTTTAAACAAATGACACATTATAATTCTCTCTCTCTTTTTTTATTTATGAGAATATTCAATAAAAGCAAAACAATAAAAGGAAAATTTGTATCATCATAGCAAAATTATTTTTTGGATTCATTAACCATATAAATAGTTCATTATGGTTCATTAAACTATGTTTTATTTTCTCCTGATTTATGTGAGACATGAGTATTCTATAAAGTTATTTTAATAAGCATATAAGTTCAAAAATCTAATTTATTATTGGTAAGATTGTTTAGTAAAATGATTCCTTGGTAATACATATAATCCTTTGGGTTTTTTTCATTATCTGTATGTTAGGTTCCAGCATTGATGCAAGACTTCTATTTTAGGTGAGTAGTGACTTCACTCTTCTAAATCATAAGTATGTTTGAAGAAACGAAATAATCAGTGATGTACAGGCATTCTTGCCACCTATCTGAATGTCAGCAGCTATCATGGGGTAGTTTAACATCTTGTGAAAAATCTGAAGAACAAAAGACACTTCTTTATCTATATCCATTCCTTCTATATTCCTCTGAAAACTCATTATTCATGTGAATGTTGAATACCACCACATTCCTTCATCAAACTTCTTTCTTTTTTTTTAGATTTTTGTTCTCAAAGTTTTTTTTTTTGTAGTTACCATTGCTATATTTAATTACCAATATCTCATTTGCAGAACTTCCATCAATATTTACAATCAGTATTCACTTTTATTATTTAAATTTGCTCTTTTTTTTAATTGAATGAAAAGAAAAAACAATGTGTATTGCCTCAAGGAAAGAAATTTTCTAAGATTAATCCATTAAAATATTTATTCTATACATTAATTTGTATCTATATTAAACATACTTATATATATATTTTTTTCTTTATATTCATTTCAGCAAAATCTTCAAATTCAACTGCTAATACACCTTGCTTGGTTTATATATATATATATATATATATGTGTGTGTGTGTGTAGAAGTATAATACTCATTATAAATATATATATAACTTAAATAATTAATGGTAAAAGAAATATATTTTAAATTTTTTAGAAGCACTTTCAATTACATTGTAAGTAATCCTCATCAGCTTTAACTGAATTTCAAATTTTTTTTAACTTAATTTTTTTAACTTAATGTTATGTAAATTTCCATAAGCTGCGTATGGCCGTATTTGCAACTTGCCTATTAATAACATTAACTTTATATTTATCTATGTAAATTGCCTCTTTAATTTAGTTTAAGGAATCATAAAAAAAGGAAGAATTAAACCACTAAACATCACATGATCACCATCTCATACTAGCACATAATTGTTGTACACAAAGGCAAAACTCTCCATACAGTAGTGCCACCCTGTGCTAACCAGAGAAATCAATGGATGCCAGAAGGCTTGTGCATAAAATCTCTATCTAGTGCCTACTCATCCAATATCCCCAGACTAGTTTTTGGCTTGTGACCATAATCAGTGAGAAGCCTTGATCTGACAGCACTGCGCCTAGATCTTAGGATCTAATGCAACCCTCCAGCAGCCACCTTTTGACTCTACTTTACTACAAAACTATGAGAATGAAATTGAAAACAAAAATATTTTCAATCTAAGCTCAATAGCTTATATAGTCAAGTGGGTCTGAACTCAATTCAGCACCCATACATTTTGGTGTCTTTGGCTCTTAAACAACCATAGCCATGACTATCCTATTAGGCAGGATTGGTGTTAAACCACTAAACATCACATGATTACCTTCTCATACTAGCACATAATTGTTGTAAACAAAGGCAAAACTCTCCACACAGTAGTGCCACCCTGTGCTAACCTGAGTAATCAATGGATGTCAGAAGGCTTGTGCATAAAATCCCTATCTAGTGCCTACTCATTCAATATCTTCAGACTAGTTTCTGCCTTGTGGCTATCATCAGCGAGGAGCCTTGGATCTGAGAGCACTGCTATTGAGCTTAGACTGAAAATATTTTTGTGTTTTAAAAATTTCATTCCCATAGTTTTGTAGTAAAGTAGATTTAAAAGGTGGCTGTTGGAGGGTTGCATTAGATCCTAAGATCTAGGTGCAGTTGCTCTCAGAACCAAGGCTCCACACTGATGATGTCCACAAGCCAAAAACTAGTCTGGGGATGAGTAGGCACTAGATAGAGATTTTATGCACAAGCCTTAAGACATCCATTGTTTATTCTGGTTAGCACAGGGTGGCACTACTGCATGGAGAGTTTTGCCTTTGTTTACAATTAAGTGCTAGTATGAGATAATGATTATGTGATGTTTAGTGGTTTAACACCAATCCTGCCTAATAGGATAGTGGTGACTATGGTTGTTTAAGAGCCAAAGACACCAAAATATATGGGTGCTGAATTGAGTTCAGACTCATATGACTATATAAGCTGTTGAGCTTAGATTAAAAATATTTTTGTGTTTTCAACTTCATTCTCATAGTTTTGTAGTAAAATAGAGTTAAAAGGTGGCTGCTGGAGGGTTGCATTAGATCCTAAGATCCAGGTGCAGTGCTCTCAGATCCAAGGCTCCTCTTTGATGATGGCCACAAGCCAGAAACTAGTCTGGGGATATTGGATGAGTAGGCACTAGATAGGGATTTTATGCACAACCCTTCTGGCACCCATTGATTATTCTGGTTAGCACAGGGTGGCACTACTGTATGGAGAGTTTTGCCTTTGTTTACAACAATTATGTGCTAGTATGAGATGGTGATTATGTGATGTTTAATGGTTTAACACCAATCCTGCCTAATAGGATAATGGTGGATATGGTTGTTTAAGAGCCAAAGACACCAAAATGTATGGGTGCTGAATTGATTTCAGTCTCATATGACTATATAAGCTATTGAGTTTAGATTGAAAATAATAAAGTAGAGTTAAAAGGTGGCTGCTGGAGGGTTGCATTAGATCCTATGATCTAGGTGCAGTGCTCTCAGATCCAAGGCTCCTCACTGATGATGGCCACAAGCCAGAAACTAGTCTGTGGATATTGGATGAGTAGGCACTAGATAGGGATTTTATGCACAACCCTTCTGGCACCCAAGGATTACTCTGGTTAGCACAGGGTGGCACTACTGTATGGAATGTTTTGCCTTTGTTTTTATGATGAGGATTACTACATAATTGAAAGTGCTTATAAAGAATTTAAAATATAGTATATCTTTTACCGTTAATTATTTAAGTTTTATATGTATAATAAAACAAGACAGAAATTATGTAACTTGCTTTTAAGCTTGTATTAAAATGTTCACTAGAGGGAGCTTGCCAATAGCTCCAATCAAGCTTTAATTTATATGCCAAAAGAAAATTCAAAATCTCTATCAGAATGTTCTTATCCCCAGCCTAATTGCTTTCAAGCTTATGGCTCTGTTCAGTGAGGAGCTAGGACTCCAGACCCTAGATCCAAAATACCAATTCAAAATTCAGCACTTATCTAATACATTACTATCAATTTGAACACCTGAATTTTTCAGATATGTAAATGTTTTCAAATCCAGCCTTACAAACCAAATAGCTATTATCACTGACCGATGCTTTTAAATTTCAAAGACAAAAAGGAAACATAAGATTATTTTAACTTTTAATTAAATATTACATCAGATTTTTTTAGAATTATTATTAAACGAAATTTAAACAAAGCAATAAATACGAACTTTATAATCCAAAATAAATGATTAAAATTATACAAAATTATATAACTAAAAGAATCTAAATTATATTATTTTATCCCCATTTATTGCCTTTAATTTGAGATCAAAATGTGTGTGTGTTTAAGCTGAATTCTACATATATTTATACATTTTTAATATTGCTACACACACAATTCGATACCAAAAAGTTTAAATTTGGGCAAAAAGTTTAAATTTGGGCGGGATAGACTGGTCAGTGAGAGACGTATTCGAATCTTAAGTTTCACTATATGGGTCTAAACTCAGTTCAGTTTCACCATATATTCATAGCCTCAAAAGTATAACATCATAAAAGCCTTCAAGGGTACACTTATAATAATTAATAAAGCAAGAAACAAATTGTGTAACTTTCTTTAAAGCTTGTATTAAAATGTTCACTAGAGGGACCTTACCTATAGTTCCAATCAAACTTAATTTATAAATGCCAAAAGAGAAAGAATTCAAAATCTCTATTGGAATGTCCTCATCCTGAATTTGAAGACATTTACATGTCTGAAAAATTCAGGTTTTCTAATTGATAGGAACTTATTATATAAGTGCTGATTTTTGAGTTTGTATTTTAGATCTAGTGTTTGGAGTTCTTAATCCTCGCTGAGGTGTGCCATAAGCTCGAAACCAATTGGTCTGGGGATGAGAACATTCTGATAGAGATTTTTAAATTTTTTCACTTTCAGCAATTATAAATTAAAGCTCAATTGGAGATATTTATAAGCTCCCTCTAGTGAACATTTTAATATAAGCTTAAAAGCATGTTACACAATTTGTGTCTTGTTCTATTAATTATTATAAGAGTACTCTTAAATGCTTTTGTGATATTATATTGCTGAAGCTATTAATATATGGTAAAACTGAATCAATTTCAGACACATAGCTATTTGGTTTGTAAGATTGGATTTGAAGACATTTGCATGTCTGAAAAATTCAGGTTTTCAAATTGATAATAACATTAAATAAATGTTAATTTTTATTTGGTATTTTACATCTAATGTCCAGAGTACTACCTCCTCACTGAGGTGTGCCAAATGCTCAAAACCAATTGGTCTGGGTATGAGAACCTTCTAATAGAGATTTTGAATTTTTTCTCATTTGGCAATTTGGCACTTATAAATTAAAGCTTGATTGGCACTATTGGTAAGATCCCTTTAGTGAACATTTTAATACAAGCTTAAAAGCAAGTTACATAATTTGTGTCTTTGGTTTTATTAATTATTATAAGTGTACCCTTGAAGGCTTTTGTGATGTTATTTTGCTGAGGCTATTGTTATATGGTGAAACTGAACTGAGTTCAGACTCCTATAGCTATTTGGTTTGTAAGGCTGGATTTAAAGACATTTACATGTCTGAAAAATTCAGGTTTTCAAATTGATAATAATGTATAAGTGCTGACTTTTAAGTTGGGTATTTTAGATCTAGTGTCTGGAGTCCTAGCTACTCATTGATGTAAGCCATAAGCTCAAAACCAATTGTTCTGAGGATGAGAACATTCGATAGAGATTTTGAATTCTTTCTCTTTTGTCACTTTTAAATTACAGCTTGATTAGAGCTATTGGTAAGCTTTCTCTAGTGAACATTTTAATACAAGTTTACAAGCAAGTTACAGAATTTGTGCATTGTTTCATTAATTATTATAAGTGTAACCTTGAAGGCTTTTGTGATGTTATATTGCTGAGGCTATTAATATATTGTGAAACTAAACTGAGTTCAGACCCATATAGATATTTGGTTTGTAAGGCTGGATTTGAAGACATTTACTTGTCTGAAAAATTTAGGTTTTCAAATTATAACATATTAGATAAGAACTGACTTTTGAGTTGGTATTTTAGATCTATTGTCTGGAGTCCCAGATCCTCACTGAGGAGAGACATAATCTCGAAAACAATTGGTCCAGAAATAAGGACATTCTAATAGAGATTTTGAATTCTTAGTCTTTCAGCACTTTTAAATTGAAACTTGACTGGAGCTATTAATAAGCTCCCTCTAGTGAATATATATATGATTGTAAGGAACCAGAGGGGTAGCATGGAGAGATGGGTTAACATTATTCATTCCCATTAATCAATAAAACAAATATAAAAAAGATAAATATATTTAACTTTGCCAAATAACAAAGCAGCAACCTAAGATAAGTATGGGCAAATGGGAAAACATCATCATCCCCAAATATCATGGATAGAAATATAAAAAGAACTATAAATTAAGAGTCTGCATGGACTAAACAAGAGTAACTAATAATATTAATAGGTTATAATATCACCAGCAAACATCAATCATTTCTTGTGACTAGATCTAAATAAGCTAATTATTTAGCCACAGCCTAATCTAGGGCATTATATACAAACATTATTCAGATACACATAACTAAGAGCTAAAATATTTAAAATATATAATTATGGGATACTAATATTATCAATGCTCTGGTGATAGGGTCCCATGAATATACAGGCCAACTATCAACTACATTTTCTCTAACAAAAAATAAAATGGAATGAATGGGTTTTAAACATAATGTCTTTGTATCATCCAGAAAAAGTCTCACATAAAGAACCTGAACATTACTGTTCGTTAGAGCTAAAACACTGCTATAATGAATTTAGTCAAACCCTGCCATAGAACACATAGATGAAGGAATACAGATATTAAACCTTATATTTTTAAACAATTGATGAACTAACAGTAATAATTAAAAAAAACTAAAATGTCATGATAATATGATAATTAAACAGATATATTTTATTAAAAAATATAATTTCCTATAGCAAATCTGATTAACAAGTTGGCTTTTATTCATTAATTTAATCAACTTTTACTTTTATTGAGTTATTTCATTTTCAATTACTAAAGTTGATAAACAATTTTTTATAATTAAAGATAAGGAAATTTTTAATTAGCTAGGGACTCTTCTCATAATTCTAGAGGAAAATCAAATGAACAAAATAATGTTTTAAAAAAAATATTAATTGAATAAAATTATTCACTATTACCAGTTATTATTTGTATAAAATATTTATACATTTCTCAATAGTATAATTTTATCATACAATAATATAATTCTAACACATCTTGTAATGTTCAATTTAATCTGAAAAGATAAATTTGACTATAAGAAATTTTTAAATGCACTGAGCCAGCTTTTAATGCTGAATAAGAATGTGCAATTGAAAATATGCCTGTATATTAGCATGGCTCAATATGTAAATTAGTCATGGTATGTAAATGAAGTGATTAAATGTACCATTTTTTGACAATGGGGTAGGAATCTTTTTATTAGAATGGGAATCTTTTGTAATAGCCCAAGCCTCATTATATTTTCCTATCTTCCATCTTTGTGCATATTGTTCTAACATTGGAAAGCAATAAGATGTGATCTATAGTAAGCTCTATAAATTAAGATAGAATTTGCATGTTAAAATATTTTTCCTATGAATATTTTTTCTTTTGAGTTCTTTGTTAATTATAATTTTCAATTTCCTTTCTTGTTGGCTTCCACTATATGCTTCTCTCAGGATACTGTATGTGGTCAAATTTTTTCATTTTCAGGCTTCTACACAGAATCAATTTATCAATTATTATGTACTAGTTTTCAGTCAGACTAACACATAAAAATATGACACTTCTCTTGGATGGAAACAAGACTTGTTTGCAGATTACTTCATGGGTATTATTTTCCTTTACATTTTTTTCAGAGATAAATGTTACATGTGAGATTTGGATGATGCCCAACTTCTACCTAAACTTAGCATATTGTTTTTTCAATTCCATTTTTAAAAATCATTTTATTTTAACTGATAGTCTGCTCTCTTTAGCTGAACTTTTCTACTGTTTTCTTCAACAGCTGAATCAGGGAATATGGCAATTATTCTTTTCTTCAATACTTGTATCAAGAAAATATGACTACTGACTTCTTCAACAGCTTAACCAAGAAAAACTGCTATTGCCTTCTTCAATAATTGAGTTAAGAATGACTTTTTGACAGGATACTGAGGTCTACTGGTTTGTTTTACCTATTTTATTTTTTTGAATAATCCTATGTTCATACAATCACATTTTATCTTCTACTTGACTAAATTAAATACTGACCACTTGAGTTTATTTTACAAAAGATTATTTTTCTCCTTCAAAATTAAAATTGCAAAACATGTCAAAGATAAAAAATTAACTTTCACTCATAAGAAAAAAATTCCTCTGTAGTTATTTTTTTTTCTTATGCCAAAAGAAAAACAAGATAATTAGTTAGTTGCACTGACTTGAAAAATATTGCACAGGGGTATATAAAAAAAAAGAAATAAAAAATTAACTAAAACAAAATTCCACAAAAATGTTCAAAATGTTGTTGTTGTTTTTTACTTTTCTTTAAAACAAACTTTTCTTATTATTTTTTAAGTTAAAATTAAGATTTTTCAATAATATTTATTTTTTAAAATATTTATTTTCCAAAATATTTATCTTTTTACTTCTTTTTAACATTCAAATATCAGCCTTTTAAGCTAATTGTGCATACACTTTGCGAGTGTTAATAATAAATGAATACTTTCTCACCAATACAAGATATAGTATTTATGCAGGAATAAAAGAAATCCTCTTATTCCTATGACTCAAATGCTTATATATGAGCAAATCTGAAGTACTGGCAAGTAAAGCATGAGGATGAATGATGTGGGTGAAATTGTCTAGAATTTACTAAACATCATTCCAACTGAAACCTAATCATATGTAAATAAGCATTAGCTTAAAAGGCTGATATTTGGATGTATACAATTGTAAGCATACGCTATATAAAATAAATGCTTATTTACATATGATTAGGTTTCAGTTGGAATGACATTTAGTAAACTCTAGACAATTTCACCCGTGTCATTCATTCAGACATTGTACATAGTAATTTAAAGTGACGGTTCAATCCTCATGCTTTACTTGCCAGTACTTCAGATTTGCTCATATATAAGCATTTGAGTCATAGGAATAAGAGGATTCCTTTTATTTCTGCATAAATACTATATCTTGTATTGGTGAGAAAGTATTCATTTATTATTAACACTCACAAAGCATATGCACAATTAGCTTAAAAGGCTGATATTTGAATGTATACAATTGTAAACATACGCTATATAAAATAAATGCTTCTTTTTAACATTGAAACTGGTAGATAATTAATATTACTGAAGAGAGAAAATTAAAAAAAATATATTTATTTAATCTTATACTTTTATTTCTCTTTTACAATTGTTAACAAATTATAATAATATTTATACTATTATTTAAAAAATGTTTGAAAACTATCATATTTAAGAAATGTAAACTTTTATATAAGTTAATGTTTGATATAAAAAAACCATATTGGGAAAATTAAATCTTATTATTTCCCCATTCTAAGTTTATTTTAATTTATGAAGCTTGTAATATATGAAATGGCCAGAGTTGGCTACTTTCCAAAACATTATAATATATATTGCCAAGGCTCCATTTTCAACTGAAATAAAAGTTGATTAACCAGTAGAGGGATAAAAGTAATGTGACAATGATTTGAATTTTATTGTAAAAGTCAGTTATAGTTTTAAAAATATAATACCATCATTAATATACAATCAATTAATTTTAGTTCTACCACATATTCTTATACCCTATAATACTGGTTGTTTAACAGGTAATTAGCTATTATACTTGCAACTAATAAATTGATATCCCATAAAAAAATAGTGAAGTTTAATTTGGTATAATAAGATTAATAATGCAAAGAAAGATGATCCAACACTTAATTTTAACAAAAAATTATTTTAATAAAATAAAATAGTGAATCCTAATAAAGATTTGGATAAAGCTTAAATGAATATTTTACTATATTGTAATGACTACAATTCTTTCCTATCTATATTTGATTAGTTTTATGCTAGCTTAATGAAACCTATTTCATATAATTTACCAGGATTACTGTATAGTCACCATTGACTTGAAAAATGACTATTTCTAAAACTTATTCCCCATGGAAAAAATATATAAATATATTATAACGGTCCGCAAGAAGTGGAAGCTTGAATCTTACCGTATCTGCACTACAAGGGCGCCATCTAGGCCAATTGAACTTAGAAAATTTATAAAGTAGGCAGATACATGCTGTTAAGATCCCACTTTATTTTATATTTAGAGCATTGGCCCAAGTCACTAGTTCAGTGGAGATGCAGAGATAATAATATATAACTTTGTTTAATCTATATCTTAATTATATATTAAAAAAAATAAAGGCTACTGCCAGTAATTAACACATGAATAACATTTATTTTTTTTTGATATTAACTTTTAATTTAAATTATTATTTTAAATTTTTAAGATTGTCCGTACAAATGAATTTAATATTTTTTTATTAAGATTGTTGAGTATGAATAGACTACATAGATTGTATTTGAAAAGAAAATATTCTATCCCTTATTTAACCTTAGGCCAAAAGTTCGCAGTCAAACTGGTGTCAATCCATCTGATACATTGATGTATTCAATGTAGCATGAAAATATGACAGCACAAATATATATACCATACTGTCAGGAATGTATATCTGAACAGCATGTTTAGAGAAGACATTGGCTCTTGTCCAATACAGGAATGTTACATCTGTATGGCAAGAAGAACAATAAAAAAACTCCATAGGAAGGGACTGCATTTTTCCATCTTACTATTCCCTTCCATAGGCAAAAAGAGGTGTGCTGCATATAATGGAGATCCTGCACATAGCAAACCTCATACTATATCTACTAATTACACCAGTAAATCCAATCCATTGACCTAATTTAACTACGAAACAAATAACCTAAGATTACCCTCCCCTAATTAATTAATATAACTTTACAAATCTATATAGCCATTCATTCCCAACTTAAATTTAACATTTATATAAATTCACACAGATGGATTTATAAAAGTTTGTTTTTTTTAATGTTGAGTATAGATCGATTACATAGATTACACACTCAAAAACATTTCAAATTAAACATAAATGATCAAAATATAAAGTCATTGATGTAATTGCAGAGGGAATTCACAAGAAACCCAATGGCATTCATCATAAGATGCCACATTGACATCAATAATTAAAAAGACATCCGAATAAATACATTTTAGATATTCAACATAAGATATCATTATTTACCAAAATGTCTATATATTTTAATCATATATGAAAACAAAACGTAATTCAGCGTGAACGAATTTATGCAAGCATCTATGCCCAACTTAAATTTAATGCATTTAATAATTTTTACAATAAATATTAGTAATAAAAAAATGGAAATGATTTTTGGCAAACTTAAATAAAAAAAAATTAACAATAATTGATTTGGAAAAGTCAGATTATAGTTCATTTTACAAAAATTAGATTTAGCTTGTTTATTAAACTTGTCAAATCTTGACGAAAGTTCTTAATTACTTTTAAATTTTAAAATTGTTCAGTTCAATAGCTGGTTGAAAAAAGCAGCACTTTACCAATAACATTTCTACTGAGACTAGAGAATTTATGAAAAAAAGAAGGAATATGAAGATATACAAAAATGATGCATTAAAAAGGATTGAAAATAATATAAGGAAGTATAACTGTGAACTAGCAAGGAAAGCTGTAGGAGAGAATAAAAGTCTAAAGAGTGTAAATCAACATTTTAGTATTGGTAGGAAATTTATATCTGCAATAAGAAAAAAAGCTGGAATTATAAATAAAAAGAAAGATGACATAATGAAATGGATAGAAGACTTTTATCAAGAATTATCTAGTAATAAAGAACAAATACCTCCTATATCTATTACATCTTCTGAATTGCCCAGAATTTTGAATGAGGAAGTGAGACATGCAATTAAATTTATGAAGAAAGGGAAGGCTCCAGGTAATGATGGAATTATAATTAATATATTAAAAGAAGCAGGTGAAGAAATAATTTTTTTTTTTAGCAAAGTTATATACCAAATGTCCAGATGATTGGAAGAATGCAGTATTAATATTAATATTTAAAAAGGTGATAAAGAAGATATTAGAAATTATAGACCTATCAGTCTTTTATCAGAGTTATACAAAATTTTTATTAAGATAATTACAACTCATCTACGGAAAACACTGTATTTCCACCAACCAAGAGAACAAGCTGGATTTAAAAGTAGTTTTAGTACAGTAGATCATATCCAGGTATTGAGAGAAATTATAGAAAGGACAAATGAATATGAATTGCCATTATGCTTAGGATTTGTAGACTATGAATTCTATAAACATTTCTTCAGTGATTAAAGCATTGGATTATCAAGGTGTAGATCCAGGATATTGTCATATTTTAAAGAATATTTATAAAAATGCAACAGCAACAATTAGATTACATAATGATAGTAGAAAAATCAACATTGAAAAGGGTGCAAGGCAGGGTGACTCCATATCTCCAAAACTTTTTACAGCAGTGTTGCAAGAAGTATTTTGTGGATTAAAATGGGAAGCTAAAGGAATGAAAGTAAATGTAGATTATTTAAGTCATTTAGATTTTGCAGATGATGTAGTTGTTTTTGAAAATAATGCTTTAGAACTACAGGAAATGTTGCAGGAGTTATCAGATAAAGGTAGGAAAGTAGAACTAAAGATAAATGTTAAAAAGACTAAAGTAATGTTTAATAGATTTTCTCAAAATATGAAAATAAAGATTGATTATGATGAGTTAGAAGAAGTTAACAGTTGCAAATACCTTGGTCAGATTATTAATACAGATGGAAACATAATGGATGAAATTAATCATAGAATTAAACTTGGTTGGAGTGCTTTTTCTAGAAATAACTTGATACTAAAGAGAAATATGCCTATTTTTTTGAAAAGGAAGGTTTTTAATAAATGTGTTTTGCCAGTTCTTACTTATGGATCTGAGACTTAGACTCTTAATAGAAGAGCAATACAGAGACTTCAGACCACTCAAAGAAGTATGGAAAGATGCATGTTGGGAGTAACAAGAAGGGATCGAAAATGGAATGTATGTGTAAGAGAACAAACAAGTGTTACTGACCTCATTGAAAAAATTAAAAGACTGAAGTGGAGTTGGGCTGGACATATTGTTAGAAGAGATGATAATAGATGGACAATTGAAATTTTAAACTGGATTCCAAGAGATTGTAAAAGACCCAGAAAGAGACCACATGTGAGCTGGATGGATGAAATAAAAAAGTGTGCAGTGGTGATGTGGAGAAGAAAAGCTAAAGATAGGAAAAGATGGATTGAACTTGGAAGTACCTTCATTCTGCAGTGGATTGATAATGATTGATGATGATGATGATGATGAGTTTCACATACAAGTAATTTTCTTTCATAGTATAAATTATGATATTGTTTCAATGAATTTTGTGACTAATTTAATGTAAATAGCAACTTTAGGTTTTGATTTTTCAATATGTAAAACAAGTAATTTTCTCTCCATCTGGACTGCAGTAATGATACAGATGAATTAATAATAAACGATAAATTGAATAAGATGGACCATATCAGTATTTTACAATCATGAAAAGAACATGGGCATGTGCTTGATCCAGATATTGTTGAAGTTGTTTGCAAAAAAAAAAAAAAAATGATAGAAAAAGGATAATCAAAGAATACATTTTATTACATAAAAGGAATAGATAATGAATCAGAGAGCCAATAGTAATCAAAGATATAAACAGGCTTTTTAAGTATAAATTGCTGTCAAACTGTTATAATTTGATAACCATGAAAAGGAAATGAACACTTGGAAAGAATATTAGGTTTATTGAAATAAATATTAGATAATAAACTCTGTTCTTATATATATAACATTCTATACAATTACTTTCACAATAAGGATCATTCTTTGTTTGGTTATAAAGAAGATTGTTATGACCAACTAAAACAGGAAGAGTTAATATTAAGCAATCCAAATATTTATTTAACAGCTTGATGTTTTTTAACAAAATAAACAAAATGCCTTCTTACTTTAAAACTTTGTTACAACTTTTTAACTATAAATATGTAGATACGAGCAGTCACAATGTTTGATACAATCATTTAAATAGTAAATGCTTTTGTAATAAATTATATATTGTGTATAATGTTACATTTATATATATTCATGTTGTGATTTCTTTATTAATATATTTTTATTCAATTCTTTGATGCAAAGTTTTAAAATAAGAAGGAATTTCTTTACTTTGTTAAAAAAAATCAAACTGTTTAATAATTATTCTACAATAAATATTTAGATTGCTTAATATTCACTTTTTCTATTTTAGTCATTCATGGACTCTTCTTTATAATCAAAGGGAACTTAATAAGAAAGATCTGCTTTTATATTTTACATATTGTGGAATGCCAAATCAAAGTACAGGTCATTTATTACAACAGCAATTACTATTTAAATGATTGCATAGAATTTATATATATTTTTTTACATTATTATTGCTTGTACATAACGATTTGATTTATAAGTGCAATTTTAGCATCAACTGTTTAAAATAATATACTTAATTATTATTACTTATTATTTATTAAACTGGAGATTATCACTAACCCAAATACAAATTTTAAAACTCAGTTAAAAATCAATATATTTGTCTTCTCAATGTCATATCCTTTTTCAAGTGTAATACATTTTATGATATATTCAAAACTCCCACTCTGATACATATTCTTGAAACATATAAATAAATAAAAAACCGCATAAAGCATATACATTAGCTAATTTTTGGTTATTGTTATTGATCTAAGAGTTGACTGCTTCAACGAATTTATATATATATTGAAATGAATGTTTTATGGGCACAATCAGCTATTGTGCTTAATACAATTAAAATAAAATAATGTTTTGGAAAGATATTTGTTATCAACTAGCCAAGATAGTAACTACATGGTTGTTATAAAATCAAGAATTGCATCACATGATTATCCTAAATTTGGCCAGTGTTTATATATGTGTGTGTGTGTAATACACTTTTCTATGTGGATGGTAGGTTTATTGTTAGTGTAATCAAGACTTTTCAAAATTTCTATGACATGCCTAAACATTATTTGATAATGATTGTTGCATGCTGATAAGAATCTGGCATTTAAGAAATTTCTAGAGTGTGCAAGTATCCAAAACATGGATATTTTGACAGTTAATTTAATGTGTCCATCTTCTCTAACATTTACACAATTGCTTCTTCTATATATGTGATTTGGTATACGCAGTAGGGAATCTCATATATTTTTTAAGCTTTGGGAATAATTAAAAACTTAGGTTTGATTACAATATATCAACTGACACAATATATTCTAATTTTATCTATTGTTGCTTTTATATAAGAAATGCATAATTTAATAGAAGTTATTTTCATATTTTTCTTTTTTGCTATTTTTGATTTGGCACATTGTCCTGGTTAAAGTGATGACATTGTAACCATTTATTAATAAGATATCACATATCTTAAAATGTATTTATTTATAAGTTAGACTTCCTTTTTCATATTTTAAAATAAAGCAAATAAAATATTAGATTTAATATTTTTCTAAAAGCCTTATAATATCATAGTTTTCAATAGAGAATTTGACACAGTATATATATATTTCATACTTTAGTTAAACAATGAGCCAATAGAGAATACTTAAATATATTCATTCCTAATATTATAAGATACAATAGCTATGTAATCTATTAATTACATAATTGGTTATATATTTCTTCCACAAAATTAATATTTCACTTATTTAATGAAATTAATTTTAAAAATTGATATTTTAGTGCAATGCTAAATTTTTAATATTGTTATGATGTTGGTATGTTAAGGCCAGTAATAAAAGTATTAAATTGTCATGTAAGAAATAATGTGAGGAATCTAAACTATGATTTGGCCACATATACCATTTTTAATGGAATGGAACAACTAAAGGTAGAAGAACAAGTCAAAATAATATTCTAAATATAATTATATCACTTTGGGTGATAAATATAAAAATGTTCGCAAAATCTTATCAAACAACTATTTTAGACTGTCAATATGTAATTGAGTGAAATGCTTTGTATTTCTTTTCCTTAAATATAAATACCTGTAATGAAGCTACCCAAATTATATTTGTAATAATCATTCCAAAGAATAATGGGATAATAGTAGTTTGAATTTCTAGTTGATGATTAGTTCATCTGAATGGCATAAAACATTACTTATTGACCCATGAAGGTTTTTGAACCCCTTGGAATGAATACTTCATTATCATATATTAATATTAAAAAAATAACATTCAAATATGATACATTCATACTACATGAAGATAATGGATGTAGAGTGGGATATAAAGT
Source organism: Epiperipatus broadwayi (assembly GCA_028023455.1). Taxonomy (NCBI): domain Eukaryota; kingdom Metazoa; phylum Onychophora; class Udeonychophora; order Euonychophora; family Peripatidae; genus Epiperipatus; species Epiperipatus broadwayi. The sequence goes on from JAQFVV010006197.1 coordinate 5,320,162, forward strand.
AAAAAATTAAAACTATTTTTAATTTTAAAAAATGGTTTATGAAAGAAAACGAAAATTGTAATATGTAATATCCGTACTAGTTTAAATAAATATTTTCAAATTAATGAATAAGAATAGTATGAATAATTAATAAATCCCATCAGTATATGTCATTATTTTTGATATTAAAAATAAGCAAAAAAAATATTTTTTTTTCTAATTCTCGTATTATAGTTTGACATATCTCAAACTAAAGAACACATAAAAGAACTTCATAAAACTCTTATACGACAGTCAATATCGTTATTTGGTATAAATAAATGAGTAATTCATTTAGGTATACTTAAATAATGCGCTTCTGATAAAATAACTTTAAATGGGGGAAAATAAAAAAAGAGGGTTTTTTTTCGATAAATCTTTCTTTTCTCTCCTCCATTCAAACTGCAAGATCTGATTCTTGCACGCAATAAATATCATGTTTAAAATACACAAATAAGTATTGTTTGAAAGGTTCTAAAACTTGATTAGAAATTATATTTAAAATAGCCTCATCTAGATAATTCCAGTATTTAGTTGCAATTATGTAAATCTGCCTTTATCTTCGATTTATAAATATGTTCCCTAGAAATGATCATTATTATCATCATTTTCAACCATTATCGACCCGCAACATGATAAACATCTCTCCAAGTTCAATCCATTTTCTCCGATCTCTAGCCCTAGCACACTTCCTTATTTCATCCATCTCACATGTGGTCTCTTTCTTGGTCTTTTATAATCTCTTGAAATTCAATTTAAGATTTCAAATGGCCATTTATTATCATCTTTTCTAACAATATGTCCAGACCAGCTATAGTTCAAATTCTACTTAAAATGATAAACTTTTTGATAGGAATTCTCAAAATAACATTTTTTGGAATTACTTGTTGTTTTTTAACTAAAAGGCATTTTTGTTTTCCAAAACTTATCTAATTATCTGAGAAAACAAAATTCGAAATTATTTAATAATGTAAGGAAAAAATAAAATTAATTAATTTTTTTTTTTTTTTTTAACTTTTGGATAAGCAAAACTGTGAAGGTTGTGAAACGTTTATATGAATAGCAGTATAAATCTATAATATATATATATGTTAATTCTAATATTCTCACGGATAAATGATGAATTCATAATATTATTTTCGGGAGCTTCCCTGTAATATATATATTCAGGATTATGAAAGAGGGAGAAAGAAACCATTAAGTGAAAAAATATAATTTAATTAATAATAGCCCTCTAAATCTAGAGAAAGAGTGGAACACTTTTGCATAAAAAGATTAACCATTTGAACTACTCAATAGAAAAAATGTGATTTAAATGAAAATGCTAATCAGTTACTATAATATGTTTGAGTAACAATACAAAGAAAATAGTCTTTTATTGGAATCCCTGTATGTGGTACTTGCAGCCATTATTAAAATTTCTATTATAAAAACAGAGTCAAGTTTGAAAAACTTTTCAGCAAGTCTAAAGCTTGTTTATCTTATAAACATGACAATGAACATTGTCTAAGTGAAATCTATTTTGAATAAAATTGAAATTTGAGAATTCTTATAAATGTATTATTTAGATAATAAACCTGATTTTGCACAAAACTAGATAGTTCATTAATATGCATCATGTGATAATTGCTTGAGCTTATCTGCAATATAAATTTTCAACTTCTTGGCAACTCCACCTCTGTAAATAAAAATTGAATCCATTTTTTATTTATAGAGCTTGCCTTGTCAACAGATTAAAGATTTATAGTGTAAATAAGCTTGGCTATTATCATGTAATGTATTTACTCAAAGGTCCTAAATTGATACAATTTCTTTAAAATAAATTTAAATATTTCTGAAAATTTCTTGAAAATAAATTTAAATATTTCTGAAATAAACTACAGCAATAAAAATAAACTTTTATTGATTTAGTTGTCAAACTTTTATGAACCAAGTAATTAATTCTATAAAACAAAATATTGTTACCAATGAGCTCTACTAATTTTTCAATTGTACAGAATATAACCTTACATTGTTCAGTTTTAACTCATTCTCTTGTGTCTATCTTTATTGCTTTTTTGCTAGTTTTGCACTCATTTCACAGTAAAAACTTTAACTGCATAATACTGCCATTTTAGATTTTTAAAACTAATAAATCATTATTATTTAAGTTAAAGCTATTACAAACAAAGCAAAACACTATCTAGCATGGCAATGGTTGTTTGTTTCTTGTTCATCCCACATGAGGGCGCTTGTGATTGATTTATAAAATATTATTTCTTTGATTCAGATTTGAAAATGAAAACATATTTTCTATAATTTCATTACATATTTATGATTTATTTCACAATATATTTATATAATATTGTTTTAGAAGAATCATTAAATTTAGATTTTATTAGAAAATATTTGCTTTTAGAAGATGATTTAAGAGTAATCAATAACATAAGAGCACAACTTGTAATTGGCTGAAAAGGAACTTTCATGTTGGCCTCAGCAGATTAGCTTTTTACATTTTTTAAATATTATAAATACAATTTAAATTTTAATCTGAAGAAAAAATAATTTATATTTTAGAAATTGATTTAAAACAAATATAATTTCATTAATTTAATATTTTTACTGTGATTGATCAATCAAAAATTGGAAATTTAATTGAATCTGCTATAAGAATCCTTAAAATTCAATTATTAAATGAATTGGAGGTACAATATGTGTAATCGAGATGTAGTGTCAGCAACTATGAAAAGATAGAATATTCATCTATCTTTTAGCTCTGTCATTATATAAGTTTAGTTTTTTTGATATAGTTAAACTATAGAATGGATTTAGTCTATTATTTTAATTTATGTGCAGACAAAATGATCCTAAGTGATATAATGAGACAGAAAAGTTTCATGACACACAACTTAGTATGTGAGCACATATGTATTTAAAGATGGAAAAGCAGAAATAAACATAAACATAATGAACATACATAAATATTTGAAGAATCAAGATTAACTAATGCTATTGACATATTGTGACAATATCATAAATCATTTAAAAATCAAACTCTAACTCTCCAACATAAGTGAGTTCTTTCTTAATTAAAATAAAAATTGTAAGTGAATGTTAATCTTGAAAAAAAAAAGTATATTTACATTTTTAAATTTGCACTTGTTTGATTTTTTTATATCACAGTTGAGAAATGTATTTGAGCTGTAATTTCTTTTAAAAAAGTAAATCAGACTGACTTTTAGAGAGAAGATTTTGTCAACCAAACCCATGCCAGTGAAAAAAAAACAAATAAAGTATCAACAAGGCAAAACTCTCCACACAGTAAATGCCACCCTGTGCAAATCAGAGTAATCAATGTTAGTGGTTTAAATAAAGTATCCAGAGAAGCAAATAGAACTAAAAAAGAAAAATAATCAATACCACTCTATAAAACAACTATAGATTGTAAAATCATACTGTTATGGAAAAAATGGGAAGATAAAAATGGATCACTAATTTTAAATAAGTTCACCACTAATGATTTGTCCTGTGGAACCTGCATGATGACTAGATTTAGTTTTTTTAATGCCTTTTCTCACTTATAGATGTAACTAATCAACAGTAACTGTTATTTTTAATATTATATTGAAAACTGAAAAATTGTTAAATAATCAGATTTTAAATAATTACCAAAGCTGCAATTAGTTTTGTATTTTTAAGAAAAAAAATCCCCAAAGAAATGAACACTATGTGCATTTATATATTTTTTTTCCTTTCATGTAAGCATACAGATTCAGAAAAACTGAAAATCAAATGTACCTGTCAGATAATTAATTTTATATAACTTATTAACCTTTTTTTTCAATTAATACTAACTTCATGTAGTATTTTCTTACAGTTATTGATTAGTTTTAGCTATAATTTTAAATATAAAAAATTATTATTATTATTATTATTATTATTATTATTATTATTATTATTATTATTATTATTATTATTATTATTATTATTATTATTATTATTATTATTATTATTATTATTATTATTATTATTATTATTATTATTATTATTATTATTATTATTATTATTATTATTATTATTATTATTATTATTATTATTATTATTATTATTATTATTATTATTATTATTATTATTATTTTATTATTATTATTATTACATTCAAAGATCAGCCTTTCAAGATAATTGTGCATGCGTCTTCTACGAGTGTTAAATAATAAATAAATACTTCACTCTACAGTACAAGATATAGTATTTATGCAGGAATAAAAGGAATCCTCTTATTCCTACAACTCAAATTCTTTTATATGAGCAAATCTGAAGTACTGTTGAATAAAGCGTGAGAGTAGAATTCTCACTTTAAATTACTATCTACGATGTTGTGATAAATGACGTCATGAAATTGTCTAGAATTTACTAAACGTCACTCTAAGTGAAACTTAATTATAAGTAAATAAATAATTGCTTATTATTATTATTATTATTATTATTATTATTATTATTATTATTATTATTATTATTATTATTATTATTATTATTATTATTATTATTATTATTATTATTATTATTATTATTATTATTATTATTATTATTATTATTATTATTATTATTATTATTATTATTATTATTATTATTATTATTATTATTATTATTATTATTATTATTATTATTATTATTATTATTATTATTATTATTATTATTATTATTACATTCAAAGATCAGCCTTTCAAGATAATTGTGCATGCGTCTTCTACGAGTGTTAAATAATAAATAAATACTTCACTCTACAGTACAAGATATAGTATTTATGCAGGAATAAAAGGAATCCTCTTATTCCTACAACTCAAATTCTTTTATATGAGCAAATCTGAAGTACTGTTGAATAAAGCGTGAGAGTAGAATTCTCACTTTAAATTACTATCTACGATGTTGTGATAAATGACGTCATGAAATTGTCTAGAATTTACTAAACGTCACTCTAAGTGAAACTTAATTATAAGTAAATAAATAATTGCTTATTATTATTATTATTATTATTATTATTATTATTATTATTATTATTATTATTATTATTATTATTATTATTATTATTATTATTATTATTATTATTATTATTATTATTATTATTATTATTATTATTATTATTATTATTATTATTATTATTATTATTATTATTATTATTATTACTACTACTACTACTACTACTACTACTACTATTACTACTACTACTACTATTACTACTACTACTACTGCTGCTGCTGCTATTACTACTACTATCACTATCACTACCACTATTACTACTATTATTAAAACAGGCAAAACTCTCATACAGTAGTGCCACTCATTGCCACTATTAATAATTCTTTTATTTTTCCAATGAGGGATTTTTATATGAGAGTCAATTCACCATTTGCTGAGAGAAATTGCTATGCTTTTATTTAAATATCATTAAAATTACTTATATTTATTGTAATATTTTAATTCCCAAAATATTCTGTAGATGTAGGATAATTGAAAATTTGGCATTGTGAATCATTTTTAAAATTTGCATTGGTTAGTTTTTATCACCCTCGGCAATCTTTAAGTTTGTTTAAAATAAAATGTTATATTTTTGAATAAGTCAAATTGCAGGGAAGGCAATTACAAACATGTAATCAGTTATTGTCTGTTAGAATATATTACAATACTGTAAAAAAATTAAAAAAATAAAACTTTTAAAGCATAATTTTATATATTTATCAGATACTGATTTTTTTGACATTTCAAATAAAAATGTCAAATAATAAATATTTCATTTGTTTTCTGAAATGAAACTGCTTCGTTTGACAATAGATAACAAAAAACATTCATTATTTTATTTACAATATCTTTTTTTAATACTTATAAAGATCAAATATGATTTTTTAGAATTTTCTTTATTTGTAAATGAAAATATCTGTCAGATGAAATCAACTTTATTATATTCTGATCAATAATAATGGTGTAACATAAATTGAAGTTGAAAGCTTTCAACCAGAGAAAACAATTAAAACTCAAAGTGCTAGTACACTATGAGAAAGTTAAGCTATGTATTTTATTATTAGACATGCACATTTATATTTGAAAACTTTATAAAATATAATATAAAGTTATCCTTAACTGATTTGTTGTGTAATAAATTGCTTATTCATGCCTTATTCAATTTCTTTTTACATCAGTTATTATTTTATTTTTTACTTTTGTATTTGAAGTGCTTGTCCATCATATCAAATTAAATTTCATTAATTGGAGAGTGTAACTATTGAATATCAATTTATTCATTATTAATATTATAGTTAATTACCATTTTACAATGTGTGGTAAAGGATATAAGGACTGGTGTTATGATGATGCTGATTCTGTACTTTTAAAGCCATAACTGGTAATATTGAAAAATTCAAATAATAAACATCACATACTCTCAAACCTCTACTTATACTTTCAAACCTCTACTTGTTAAACAACTCCTGTTTATCTGTAGATTGAAGTTTTAGCAAGATTTTATTTTTATAATTAATATGGTTCCTGTGTTGGCACAAAGATCATTGGATTCTGGTGTCCAGTGCTGCATTTGACTACCTAATTTGGGTATAACAGAATGAAATCAGGATGTATGTATTAGCAGCCAAGATTTATTATGCTAATAATCTCCTAAAGTATAATAATAATAATAATAATGATGATGATGACGACGATGATGATAACGACAACAACAACAACAATAACAATAATAATAATAATAATAATAATATGATGATGATGATGATGAAGAAATCACAAACACATTAATATTCTCAGCATTTAAGAGGATGGATTATAATAAAATAAATTTGTGAGAAAAGAAAAATAGACAAAAAGATTTTGATAAATAAGGGCATTGCATTTAAGAAATGAGATAGTTCATCATTAAACTAATAACAAAACAGAAATATATTTTTGTTACAAGTGAATCAAGACAAAATAAAACAGAGAACAAAACCAGATCTATATAAAAAAGAATGGAGCAGCAAATGGGATAATAATTAAGTACCAAGTAATCCACATTATAAAAGTAAGGACTGCCAATAGAGCAATATATAAAATAACAAAAGTCAGCATATATAGTAAAGAGACCCACAAAAGGGATTCTCGTTATATTAGATATTGGAATACTATGCACATTGATTAATCAAATGCAATAAAAAAATGATGGATCTGCAGACAAAAAATAGAAAAATTATGGATAAAAGCAAACAAATAATTTGAGATTCCAAGACATTATTGGAAATAAATGAAGAAAATTAGAAGGCAATATAAGAAAATTTGAGGTGATCCAAAAAAGCTGAAAGATTATTATACAAGAAGCCATAAAAATATGCAAGAAAGAACAAATACAGAAAGAGATAAAAATTGTAAGATGAAAGACATGTAAGAATGACAAAATTAAAATGAAATGCAAATGAATTATAGAAAGAAAATATTGGAAGTTAGATAAAAATTAAAATAATAAAGAAAATTAAAATAGTAAAGAATATAGTCAAACAATTATATTAGAAGTGAATCAGTATAAAAGAATCACCCATGAAAATGGAATAAAAAGCTCAGAAAGAAATGATTTATACAAAAAATAATATAGAGGACAATTATGCAAAAATTAAAAAAGAGATTCCTAACTAAGTTAAAAGAAGTGGGGGGAAAAAATTAAGAGGAATGTAAGAAAGAGGCAGATCAACAAAAATTTATAGGAATAATGCCACAAATATAGGATGGCAGACACCCCCAAAATGTATAACAGCATCAACAATTTTTAACATCAAAGTTTTTAGAAGTGACTCAGGTGAAACTATTATGACACACATGGATAGCCTGAAAAGTTATAAACCCACTGAGAGAAATAAAGTGCCAGGTTCATCACCCTGGCTCCCAATGGTTCACTGACTGACCCACCTGATAAACCTTTCAACTCTCTTATTTCCACACTTATCTCACATCTTTATTATTTGACAGCCTTTTTATCCAGACTGATAATTCATATGAACATAAAACAACAAACCCAACAACAAAAAACTTTTTTATATATTTTGCCCCTCTTTTTTTTTCTTCAGACCCCATCCTTCAACCTTCATTGCCCCATTCATTGGGAAGCCATTTTAACAGACACCCAAGATCCTAATCTAAAATTTTAATGTGAGTAGGTTATCACTATAGCTTCGACCAAGTAAATTTATAAGCATCAGATATGTCTGATCTCAAGCGCCAATTTTGCAATGTAGAAAAAATTATACTTCTCGAAAATACTCAAGGTTCTAGATGACCTTACTTGGGGTCCTATTCTAGCTAGCTTGATCTCAAGGCTTGAGAGACTATGTCTATGAGAGAATAGAGTTATACTTTAATTTTTATTATGGCAAAATTTACGTAACTACAGGATTTCATATCTAACTCAAAAGATGCCATTTGCAAGAGATATAGTCAGGAATCTTAGTATCCATTATAAGCAATAACTAACATGTTAGAATTGAATGGACCTTGTAATATGAATAAGCATACAATCTATTAATATTTTAGAAATCAAAATTTATTATCTGCATACAGGTTAATAACTCTATCACACAATACAGATACATCACATATATAGTTGTAATAGACTTATATGAAGGAGGGCAATATATGCCAAAGTTTATGTCATAGTAGATTATATTAGTTTCCCCTCTTTTTTTAATTTAAATTAGAATAAGCGCATATTTCTTAGTTGTGGCATTTGGCAATTTTACATTTATGAGCACAATTAAAGTCATACATACCTCTTTGAAGTGAACAGAGGAAGGGAAGTGAATGTCTAAATAGTGATTAGTAAATCAGTTCAACAAAAAAATCGAGTCATTGCTATTTTCATAAATGTAAATTCAAAAGATAGATGAAATTGTATTCAAAGCATTACTTAGAGCAGAAGTCAATAAAGTGCTAAAACCAGTATATTTGTGGTTACTCAGAAAGAACCCAATAAGTTAGAAAAGTAACCAGGACCCATCATGGGTAATAACAAACAAGAAGAAACAGGAAGGCCAATATCCCTATGGTCAAAGAAAATATGGAAGAACAACTCTCCAAAGTCATGATAAAAGATCCAATTACACTTCTCCATGAAATGAAACATCTGGAACAAAATGAGAATTTGATGGCAGTGTTACAAAGTATGTTGAGAGCAATCCAAAAGAATGCTTAAGATTCAAAAGGAAGGTTTGAAATTAATAGAAAACAAATACAAGATGCATGAGAAAGTATAAGCAGGACTACAAAAGAATACCAAAATCAGAATGAAGACCTTAGAGTAATGGTGGAGAAAAAATGGGAGTGGTCAAATAAAAAAATCCAAGAGCTAAATGCAGAATACATGTCAATAATGGAAGAAATACATGAGAGACAAATTATAGAGTCGATGAAAATATAAAAAAAATCCAAGAATGGATCACCTTATCTAGTAAATGGCAGAAAGATGCACATCAGGTGTCAGCAGAGTGCTGTGACCAGCCATGTCATCCACACATCAATGAGATACCACATGGAAACCAATCTAGGTAGCCCTTTCCCAGATAAAAATGTCAATCACTTTCCTATTAGTCAGGCAATCCTGCCAGCACACCCATACATCTGCAAGAAATTTCAGAGCTAGGAGCCCAGCCAAGCCTAGCTAAATTCATTCAGGTGAAAGTGCCAAGTGAGAATCCTCAAACCCACTTAAGTGGTTTAAAAGAGCATTTTATTTTTACCCAGCAAGTCATGGGGATCAGTTGGCAAGTGCCAACCATTATTTACGTGGTCCTGCTCAAAATTGGTGGGGATCTATTCAGAATAAACTGACAACATTCCAAGAATATAAAAATGTATTATTTAGTAGCTACTGGAGTGAATCACACCAAGAAGGGATGCTCTAGAATATCTCCTATGACAAATATAGCAGGAAGGAAACACATACTTAGTTTTGTCTTAAGCAAATAGCTCAGCTCAGTTCAGTGATGGTTTTCCCATTTTTAGAAACTCATATTGTTAGGACAGTGGAGGCAAATTTGCCTCAATTAATTCAATGAGTGATGGTGATCAATTAAATCACCAAAGGAAAAGAAATGGCTCAAATTTTTAACCATAATGGACCTTTGAAATTTCCATAGTGAACTTCCAGAAAGAGCATGAAAATCAGAACCCCCACAAATTCAATCCACGGCCAGACAAGATTAGAATAATTAGCCTATTTTAATCTATAATCAAAATCAGATTGCCATAAAAGGAGGGTCTGAGAGCTGGCAGTCAGAAAACTTTCAAGGACCCAATTAAGCAGTTCCTTCCAGCAGGGTTCCATCAAAAGGAAGAGGAACATGATCAGATATCAACAAAACCTAATATCAACTATAATAATTGAATCAGGCACCTCCACCCCCTATACTCGCATTGACCCATGCCTGACTGTTGATGTTAGAGGTTTCACTTGTCAAAGACGATTGACCTGTAAGCTTACAATATTCATGGTAGTAATTCCTGTAGACTGTATTTACTGAACTTGTGGGTAACTAATAGTTTGATACATATCCAAGTCTGAGAATCTGTTCACAGTGGAGCAAGGTCTGTTATTCCGAATTATGTCATGAAAGTTTTTGCTGTTCTGGTGGTCCAGTATTACTTTGTTTAACTAGTTTATATGGCTGGAGACTCCATGGGTCTAGGATCATCTTGAAAGAATGGTACAGATCAGTTATACTCTGAGAGTGGGTCGCCTACACTTATATTTATGTCCCATCATTTTTGTGGTTTCCATTATTATTTACTCTTATTAAACATGCCTTTTCTTTTTACTTTTCTTTACATAACTGTCACTTTTCTTTTTCTTTTAAATTTTTTTACTCCCTTTTTTCTTTCTACAGAAAACAGTCCTGTTCTCATATTCCCACCCTCTCCAACCTACGGGTTTTTTTTTTTACAAAAGTCTTTAGACAGTTGATCAATATTCCACCTCGCCATCCCCCTTGGAATGCTTTTACCATGATTTTTAGTCTTGTTCAAATCTATTTAATTGATAGTTTTTGAAATTTAAGTGTTCTGATAAAAGAGAAATTGCCCATGGCGCAAATCCTAAAGTTCTTACATTACTTTTCCCTTTATTTTTATATTTCATTTTCCCTTTTTTTTTAAAAAAAAAATTATTATGCACCAATACCGATATCATCTTTACAATAATAACCTGCCTACTGTGTAAAATGTTAAATACAGTAAGAAAAAAACAACTTTGCATTTACCTGCCTCTCTTCATTTTTACATTTATAAAAACCATCCAACATCTGTTAGTACAATTAATTAATTATAACAAACAACCACAATGGAACATTTAGTATATATATTATCTTTCACTCATTCAGGTGGTTAGTATACTTCATTTACTCTCTTTGTAACAGGGTTTGAACCCAACTAATGGTTCAATATATATACATTGAAATATTTTTAATATATTTAATACAAAATAAGATCATTGATTAGTGAGATGTAAGACATGTGTTCATGCAAAATTAGAGATGCAAAAATTATTAAGAAAAACAGTATTCATGGTTTATATTCCTATTCTACAGAAACATTCCAATGAACTTGCAAGTCATTTAAAAATATTAACAGATTTTAAAGATGGCTCAGATTTGAATAAAATCAATAAGAAGATAACTGATACACTATTAAAAACTGCAATAAAAATAACTGATAGAATATTAATAACTGCAATAAGGATCACTGATAGACTATTAAGAACTACAATAAAGATAGCTGGTATAGAAAACTAGTAATTGATACAAATTTTACTGAGACAAGACAATTTATGAAGCAAGAAATGAATATGAAAATAGTGTTTTGTAAAATGGTGCAAAAAAAAAGACTTAATAATGATATAAGAAGATGTAATTGTAAATTAGCAAAAAAAAAGCTATAGAAGAGAATTACAGTTTCAAAAGTGTAAAACAAAATCTTAATATTAGTAGGAAAATTATTTCTTCAATAAGAAGAAAATATAGAATTATTATTAAAAAGATAGATTATATAAATTATGTGAAAGAGTTTTTTAAGAATTATATAGTATTAAAGAAAAGAGAAAGTATCCCCTTTGATTACTATATCTTTTGAATTTCCCAGCATTTTAAATAAAGAAATGTGACATGAAATAAAATGTATGAAGATGAAAGAAGCTCTAGTTAATGGTTGAATTATAATTAATATATTCAAAGAATCAAATAAAAAAAATAGAAAAATTGTTGGCAAAGTTATATACCAAATATATAAATGATAAATATATGCTGATTGGAATACCATAGTACAAACACTGATATTTTAAAAATAGATCAAAAAGATATGAGAAATTACAGACCTATCAGACTTTTATTTTATACAAAATTTTTACCAGGATAATTACAATTCATCAACGGTAAAGTTTGGATTTTAACCAACCAAAAAAGCAAGCTGAATTTTAAAATGTGTTTAGCTCAATGGATCACACCAAGTAGAAAAGACTAATGAATATGAGTTGCCATTATGTTTTGGTTTGATAAATAATGAAAAGGCATTGATTATATAAGCATTTGTTCAGTGATTAAAGCATTAGATCATCAAGATATAGATCTAGATTTTGTCATATTTAGTTTTTATCAAAAATGTGATACCAATGATTAGATAATACAGTAATACTAAAAGGTCAAGCATTCTTCACCAAGAGGTCAGCACAGCAGCTTTGCAAACAAGCAGTTGATTGCAGATGTTTGTTGCAGGTTTGCATCCCAGCAAGTGCTATGACATATGAAAAAAAAGATTTACATTGACAAGAATGTATGATAGAATGGACTCCATATCTTCAAAACTTTTTAAAGCAGTCTTGCAGAAATTATTTTGTGAACTAAAATGGAAAGCCAAGATAATTAAAGTAAGTGGAGATTATTTAGGTCATCTATGTTTTTCAGATAATATATTTGTTTTTGCAAATAATGCTTCAGAGCTTCAGGAAATTGAAAATTTTGTAAGAGTTATCAGATGAAAAAAGATGATTGGACTAAAGATAAATATTAAAAAGACTAAAATAATGTTTAATGGATTTTCTAAAAAAGAATGATAATGCAGAATTAGAGATTTACAACTACAAATATATTGATTAGATTATTAATACAGATGGAATCATACTGGATGAAATTGATCATAGAATCAATTTTGGATGGAATGCTTATGGTAGAAATAACAATATTAAAATTTCAGATATGCTTTTATATTTGAAAAGAAAAGTTTTTAATAGATATATTTTATTATTTTTTACTTATGGATCTAAGATTATGACACTTAACAAAAAAAGCAATACAGACCACTCAATAAAATATGAAGGGGTGTATATTAGAAATGATAAGGCATTGAAAACTAAATATATGGAAATCAGATATATAATACTGACATTGAAATAATTAAAAGATCAATTGGAACTAGGTTGGAGACATTTTTAGACAAGACGATAATAGATAGGCAGTTGAAATCAAGACCTAGAAGGATACCATGCTTGAGATGGATAGCTGAAATAAGAAAATTTTCTAGGGTGATGTGAAAAGAGAAACTATAAATTAGAGAAACTGGATTAAATTTAGAGACCTTCTTCCTGCAGTGGATCATCAATTAATGATTAAAAATGATATATATATATTTTAAAGTTTATTCCATTTTTTTTTCAATCCATACTTCTTCTTTCATGAGTCCAACAAGTATTCTTATTTCATCCATCCACTTTACAATGATCTCTTTTTAAAATCTCTGAAATATCTTGAGTTTTAGTTTAAATTTTCAATTGTCTATCGTAATTTTTTCAGTGATATGAACATTTCAGCTTTATTTAAATTTATTAATTCTTTTGGCTTATCTATTTGGTCTCTCACCTGTATTGTTCCATAATCTCTGTATTAAACTTACTATATACTTCTCCATATTTTGGTGCATGGTTTGTCATTCTGTATTGGATATATATAATTTAAATTCTCTCTTTATTATTTATTATTTATTTAATCATAAAAATAAAAAACTAAATTTTCAGACTTAGCTTTGAAATGTGTTTTTTTATTAGTTCTGTAAAAATCACATCGATTTTTAATTATATATTATTCAAACAATGAAGCCATTATATATATATATATTAAAAAAATGTTTTTATTGGAATTGTAACTAAAGATGCAACATGAAAAGATTTTTATTTTGTACAATTAATTCTTAGAATTGATATTACAAATAGTGTAAGAGTAAGTGCATACACAGCAATGCCATTTTTATGCCCTATAATCTACATTTGAAAATCATTAGAAAAATTTGATTCTGTATCAGATTTTAGTCAGAATAGGATTTTTTTCTAATATATAGACAATATTTTTTTTCTAATATATAGACAATATTCAGTCCAGCTATTCATTAAATATCTGTATGAAATTGGGTAGTTTTACATTCTTAGTTCGAATGTAAAACAAAGATGGAGAGTCTTTCAAACTTTGGAAAACTTAGTGAATAATATCTTCATTATTTAATGTTCCTCTATAGAAGTTGTTGTTTGAAAGCTTTCTGCATTGAGCTATTTTAAAGTTATTTTATTATTTTCTTTTACATCAAGTAATATATAAAATATTCTAAATACATTGTTTTTGATGTATTTGAAATGCTCAATAATGAGAATTAGAGTTGAGAATAAGAGCAAAAAAAGAATGACATTAATTTAAAATTTGATGTATTTCTAATATGAATTATGTAGAATAATTTCTGAAGCAGTGATGGTATATTTGGAAATGATAAGTTTACTATTGGCAGTGAACTCAGAAATTATTCGATAAAACACATAAGAGTAAATAGATATGTGTTAAGTGGTAAATTATAGATGGTAAATGGTATTATTCAAGAAAAAATATAGTGGGCTTTCCTATCTCATGTGAAGACAGCAACAAACTCATTTGGGTAAGAAAGTTTACAATATTCAAAATTAATAGATAGCTAATTTATTTACATATATTGAGATGAGAAATTCGATAAAAGGTTCTTTAATATTTTTCAACCAATGACATATTACGCTGAAGCCATATCAGTTTGATCTTCTGATCTTTAAGATAATGTCTCCAAGTGATTTGCAGACAAATGCAATCGCTAAAATTTATTCACAGATCATGTGGACCCGGCACATTAAAGATCGCAAGATCAGACTGATATGGCTTCAGGGTAATACATCATTGGTTGGAAAATACTAAAGATGACTGTCGGGTAGATAACGAGAACCACCATGTTTTTTGGTCCTGAAAAAAAATATAAAAAAAATGTACAAGCATGCATCAAAATAATTTAGAAATTAAAAGTAATTACATATAAGTTTGATAATTTAGAAATTGAAAATAATTAAGTGTAAATTTTATAATTGCAGAAATATGTACAATTTTTTTTTTTTTGTAAATTTAAAATAAATAGACAAATAAAGAACACTTTTCCTGATTTAATGCGAATCTGGCATTATTAATGGCGACCTGGACAATAACTTAAAATGTATTCTATATTACGAATTTTTATAAAAAATAAATAAATAAAAAAAATGTACTTGCATGAAAAATTATCTTATCTTTAGAACATTTCTGATGGTATTTAACTCAATTTTCATGTTAAAAATATATAAAACAAACAGCTTGAAAATGTGTCTCATTTTTTGACTGCGTAGTGCTGGAATGGGCAGGGGGGCCTCCAATAGTTTTGCCGGGCCAAAGGCATGGCCAATACATGCTCTATTCTGAAAAAACCTATATTATGCTCAATTAGAAAATACAGCATGTAGAACTGGAATTGATGAAGGGGGCTTCCGATGTTTTTGATGGGCTGAAGGCATGGCCAATACATGCTCCAGTCTCAAAAAACCTATATTAGATTTACAAAACCACCAACAATGCCAGACATTGTATTACTCTTGTAGTTGTAATTTTTATAATTGCGGATGAATTTACAAAAAAAAAAATTTGTATAAGTCAGAAATTAAAAATAAAATTAATTAATTGTCCTTTTTATAATTGCAGAAGAATTTACAAAATAATATACATGAAAATGACATAATTTATTAGAAACAAAAATGAAAATTACTTACAAATAGTGTTCACTGCGGTGGGCTGATAGCAAAATCACAAAAGACAGACAAATGACAAAATTTTCCAAAGCTCTCTCCAATTTTTAAATCTCGCGGGTCAAAAAATCCA
The DNA here is from genome assembly GCA_028023455.1 of Epiperipatus broadwayi. Taxonomy (NCBI): domain Eukaryota; kingdom Metazoa; phylum Onychophora; class Udeonychophora; order Euonychophora; family Peripatidae; genus Epiperipatus; species Epiperipatus broadwayi. Next base: position 5,336,415 of record JAQFVV010006197.1, read on the forward strand.
AAAATTGACTCTCCCATGGATTAATCATGCTAGTGTCTTGGTTGCCATGACAACGTTGTCAGGTTATCGTCAATGATGTCTACTGGAAAGAAAATCGGTAAGTGTAAAACGTCATTGGTTAAATAATAGTAAAGTACTAGAATGATTTACAAGTACATAATTAAAAAAAAAAAGTACAATTATTAAAAACGAATATGAATAAAAAAATAGTTTGAAGCTTATAAAAATTATATAAAATATTAAAGAATGTAAAATAGTTTTAAAATAAGCTTATTATTATATAATGCTTTATATGCCATGGAAATAAATAATTTTTGTGGAGGTGTGAGAAGAGAGAGTATTGAACATTCATTATTGAAATATAAAATATTGAAAGTGGATAAGGATAAATTATAAGAAAAATATTAGAAATTTAAAAATAAAAGAATGAAAGAGAGGAAGATTTTATTTATTTGCTTAGAACTTTCTAACAATATTGGGGGGGGGGGGGTATGTATACAGAGCAATGAACTAATTCAACATCTTATAATAAAATAGGATAGAAGTAAGAGGGGGAAGAAATGAATTGGAGCTGGGAAAATAATTAGGTAATAAATAGTAAAAAATAATATGTTTATTGCGGTATATAATGCAGATAGATGGATGGATGGATAGATAGATAGATAGATAGATAGATAGATAGACAGATAGATAGACAGACAGATAGACAGACAGATAGATAGATCTCATTAAAACTTGAATACCACTATAAGGTTGTCATAATTAAAAGTTAAAAGCAAATCATAAAATGTTAAAAAGAAATCATCCAAAGTTTCAAATCCATTTTACTACTTTAATTTATTGATTACTTTTCACCAAAGTAGTTGCAAAGACTAAATAAATAATTGATTATTTCTTTTTTTTTTTTTTTAACTCAACTACGTTTCTTTCCTTTTTTTTTAAAAAAAAAAAAAACTATATTCCGTTAATTAACATCTAAATGCTGTGTTTTATAATATTCATGCATTTAAAATTAATAAAGCAATTAAATAATTAAAATATACTAAAGATATTAAGCCATTCTTAAATATTTTGGACAAAATCGTATTAAATAAAGAGATTAAATATGATTATTATAAGAATTTTTTTTATACAGTATTTTTTACTATTATTAATGTATTTTCGTAATTATTTAAATTATCCTTAATTGGATTTCAAATGCAAATAAATTAAATACTTAATTAAACTTATTCATCAAAAAAAGCTAATATATTGAAATGTTATTATTATAATTTTAATGCTATAAGTAAATTATAAAAACGTATTACTTTTTAATATTTAAAATGGCTTCATAAAATACAATAAAGAGTAAACAACTGAATATATATATGCATTTTTGTTAAACTGCATCTACTATTTCAAGACCTACTAATTCTGGGATCTAAAGTTCGAAGAAAAATTAAAAAAAATTAGTATTCTTATTTATACAATGTAGCAGCAATCATATTTGAGTTTGAACTGCTATTGAATAACAAAGGCATATCTATATGGGCTTCAAGTTTTAGGAGCATTGAATAATGGTAAAAGTATTAATGAACATACAAATATCAAAAAGTCTTTTTTTTTTTAAATATTATGTAGGGGACCTAAAAATTCTAGTTATGATACTATTCAGTGATACCATTTGTATTCGTGAAATTGTTTCTGACAATTTGGAAAATAATAAAAATAAAAAAAATAAAATTTATATTGAAAATATATATCTTCAAAAATTCCCCAAGTTACATCCACAGTACATGGCAAGTATTTAGTAAAAATTAAATTTGTATTTTCCTAAAGGTTTGTTGTGAAGGTATTTTAATTGTATTTATATATTGGGATAATTTTATAAAGTATTAAATGCCTTTAGAAAAATTTAACTTTGTTTAAATTTTCTAAATACATTCAACTATTAGCAAAAGCAACCTGTGTGCTATTACTAACAGTTGAATGTACTTTGAAAATTTAAATAAAGTTATTTTTTTCTAAAGACATTCAGTACTTTATACTAGATGACGGAAATAGTCCGTTATATAAATATATATTAAATTTATGGGTGGAAAATATGAAGAAAAAATAATAATTCAGTAGACTGTAATGTATTGCATCAAAAAGCATTGAGTCTGTGCAAAAAGTTTAGCAAAGAATGACATCAAGATATTTATTGAAAATCAGGAGTAATTGTATAGATTTAAAAATATATGTAAATTTAAAAACAAAGCACTTTATAATATTTTTTAGGCTTCCATTACCTTTGCATTTGAGTGTCCTTTTAAATAAAATTATAGTTTCCAAATTCATAATGAAAATATATAAAAATGATAGGTTACATTGTATACAAGCATGTATTATTGAAATTTATGAATTAAATCCCATATAGGTATTACATCTTTTACATTTTATTACCTAATTCTTAGCATAGGAATCATTTAAAACAATAGTATATTTATTTTCTGATAAATAGGAAGAAAAAGTGAATGAGACTATTTACATATGTATTTACATAAATTTGAATAATCTTTTCTCTACCAATTTATTTCTTTACTGACTTTTTCAAACTGCATTATTCTATTTTTATTAATTAGTTTCATTGAGATTTTATATACAATTTAGTTTTTAAAATAAATTATATATCATATATGTGTGCATTAAGAATATATGTCACATAAAATCTGTTGATATTTATGATTTTCAGTGGCCATATTGACTGTAAAATTATATTTATAATAGACTGGCCAGCATATGATACATGTAATTTGTATATTTTCAAAATTATCTTTTACTTTTTATTTTTGTTTCCTTATTTTTTGTTTGCTTCTGGAGTTAAGATATCCATATTTTAGTGGCTTCTAATGATTATATATAAATTTCCAAAAGAAAAAAAGGAGATGAAGAAATGATAAACAAATGGGATGAAAGATAGAGAATACTTTTAAACTTAAATTATTTCCATTTGTTAAATTCAAGTAATAAAATATTTTCATATGTCAAGCATTGGTGGTCAAGAAGTTAGCATATCTGCCTTACAAGCAGTTGTTCCAGGTTAGCGGGTTCACTTCCCAGCCAATGCTATGACACATGGAAAAAATATATATTTTCATATGAGATCTATAATAAGATTTAAATTATTTGAAATAAAAGAAAAATATTGAAAAATTCTCATTTGGATCAACTACTTGTATTAACAAAAAATAATTTAAAACTCATATGAAACAATATGCCAATAAAATGTTACACAGATAGTTTATGAGTCAATTAATTTGGGTTAAACTATAATTAAATATTATTTAATAATTAGGTTATAAAAATAGATTAATTAAATGAATTATTCTATGCAACTTTTATTGCACAATAAAAAAAAGGAGAAGAAAAAAAAAAAAAGAATAAGATAAGAAAAATATGAAAAAGATAAAAACTAAGAAAATAAGAAGGTGGAGGAGAAGGAAGAGTAAGAGAATATGTGCTAAAATTAATTTAACAGGTTTTGCATGTGATGATATGTGTGGTGTTTGAACTTCAGAAGAAATAGTTGAGTTTTGATCCATGAATCTTTAGCTGCAATTCCTTATCACAGTGTTAAACAGCACAGGGCAACATATATAATCAGTGTTAAAAGCAAAAGTGCAAAGCATAGAAAACTAAGTGATAAACTTAAATCTTTCTTTTGATATTTAAGGCAGACTATTTTATAATTTTTTATTCACCCATTCTATTTTTTTGTCTATCCTATATCTATTGTTGGGTATTCATTCACCCATTTAATTTTATAATAACTATTACATTATTCAAACATGTCACTTACTATTCTTAAACATTTCCATAACTATTTGTCTTATCTCATTAAAAAAGAAATAATATCTTCATAAATTAATATTTGATAGATAGAACTCTCTAGCTATTTTTGATAAAACTGAATATATAGAAACAATAATATATATATATATTGTAACCAGTTGGATTACATAGACACACTAATATAGTGTGTGTGCATAAATATATATGTAAAATTGAAAGAAAACTAGAAATAAACACAGACAAAAATATAGTAGACATTTTTCTACATTTTCTAAAATAAAATAATAACAAGTAAAGGGTTAAATAACTCTGGGTTTAAAATAAAATTTCATTATGAAATTAATGTTTTAAAAAAGGTCTTATTAAATATAAATATTGTATTGTTATTATTATTATTCTGATTGTGAAATGTAAAAAACACAATACTTCTTTTTGAAATTTTTTTTAATTAATTAAAACATATATGTTTTTAAAGGGATTAGAGAGCTAAAAATAAAAACTTTGTTTTCAATGAAGGTGTTGTTATCACCTCAGATAATTTTATAAAAAGGCCTGATAACAAACTAGCTCCAGTCTGGTTAGTGATTTTTGAAGAGCTGCAGAATTGGTTACATTATTTTGTTGCAACTTGATGAAGGGCAGCAGTTGGTTTTAGCTGAACATATAGTTGGCAGAACATTAGATTGGGGAGCTGCCAGTATTTCCTTGCAGGAGTTTGAAATTCACCTAGAGAAAGTGACCCACTTCTTTCTGTAGAAATTCATAGCCTTAAACATGGAGGATGGTTGCTTACCTAAAATTCTATCAAACCAAGACAGCTGATTGCCTGGATTAATCCTAGATAGAGCAGAGACCAACTACAAATCAAGATTTTACATGGATTGCATATTTTTATCTGATGATGACAACAAACATGGATTATATTTTTCTAATGGATCAAAAGAACCAGCTTGCTAAACAAATAATTATATATATGCTAACTATCTAAAGGCAGAGAAGAACAGATAAAAATATATACAGCTGTGGTGAGTAAGGTTATATATGATAACAAACTTTGTTATTATTACTATTAGTAAAATTACATTTTGAAAGTGATGCATGAATTTGTACTTTTTTATGTTTATGGTGGGTGTATGGTTGAGCAGGGCTGTGTGGATGCAATGTGTTTATGGTGCTCCGAAGTATATGCTCAGCACTGTCTAGACCTAGATATTGAGCTCCCAGGGTAGTCCAGCAGTGTATATGTAGGCCTCATGAATAGGCCTTGGTCTCATGAATAGACCTTTTCTAAAGCCCCTAAGACTCACAAGAGATGAGCAGGGCTGGCTCAGTGCCTGATATTTTTTTTCTGGATACTATTTCTTGTGGATGATCTGTCTAGGTACTTAGAGGGGCAGTGCTTAAAAATGAGGTATTTTCTCGCGACATCATGGGGCATTGTGTACTTGGTCCATGCTTGACTATCTACTTATCATGGCATGAAAAGCTGCACTTCACGTATTCACTTTTCCTCTCTCACCTTGCCTATTTCATCAGCATTAACTAATCAAGCAGAAAGACATTTAGAAATTTATATTTTCTTAATTCTATAAAACGATTGTATATTTCGTTTATTAAAAAAAAAAAAAAGACATTTTAAATCAATCAACAATCATCTGTCAAAAATTTGATAGTACTTGTTTCAAGAAAAAGTCTATTCAGCAAAGAGAATAAAATTGCGAGAATAATCTGTAATAATTTTATTGTGATAAATACTAATGTTACGTAGATAAATTAATATATCGCACGTCTGTGCAAATTAGATATATATATGCGTTTCAGTAAACCTACTATGTAAATGTATTTCATTTAACTGAAACTTTAATCGTTTATTATATTTATATATAATTTAAGATTTGGATAATTATTTTGCAGCAATTCAAATAGGTTATTTCACACACACACACATGTATATGTGCGTATGCTTATCAATTGTAACACATATGTAAAATTTAATCTTTTTTTTTTATAATTATTTTATGTCAATTGTATTGTAAATAACAATGCGTGTCAGATAGACACTTATGTATAAATTTTTTGATCATTTTTCTAAATTAAATGTTAATTCAAACATGTTTATTTTGTATCAAGCCACATGCCTGTGTGCTGAATGGGTTTTAAATAAACCTAATTTATTAATCATGTAACTCAATGTATACCATTCAAAATCAGAACCCTTATAAGACCTTAATCATTTATTTTTTTATTGTTATTAATAAACTTATTTAATTGTTAAAAATGGTTTCCATCATCTCTTGTTCACATACAGTAATAGAGCTTTATGTTCTCTGAGCTAGATTTCGGACACGGATAAATGGGGATGTGTTTAGTGCTTTGGGCATCCAGAGATGATCATCATCATCCTGGTTGGCGCAAAAGAGGATACTCTTTAAAGTCCATGCACTATCTTTTATTTTACTTTAGTCTTATTAAAAGTTAAGTTTATAGTTGGCCAGTACATTAATAGTACTTTAGTGGCCAGAGCATTGATGATGATCAGCATGCTTTAAATGTCCCAGCATTATTGTTCTATTTCTGATTATCATGTATTTTAATGGATGGGCACTAAACTGGTGCATCCAAGTTATGTTTATATAATTGCCCAAGCTGGCAAAGGCTCAATAGTTAGCCTGGTCTACAGAAGACCCATTTTCAATCCAGTCACAAGGTTGACTGTTGATTTATATATTTTATTGTACTAATTTGTTTATTCCCATCAATGATGATGATGGATGGTTATTTCTCTCTAGTATTTACTTATACTGATATTTACTTTATAATGCTGGCTGATAATAATTATGCTTTAGTTGCTCTTTTGAGTTAGCTTTTGATCTCTCAATGTTTACAGAGATTCTCTAATCTCATTTTATGATTAAATATCTCATTACTTATAAACACTTTGTAAACTATTTATATTAAATCATTTTAATGTAAATATTGATGAATTGGAAGTGATGATGATGATTTTCCATCACCCTAGTTTCAGATACACTTTCACCAATTATTGATACTACTTCCTGAACCCCCATCCCGTTACAATATATATATAACTAAATACTTCATTTAATGTTTACAATAAACAAACATATATTTTTAATCTAATTTTAATTACTACTATGTTGTCACTAATAGTCATACATTTTAAAGAGTTTTATATCTTAATAGTTAACATAATTATCTGCATGTCTATGGCCTGGTATTTGAGTTTGAATCAATGAATCTTGTTTTTTTAAGATTACAAGTAGTCTTAAGATTTTCTTTCGGATAGAGAATTGATAGCCAGGCTAGATAATATTCCATAAGTTAGTATTCAGCTATTATTAGTTAAGGGTAAAGATCACAGGCTAATCTGAAAAGATCAAATGATTGTTTATTTGCTGACTATAAGAATACAATTATAATTGAAATACTGAGTCCATGTTTACTTTAAGTCAATGGCCATATAACTTGAAATATTAAATAAATAATAAGGAAGGTGTAAAAAATATATTTAATTAAACAACACTTGTAAGAAACAATATATTATTTTTCCAGAAATATTTTTTTCTTTTTCAAATTATGATGTACAAACTTATTCCAGCTTTTTTTCTATTTTTATTTTCATGCATTTTTAGTATTGAAAATTATATTTAATTCCATTTTTCTCAATCTCTCTCTCTCTCACACACACACACTCTTTGTAATATAGTTTTGTTCTTTTATTCAGATATATATATATGTAAATTTATAAATAAATATTTGAAAATACAGTAATTAAAAGTTTGTAAAAATTATATGTATAACCGTAACTTAGAAGCGCTTTCAACTACCTTGTAGCTTTGTCAACTATCACTTTTAAAATGTCAGCTTTCCCATAATTCCATATCAACTTTCCCATAATTATGTGATCTTAACGTTTGCTGCTTGCCTATTAATTAAATTCTGCTTGTGTTTTTATATTAACATCGCCTCTTTAATTTTTCTTTTATTATTATTTCTTTCAGTTTCCAATATTTTTACATTATTATAATCAAAATCAAAACCATGTATACATGATTTATTATGGTCATAAAAAACAGAAGCTGATAAATTATCACTATTTTTAAAAATTTTGTTTTGTATTTTGAACCCTTTTAAATAACAATAAGTGCTCTTTTGTTCTTTTTTCCAATGCGCACCTCAATTTACCTATATATCCATTGCCACACCTACATGTCCATTTGTAAATGATACAATTTTTATTTGTCAATAAAATTTTATCTTTTGAATTGTTTATTAATTTATTTAATGTAGGTGGTGCATAAAATGCAATATCACATATTCCTTTATAAATTTTCTTAATGAAACTTGCCTGTTGATTTGAAATATATGGTATTGATATCCAAAGTTTTTTACCAGAAAAATTAACATTATTATTAATATTTTTATATTTGGAAGTAAAATTTTTAACTGTATAATAAACAGACTCATAATTGTATCCAATGTTTAACAACTCATTACAATAAATTTCTATATTTTTAGTTTTATCTGATGCATATTTACAAAGGTTATCATTTCTAAATAAAAAGGATTTCAAACCTGCCATTTTATGTGACATTGGCACTTTTGATTTATTTGGAATATATCCTCTTTTTGCTATTGGTTTAAGAGTCATATAGTAATCCAGTTTATCCTTATTTCTAGTAATCTTAAGATCTAAAAATTGAACACTCATTGAATTTTCATCTGTTTTAATCCACTTTAAGCCCTTTATATTATTTAATTCATTAAACAAATCATTAATAGCATTTGGCTTTCCACAAATAAAAACATCATCAACATATCGACTGTATAAAATAATATCTTTCTGATAATGATCCTTTTTAAAAATATTTTCTTCATATGTAGATATAACAAAATTACATATTTGGGCAACTGTAGGAAAATATTTTAAAAAAGGATCATTATCACAAAGATATTATTTTATACAGTTGATATGTTGATGATGCTTTTGTTTGTGGAAAGCCAAATGCTATTAATGATTTATTTAATGAATTAAATAATATAAAGGGCTTAAAGTGGATTAAAACAGATAAAAATTCAATGAGTGTTCAATTTTTAGATCTTAAGATTACTAGAAATAAGGATAAACTGGATTACTATATGACTCTTAAACCAATAGCAAAAAGAGGATATATTCCATATAAATCAAAAGTGCCAATGTCACATAAAATGGCAGGTTTGAAATCCTTTTTATTTAGAAATGATAACCTTTGTAAATATGCATCAGATAAAACTAAAAATATAGAAATTTATTGTAATGAGTTGTTAAATGTTGGATACAATTATGAGTCTGTTTATTATACAGTTAAAAATTTTACTTCCAAATATAAAAATATTAATAATAATGTTAATTTTTTTCTGGTAAAAAACTTTGGATATCAATACCATATATTTCAAATCAACAGGCAAGTTTCATTAAGAAAATTTATAAAGGAATATGTGATATTGCATTTTATGCACCACCTACATTAAATAAATTAATAAACAATTCAAAAGATAAAATTTTATTGACAAATAAAAATTGTATCATTTACAAATGGACATGTAGGTGTGGCAATGGATATATAGGTGAATCGAGGTGCACATTGGAAAAAAGAACAAAAGAGCACTTATTGTTATTTAAAAGGGTTCAAAATACAAAACAAAATTTTAAAAATAGTGATAATTTATCAGCTTCTGTTTTTTATGACCATAATAAATCATGTATATATGGTTTTGATTTTGATTATAATAATGTAAAAATATTGGAAACTGAAAGAAATAATAATAAAAGAAAAATTAAAGAGGCGATGTTAATATATAAACACAAGCAGAATTTAATTAATAGGCAAGCAGCAAACGTTAAGATCACAGAATTATGGGAAAGTTGACATGGAATTATGGGAAAGCTGACATTTTAAAAGTGATAGTTGACAAAGCTACAAGGTAGTTGAAAGCACTTCTAAGTTACGGTTGTACATATAATTTTTATAAACTTTTAATTACTGTATTTTCAAATATTTATTTATAAATTTATGTATATTATTTTGAAGAAATACAGACATCGATTTGTAATATATATATATATTGAAGCACTGAAATTAATTCTACAATCTTAAATATACATATACGTAAGTAAATAAAACTATAATATCATTGCCATTTGAAGTAGTACTTACGATTAAAATTTCAAAATCAAAATAACATCAATATCATACAAGATTAATGTTCCAAATGAATGGTCAACCTTCCACAATTTGTGTATATTTAAAATGCAATATAATTGTGTCAATCTAATCAAATTATGGAACAGTAGGTCATTCACATTGGAACATTAATGTCATATGTTATAAATAAGATTTAAATTTTTTAAATTCTAATTGTAATTGCTATTCAAGATGGCAGTAATGCCATAAGCTATCTTAGGCTTTTATTTATTTATTTATTTATTTATATGTTAATAAAAGTTAAATTGTGTGTGATTGTATATGTGTATGAAACATATAAAAGTATTAATATTTTATTTGTGTATTTTTTAATTAGAGCTCAAACATGATCTAAGAAAACAATCGTCTCCAGAAAACACCTTAATTTCCTAATATCCAGGAATTAAAACTGCTCATAGGTGTGGGTCAGAAAAATAAATACTGTATTTAAACTATTTTGTTGCATCTCCCATGACAATGGACCTCTAAAGTTCCTTTCTCAAACTGCTATCTTAACAACCTATCCCATCTCCTGATCTCTCCCTAACTATCCTAGTGCATGTGGCATGATTTCAGTTAACAAGATTGAATTTTAAATTTAGAAAATAACAAGTTACTACATAAACATTTCATTATGTATGTATACTGGTCACAGGTGAAATTGTACATATATATGTGATTCTTAAGAAAAATAATGAAATACACTTATATGCCTAAATTTATAATAATTAAAGATTTAAACATAAATATTCTGTAATGTCACTAAACCTATTACAAGTTTTAACTAGTACTCATATATATATATAGGTGTGCTAATACACTATATAATGATGTTTAAACAGATATATCTTTAAATAGAAATATATATATATAGTGTACCTATATTGATATAGGCACATATAATTTTTATCTAAAATTATTATTAAAGTAATCTTTCATAAAAGAAAAACATAAAATTAAATGTTGAAGAATTTATTGCAGCTTGTTTTCGAAAAAGATAAGAATTAAATAGTTTTTTTTTAGTATTCGTAAAAATATAATTTGGAAAAGTTAAAACATGCAAATCTCTTTTCATTCAATTTTAATTAAAGAAAAAATAATGTTAAAACTAAATAGTAAATTGTATTAAAAATATATGTGCGTATATATGTACATTTGTAAATATATAAAATGTATGTGAAAGTTAAAGAAGATTATCATTAAAAAACACGGCAATGGCTATTAGATATTAATTAATATAAAACAATACGTTTTTGCATGGCTATTACTAATTAAGCAATCTTTCAAAACACGTTTATCAAATGATTATCAATTCGACAACAGATCTTTGCCGGAGATATCAGAAAGACAACAAGGCGCAGGTATAAATAGACCTTTTTTTTATCGGACAGTAATTCATTCCACAAATTGAGTTGAGACAATCAGTTCACAAAGTTATTGAGAGAGTGCAGTTCGGAAATTAATTGAGTCAGTTAAGAAACAAAATGCAGTGCTGAGAATATTTTGGAACGCACGTTTATCTCCAGCCCAGATGTCCGATGAAAACAGCAGATCTGCCCGTGAAATAATGTCAGCTTAACATCTTAGAAAATCTCCGTCAGTATCTAATTGTCTCCGATAGTAATAATCGTGAAAATCAGGAAACTCAGCAAGGAAACGTCCCAGCCGGCTGGAAGCATTCATACTGGAAGAAACAACAAACAAGAAGAAAACAAAGTGTTAAATCTACGTTCAAAATCCTAGGTAAAACATTTGCTTATTTTCGTTTATACTGTAATAGCCATTGCATTTCATTAATTCGTGCGAATCCTCCAAGAGTCTAATTATATGAACTCGATATCATACATAAATGAACTATTGATATGTGTGTGATTAAATTTCAAATGCTATGTAGTCCTTTATTATCATTATTATGTGTGTGCATGAGTTAATATGTGCGTGATCATTATATCAATATTTATTAGTTAAATTAGAGTGTTCTGTTATTAAATCTATAGGAATATTTAAACTATTTAGAAATGTTAATTTAAAATATGCGTGTGTTTTATTAGAATTATAAAATGTTTAAATTTAGTAAATAAATGTTAGTTAATAAATTATCTTTAAAATTAAACTTTATTTGTCGGTCAATTCTTTTTATCAATCCTTTTACCAAATTCTTTTTATCAATTCTTTTTAACAAATTCTTTTATTAATTCTTTTAATCACTAATTAAGTATAATCTATTAGTGATTACAAACAGCTGAGCTAGTCGTGGATTTAGGCGTTGAGTTAGTGGCCATTGCTCAAAGTGCGTTATTTATTCATCCTTGAATAGATAGCTGGCGCCCGTGTTTATACACAAACAAAAAAAGTGCTTTGAACTTGGTGTTGAACTCAACAGTCGAGAAGAAGTTATGTCCTGGAAATGTAACGTTAGTTATATACTTTATAGCTATCGTTTGGGCATACATACTCTCCGAGTATGTTCTTCTCTGCCTAAGAGGCCGGTGTTTCGAATACACATATTCGAACACGGTTCAAATGGCTAGACCCAACTTGGGGCTGAACCTAAGAAACAATAGTAAAGAAATACTTTGTTTCTTGTTTGAAAATAAATTTCTACAAAAGTTAAATTACGTATGTAAAAGTGTTTTAATTTTAAAAAAAAAGAATTGACCGAAAACTTTTTTTTTTCGAAATGAAAAGAGATTTTGACATTTATGCTATCAAATCAGAGACAGCTGGGTATTTGGGCGGAGTTAAAGCATTAGAGCGGGTAGAAAAATGGACAAAAGGGGTGGGTCAGCGTGTGTTTCCGTTTTACTCAGAAAAATAAATAAATAAGCCATATATTAAATTTAGTTTTTGAAATAAAATATTGTTTTAAAAATGGAAAAAGAGAAAGAAATGTCTGAGACGCAGATGCTGAAAATGATGATAAATATGATGGAAGAAATGCATCAAGAATTCAGGCAAAGTCATCAAGAATTCATTGCGGGAATAAGAGAAATAAGATGTGAAATTAAAGGAATGAGGAGTGAAATAATAGAGAAAGTAGAGGAGAACCAAGAAGGCAGAGAGTTAGATTTAGTTAAAGAAAGTCAGGAAGTTGAGGTCATGAAAGATATAGAAATTGAGGTAGAACTAGATAGTGTTGAAACAGAGAAGACTGAAATAGAAATTAAAGCAGAACAGGATAGTGCTAAGACAGGGGAAAATATAGATCAAGAAATAGAAGAAAAACATAAGTTCAAGGTAGTAGATAGTGTAGAAAAGTTTTTACAAAAATTTAAAAAGGTTAAAGTAAACGTTCGCATTCACTGTAGACGTAGATTTAAAACAAAGAGAAAGCGTAGGAAAAAATATTCCCAGATTGAAGTAATTCGGAGTTTGTCTAGGTATAAAGGTTTTCTGAGTTACGAAGTCGAAAACAGAAAGGAAAGAGAAAGAGATAAAGTAATGAAATATAAAAACGGAACCGATAAGAGAGGAAAGTTAGTTTATATTATAGAATTTGTAGAAAGAAAGAAGGAACCACCTGACATAGTTTAAAAGTTAGTAAACGGGCGGAATAGTAAAGTGAAATAAACAAAAAGGACCGGAAATGGACTATGAGTCTAATATAATTATTTTGACGTAGGTGAAAAGCCTGAATTAGAATTTCGCTATTTAAAATGATGGATTGTTTTGTCAGATAATAATAATGGAGGCTTCGCAAAATAAAAGATTTTTTTTCTCCACGCACATATTAATTAAGGAAATGTTCGTAAATAAACAGTTCAAATAAATAAAAATCAATAAAATCAAGTTAAATAAATGGGTCAAATTAAGGATTTAGAAATAATGTTTGTAGAATTAAATAAATGAATAAAATAACAAATACTAAAATAAAACAATTAAATAAAAGTAAATATTCTTAAAAATAAATAAAATATTTAGTAAAGTAAAATAGTTTTTTCTGAGTACACAGTTAATATATAAGTTAAAGTAATGGGTTAAAAGTAATATCAGTAATATAAATAAATATGTTAAATTGATGTTCATGATAGTTTAGAATAGTATTGTAAGATTAAATAAATAATATTTAAATAATGTTCGTAATGAATTTAAAAATAATATAAATGAAAGTCAATCTAAGTTATATTAGGAGTGTATAAGGGTTCGAATCTAAAGGGATGAGGGTAGTATAGAAGTGTTTTAGTTAAGGTTAAGTTTAAAGCTCTCGACTGGATAAATTCTAGTACCCGCAACGGATTGGCCGGGATCATTCCTCTTTTAAAAAAAGCGCACTGGCAACAACCAGAGTAAGTCATAAGTCACTTTTCAGGGGAGAATCCCCATATCTCGTACCTCGTTTTCCAAAGCGTAAGTCGGAAATGGACAGTTGAAAATTCCTGCCATTGCAGCTGCTTAGTCAAAGTCCGATCAAGAGAATCGGCAATCGTTTTCCAGGGCGTAAGTCGAAAATGGACAGTTGAAATTCCTGCCATTTGCAGCCACCTTTTCTTAGTCAAAGTCCGATCAAGAGAATCGGCAGCCGAAGCTTCATTTACAAAAGATCCCTGTGCCACAAATTTAGTTTGTCCTCGTGGTCATTATCCAGGACGAACATTGTAAGCAATGTTACCAGCATAGAAAGAAGAAAAGCATAATTGGAGATTGCCCTTAGTATGGAAAGGAAAAGATACCAAAAAGCAAACTTAGAAAGAATAATAAATTAAGATTTAATGTTGTCAGAGATAAAATGGTCAAAAATGACGCATTTTACTCTCAAAAGGAAGGGCGGTGTAATGTACCTATATTGATATAGGCACATATAATTTTTATCTAAAATTATTATTAAAGTAATCTTTCATAAAAGAAAAACATAAAATTAAATGTTGAAGAATTTATTGCAGCTTGTTTTCGAAAAAGATAAGAATTAAATAGTTTTTTTTTAGTATTCGTAAAAATATAATTTGGAAAAGTTAAAACATGCAAATCTCTTTTCATTCAATTTTAATTAAAGAAAAAATAATGTTAAAACTAAATAGTAAATTGTATTAAAAATATATGTGCGTATATATGTACATTTGTAAATATATAAAATGTATGTGAAAGTTAAAGAAGATTATCATTAAAAAACACGGCAATGGCTATTAGATATTAATTAATATAAAACAATACGTTTTTGCATGGCTATTACTAATTAAGCAATCTTTCAAAACACGTTTATCAAATGATTATCAATTCGACAACAGATCTTTGCCGGAGATATCAGAAAGACAACAAGGCGCAGGTATAAATAGACTTTTTTTTATCGGACAGTAATTCATTCCACAAATTGAGTTGAGACAATCAGTTCACAAAGTTATTAAGAGAGTGCAGTTCAGAAATTAATTGAGTCAGTTAAGAAACAAAATGCAGTGCTGAGAATATTTTGGAACGCACGTTCACCTCCAGCCCAGATGTCCGATGAAAACAGCAGATCTGCCCGTGAAATAATGTCAGCTTAACATCGTAGAAAATCTCCGTCCGTATCTAATTGTCTTCGATAGTAATAATCGTGAAAATCAGGAAACTCAGCAAGGAAACGTCCCAGCCGGCTGGAAGCATTCATACTGGAACCATTCATACTGGAAGAAACAACAAACAAGAAGAAAACAAAGTGTTAAATCTACGTTCAAAATCCTAGGTAAAACATTTGCTTATTTTCGTTTATACTGTAATAGCCATTGCATTTCATTAATTCGTGCGAATCCTCCAAGAGTCTAATTATATGAACTCGATATCATACATAAATGAACTATTGATATGTGTGTGATTAAATTTCAAATGCTATGTAGTCCTTTATTATCATTATTATGTGTGTGCATGAGTTAATATGTGCGTGATCATTATATCAATATTTATTAGTTAAATTAGAGTGTTCTGTTATTGAATCTATAGGAATATTTAGACTATTTAGAAATGTTAATTTAAAATATGCGTGTGTTTTATTAGAATTATAAAATGTTTAAATTTAGTAAATAAATGTTAGTTAATAAATTATCTTTAAAATTAAACTTTATTTGTCGGTCAATTCTTTTTATCAATCCTTTTACCAAATTCTTTTTATCAATTCTTTTTAACAAATTCTTTTATTAATTCTTTTAATCACTAATTAAGTATAATCTATTAGTGATTACAAACAGCTGAGCTAGTCGTGGATTTAGGCGTTGAGTTAGTGGCCATTGCTTAAAGTGCGTTATTTATTCATCCTTGAATAAATAGCTGGCGCCCGTGTTTATACACAAACAAAAAAGTGCTTTGAACTTGGTGTTGAACTCAACAGTCGAGAAGAAGTTATGTCCTGGAAATGTAACGTTAGTTATATACTTTATAGCTATCGTTTGGGCATACATACTCTCCGAGTATGTTCTTCTCTGCCTAAGAGGCTGGTGTTTCAAAAACTCATATTCGAACACGGTTCAATAGATATAGGTTTAAATAGATGTACATTTAAACAGATGTATGGGTATGTGTGCACTCGATGGCGTTTAAAATTAGTACAAGTATTATTATGGGATAGAGTAGATGAAATGGGAAATCTGAAGGACTATATCAGTTCAAGGTGATACAGTAAGTGGCATTGGAAATCAGTCCAACATATATATTATTATATAAATCTTTTTTTTTTTTAAATATAGGGGTACTTGTAATGTTTAATTCTACATGATAAAACTCTTCAAGACTAATATGGAGGACTGCACTTGTGGATAAAGAACTGTCAAGATTTAAGATTGATATAGCTGCTCTTAGTGAACTCATCTCTTAGAGGAAGGAAGGTTATTAGAATAGATTGGTACAACTTTTTTGGAAAGGTAGGTCAGTCAGTAAGAAGGTGTGATGTAGAATTTGCTGTGAAATCTAATTTAGTATCTTTTATTATTGGAGTTCTTCATTGTATCAGTGAAATATTAATGATCTTAAAACTTGCCTTGCATCATGGTACAAGAGGTTATTTTATTATTGCCTATGCCTCAATCTTATTCAAAAAATTCAGAGAAGAAAAGTTTTTATTCCTTGTTGGATAACAACAATACCATTAAGGGATCTTTTTTTTTCTTAATGAATTTAAAGCACATGTTGGAACAAATAGTAGGCTTTAACCAAATATTATTGGAAATAATGGTATTGGGACTATAAATTCAAATGGTTTGTTATTATTGAATTTATACATAACACATAACTGACTAACACTAAACCTTTATTTAGGTAAAAAAAAATGACTAAAGAAATATGGATGCATCCACGCTCAAAATAATAAAAAGACAAGAGAAGTTCATATTACATAAGCACTCAAAGCTCATATTACTGGACAGATCATAGATTAATATGCTCTTAGATTAGTATGCTCTAAGATTCAAATAAATGTCTTTAAAAAAAGGTATTCCAATCATATTCACAAGGAAATTAATGTTTGTTCTTTAGAAAAATCTACTTTATGTACTAAATTTCAAGATCTATTAAACACTAAAATTGCTAATTTGGATCTTCAGGACTCATATTTTACTGAAACATGGAATTCACTTAAGGAATGTTTTAAAAATACAAGTAAATCTATTCTTGGGTTTACTAAAAAGAAGAATCATGATTGATTTTTTGACAATGCTCATATTTTTAGTGATTTAATTAAAAAGAAACATGTGGCACTCTCTACTTGGCAAAATAAGAGATTAAATGTGGAGTATCATAATAAATATAAAGATCCAAAGGCAAAAGTCCAATGAGTGGCAAGAAATGTTTGATGGATTAAAATTGCAAAAAATATACAGATATTCATTATCATGGTCATTCTAGATCTGTTTTGATACATTGAAAGCAACATGTGAACCTGAAAAACAGTATCACAATCCTATTAAATTTAGTAAATGTTCCTCTGCTATATGATGACAATAAAATTTTGAACAGGTAAAAGAAATATTTTAATCAACTTTTGAATAATGAATCCATACAAGAATAGATATAATGATCTTTAATGATGTATTCATTTATCTACTCATTTAGATTTTGACAAAGATATCTAACTTAATAAAGTCAAAACAGTTGTTTTTAATCTTAAAAATAAAAAGATTGCAGGTCCTGATGAAATACCTGCAGTAGTTTTAAAATATGATGGTGATATGTTAGTTTCAAAAATATTGGATATTTTTAGGGATGTCTAGACTCGTGAAGTTGTGCCATCCAATCTTAAAGATGCTTTAATTATTCCAATTTTAAAAACAAAGAAAATATGCAAGATTGTCATAATTATCAAGAAATACCATTACTATACTCTACAATAAAATACTTTAAAGAATGTTGTTGAATAGATTGCTTCCAGTTATAAATAATTGGTTATCAAAAATCAATGTGGTTTTATGACTTTTGTTGCCAGACAAGTGCAAGCAAATTATTGGGAACAAAGGAATAATGTATATATTGCTTTTATTAATTTGGTCAAGGCATTTTATTCAATTAAAAAGACAAGTCTGTGGCATTATATGAAATTAGTTGGTTGTCCATCACAGTTTATTTGTATTACACAGTGTCTACATGATGAAATGAGAGAAAGCGTTATTACTACAGGTCAAAAATCTAAGGCATTTGTAATGAAAACTGATGTTACTCTAATTTTATTTTAAGTTTTTATGCTAGTGATCTTTGGAATTGTTTATAGATGGCTGAATCAAACAGGGATTAAGATGTGATACAGGCTTGATGGAGGCACTTTTAATATGAATTATTTAACAGAAAAACAATAACTTCATCTTCTTGGATAGTGGATTTACAGCATTGTGATTATGTTATTTTTGCCAGTTCAAATTATGATTTACAGAATGTTTTAAATGCAGCTTATAAAGAGCTTGTTTTATTAATTAATGTTCAAAAAATTCTAGTTCTTTTTCAGCTAGTGTTTTGGAAGAAAAAATCCTCAACAATTTTCAGCTTAAACAGTTATCAACTTGAGAATGCAAATCAATTTAAATACCTTGGTAGTTTTACTAAGTACAAGGTGGTTTTAGATGTCAAGATTCAACACAAACTGCATAGAAAATAACTAGTTAGCTATATATAAAACTTTTATTTTACATAATTTATTGTACAGATATGAAACTTGGACACCCTATTGGTACAATAAAAAGACATTAGAAAGTGTCATTGAACATGTAAAATGAAAGAGCAATAGAAGACTTCCTAAAAGAATGTTCTATGGTAAACTTGAATAGTTTAATAGATCCAATCTATTTTATGAAAATTATCTCAGACATTCTAAAGAAGTGCAACATTGTTTCTATTGAGAAAATAAAGCAGAGAATAGAATACACTGGAGAGCTACAATTAGACATGGTGTTGAAGTATTTCAGAAAGCAAAGTTTTCTCGTGAGGAAATTAAAAGATAGCATGTAAATTAACAAGTAAACAGAAGATTGAATCAGCATGTTCAATATGTGGACATATTTGTGATTCACGGATTGGTTTATGTAGTCACCACAAAACTCTATTTTAGAATAGTTTTTTATTCTTTTTTCTCTCATTCTCTCTCTTTTCGTTTGTTTATTTATTTATTTTTTTGGAGTTGGGTTGGCCATACTTATTTTTAAGTGGCTATTTATTATTATCGATTAAACAATTCTTTATTTTTCAAAAACGCCACCTAGTAAAGAATCTGAATTCTAATATGAAATTCTAATTATCTTAGTAAATAATGTTTAAAGAAAAAAGTTAACTTTAAAACGATTTAGTATTTTTTTTTAAAGCCAAATTTAATTAAAGTACACCTTTTCTAAAATTTATGACCTATTTAGCCTTTCTAAAGAGTGTAAAAGTAATATTAATGCTTATTTAAAATATGCAACCAATCCGACAAGAAAATGCACTTATTTCAAGTACATTTTTTACAAACTTAAATTAAAAATGGATTTAAAGCATAATGTATTATAAAAAGTGTTTTTAGTACTCTATAATAACACTAACTAAAATGAATTAAAAGTATGTGCCGCACATTAAGATATATGAGCTGAAAGTATTAATAAATAAGGTGAAAATTAATCCCTAGAATAAAAATACTTATCAAGGTATACTATAAATGTATATCAAAAGATTAAAGATGTCTAAAATTAACATTAAGTTCAGTAAAATATATAGTGATTTATATAACATCCGGCTGTTAACTTAAATAGCATAATAATGTTAATTACTGAAAAAAAAAAAAGTTAAAATTAAATGTAAAATATATAACGTAGTATACACATGTGTGCTAGTATAATATAATTATTAAGTTTTATATCAGCTTCAGGTTTTAATTTTATTTTGGTTTTGAATTTAAGTTTCGTTTTAAAATTATAATTACTTTATTTTATTATTAAATTATGCATTAATCAGAATAATATGTCATATGCAAAGTTTTATCCTTAGTATATGCATTTAATGTACAAAGTATATGTAATAAATAAAAATCATCATAGGTTTGTTATAAGCATATCCTAAGAATACTATACATTTATATTGCATATATTTAATTTTATTATTAAGTATAACTTATGAGATAATATAGCTTTATTATAATAATGTGTTATATTTTACAATTCATATATTAAGACTGCATCATTGAAATAACACATACATACACAGATGATACTATGCAATGAAATGGGATCGCTTTTTTAAAAAAATTAGGAATTTTGGTACTTATGTGCTAAACGTGCCATGAAATATCACATATGAATTAGTTCGGATGATAACTGAAAGATAAAAAATCTTTAACAAAATTTAAAGTTTATTTCAATAATTAGTTGAACAAAATTAAAAACTTTTAGTATTTATTTTTTATATTGTAATTTTTAGAGCGATTTAATTGATAAATTAGCAATTTATTTTATTGTTGCTAAATAATCAATACCACATTAAGCAAAAGAAAAAAGATTTAACATTAAAGGTCAATATTTTATAATCTTTTTTATTTGAAAAAAAAAAAAAAACAGCCTTACACCAAAAAAAAAAAAGACTGGTAATGCAAACAATCTGTAATAAAAATACAAACATTAAAAAATACTATTAATTAATGTATTTTGCCGTATGGTGTGCAAGTACCGGATTTTTTTACTCAACAAGCCCCAAAAAACTTGATAGCTATTATATCTTCATTTTAGTTATGGCCTCTAAATTTTCATGGCTATTTTACATTTTAAACAATTTCCATCAGTATCTTTTTATTCACTTTATTTTTAATTTTAGAAAGACAAAATATACTTGTTTCTCTATTTTAATAATAAATGACTCAAGTTTTCAGCATTATTCAAATTATAATTTACAAAACAAATTCTTTAAGTTATTATTCCATTAATGATTATATTTTCTTATTGCTTGTTTAAGGTGTATATTATATTCAAACTTTATTTTTCATATCTGCTCTACATTTTATTAACTCTTGTTATAATCTTTACTACAATTAACAGATCTCTTAACATATTCATGTCATTTTTTTTATGCATATAAAGTAATACAAAATCTTTGTCTAATTTTTGGGTGTAACCTATTAAATTTCTTATCTATTTTATTATTTGTCCTTTCTTTGTAATCTAATTCAAAACTGTTTTAATTATTGTATGTGAATACTAAGGTAGAATGGTTTCATATCACACAAAGTGTGTGTTCATATATGTATATTGAAAAATTTTAAAAAAAAAAATAGAAATAAAAAAAAATGTATGGATATAATTTTGTGAAAATAAAGATTAAATATTATTAATTAATGTTTTGATAGTATTGTAAATTATTTATTTACCTGTCCAACATAGTAAGCACTTATAATAGGCAAAACTCTCTCCATACAGTAGTGCCACTCTAAGCAAGACAGAGTAATCAATGGATGCCAGAAGGCTTGTGCATAAAATCCCTATCTAGTGCCTACTCATCCAATATCCCCAAACTAGTTTCTGGCTTATGGCCTTCGTCAGTGAGGAGCTTTGGATCTGAGAGCACTGCACCTAGATCTTAGGATCTAATGCAACCCTCCAGCAGCCATCTTTTAACTATACATAACTACTAAACTATGAGAATAAAATTGAAAACACAGATATTTTCAATCTAAATTCAATAGCTCAAATAGTCATATGGGTCTGAACTCAGTTCAGCCTATTATAACAACAGTTATGAGCAAGCATGGAAGATAGTGATCATATGATGTTTTAAGGTTTAATAGTAAGCACTTTTTTATTAAATTAAATTGTATGTGAAATGTTAAAAATTCAATCATATTTTTGATTGTAAAATGATTCTTGTTTGTAAATTTACATTTTTAATTTGTTACTTAATAAATATTAACAAAGCATAGACTCATTATAGTACAGACCCAGAATATTATCATATTCTGAGGAATATTTATAAAAATATAGCAGCAACAATTAGATTATGTAACAATACTAAAAATATTAACATTGAGAAGAGTATACAATAATTGACTCCATATCTCCAAAACTTTTTACAGCAGTTTTCCAAGAAATATTTTATGGATTAAAATGGGAAACTAAGGGGAAGTAAAAGTAAATGGAGATTATTTAAATCATCTAGATTTTGAAGATGTAGTTTTTTGCAAATAATGCTTTAGAGCTTTAGGAAATATTGCAAGAGTTATCAGATGAAAGTAAGAAAATAAGACTAAAGGTAAATGTTAAAAAGGCTAAAATAATGTTCAATAGATTTTCTCAAAAGAAGAAAATAAAGATTGATAATGATGAGTTAGAAGAAGTTAACAATTACAAATATCTTGGTCAGTGGTTAGTAAATAGCTATTTAAAAGTTTTTAGTTAGAAAATAAAGATAAAAAACAATTGTTTATACCTACACTGCAACTAATTAGTTTGTTTTCAATAGGAAAATTGGTGGAAAATTTTTTTCCTGCAATATTCTAATTGAGACAGTTTACCTAATAATCTTATAAAATAACAACCTATAAAGCAATTTATTTATTGATATAGTATAAGGATTTTTTTAAAAATAAATATAAATAAATGACATAACAATATTTATTCAAATTTTAACTAGGAATTAGATTTGATAATAGCTTTATTTAATTGTGCTACCATGTCTATAGCTTTCACAGTCATTAATTATGAAGTGCATTGTTTATGTTTTGATTACATCTATATAAATCAGAGGCAATTAAATTCCATTTATAAATTAGGAAGCACAATGACATCATAATTTTTGAATTTGTTGAAGAGATGTTTAAAAAAAGATCAAATTCAGTTGTTTTTATCATTGTATTTTTATTCCACACTTGGATATGTTTAAAAAGGTCTTTATTGAATATCAAATATACAAATTAAATTTGTATCAAATATTAAATGATAAATAAATATATTGTATTAGTGAAAGTTTAATCTATTTAATACTTTTTATACTTTTTTGTGAGGCAACTTTTCTTTTGTATTTTGTTTATAAATTTCTTTATAAAATAAATTATTTCTCATTCAAAAATACTAAATCTGTAAAAAATATATATATATGTTTTCTATCATCTACAAGCCAAACTAAACTAAATTGTAAAAATATTTAACCCACAACAACTATAATGTGATTTAGTAACATTCAGACTACAAATGGTATCTCATACTGCTTCTGATGTATGTATTTGTTTATAAAACCACCAATTTTATTTTTATAAACATTTTTTTGAAATAAATGCTTAATTATTTGTATAAAAAATTTAAAAAAAAAAAAGCCTAAAAATGAAATAAAATTATTTTTGTTTAATTAGTTGATAGCTTTCTTATAATCAATGACTTGATAAAATAAATTTGCTATTTATTACTGTTGCCATTAGTCACAATACATTTTATTATTTTTCCTATAAAAAAAATAGCAAAAAAGCTGTCATTTGAAAAAGATGAAAAATCAATACTACAAGTGGTATGAGATTCAGCTAAAATGTAAGTGTGTGGTGTGGGGGGGGGGGTAAAATTAAACTACAAGAGCTAAATTTAAACTAATTTCATTTTTGCAAAATAGAGTCATACTTAGGAAAATACTGAGATACCTGTTCCTTTAAAAAAACATGAAATTAAGGCATTTGAAATTGATACTGGTATCACATGCCTGTTGTAGCCATTGTGGATTAAATATAAAAGAAATGTACACATTTGATAATCTTTGCCAAATTAAATTGAAATTGTATTTGTTCATTTAAAATTATTGAAAAGGTTTATTTAAAAAAGTTTACTAAACAAAGCAATGAATGTAATTGCAAATATATATATATTAAATACAAAGAAATATTTTTATTAAATATATACATATTCAAATATAATGTCATACCTTAGTGCCTAATTCAATATGGCACCTGAGATAAGTACTTTCTCATTTCATCTATAAGAACAGTCTTATTTGCAATTGATGTTTAAGGACAGTATTTATAATGAATCCATATATTTATTTAAAAAAATTTATAAACATAGACCAGAAGTAATGGGTTTAACTGTTTCACACACAAAAAAGTTAATAAGATTGCTTTTGTGTTTTATGAGCACTACAATTCAGTATAGCAAATTTTATCAGGAAAAAATGAAAATAAAAAAACATTAAATTTTATAACACTTTTTAAAATGTAAAATTTAGTGTTATTTCTAAGAAAAATAGATTATCACAACAAACGATAATATCACATGATCTTCTCTATAATTACTCAAGCTTTCAGTAAATAGCTCCAGAATAGAGTAAAGGTAACATTATTATTTGGGGAATTTTACTCTACTAATGATAAATAATTTAATTGATTATCATTTTTTAATTTAAAATAATATCCTTTCTCTTTGAGTGATTTATTATTTCTCTTTAAATAGCATGGGCAAATTAGAAGCAACAGGTTCAATGGCTTGTTAAAAATTGTCATTTTTGTAATTCAAATTGATGGAGTGTATGGATAAGCACAATAGTTTTTTGGGAAGTAAATATATTCATATGGAAATCATTCATCTTACAATGAACTATTTAATAAGAAAAGCAACAAACTTGAAACAATTGTTATTCGTTATTAAGTATTACTTATAAAATCTTCAGAACTTGTAATTAATTAATTTTTAATTTTAATAGTTAAATCAGTTTTAAATCAATTATTTGAATTCATGATATCTGGCTTTCAAAAACCAATCAGATGTGGTATACTACAATAATATTTACTGATGAATTCATAGAAAGATAGAAAGCAATACTTGTTAAACTAGTTACTGTCATTCTTTTTGCATTATATATATTGTAACGAGCATAGACGTTCGTTACATTGTTGTTGTTTTTTTTAAATTTATTAAACATGAAAGTAAATTAAAAAGTTCGCATTTAAAAATTTTCTTTAAGAATTAAAAATTGAAATTAAATATCATCTTAAACTCTTATATATTAAATCGCACAGATAATGAAAAATTATTAAAATAAAACTTTATTAAAGAAAAAGTATTTTAAAACTAAATTTTAAAAAGATTTGGAGATGAAATTATATCTTTAAATTTATCTTTAAATATATTTTTGATTTGGAAAACAGGTTAATTAATCGGAAATGGAAATGATTGTTAATTAGTTAAATGTAAACCAGCCTTCGGCATTTAAATGTAAAAACACCGGTCAGATAGGAAAACAATAGAAACTGTTAGCAAATAAGAAGAAATCCCTATGGAATCGGACCGCAGCGAAAGGACCATTGCATCGGTGACGTAATGTAAATTCAATCCTTCACATTAATATAAAAGGAAAATTTGGAAATTATTAATCAGTGACTGGA
The DNA here is from genome assembly GCA_028023455.1 of Epiperipatus broadwayi. Classification (NCBI taxonomy): domain Eukaryota; kingdom Metazoa; phylum Onychophora; class Udeonychophora; order Euonychophora; family Peripatidae; genus Epiperipatus; species Epiperipatus broadwayi. Next base: position 5,362,230 of record JAQFVV010006197.1, read on the forward strand.
AATTGATTATTACGATGTGACTATATGTAGTAGTACGGAGTTGGAGGAATTGACAGACGCACGGTCAATTCTTTCAGCTGTTAAAGAAAGGAGAAATGAACTATCATTTCCTACATTGAGGACCAACTAAATTAAAAAACCTCCGAATGAATAAATAAAACATCGGCTAAATGTATACCAATATCTTCAGGACGGCGTGGGAATTCCCGTTCAAACTTACAAACGACCGGAACCAAAATAAAAAAAAAAAAATTTTTTTTTTGACTTACGTATCTGCCTACTTTATAAATTTTTCTAGGTTCAAATGCCTAGATGGCACCCCGTAGTGCAGTTTACGTTAAGTCTCATTCTCCGGATCGTTACAACTGGCGAACCAACTCGGGCCGATCTTTAATAAACCACATATACCCTGAGCAAATTTTATCAAAATGAAATTTTTTTATCTGCTTACATATAGTATACTTTGAATCTTATAAAAGCACTGCCAGAAGAAATTGCGCATATATATTAAACACGAGAACGTATAAATAATTTTAAAACTAAATTTTGTTTAAAAAAAAAAAGTCAAAAGGTTGCAATTGATATGTTTTGTTTTTTTTTGTTGATATATATTATGCTTTTATGTGTATAGGTGCGCACAGCCACGTAAGTTTATGATCGAAATGTGGTACCTTACGATGAGTACCGTTGGGAATTTACTTCAGCATAATCCTATTTAAGCATTTTAATCAGTCATAAATAAGTAGTGGTATTTATAATTGTGCTGCAAATATACACGTATAAATCCATTATCTTAAAACATATTTATCTCAATGCAACCTTCCTAAATAATTTAAATAATTTGCTTGTCATGCCGTGAGTAAAAATAAAATGTATAAAATAAAATAGAATTCTCGGGGGGAGGAGGTGTAAATGTAAATGGTCCTTAGGTAAGCGATAGTAAACATTTTTCTTTTTGTATATAGTCTTTTTGTAAAATTATTAACCGGATGTTTTGTAAACGTCTTCGTCAATCGTGTGCCGTAATTACTAACCCTAAGTAAAATTTTTTTTTTTTTTGATCATTTTTTTTTAAGCAACTTTACTGATATGTAAAGAAAATTTTTAAATGCAAACTTTTTAATTTACTTTCATGTTTAATAAATAAAAAAAAACAATGTAACGAACGTCTGTGCTCATTACATATCAGTAAAGCTGCTTAAAAAAAAAATGATCAAAAAAAAAAATATTTTACTTAGGGTTAGTAATTACGGCACACGATTGACGAAGACGTTTACAAAACATCCGGTTAATAATTTTACAAAAAGACTATATACAAAAAGAAAAATGTTTACTATCGCTTACCTAAGGACCATTTACGTTTACACCTCCTCCCCCGAGAATTCTATTTTATTTTACACATTTTATTTTTACTCACGGCATGACAAGCAAATTATTTAAATTATTTAGGAAGGTTGCATTGAGATAAATATGTTTTAAGATAATGGATTTATACGTGTATATTTGCAGCACAATTATAAATACCACTACTTAATTATGACTGATTAAAATGCTTAAATAGGATTACGCTGAAGTAAATTCCCAATGGTACTCATCGTAAGGTACCACATTTCGATCATAAACTTACGTGGCTGTGCACACCTATACACATAAAAGCATAATATATATCAACAAAAAAAAAAAAAAACATATCAATTGCAACCTTTTGACTTTTTTTTTTTTTTTAAACAAAATTTAGTTTTAAAATTATTTATACGTTCTCGTGTTTAATATATATGCACAATTTCTTCTGGCAGTGCTTTTATAAGATTCAAAGTATACGACTATATGTAAGCAGATAAAAATATTTCATTTTGATAAAATTTGCTCAGGGTATATGTGGTTTATTAAAGATCGGCCCGAGTTGGTTCGCCAGTTGTAACGATCCGGAGAATGAGACTTAATGTAAACTGCACTACGGGGCGCCATCTAGGCATTTGAACCTAGAAAAATTTATAAAGTAGGCAGATACGTAAGTAAAAAAAAAAAAATTTTTTTTTTTATTTTGGTTCCGGTCGTTTGTAAGTTTGAACGGGAATTCCCACGCCGTCCTGAAGATATTGGTATAAATTTAGCCGATGTTTTATTTATTCATTCGGAGGTTTTTTAATTTAGTTGGTCCTCAATGTAGGAAATGATAGTTCATTTCTCCTTTCTTTAACAGCTGAAAGAATTGACCGTGCGTCTGTCAATTCCTCCAACTCCGTACTACTACATATAGTCACATCGTAATAATCAATTTCCAGTCACTGATTAATAATTTCCAAATTTTCCTTTTATATTAATGTGAAGGATTGAATTTACATTATGTCACCGATGCGATGGTCCTTTCGCTGCGGTCCGATTCCATAGGGATTTCTTCTTATTTGCTAACAGTTTCTATTGTTTTCCTATCTGACCGGTGTTTTTACATTTAAATGCCGAAGGCTGGTTTACATTTAACTAATTAACAATCATTTCCATTTCTGATTAATTAACCTGTTTTCCAAACCAAAAATATATTTAAAGATAAATTTAAAGATATAATTTCATCTCCAAATCTTTTTAAAATTTAGTTTTAAAATACTTTTTCTTTAATAAAGTTTTATTTTAATAATTTTTCATTATCTGTGCGATTTAATATATAAGAGTTTAAGATGATATTTAATTTCAATTTTTAATTCTTAAAGAAAATTTTTAAATGTGAACTTTTTAATTTACTTTCATGTTTAATAAATTTAAAAAAACAACAACAATGTAACGAACGTCTATGCTCGTTACAATATATATATATATTGTAACCCTTAGATTCTTTTGTAAAAAAACTAATGATTGAGAAGTAAATAATAGGATTATTTCTTAACTATATCCGAGTAAAATATATTTTTTAAAAAGTAAAAAGCTTTATTTAGAGACCAATAACCACATGGCTTATATTTAACATATAGAGAAGAATATGTTTGTATTTATTTAAAATTATAGCATATCATTATGTAGAGGGAAAGGGGATTGACTATTTCACACACTGTAATATCTAAAAAAAATGTTGATTTAGATATCTAAACAGAAAGGTCTTTTGTGAATTGTAATATGTATGAATAAAATTGTTAGTACAAATTGAAATTGAACCTTTTATAGATAGCATTTGTTTGACAGTTCTTTGCATGATAATAGATTTAAATTTTTGGGAAATCAGGAAAAGATATTTTGTATTAATATGAATAAAAGATATTTTGTACTGATGTGAATATGAACAAGCAGTTCACTATTTAGTATTGTATGTGTATGTGCATGTATAATGCATATATACTTTTTTTTTCTTCATGGAAATTTACACATTGTGTACTCTAGATTATTTGATAGTATAATGTAAAATGAATTTATTTTGTATAGGTTTTACAGGAATTGGTTATTGTTTTTAGTTCTAAATTTGATTTACATTTTAAAGAAGAAATTTATTTACATAATAACAGTTTTATAAAATACCCACAATTATATATATATTAATATTTCTCAGAAATCAAAGTGGTGTCAAATATGTTAAGAAAGAGATAATTAAAACATAATCAGAGTTGAAAACAATAAACCAAAACCAATATTTAACAAATGGTGTCAAAGGTTGCCTTCAGAGAGACAAATGACTGAATAGAAGAATTAAAGCAAAAACTTGTGGCTGGCATTTTTTTTCTTATAAAAGCTAGTGAATGTGAAGTAAGGTGGATTTCTCTAGCTAACTCAATATCTGATCATTTTCTCTCTCAGGGACAGCAATTAACTCAACTTATTAAGAAGTGGTATATATTACTTAAAGACAAAGTGCTAAATCAATTATAAATGGTGGACAATTTTCTCTCATCAAAATCACCTATGGAAAAATTAGTTCACAACAAAAGGTGCTGTATTCAGTATCTCAATCTTTGTATTTGGCATTTAACAGTTCATTTAAAAGAAGACACCTCAAGAACAATATTTTATTTGTGGCTTAATTAATTAAAACTCCAAGGGATGAATGGACTTTAATATAAAGTTAGTTAACTACTTGTCATTCTTATTAGTATTTTTTTTATATTTTGACTCCAACCTAAGAATATACATAAAAAAGAGCATCTAGAATACTATTTTATTTGATTTTTTTTTCTCCTAAAAGAAACTAAAAAAAATGATGAAGCTTAAAAAAATAAAGTTATGGACTAAAATGTGAAACCAAGCATCTGGATTCAAATCTGGGAAGAAAAGTATTTAAAACATGAAAGTCATCTGCAGGTCTAATTTTCAACAGTTTTAATTATCGTGATCAATATAGCTACATCTTGAATGAAAATAATTTTATGAGCATCTAGAATCATTAAAGTAAGACAGATATAATGTGTTTTCCAAGGCAGTGAACTAAAAATTGTAATTGGTGTTTGTGGATAATACATACATGTTTGCTGTCAATTTGACCTTGACAGTATAAAATATTCAGACTGAGCTTCAAAGGATCTCAAACCAAAGAGATAATGTGGAATGTTTTATTGTTTATTAATTTTGCTTTTATTTATATATTTGTTAGTATGTTTAATAGATATTTAACAGTTATAGGAATTTTTTTTTAAAAAAAAGAAATGATTTTGACCATAAGAAATTATAAAAAAAATGTTGACATGTAATAATGAGAAAGCATAAATGCTTATATATTTGTAAAGAAAAAAGAAAAATATATTTTTTTTAATCAAAATTATATGCCTATTATTAGATGTGTGAAAAATATTTGAATAGTCATTGCTATGCTATAACATGTTGATGTGATCTGTTATGATTATAAAGATTGGATGAATGCTGCTGTGTGCTTGACTTTTGAGATTAATATAGTACATGGATATGGTTCATGATCGGTCGGCTTTGTCATGTTGCATCAAGACTATAATCACCTGTGTGTATATGTGTGAAGGGGTAAATGCTGAGTATTACTAAAATAGAGTTATCATACCACCTTGAATGAATAGATAGAAAATAACTATCTCATAATTTAGTTACTATGTATGCAGGCATTGGGAGATCGGGGACTTGATTCCAGCTCCATTTGTATTTATTATTTAGGTAGGGAATTATTGATATAGTTGTGGTAAAATGTTTTGCATGCCTATTTAAAGTAAATGTGTAGAGACTAGTTCTTCACATAATAGGTAGCCTCAGGAAGAAAGCAGTTTTCTGGCCAATGCTAACATTTGAAGTGATGAATTGTTTAATTTCTCTTACTGAGACAATGTGTGTGTGTTGTGAAGTGCTGCATAGTGCTATAAAATATCTGGAGGGTTTTGCAAGATAAAATAAAAGTTGCTATGACAGGATGAGGGTTATAATCAGATGTGTGTGTGTGGATGTGTGGATGACAAAGAGTTACTTTAATTTATGAGCTGCCCAATCTGTAGTTGGAGTTTGTGATAGATAAGAAAATTAGACATCGTCAAGCTGTGGCAACATACTAGCCTATCAAATGGTATATTGTCGCTAAAGTGGTAACATGATGATCAGAATTACAGGGGGATTGCAGTGAATATTTAAAATGCATGGAAATAAAACTATGGTTTTATATTCCAACCAATTATTTAGAATGGTTAAAAAGTTTCGTTATAACATTATCTTTACATAGGAAATACAAGATATTTTTGCTTGTTGGAATAGTTAAATTTATAATTGTAATAAAAAGGGGCAAAGAAATTCAGTAGGCTGTTGGGGTAGTTATAAGATAGTTTCATATTTATATTTAAATGTGGAATTCTGATTCCATGCATAAGCACATTGACATTAAATTGAAATATGGGTCAAAACAGTGATTAAGTTTTAAAGAAATTTAAACAATCTGAAAGTATATATTATTATTATTATTATTATTTAGTTAAAGTGAATTTCATATAAAAGAGAGTAATTTTATTTTATTTTATTTTACAATGAGTATAATATTTGAGATTGTAGTGATACTATATATGTGTGTGTTTCTTTCTTGTTTAAGTATAATAAATATTTTATATTGTTATAAATTTACATGTGTGTCTTGTGTTTAATATTTCAAATATCTAGAACCTATATCCAGCACTTATATCTAGAACTTATATCTAAAGCCTTACCGCCTTATAAGAGGGCATATTCTCTATACTGCCCTAACCAATTTTATAATAATACCAGATCATATTTAAAATTTATGAATTGTTTTATGTTGATTGATTTCCATGATTGATTTCCAGGATCGATTTTCATGATTGATTTTCATGGTTTACTTCCATAGTTTACTTCCACGATTGATTTCCATAGTTCATCTTTGTAAAATATGAATCAAGAAAGATCTTTTTTCCTTATATAAGAGGGAACGATCATCATTTCGTTGGGATAAAGAATATCCCGACTCCTAAAACGTAATAGATTTAAAAGTACTAGTTAAATGTGGCAAACAGATGATACCAAATAAAATAAAATGAGAGAAAGTAGTCAATTTAGATATATTAAATTTAGTTATTTGGTTCGTTGCAATGTTATGAATATTAGGAGTAGACATAAAATCCATTTTCTGGCTTTTGGTATTTAATATGATTCCCACTGGTAAACTCACATTAAAATGTAATTTATCAAGTTTTGGGATCATATTCATTACATTGTAATCGTTAATAATTGCACTCATTAGCAGATCAAGACCTTGAGAAATTTGAGTGCTTCGATTATTAAATCTAAGAGAGCTAGCTTGGAAGTTAAGTAGTGCAAGTATTAAAATCGGAAAATACTATTATAATAATGATAATGAATCTATTGTTAGATGGAAGGCATATGTGTGTGTTTATTGAAATAAGTTTGAGTTGTTAGTTAAGAAGATATAAAGGAGAACATAACACAGACATTTAGTGTTCTACAATTGTGATTATTAAAAGTGATAGATGCTGAGAACGAAAATAATAATAACTGGGTTAAATGGAAGGATTTATAATATTTCTTTAATTCTACTTTGAATTAAATAATAATCTTATAATATATATTATAAACATAAGTTATGAGTTCTCCGCATCGATTGCTAATTTATTTTTAGTCATTTATATATTAGAAATATATATATCATTCTTATAATTACTACTCGAGATCATATATCTATATAAAGTTGTGGAAGAAAGTTGTCTATATTATTTGGTTAGCAGTAATAACTTATCACGAGAGGATTTACATAATTGTTATTAAATTTAAATTAAAACCATAATAAACTGAATTGGATTTATCAACATTATATTTTTTTTAGATAATTTAATTACTTTCTTCATTATATCCTATAGTAATAAGCATGGACGATGATCTCTGGTGGGCATTACGATTTCATAATTACAATTTGGCACCCGGGTATACATAATCTTATTATTGCTAACTTTAGATAAACACACTAGCATTCCTTGTTTAGTTCCAGAGTTATTTTCAATCGACTATCTACTTGCACTAAGATTGAAATTAGAGAGTTAATCTAAAGAGAGATTTGGCGCCGCAGCTAAAGGGCCTGATGATCTGTGGATAGAAGAAACTATAAAGAGTAGGAGAGTGTAATTAAGACAGTATATATAATGTAAACGTGAGTTTGTTTATAGATGATGTATAATAAAACAATATTATCGATCTGTTTGCTACAGGATTAAAATTGGGTATACATAATCTTATTATTACTATCATTAGATAAACACACTACCATTCCTAGTTCAGTTCCAGAGTTATTTCCAATCGACTATCTACTTGCATAAAGTTGAGATTAGAATTATATATATATATATAATGCGCACGTTACATATGAGTGTATGTGCTGGAAAAGCGGATTTATGGTTAACTGATGGACCAGCTTATTATTATAAGGTTAGTAGATTACACTTTATACGGAAAGGGATTATATAAGTAGTTTTCTTTTCATGGACGTTCTTTCGCATGGATGGTATATGATTTTGATTAACTAATAAATGCTTTGAAAAATCTTAAATCCTTAGAATTTTTCTGATGAAAAATAATCTTTTGCTGTAGTTAAAGAATCAAGGTTAGAAGTTTATTTGTCTTTCTTTATTCTCTAGAGTTTACTTTTAATCGTTATGATTTTCATATCAACAAATTTATTTTTGGAAAATAAGTAAATCTTGCTTATTGAAATAATACTTAATATTATATCGATATGTTATTCTAAATATTTATGAAGCCAAATAAACTTTATTAATTTTTTAAAACTTATTTATATAATGTTTTGTAGTAAAAGTACCTTTTTTTTTTTATCAAGTTCTCTCTCTTCCTGAAAAAAGGTAATTTTTAGTATAATAGATTACTTTTATTATATATATTACAATATTAATCTACCTAATGTTATACATTAATTGTTTGTGAAATCAAGAAAATATTAATCATTATAAGTTAGAGTAAATTATCAAACCAGGTTTATCTCACCTTGTCTCTTTTCAAAAGTCTGTATTTGAGCTTTTGTTCATCAATAAACATATTACAACTATAAATAGTCAACTATTCAGGAATCATTGTGATGTAGAAAAATACAAATTTTATAATGCTAGGCACTACAGTGGGTGGTAATAGCAAGGCTTTTTTTTTCTCCCAGATTTAAAGACGTGATCATCCTCTGTTTGTGTTTACATAACATTAATAAATACATACTACTGCTAAAATGATTTTTAATAATTTCCAATATATTGGCTTATAAAAGTTCATAACATAAACTTGAAAACAAACAATAATATATATATATTAATCAATAAAATTCTATTAAAAGTATAACATTTAAAAATACATAACAAAATTAATACATTACACATAAAATTTTCCACATGTTGATAAAGAATGGTAAAATAGAAAAGACAAATATATATTACAAAATTGTTTGATCTTTGCTGTAAATTTGAGATTATAATAAATATATCTAAACTAAAGCAAAAATAAAAAATAAATAAATAGAGAAACTAAAAAACTTAGGGTTATTAATAGAACAGGAAGTTATATAACAAATGTATGTTCATAAATTTAATATCTGAGAAGTTGATTGATAGATGGTGGAAATAATGATAAAGAAATTAGAATAATAATTGTTGACACTAAAATAGCTTTTAATAAGACCAGGATTTTTCTACTTACAATTTAGAAAGAGACTTGTTATGAATTTGGTTATAAATATTACTTTAGATACAATGACTTAAATATATATATATATATAGAGGAGAAAAGATTGGTGATTTAATAGATATTAGATGGAAGGAAAGAGTTGGAATGACAAGTTTAAATACAATGAGATGTAGAAAAGTCAAGCAATTATAAAAAAAAGTAGACACTATATGATTATATGCTTACAAATAAAGAAATTATAAACATCATGTTGAAAAGTGAAAAAGAGATAAAAGTAAAATATATAATATATGATTTTTTTAAAAAGGAACAGTTATTACTTTTATAAAAACAGAACAAATGATAATAGGGCATTGGAGTAAATAGTCTGAATTGATGTGCAGGTATTTCTTTTGAAAGCTGATTAGTGATGTATACAGTTGAGCTGTGAGCTATGTTGGTGTCTAACTACAAGGCTTCAGTTATATGCTATCCAAAAAAATTCAAACAAACAAACAAAAATTCCATTAAAATTTTTAAATCTTAGAATATTCAAGCAAATATTTTTCATTCTCAGAGCACTATACACGAAAACAAATCAAATTTGGAAATAAATTTTAACAATATATCATTAATATTTTTTTTCAGTTTATGTTGAAAGCACATACATTTTATTTTTCCTTTATTATCCTTTCCAAATTTTATGTGCAATATTTTACATAATCATATATTTTCTGACTGTAATGTTAAAAGCTTACAAAATTTTAGAACATATTAAAAGTTGAAGCTGATTAAAAAAATATTGAAACAATTTGAAAGAGCAAAAATAGGATTTTAATAATTTTGTAAAGTTTAATTAATCAGAATTGTTTTCCTTCTTTAGCTCTATTTAAATAAATGAAAAAAATCAAATCAATGCAATTAACAGATTATCTTGTTGTTTGGGTTTTTTTTTTTGCAAGATTTGATTTTTAATGATAAAGGAATGTCAAGAATTTTATGTTGTTAAATTCTTGTTCTTAACTTGTTTTTAATCTATGATTAAGAAGATAATTATCTGAATAATTGTAATTATGGAATTTTATTTAATTGGTTATCATGAAAATGATAATGTAAGAGACAGATTGTAATTGCCTTGTGGGAAAGATTGTTCTAAAAAATATAGGTGGGGGTGTGAATTAGGGATTATACCCAATTGTCTGGAGAGAGTTATTGCTATCTTAGCTGGTGCAGAGAGCAGCCAAATCTTAATTCTGCTGCTGAAAAAGATAGAAATTATTGCTAACTTAATTAAGTGTTGAAGAAAGCAGTCAAATCTTAATTCTGCTGCTAAAAACAGTAGAAATATTCCTAACTTAATGGTTGAAGAAAGAGCAGTTTAAGCTTAATTCAGCTGATACCAAGCTATTGAATAAAATAGCAGTTTTTTGTATCAAGCTTTTAGATACTATGAGTTTAGCACTAAAAATGGTTTGTACAATAAAAATCATATGCTATATTCAACTAAAAGCTAGGCATCACCATTCTCCATGTAACCTACCTTCACTGGAAGAAAATGTAGGGAAGGTAAAAAATCCTTTAAGCAGTCTGCCACTTAGCCTTCAACCAAGAGTAATGAGTCTGTCTACATCTGTCTTACCTGGAAATTCAAGAGGAAATCCAAATGGATAAAAATTGCTATTTTCATTTACTTGGGATTGCTACAGACTGAGAAAAGGACAAATTTAACCAAGCCATGTTTAGAAGACTTCAAGAAGAAACTCCATTCAGAAAAAACTGAAATTCCAATTGGAAAGGTCTTTATAGACAAGAGATCCATGACTATAGATATTTTTTATTATATGTACACACTATTATTTTATTAATAGAATTTTTAATTTTTTAAATGTAATAAGTATTTTTTTTCTCTCAATTTACCCTCTGGGTAAAATCAAAGATTGCTGTCTTTGATTTTTTTTTTGAACATATTTAACAAACTCTTAAAATTGGTAAAGAAAGAACCAAATGAATTTAAAGTTAATCCATGAATAAAAATTAATTAGTTGATTAATTTAAAGATCAGCCTTTCAAGCTATTGTGCATGCGCTTTTTACAAGTGTTAATAATAAATGAATACTTTCATTCCCAACATGAGATATAGTATTTATGAAAGAATAAAATGAATCCACTTATTCTTTCTAACCCAAATGCTTATATATGGGCAAATCTTAAGTACTGGAAATGAAAGCGTGAGGATAAACCACTCACTTTAAATTACTGTTTACAATATCTGAATGCACAATAGCTTGAAAGGCTGATCTTTAACTGTATTACAATTATAAACATAGCACTATATAAAATAAATGTTTATTTACATATGTTTAAGTTTCATTTGAGAGTGACATTTAGTAAATTCCAGATAATTTTGTCGACGTTATTCATTCAGATATTGTAAACAGTAATTTAAAGTGAGTGGTTTATCCTCATGCTTTCATTTCCAGTACTTAAGATTTGCCCATAAATAAGCATTTGGGTTGGAAAGAATAAGTGACTTCTTTTTATTCTTTCATAAATACTATATCTCGTGTTGGAAATGAAAATATTCATTTATGATTAACACTTGTAAAAAGTGCATGCACAATAGCTTAAAAGGCTGATCTTTAAATGTGTTACAATTATAAACATAGCGCTATATAAAATAAATGCTTATTTACATTAGTTGATTAATGTAATTTTGCAAAAATGTATTTTTTATGATGAAATGGATGTTTGAAATTACCTACTATCATGTCATTTTTTTGTTAATTAAGATATTAAATAATTCTTTTTAAAAAAATATTCTTTCTAGTCTTAGTTATTTTATTTTATCCAATTCCTGTTTCATGAAGTGCAGTGTGTGTGTGTGTGATTGTATATCATGATAGCTTATATTCTAAGATTTAGTTTTTTTGTTTATAATACCAATATAAATATGGGAAGCGAATGAATTTATTATTTATAATAAGCTAATTTATTTATTTTCCTCTTGCTCACAGTAATAAATTATAGAATTCTTGTTTCTTGAGAAAGATTTATGCATAACAGCTATATGAAATAGGAAGGTTATAAGGCATCCATATGATGATGATGATGATAATTCTTGGGTTGACACAAAGAGGATATTCTTCAAAGTCAATGCACTACCTTTTATTTAGTTTGGTTTATATATATATATTTTTACTTGAGGATAAAAATACAATTTCTCAGATTCCTCATGGTTTAAACCCCAATTTTCTGGAGAGTTACCAATGGCTAACTAATTTAGGGCATTTGATGTTCATGTACTGGTGACCATTCCCCTATGTATGACCATGTATTTCCCTGTAGTATTAGAATATAAAAAAGATTAAAATGTATAATATATAAAAAGGTAATATTTATATTGAGAGATATATAAAGAAATATATGGGTATATAAATACTGATTATAAGTTAGAATACATATATTCTAAATTATATGTTCATGTATATTTGTATTCATGTTTTGTATGTTTGTTATAGTTCTGAAGAAGATTGCTGGGGCAATCAAAACTGTCAATAGTGAGTTATAAAAAAGCATTGTAAACAGTAAAAAAGGACATAGATGATATTAATATTACATTAATGTATGTTAGATTTGGTGAGTTGTTCATTGGGAGAATATGAGCAAAGCATTGATTTATTTATTTATACATGTTTAAAGATTACATATTTTGTTGGATGTGCAAATTAATTTGTAGGTGTAGGTTAAATAGAATATATAGTGTTACATGTAATTATAAATACATACTGAGTATAGATTCTACAGAGTATATGATAATCATTAGCTTATTGCTTTATTGTGAATTTAGTATATTTTATGGATGCTTATGTAAGATATATGAGGAGGATTTTGCATCTTTATTGATATACACAGGGATATATGGAGTTTCCAATTATAATTTCCACACTATCAGTTTACAGATAGTATAATGGGTTGTTATGAAATCACAGTATACAGTTAATTATAAGAGTGTACAGGTATACTTGGTTGTAAATGATAGTTTGGCCTGTGGTATTTAAAAAAATGCTGCTTAGTTTTTGGGGAGTACATATTCAGGTGATGGTTCATATATATGTTGAGGCACAGTTCAATTAAGATTTTTCAGCACTATGTGGGAGTTTATAGTTAGTTATTGTTGAGCCTATATTTTCAACTTCATCATGACTGTTCACTGGGAGTGAGGGTGGTACTATATAATACTTTCAGTGAGTGTGAGCTTTACTGCCTGGTGATGGTTGCTTATGATTGCTGAAAGCTTGTTTTGGCAATGCCACTTGATGTTTGATGTTGGTGCATGTTTTGATTTTGATTTTGTATGTTGATGGTTGCAGTTTTTTGTTTGGTTTATTTTGTGAAGTGCCTGCTGGTGAGTACATGTAGCTTGGTAGCAAAGAGGGATAGGTGTGGTGTAATCTGCTAAAATATGAGCTACATCAGTGGCTCACATTTAAGCTTAACTGTCTTGGTTCTTCCAGACTTCCTTTTGCCCTATGTGGAGAGGGGAGTGTTAAAATTGGTGTGAAGCATAGAATGATGATATCCATGATTTTTTCCAAGGTTTTATTTATTATTAGGGTGGCTGTGTTGTTGGATGCATTCTGTCTGAATTGATTGCCTGCCTGTTACATTGCTTGGTGGATTTATGCTTTAGTCTACAGATATTTGAACTGATTTTATAGCAATATCTTGAGCATTGTTAGTGTATTTTATGGTCAAATCAATTGGGAGTATTTCTTCATTGGGTTAAGTATCACACTTTGTTTGTGTGATGTAACTGCATTGATGTTGGTGCTTTGATTTTGATCATGATTACATGAAACGTTTTGACCGTTAGCATGATTTCACTGTAATTATATAATGAAACATTGAATTGCAAGATGTCTATTTCCCACAACAGTAGCATTGGGTCTTGAAGCTTCTGATTTATCAGCAGAGTGTAGTCCCTTGATCAATAATCTACATAGGTATGCCATTGGGGTCTATGTTTTTATGTAGTTGGACTTTGAATTCGAAGTTATTGCTATATGTGACTCTCCCAAAGGACTGCATCATCTTTTGGAAGTCCTGGATGATGTATCTTAATTATGTGTTTTTTAAGTACTTCAGTTATATAGCTAAGGGGATTTTCATTGACAGTATCTAAGCAAAATTTTCTATAGTCTTAGTTTTTGTTTGAAAGCAGTCTCTTTGGTTGACATTATGAAATTCTACTGGCATTATCTTAAGTTGCAATAGTCAGTAAGCTGAAAAACTACATTTCACAGACCATGCAGGCTGAGGACTTCATACAGAAGAGCTTTGGAAAATCAATAGAGTGGACAGTTTATGTGGAGGGGGGAGGTAAAATAATTGATCTTTGAAAAAAAGTTCATAAAGATAGTGCATAGTTCCATTGGTATGGTGTTGGTTAATTTTTTACCAATGCTTTTGCAACCTATCAGTTGTCCAAGGAGTGAATTCATTATCTCATGCTTTTAAATCTAGATTTTTAAGATCGTTTATGCTTGATTTTCAAATCTGGCAATTGTTTTGGTGGTAGAGCTCAGATTATTTTTGGTGATATTTGCATATGTATACTTGTTGGTCAATTCTGAAAAGTTACTGAGTTTGAAATGGTCCCAATCACTTGGTCACATACTTGATTGGCAGCCAAATTAACTTGATTTTTAGTGTTAGTGAAAATTGGTATATAACAAATTTTAAATTAAAAAATGTACATGGATTTATAAGAATTATATGATGGATTCTTTGTTAATGCTTAAATGAAGTATAAGTTTTACCTTGTTTAGAGATTTTGAGAGATTGGTAAATATTTAAAGTAGAAAGATTCTTGATTTTGGAAAAATTTCTGAGTTTAAATTGATGCCAATCACTTAGTGGCATGTTTGGTTGGCAGCTACTTTAATTAGATTTTTAGCATTGGTGAGAATTGTTTTCTAAAAAAAATTTTTGAATTAAATGCACGCAAACTTTTAAAATATCTATTATATGATTGTGTTTTATCAATGCTTAAATGAGATATAAATTCTATCTTGCCAAGTGGACATTTTAGAGATTCCTAAATATCTAAAACAGAAGAATTCTTGAACATGGTACAAGCAAGTCAAAGGATTGTTGCAATAATAATAATAATAATAATAATTATTATTATTATTATTATTATTACGACTACTACTTTACTACTACTACTACTACTACCACTACTACTACTACTACTGCTGCTGCTGCTGCTATTGTGGTGGTGGTTGCTGCTGCTGCCACCACCAATGCCACTGCTGCTACTGCTGCTACTACTTCTACTGCTACTGCCACCACTACCAATCTAAAAATTATTGCCAGGCATAATTAGACAAAGAGATTTTTCCTAGGGATTTAAAAATAACTAGAATTGTTCCTATTTGTAAAAAAGATGCAAAAGAAGATCCAAAGAATTATAGAGTGATATTGATTTTATGAACACTAAAATTTTTAAAAATTGTTTTTATTCAAAAATAAAAAATGATATTAATAAGATTATACCATAATCTCAATATGGTTTTGTACCAAAAAGAATAGTCATTACTAATCTTATAACAATTCAATATGAGAAAAAAATTGATGTCATATTCCTGGACTTGACATCTGTTTTTGATTTAGTCTCTCAAAAAAATATTAATACTTAAATTAATTAAATTGAATGTAAATATAAAAGTAATTAATTGGATAGCTTCTTTACCAAAAGATAATATCTATCTCAATAGCATCAATCAATGTACCATTGTTATTTAATATTTTTACAACAGATATAGAACAAAATATAAAGCATTTAGAAATTTTATCATATGCATAAGTGAACCATATGATATAATTAAATTATAAGGTGATCTAAATATTGTGAAAAGTGGTACATTAAAAATAGCATGAAAATACATATTGAGAAATGTACGGTATACCAGAAACTCTACAATTTTTAATACAAATTATTATATAGGTAGCAAAAAAAAATTATATTAAAAAAGAATCTCACAAGCACCTTGGAATAAATTTTACAGTAATAATTCCTTACAACACACATTACAAAGAAATACAATCACTGCACTAAACTGAAGTTCACTTAATAAAATCAGTGAAGACAGTAAGTTAAAAAAAACACTAAAAGGATATAGAAAAGACTTTATATTGGAGACTTTATTAGTTTTAGTGAAATAACACTATTTGCAATTAAAATTTATATCTGAATGTTATGCTCTATCTGCGAAACTTAAAATAGATTAAGTGCAGCATACAAACCGCATTCACATGTGCTCTCTCGCACACACACACATATATATATAACAGAAATGTTATATTTGATAACAAATTTTACAAAACTTTTGTTTTGTCTTTGCAATATTGATGATATTACTAAGCTCATGATCAAAAATAAAATTCAAAATTTCAAGTTTTTTTTTATTGAATAAATAAAAGTATTAAAATCTCTCATATAAGAAATATCTTAAGAATAAAAAGATGAAAAGAAAAAATTTAAGATAACTAATATCTTAGAAAATAAAAATAGTTATAGAAATATTTTTGTGTAGTCAAATATATATATATACAGTATTTATATCAAATTGTACATAGTTTTAAAGCAAAAAAAAATTTAAACTTTACATTACGATGATTTACATATAAATATATATTTTGAAGTTTATTATAGAAAACAATAACAGTAAGCTATATAATTTAAATAATTTGATAACAGCATCAAATTAGATGAATTCAAACTATTAATTTATTGTTATAGTATATGTATATAATAATTAAAAACTATTAAATAAATCACTGAAAATCAAAAATCTTCATAGACTAATAATGTAAGAGCGAGTATTATGCAATGGTCAATAGTATATATGATTTAGTAGAATGCTACTTTAATAGATTGAAAATGTTAAAAATTTCTGGATCAATTAATTACAAATATAAAAATTACCAGAAACTAGGATGTGTGTGTATAGATAGATTGGGCTTGTCCTGGCAATGAGTTATGAATCTATCTTGGAGGTATTAAGGTGCAATCACCAATTCATGGTGGCTGTTGCCACTCCCATCTTGGACATCTGTGTCCTTATTCCCTTCACATCATTTCTTTTTCAGCAGCAAGTGGCAGGCATTGGTCAGGCATACTTCTTTGGTTTTTCAGATGGATTACATCTCTCAGACTCCAGTCTGAGGATGAATGGGATAGTGAAGGAAAAATTCTCTACTCAAGCATATTTAGTACAAAATACATTTCACTAGGTCTAGTTTTCTTTGCATAGGTGAATAAATGAATAGCAATCAAATAAAAATCCCCTAGCAAAAGAAAAACCCCAATATTTATATCTTTTATTTTTCTTTTATACCCATTACCTTAATTAGTGTATACCAATGCCTCTATTGTTTCCAGTTCTCAAAATATCTTATGTTTTTGTCTGTATTGTTATACCAACAATTCATATTATCTCACCTCTTTTAATGGATTCTTAAGTTAAATTCTTGTTTAATATATTTTGTGCATTAGCCATCTTCTTTATTTGTGGATGCACTGTTATTTTCTTATACATTTGCAAGTAAAATAATCCATTTTAAGCTTTTCTCTAATTTCTACAATTGCCTATTTTGTTATAAATTTTATTTATGATTACAATTTATTTACTGTTACACATGTGTATATCTTTAAATCTTTCTTTTAATGTACATTTACTGTAGTTGGCTTTAGGGCCTCTGATTAATACCCAGTGAGTGTTGAAGCCCACATATATATGACTTTATATATGTACAGCTTCAAGGTACATAATCTATTATGGTCACAAAAAACCGATGCTGAAACCTTATCATTTCCATTACAATTTTGTTTCCTAAAAAACAGAACAAAATTGTAATGGAAATGATAATATTTCAGCATACAACAAAATTGTAGTGGAAAAATGATGTTTCAGCATTGTTTTTTATGACCATAATAGATTATGTATATATGGTTTTAATTTGAATTATAATAATGTAAAAATATTGCAAATTGAAAAAACAACAATAAAAGGAAAATAAAGGAAACCATATTAATATATAAATATAAGTAAGACTTAATAAATAGACAGGCAGTAAATGTAAAAATCATGGAATTATGGGAAGGTTAGCCTTTGAAAGTGTTGGTTAACAAAAACTATAAAGATAATCAAAAGCAGTCCTAAGTGAATAAAAGCTTTTTAAAATTGTATTTTACATATATTTGGTTACTGTATTTATTGATATTCAATTATAAGATTACATATATATATATAAATTATTATTTTTTGGGTTAAACCATGTGTTATTTCCCATTATATACTGATATTTCAATGAACTAGCATCTGCCATTTGTCAAGATTAACTTTTTTTTTTTTTTTCAAAGTTAACCTTGACAATAGCGGATGCTAGTTCATTGAAATATTGGTATGTAATGGAAAATAACACATGGTTTAACCCAAAAAATAATAATTTATCTATATTATATAACCGTGAAAACATTAAATATATATATACCTGTAATATATTAAAAATAATAATTCAGTAAAAATTATTTAGACAACTTTTAAATAATATATTTAATTTCACCAAGCCGGATTTTGTCCCCATATTGGAGCCTTATCAAGATGTAAATACACTTAGTTACATTACAATTCTTTCTTTTCTACAGCAACTCCACCTACAAGCCTAATTTTACATTACAATATCAAAGATAAAACAAATCTTCTATTGCCCATTAATCACATACATAAACAATTATACATAATATTTACACATAATATTTATACATAATATTTATCTAAATCATAATCATATATTTACATTATACAATCACACATTTATATCTTAATATCATTCATAAATTTCCCAATCTTTCTTTCCTTACATACCTATATAACCATGTTTAATATTTTGAACCCAGCATAATTAGAATGATAATCATCCATATAAATATATACCATAATTTACTTATAATTATACCAAACTTAAATTAAATCTTCCAGCTATCTAACAACACCCATTTTCCAGCCAACTTTACAGGACCTTTAACCATATTCATACATTTTTCAAAATTCTTCTGTATATACAAAGTTTCATAACATACTCTCTCACTATACTTCTTTACATACTTAATTACCTGAATGTTTTTTTCATAACTCATTCTATGCCCAGTATTAAAAAAATGTACATAAATCCCTGATCTCATATCCTTTCTCCTAATTGCCCTATCATGTTCTTTACCTCTTTCTAATGCAGTCTTCTCTATCTGACCAATATATATCATGCTACAAAATTCACAAATAATTTTATACACCAACCCTGTATTATTATTTTCTACATTTCATATTCATTTCCATAATGATCTACTGTTTTTCCATCCTATTTTAATATTATCAGGTAGTTCTTCTCTTACCAACTCTTTATATACTCTATCACAATATGGAACTGAAATCCATTTATTATTTACAGTTAATTTCTTATTATAATATGTACTATATCCCATATTAATATAATCCTTTTCCACCTCCAACTTTTGTATTAAAACTACATTCTTATTTAAAGTTAACCTATCATTTTTCTCTCTAAACCTTTCATTGCTGCCACTTTTTGAGACCATGGTTGATATGAACTTGGATCTATTATACTTGTTTTATCTTTCTCCTTAATATAATGTCTTATAACAATCTCACCTGTTATACCCTTCCTCATAAAAATATCTAAATATTTTAACTCTTCCTTTCTATTTTCCATCATAAATCTAATACCATATCCATTATCATTCATTTCATTAAATGCATTATTGATACTTCTACTATTACCTATTATAAGTATATCATCAACATATCTGTGATATTGTATAATTTTCTTTCTTCCTTATATATTTGACAATTACACTTCCCTCAATATAATCAATCATAATATATAATAAAACACCACTAATGGAACAACCCATAACCCATCCTTTAGTTATCTTCCAAAACTCATTTTTATATTTAAAATACAATGTTTCACTTATCAACAATAAAGCCTCATTAATAATACACATCCATTCCTTTGACATACAACCATAATCCTTTATTTTTTCCATAACTACTTTTATACTTTCTTCTCTAGGTATACTTTGATATATCTTTTCAATATCAAACAATACAATATTTCCATTCCTATTTAATTTCATATTCTTTAGTTTATTTATAATTTCCTCCAAGCTTTTAATGCAATATTTCCCAAAACCCACACCATTTATAATCTTTTTACACACTATATCACACAAGCCTTTAAGAACATAATTATTAAAATCCAACATTGCTCTTACTGGCATATTATCTTTTTGTGTCTTAACTTTTCCAAACATACTAGGATGTTCAATTACTGTAGGATATAAATGTCTATATTCTTTTTCATTAATTAACTGCTTTAGCCTCATATTATTCAATAGTATTTTATATTTTGTTTTAATTTCATTACTTGGATCCTTATTAATTTTCAAATATTCTTGTTTTTCCATATCTTCTTTAATCTTCTGCTCATATTCATTTTCATTCAAAATCACAAACCTCGGTCCCTTATCCTCAGTCATCACAAACAATCTCTCTTTTATTATTTTATCCTTAGTTTTCCTAATAACTAAGTTTTCCTTCCATTATTTCTTAGTTAATTTATCCTTTCTATTAATTGCACCATTAATTCTCAATTGTATTTCCATCTTCATTTTACTATCAATATTCACAGCCTCTACTCTCACCACCATTGCCTTCCATATGGTTTTATCCATAACTGGTATATATTTAATACCTTTATTTAATATTTTTGACTCTTGATTTGTGAAATCCACACCAGATACATTTATGTAACCATATTTTTCTTTACTCATACATTATTTTTTAAAGCATTAATATTGTTCTTTGCTAATCTTTTACACTTTAACCATTTCCACTTATTTTCATATTTCTTATTTAATTTATTTTTTAATGTACTATTATTTTCCAATATAGCCTGATTAATATATTTTCATAATTCCTTATTTATATTTAATTTTAAAACATTTTTAATTCTCTTATATTTCCAAATATTCCAGTCAATTTCTATATAATAATAAGAATGATAAGGCAGGGTTGGTGTATAAAATTATTTGTGAATTTTGTAGCATGATATATATTGGTCAGACAGAAAAGACTGCATTGGAAAGAGGTAAAGAACATGATAGGGCAATTAGGAGTAAGGATATGAGATCAGGGATTTATGTACATTTTTTTGAATACTGGGCATAGAATGAGTTGTGAAAAAACATTCAGGTAATTAAGTATGTAAAGAAGTATAGTGAGAGAGTATGTTATGAAACTTTGTATATACAGAAGAATTTTGAAAAATGTATGAATGTGGTTAAAGGTCCTGTAAAGTTGGCTGGAAAATGGGTGTTGTTACATAGCTGGGAGATTTAATTTAAGTTTGATATAATTATAAGTAAATTATATGTATATATTTATATGGATGATTATCATTCTAATTATATTGGGTTCAAAATATTAAACATGGTTATATAGGTATGTAAGGAAAGAAAGATTGGGAAATTTTGTGAATGATATTAAGGTATAAATGTGTGATTGTATAATGTAAATATATGATTATGATTTAGATAAATATTATGTATAAACATTATGTGTAAATATTATGTATAATTGTTTATGTATGTGATGAATAGGAAATAGAAGATTTGTTTTATCTTTGATATTGTAATGTAAAATGAGGCCTGTAGGTGAAGTTGCTGTAGAAAAGAAAGAATTGTCATGTAACTAAGTGTATTTACATCTTGATAAGGCTCCAATATGGGGACAAAATCCGGCTTGGTGAAATTAAATATATTATTATAAAAGTTGTCTGATTAAATAATTTTTATTGAATTATTATTTTTAATATATTATATTGCAAAGACAATATTATGAACAAGTTTTGTTTTGAAATTTGATCATGTTTTTGGTATATAACTTTAGTATTGGAAACGGCAGTAATTATGAATGTTATTCTGCAGCAAGGATTATTCTAAGGCTTGTGAATATAATTTTACATTAATAATGGCAATAATTATGAACGTTATTCTATGGCAAGAATTTTTTTATGACAAGTACATATTTATTTATTTGTGTTGATTAAGGAAATCCTATTAAGAACGTTATTAAATATACTTTTAATTTTAATATAAACATTATTCTACATTGTTTTAAGTAGTGACTGATATAGAAAGATTGTAATGCGATAATATTGATTAATGAAAATTGTTTGGATTTATTTTATCATGGAGAAAAGGATTTTTAGTAATAACACGTGGATGTTTTTGTATGAAGAATTGAATTGTGTTAATTTTTAAAGATTTAAGAAAATTTGGAATATACAAAGAAGAATTGAGGAATTAAAACATCAAATATCGTTTTTAAATAATTGTAAAAGAAATGGAGTTATGGAAACATCGTGTAGATTTCGGATTAATAATATAAAAATTAATAATAATATAAGTTTATATAGACGAATTCAAAGAGTTGTGTTGGAATGGTTTTTGAAGGAAAAATATATAGAAATTGACTGGAATATTCGGAAATATAAGAGAATTAAAAATGTTTTAAAATTAAATATAAATAAGGAATTATGGGAATATATTAATCAGGCTATATTGGAAAATAATAGTACATTAAAAATAGATTAAATAAGAAATATGAAAATAAGTGGAAATGGTTAAAGTGTAAAAGAATAGCAAAGAACAATATTAATGTTTTAAAAAATAATGATATGAGTAAAGAAAAATATGGTTACATAAATGTATTTGGTGTGGATTTCACAAATGAAGAGTCAGAAATATTAAATAAAGGTATTAAATATATACCGTTTATGAATAAAAACATGCAGAAGGCAACAATGGTGAGTGTAGAGGCTGCGAATATTGATAGTAAAATGAAGATGGAAATACAATCGAGGATTAATGATGCAATTAATAGAAAGGATAAATTAACTAAGAAAAAATGGAAGGAAAAATTAGTTATTAGGAAAATTAAGATAAAATAATAAAAGAGAGATTGGTTGTGATGACTGAAGATAAGGGACTGAGGTTCATGATTTTGAATGAAAATGAATATGAGCAAAAGGTTAAAGTAGATATGGAAAAACAAAAATATTTGAAAATGAATAAGAATCCAAGTAATGAAATTAAAACAAAATGTAAAATACTATTGAATAATATGAGGGTAAAAATGAAAAAAAAATAGACATTTATATCCTATGGTAATTGAACATCCTAGTATGGTTGGGAAAGTTAAGACACAAAAAGATAATATACCAGTAATAGCAATATTGGATTTTAAGAATTATGTTCTTAAAGGCTTGTGTGATATAGTGTGTAAAAAGATTATAAATGATGTGGGTTTTGGGAAATATTGCATTAAAAGCTTGAAGGAAATTATAAATAAACTAAAGAATGTGAAATTAAATAGGAATGGAAATATTGTATTGTTTGATATTGAAAAGATGTATCAAAGTATACCTAGAGAAGAAAGTATAAAAGTAGTTATGGAAAGAATAAAGGATTATGGTGGTATGTCAAAGGAATGGATGTGTATTATTAATGAGGCTTTATTGTTGATAAGTAAAACATTGTATTTTAAATATAAAAATGAGTTTTGGAAGATAACTAAAGGATGGGTTATGGGTTGTTCCATTAGTGGTGTTTTATCATCTATTATGATTGATTATATTGAGGGAAGTGTAATTGATAAATATATAAGGATGAAAGAAATTATACAATATCACAGATATGTTGATGATATACTTATAATAGGTAATAGTAGAAGTATCAATAATGCATTTAATGAAATGAATGATAATGGATATGGTATTAGATTTACGATGGAAAATGGAGAGGAAGGGTTAAAATATTTAGATATTTTTATGAGGAAGGGTGTAACAGGTGAGATTGTTATAAGACATTATATTAAGGAGAAAGATAAAAGAGGTATAATAGATCCAAGTTCATATCAACCATGGTCTCAAAAAATGGCAGCAATGAAAGGGTTTAAAGAAAAAAATGATAGGTTAATTTTAGATAAGGATGTAGCTTTAATACAAAAGTTGGAGGTGGAAAATGATTATATTAATATGGGATATAAAAAGAAAGATATAAGTAATTTTTAAAAAAATAAAGGTGAAGATAGTACATATTATAATAATAAGAAATTAACTGTAAATAATAAATGGATTTCAGTTTCATATTGTGATAGAGTATATAAAGAGTTGGTAAGGGAAGAATTACCTGATAATATTAAAATAGGATGGAAAAACAGTAGATCATTAGGGAAATGGATATGTAATATAGAAAATAATAATGAGAATGATAGGGCAGGGTTGGTGTATAAAATTATTTGTGAATTTTGTAGCATGATATATATTGGTCAGACAGAGAAGACTGCATTAGAAAGAGGTAAAGAACATGATAGGGCAATTAGGAAGAGACAGGAGCAAGGATATGAGATCAGGGATTTATGTACATTTTTTGAATACTGGGCATAGAATGAGTTGTGAAAAAAACAGGTAATTAGTATGTAAAGAAGTATAGTGAGAGAGTATGTTATGAAACTTTGTATATACAGGAGAATTTTGAAAAATGTATGAATATGATTAAAGGTCCTGTAAAGTTGGCTGGAAAATGGATGTTGTTAGATATCTGGAAGATTTAATTTAAGTTTGGTATAATTATAAGTAAATTATGTGTATATATTTATATGGATGATTATCATTCTAATTATGTTGGGTTCAAAATATTAAACATGGTTATATAGGTATGTAAGGAAAGAAAGATTGGGAAATTTAGGAATAATATTAAGGTATAAATGTGTGATTGTATAATGTAAATATATGATTATGATTTAGATAAATATTATGTATAAATATTATGTATGATTGTTTATGTATGTGATGAATGGGCAATAGAAGATTTGTTTTATCTTTGATATTGTAATGTAAAATGAGATCTAGGTGGAGTTGCTGTAGAAAAGAAAGAATTGTAATGTAACTAAGTGTATTTACATCTTGATAAGGCTCCAGTATAGGGGTGAAATCAGGGTTGGTGAAATTAAATATATTATTATAAAAGTTGTCTGATTAAATAATTTTTATTGAATTATTATTTTTAATATATTATATTGCAAAGACAATATTATGAACTAGATTGTTTTGAAATTTGATCATTTTTTGTTATATATATATATATATATATACCTGTATACATTCAACATCAAAATTGCTAATTATTGCATATATAAATTCCTCATTATGTGAGTGAATTACTATCTCATGTGATATGATAATGTGGATAAAAATAAATTCATGTGAAATTTATCTTGGTGTTCTATTGTTGACTTAAACATAGTAAAGACCCAAGTTTGATGATAAACAATTCAAGCTATTTTTAATTCAAACAGTTTGTACTTATGAGAGAGAGATATTGAATTGTCAATCCTAACATCAAAATCCAGGTATTTGAAGTCTGTAGCTCATCTTATAGATGAAGACTTTTGGAAAAATACATGTATAGTGAGGCAGGTTGGCCTAGAATATTTATATTGATAGATAATAGATGTAAATTTGATATTTGGTTACAAATATTTTTACAGTGCCAAATTAATTATTGTGAATTGCCCCTACCTTGAATGAAATCAATGTGATCTCTAATTAACAATGCATCACTAATTATCAAATATATATCCCACTTTGGAAAGAAATTGTATCAGAAACCAATAGTAATATTATACTAATGAAATTGTAAAAATCAAATTGTTTTCAAATAAGTTCAACTTTAAAACTGTAGAAAGATCATTCAATTTTAACATTATTTGTTTTATATACAAATTCTTTAATAACTTATACCAAATTTACTTTCCATTTTAAAAAATTCCATACAAATATTCAACAAAATACAATGTATTTTCTTTGCAAAGCCAATGACACTAGCAATCAGCATTGCTGCATAGGTAAGAAGCATCTTTGAGCAAAGTAAATTTTAGCCACTACCCCAATTCTATGAAATAAAATTTGTAAATTAAAAGACACTTTTTCCTACTTGGAAATAAAGCTTTAGTCATTTAATATGTTCGATAAATACTTCAAATGTTTTATTCATTTATTTCCATAAAATAAACACAGACTTGTTAAAATAGAACAAATTAATGTTTTAAAAAATAATGTTTGAAATAATAATTAAATAATATCTTAAAGCAAAAATATTTATTTAGTAAATTTGAAATTTTTAATTTTTTCTTTCAAAAATTTTCATATTATTTTTTGGACAATCCTATGAAATTTCTAGTAGAAATAGAAAATATCTGTAAATTTATTTTTTAAATGTCTAAGTGTGTTTTTATCATATTTAAAAGAACCACCAACACACACATGAAGACATTCCACTACTCCCCTCCTTTTCTTGGACTGGCTCTCATATTATATAAATAATTATATAATATATACATTGCTTACCTGAAATACAGAGTATGATTTGTTGGAATGCTTCACTTCTGGGCTCCACCCTGCATAGAAAGAAGCAAAAAGAACCTGGTTTACCTTTATTATTCTTTCTAAATCAATATTTAGATAAATTTTAACTAGCAGATCAGAATATTTCATTAAAAGTAGTTTTTGTTTGTTTGCAAATCCCTTGAAAATCTCATGCATAAACTTATGCACATTTTCTATTAACAAAATTATATCCCTTCACTAATAATATATTTACAATATTATTTAATTTTCTATGTGGTGTAATATCCCTATCAATAACTATAATTTATTATATATATAGTCTGATATTTTAAATTTTCATACTTAAATTTTTTACTGATATAACTTTTATATTTTATTAGGACAACCAAATTAGATCACACTTCTTGTAAAAAATCCTTTATTTTAAAAATCCATTCATTATTTTTAATTTAGAATCTCTCAGTCACAAAAGTTGTTTACATTTTCTATTAACAAAAATAGTTTCACTTGTTTTTGTTCAATAATAAAATATTTGTCTTGCGTTGTTAGCCGAGAGGTATCGCAGCCGCCATGCAAGCAAGTAGTTAGTTGCAGATGGTTGTGGGTTCACATCCTGGCCGGTGCTATGACATATGAAAAAAATAAAATATTTACATTATTATATTTTAATACTTATTAATAAGTTTTATTATATATATTACACTTTAGTATATAGTTTGACAATTAGAAATTTACCCAGGATTTATTTAAGGAAATAAATTTTAAATTTTAATACTTATATTGTTAATTCAATACATTTTTAAAAGCAATTAAAACATTTGCACTTTATTTTGTTTATTCTTAAGTTGTTGGATAACTATAAAAAAAATCAAATACTTGATACATTTTTTAGACTTTGTCATTAGTGCAATCATATAGAGATTTGCATTAAATAATATTTTTACCATGAAATTTGTTAAGAATTAAATATTTTAGTGTACAATAATATCTTTTTAAAAGTTATGTTTTTTAAGCATTCTGTTTTTCTTAAATCTGGATCATAGTGTGAATTATAAATCAATTACAAATTTTTAGCTAAAGAAGTCATCCAAGCAAAAGCTATTTAGTAAAGCATGAAAAAGATAATATGGCATCTAAAAAAAGATAATATTGTTGTTAAACATAGGAAAATCTATTTAGTAAAATGTATAAAATATAATATGGCAAAAGAAAAAAAGAAAACTAATATTATTAAAAACATTTTGCACATCAGCATAGGAAGTGATCCCAGTCAGAAGCAAAGTGAACAACAAAACTTAAGTTAGTAAAACATTATTGATAAAAAATAATTTCATCTTATGCAGAATTACTATAATTATGAAACAATATTTTTAAAAAATGCTTCATTCTTAAATTATTAATAATTATGTTAGTTTTTATATAAATTATATTTAAACAAAAATAATTGGGAAATCTAAACATTTTCATTTATATATAAATTTTATTAAATATAGTAGTTAAAGGGTGTTGATCAGTTTGGTTTTGTGCAATGGTAGAGTATATGAAATATATTTTGAGGGTTGAGCAATTAGCACAATAAGTAAAGAAATATTTGTCTTATATTTAAATAATAAATATTAACAATCAGAATGTGTTTCTAAGAATAAAGTGATTCAGAAATCTAAATATTTACATATAAGTTTTATTAACTATTGTGACAATATGTTGATGGCCTGTTCAGTTTATCATAATGATAAGAATAAATATATAATATATTTCAAGTTTAAGCCTCGCAATTCGACTTGGGTAATTGTCACAAATAAGTTTAAGTAAATACATATTCCTCTTATATGTAAATAAAAAATATTTACACTCAGAATGCATTTCTAATGATGAAATGACTTGAAAATATAAACATTTTTATTTACATAAAAATTTTATTATCTTGATGTCTTAGCGCTCTTATGATGAAATACTTTTGTGATACATAAAACCTGCACACCTGCATGCAGTGGCCCTTCAAACAATAATTTCCTTTTCTCTTTTAAGTATATATATCAGCAATAGTTCTCATCTCTTCAATATTTTGAATTTAAATAGTTATTTCACAAAAACATGCATTAACTCAACAGTATTTTACACCAAATGTCACTAAGTTAATTAGTTAAAAATCGTCTTACAATCTATTATTTATAGCTGTACTCATACAGACTGTTTTTAAGCCAAAGCCTTTATCAATTCAATTGAAATTTGATCACTTCTTTATATTTTGTTATTTTCCATGATATCCTTTTTTTTTTTCAATTAATATAAATGGTTTATTTCCGTTTTACATATCGCTAATATATTTATTCCATCTTTTCAATGAATGCATTTTTCTTTACTAATAATTTACCATTTCAATCTTCGATTTTTTTTTTTTTTTGTGACCTACTTTTTCAGCCACAATAAACTCTCATTTTTGTATGGCTATTCCCACTTTCAAAGAAAAATAAAAACAAGGATGACTGATTAATAATAAAAAAATAAGCTAAGTTTTTCACGACTACATGATCCATAAAAGACAATTATGTCCACATATCCTAGAACCTCTTTGTTTGATATCTTACATAATGCATTTTAATTTTTTCACAGCAAACTTTATCTTGCAAAATTATAGCTTTCCATTAACCATATCTTTTTAATAAAAGCAACCAATATTGTACATTTTTTAGAGTGCCTTCGTGTTTTATATTAAATCTAATATATATATTCGTGTTCTTTAAACGTCTTTCTAGCTTTATTTTATTTATCTCTCAATTTACTAATGTTTCTTATATTTTTTTACGAATACATACTTTTATATTTTTATTCTTCTACTTTATTTATGATTTATTATTTTTTCTTCATTTACTGCTTTCATAATTTCATTTTTTATTTAAATGTATCAATTAATATTATTTAATTTTCTAATTTGAATTTTTTTCTTTAATTGCATCTTTATGTCATTCCATCTCTTCTTATTACTGTGAAACATAATATAAATTTTATTATCACTAAATTATGATCCAAATCTATATCAATTTCAAGATGTGTGTATATCCTCTTAATGTTATTTCTAAACTTTCTTTGTACCAAAACAATATAATTAAAATCGATTCTTAAGACTTGGTTTTCTATTAGTAGTATATTATTTGACCACTTCTACTTATATTTAATAAATGCTTATTGTTTTAGAATTAGTGAAAACATTGAAACGTAATACATCTTACTTCTATTAAATACCATTTACGTTGTTTGTTTTTTTTTACATTCCAAAATGTTTTCTGAAATTCAGATGTCTATTTTAATCATAAAAAAGATTTTTATCTAGTTATATTAATCTTATACTAAGCTAATAACTATATATTTAATGGACTCAGTTTTACATTAAGTATATCAAAAAAACATTACCCGATTTTTCCTGATTATTAAGTTAGGGTAATAATGGACATTAGATAACTCTGGAATAAAAAGAAGAGAATTGGGTTCTAAATATATATGTTAAATATAAGTAGAGAAAGTCATGGTATATTTTGAGATATACTGTTCTAGATAAAAAGTGAAAGATGCCTCCAGTTAATGTGAAATCACTAAAATATATAATTGTTTACATAATTCCAGATCTTTATTATAACTATACAAATTGCAATGAATTCAAAACCTTGGGCATTTTTTTTAAATTTCAGGTTATTAGACTGATAATATACAAAAAGTAAAATATAGTTGTGGAATGTGAGATGTATTAATTCAAATTCATCAGTGATAAAAATCATAAGTCAGAAAGCAAAATCATAAGAACTTATTGCCTTTGAATTAACTATCATATTTAAAACTATATAAAACAGTTTAGAGTAGGAATATGGAAATGTAGAACTGGAAATTATTAAAATGTCGATTTACAAATGTCAAACTTTCTATATTCACATCTTTGATACCATCCACTTTCTATAAACACATTATTAATTATTACTAATCATTTTTTAATCTAGAGATTTCATATCATTCCTAATCCAAATATAAATTTTAAATCCAGTTAATAGTAAATATATTATATACTTAAAAAAATAATAAATTTTATCCGAATATGAAAAAGAATTAAAGACATATATAATAAATATTAGATAGTGATTAACCAAAAACCAAAATCTAATGATTAAATATAAAAGAAAGCGATGCTATGACATATGAGAAAAAATATATAAAAGAAAGAAGATTCAGCATCATTGAATTACATTAACCTGAGACTAGATATTAGTAAAGGAAAGTGATTGCCTGATGTAAATTTATTTATTGATAAAATAAAGAATTTGCTTGCATTAATAGTGATTATACAGTTTACAAATGTTATGCAAAGATTAACAAATAGTATAGCCAATTGCAAAAGGATAAAAAATATCTATTTTGCATTTAATAATAAAAACTTAAATAACTAAGGAAGAATATTGTATTTTTTCAGTATAGGAATTCATAGTCAAGACAAAACAAAAAACTCTTGAAAATCACAGAAATGTTATTATTGAATATAAAAATATATTTTTTGTATATAAATATTTTTATTAATCATTCATTAGACTAGAGATTATCCAATAATGAATAAATTACATTACAGAAATATTATTTCATTTTAATTTACAATTCTCAACTTGTGATACTATCCACTTCAGATAAATACAATAATAATTATCAGTAATCATTTATTAAACTAAAGGTTGATTCATTTGTCTTTTATTGTATTTTTATTTATATGATTTTAAATGAATGTGTAGAAGTGTAAAAGTTATGTAATATATTTATACAGAAATATTATTTATTACTGATATTTTTTCATTTTTGTAATTTGGGGTTCTTTATCTCAAATAAAAAACTTTCCATTTTTAATGGAAAAATTATGACATCTTTGACAAAAAAAATGTCTCAAATGTAAAGTTTATTATTAAAGACCTCCAATATATGATGTGTAATGTAATTTTTTATAGTTTCATGCATTTGGTATATAGGTGGAAAGGTTTTTTATACATTAATTATACCTTTGTTCTTAAATTATATCTTAATAATTATTATTATATTGTTTCTGTTTATCTCTTTCTTTTATATAATAAATAAATGGTTTGTTGGTTGGGAATTCAAATGAAATACAGAAGTGATAGAATTGAATTACAATCCATTCACTCTAGTTTCCAATTATCCATCATTGATTAAATCTTACAAGGCATTTTCTTCTTAATAGTGTATTACTATTTCTATATCAGGCTGCAATAATATAGAATAACATTGAAAAGAGTTTTATCAGTCATTTCCTCATAAAAATAGTTCATACCATACTGAAAATTCCAGGATCCCCATTCCTGCCTAAACAAGCACATATATTATTTATCATGTATGTGCATGCTCATATAGATATTCAAATATTTTTTTAATTATTAAATGACAAAATTAATATTAGTTACATCATTAGTAATAGAATTATTATTACATAAAACTTGTTTTAAGATAATCTCTAAGGCACAAGTGTTAATAAACTGTAGTAATAGGTTTATTTTTACTGCAATAGTAGTTATCTAGGGATTACAACTTTTTTTATATAAAAATGTATTGTTATCTAGGGATTACAACTTTTTTTATATAAAAATTTATTGTCCTCTGTCACGTTTCTTAGAAGCTTGAATGTTAGTTGTCATTCACTCCATTGCTATTTTTCAATAACTATCAAATTAGTGAATTTTATAATTTTCTTCTAAAAAACAAATCTAGCCTAATATTTTATAGAATTAACAATGTATAGTACATTTATAGTTGTAACCAAACATGATTTAAATACAATAACAAAACAACTGTGTAAATCAGGAATCAAAAGTTAGTCTGTAGTCTTCTGAGGAAGATCTTTATATTAAAATGGTATATAATTTACTATATATATATATGTTTGCTCAACCATTATGTAACTAAAGGACACCAGATAGTATAATGCTATGAAATGCCATTTCCAGACCAACCAGTTTTGGCTTTTGCTTTCATCAGTGAAGATTAGGATTCAAAGCTAGAACTAGTACACTTATGCATCTAGTAACTATTTTTATACCTTTCAATAACCTGAAATTTATAAAAACTGCCTAGATTTCAAGTCCAAGCTAATTTATTTGCATAATTACATTGTGGTACTTAGTCAGTTTTTGTATATTTTTAGACTTGTTTTATGGCTATGCAAGTAAATTATCTTGAATTTGATCCCCACTCCATATAAATTTCAAGATTGAATTTTATTCTTTGCTCATGAAAGCAAAAGTCAAAACTAGTCTGCAAACAGTGCTATCTGATGTCCAGGTTTGTAGCAGTTTCTTGGCAGCACATCAATATATTAACATTACTAGCAAAGAGTAGAAAGGGCCCTAGTTAATATAGAAGTCTTAAAAATATATTAAAACTGGATGGTGTCAAATCTATAGTTTTGTGAGTTAGTTTGGGTCCAAATCATGTTATTGTTTTTTTTAATTTCAGGTTAATAAATAGCATAAATGAATAAAAGGTAGATATGACATGCATGAGTAGATTAGTTCCAGCTTTGAATACTAGTCTTCATTGACAAATGCAAACACCATTTTGATTACTCAAATTCAGCCC
The DNA here is from genome assembly GCA_028023455.1 of Epiperipatus broadwayi. Taxonomy (NCBI): domain Eukaryota; kingdom Metazoa; phylum Onychophora; class Udeonychophora; order Euonychophora; family Peripatidae; genus Epiperipatus; species Epiperipatus broadwayi. Next base: position 5,395,512 of record JAQFVV010006197.1, read on the forward strand.
CATCTGTGCAATAGGTAAGGGCAATTGCTCTTGAAAAATAGAATGAAAAATTTGTATTATAATAAGCAAAAATAGCATACAAGATAATCTTTACCATTTTAGATAATCCCCATTCCATGAAGTTTTCCTCTACTTCTATTTGAATATGTTTAACATTATGTGTGAGTTTATTTGTAAATGTAGTTTTAGTCAATAGATAAAACTTCTAATGCTAGCAACACAAAAGTTGACATGGAGGGTTTATAAAATTTTCTTTTCAATAAAATTTTATATAATCAAGTGAGTACTTTTTTTTCTAACTTTTAAAAAAGCATTTAATAAGCAATCATTACTTTTTAATTATTTTAAAATATTTTTTTTTTAACTTACAATTCAAGACAAAAAATATACAAAAGTGTGTTACATTTGGTTTAAATCAACATTAAATAAAATAATGGATACTCATATTGTATATGGTCTAACCACTAATAACTATATAGTACTTATCAATGATCTACCAAATAAAAAAAATTGCCTGCATTTTCTCTGAAATTATGGTTATTAGTGAATTTGTATATTAAATAAAGAAAATAATGCATAATTTATTTTTAAGAAAAAATTATTTAGCAAAAAAATCCATATCATCATCATCAACCATTATCAGTCCACTGCAGGATGAAGATCTCTCTCCAAGTTCAATTCATCTTCTCTGATTTCTAATCTCTCTTTTCCATATCACCCCTGCACACATTCTTATTTCATCCATCCAACTCACATAAGCTCTCTTTCTGGGTCTTTTACAATCTCTTGGAATCCTATTTAAGATTTCAACTGTCCATTTATTATCACATCTAGTAATATATCCATCTCAACTCCACTTGTCTTTTAATTCTTTAAATGATGTCAGCAACACCTATTTGTTCTTTTACCCATGTATTGCATTTTCAATGTCTTCTTATTACTCCTAATATGTATCTCTCTATACTTCATTGAGTGGTCTGAAGACATTTATTAAATGTCTTCCTTTTCAAACAGATAAGCATATTTCTTTTTAATACTTTTTTAAGCTATTTCTACCAAAAGCACTCCAAACAAGTTTAATTCTATCATTAATTTCATCCATTGTTTCCATCTGTAGTAATAATCTGACCAATGTATTTGTAATTCTTAACTTCCTCTGATTTATCATAAACAATCTTTATTTTCATCTTTCGAGAAAATCCATTGAACATTACTTTAGTCCTTTTAACTACCTTTAATCCTACTCTCTTACTTTCATCTGATAACTCTTGCAATATTTCCTGAAGCTTTGAAATATTATTTGCAAAAACAACTACACCATCAGCAAAATCTAAACAACTTAAATAATCTGCCTTTACTTTTATTCCTTTAGCTTCCCATTTTAATCCACAAAATACTACTTGCAGCACTGCTTTAAAAAGTTTTAAAGATATGGAATCACCCTATCTTACACCCTTTTAAATGTTAACCTTCCTAATATCATTATGTAATCTAATGGTTGGTGTTTCATTTTTTTAATATTCTTCAGAATGATATTCTGGATCTATACTTTGATGATCTAATGATTTAATCACTGAAGAAATGATTATAGAATCAAATCCTTTTCATAACCTACAAATCCAAAGCATAATGGCAACTCATATTCATTGGTTCTTGCTATAACTTCTCTCAATACTCGAATATGATCTACTGTACTAAAAACCAGTTTTAAATCAACTTGTTCTTTTGGGTGGTTGAAATCCAATGTCTTCTGTAGACAAGTTATAATTGTCTTGGCAAAAACTTTAAATAAAACTGATAAAAGATTGATAGTTTGATAATTTCTAATATCTTCTTTTTTAAATATTAATACTGCATTCTTGCAATCATCTGATACTTTATCATTTAGACATTTCCTATTTTTTCACTTACTTCTTTTAATATATTGATTATAATTCCATCATTACCTGGAGGTTTTCCCTTGTTCATAAATATAAATTGCATGTCTCACTTCTTAATTTAAAATCCTGGCAATTCAGAAGATATAATAGATACTTGTTCTTTATTATTGTATACTTTTTAATGAAACTCTTCTACCCACTTTGTCATCTTCCTTTTTAGTAATAGTTCCTTGTTTTTTTTTCTTATTGCAGATGTTTCCTACCAATACCAAAATGTTGTTTTACACTCTTAAAATTTTTCTCTTCTACAGCTTTCTTTGCTAGTTCAGAATTATACTTTATATCATTTTCAACTCTTTTTCACACCATTTAACAAAATTCTAGATATTCAATCCTTCTTAACACATCATTTTTATATATGTTCAAATTATTTCTTTTATTCATAAATTCTCTAGTCTCACTAGAAATTTTATTGGACAATTGCTGTTTTTAAAAATTATCAATTATCTTTCTATTAATTTCATTCAAATCTGAATCATCTTCAAAATGTAAATACTTGAAAACGATTTGCAAGTTCTAATTTAAACTCATTAGAATATTTCTGAAAATTAAAGAATATCAACTATAAATAGTTTTTCTTAATAATTTTTCTCTCTCTAGTTTTGCATTTACACATATCTTACATCTTACTAATCGATGATCACTTTTTGTGTTGAATTTATTAAAGACATTACAATTTTGAAATATGTATTTTCTTTAGACAAAATATAATCCAATTCAACTGTATTTTCATTTGGATGCTTCCATGTCCATTTCCCTTTAACATTTTTTTTCAAAAAAAGAATTCATAATATAAAGTTTTTCTTTTTCTGCAAACTCCATTAGTCTATGTCCTCTCTCATTTCTATTACCATAACCAAATTTACCTATGCACTTTCATTTGTTTACCAATTCTAGTATTAAAGTCTCCCATAATAATTTTAAAATGTCTAGTCTGATCATCCATATAAAAATCTTGTGTTATTTCATCACTAATCCTGAATTATCTGCATTTGATATTTGTTGTTAAGTTGAATAACTAATCTTGCCACTCTGTCTGATACACTATCAATTTCCATAATGTTGTTTTTCCACTTTATAATGAATCCTGCTCCACTTGTACTTCTAATATTAGTGTCTTTGTAGTAGAGTACATATCCACTTTTTAAATCAATTGTCTCTTCATATTTTTTTCTAACTTTACAAAGTCCAATAATGTTCCATTTATAAAAGACAGTTCTTCCAATTCTTGCAATCTTCCTTCAGTTGTAAGTACCTAAGTAAAAAGTTTTCATCAAATAGCAGCCTAGCACCACAATCAGCGGATTCTTAGCACTCTCCACTTTCAGCCAGCAACCACTGCCTTGGCTGGTGACTTTACAGCCTCCTGGGAATAAGGACCATGAATTATTTTTGTCTGTCATGATTGTATCTATCTATTAGAAAAAAATTTTCATACACACACATTTATTTTGCCTTATCTGGCAGATGAAAAGATCGTTTCTTGATCTTAAACTCAGAGGTAAACAACCAATAAACTCACCACACTGGCTAATGCATGTTGGTGAACAACCCATCCATATTTGGATAGTATATGAATAATCACATAGTAATAGCAGCTGCAATGGCAGGAATGTATGGAGTGAACATTAGGAATTCGCTCTGCTCAGTTCCTTTAAGGCCTCCAAGAAGAGTCAATCAGCAACCCATATCAACAAGAATTATATGCAGAAATTTATAAAATTCCAAAAACCAAAATCATTCATGGTAGCAACTCTATTAAATAAAAGCAAGCATAATGAAAATATACAAATTATAAAATGCTGTTTTCTTAAATACACTATACCAGTGATGGCACATTAACATTTTTTGCTGGCACACAAACTATTTACATAATTTTCTATGCTTCAAATTACTCAATATTTTTTTTTGTCGCTAAAATCTGTACTAATACAAATTTTTTATAAATTAGAAGCAATAAATTATGATATTTTAAATCAAATAAAGTGGTACCATTATACAATGGGATCATATTCTATAAACCTGTCAAATGATTCCAATAAAACTAGAAAGCTCAGTAAAATATTTTATAACTCTTTGAAGTAAATTTTTTGAAACCTACAGTAAAAATAATAAAATGGTTTTCTGTCCTAATCTTTTTTGATCTAAACCTGTTGACAGCATTCATTTTTTTAATGTAATCAAAATCCTGAACAAAGGAATAAAATGCATAATCGCCATCAAACGGTTTTTGCTTGAAGTTTTGCTGTAAAAGTGAAATGTAAAGATAATAATATACACCTGGGTCTCGTTTTACGCGATAGATAGGTTCCTCAGAAAACGCGCAAACGAAATCGCGCAAAAATAGACGTAACTTACATTGAAAAAGGAGGGATGCAGTCTGTGATTTTTCAAAATTCGCATAAAAGCACCAATGTAAAATTACTTTAAAATTCGCACAAAAAAAAAAAAAAAAAAGGAAATAAAATATGACTAATAAAAAATTTCAAATTTGAAAAAAAATGATACAAGACAAACTTTTTTTAACTATATTTAATTTTATTCAAAATAATATATTTTTATGCATAATTTACAGTACAGTAATTTAAATTTTTTTATACAAGTTTTAATTATTATCGCTATTTGCCCAAAAAGACGTTCGTTAGCAAACTAGTAAAAAATCAGATTCTCACGTGATGTGATGTATTTGGCTTCTCCTTAAACGAAATCAAGAATATCTCAGCAATTATTCTCACAAGAGGAAATACAACTAGCGCCAAGTGCACTCTCATGTTGTGTTAATGATTTTCTGTTGACGAGGACGATTTTTTTTATGAACTTAGACTTATGATAATAAAAAGACATTTATTCACCACTGCTGGGAAAAATTTAATTAAAACAACTAAAAATTAAATTCTTATTTTTGTCTTTAATTTTCAATTCCGTTTAAAAATCAAATTTCGTTTTACATCACATTAATTTCAAGTTGCCCGTAAGTAATTTTTAAATTGTTAATTACAATTAAAAATCAGATTTTAATTTTTAATTGTGCCCACTGCTATTACTGACCTTTTAAAAATAAACTTGTGGACACTAAATGATTAATAATTGATTACGTTCTTTTTTAAAAAGCAAAAATAGAATGTGATTTAAAATGCAAAATTAACACGCACAATGTTTGAACAAATTTACATTATAATCTTGTAAAATTTAATGTGTGTATAGTAAAATGTGGAAATCATGATTTTAATTTCATTATTGCATAAAATCTTACTATTATAAAGCACTGAAAATATTGAAATTACTAAGATGAAAGTCGAATTCCAATAACTTTCTATTACTTTCAATATAACCTAAGTGCGCGAAATTTATTATTTAAAGTAATAGCACATTATCGGATTTCGACTTCCAGTTAAAGACGAATCGCGTAACTTCAAAATCGTGTTAAATAAGTCCGCATAAAAAGAGACCCTGGTGTACTTTAACATATAATAAATTTTTGATTTATAAAATTATTAAAGCTCATTTAAATTTACTTTTAAATAAATTTACCATTATATTAATATGACTAGTGAAAATAAAAAACAAAAATTATCAAGCAGTAGAGAATTTCAAAATCAGTGGACTGATGAATACGGAATGATTAACAAAGACACTATGTGTTTTATGTCCCAGAAGTTGTATTTAGAACATCATTGGTAAAACGGCATTATGAAACCAATCATAAATCGCTCTGTGAAAAAAATAAAAATGAACAAAAAAAATATATTACCCAATCATTTAAAAATATAAAGATTCAATTAACATCTATAATGAAATTTATCAAAAATCATTCAAATATAACTGCTCCTAGTTCTTTTATTTCAAATAAAATTACCAAACATGGAAAACCTTTTAATGGAGAATATATGAAAGAAGCTTGGATGAAATGTGCATGTTTTTTTTGAAGACTGAAAACAAAGCAAAAATTATTCACAAAATAAAAGATTTACCATTGACTAGAAATAAAGTTAAAGAAAGAATCCTGAAAATGGCTAACAACATAACTTACCAACAAAAAAGATATAAAATCTAGTTTAATTTCTCTTTGCCTTGATGAAAGTATACATAAATGGATCAGCTCCTTTGGCTATTTTTATTCACTATTATATTGAAAATAATATCAAAGAATTGATCAGTTTAACTTCATTAGTAACAACAACAAAAGGAAAAGATATTGGAACAAAGTTTCAAATATACTTGCTGAAAAATAGATGTTGCCAAAATTGTATCAGTAACTACAGATGGTGTTCGAAGTATGTCTGGAAAATGGTTTGCTCAGTTTATTTACCAACTATATTGGACATTCAATTTTGGGTTTTCATTGTGCTATACATCAGCAAGTTTTATGCCATGAAGGCCAGCTTTAAACTACTGGATGTCATTATGAATGTTGTGACAAGCTCTAAATAAATGAAAATTTTTAAATTTATTGAGATGAATTTGGTATACAACGTCTGATGGTTAAGTCAAGGAAAAGTTCTTCACATGAGAAAATCATTGAAAAATAATGAATGAATGGATGTTGAATGACTTTCATAATTAATGTTTTTTTTACTGATATACGTTCACATCTAAATGTCATTTTTGATTTGATTAAAGCATTTGTACTTACATTACAATTTTTCAATGGTTATTTTTTTACACCTTCAAATATTTTCTAAATATAAAAAAGTTCTTGACTGATTTAGAATCTCATGAGAAGCCAGATCAAGTAAAATTGATGCAAGTTTTGTGCTGTTATTCAATCGATAATTGATGAATTTTCTTTAAGATTTACACAGTTCAGACAATTTTTAGAAACATCAAAATTTATTTTATACCCAGGCATAATATCAATGGATAGTCTCAAGTTATAAATTTTTGACTGGCTTAATTTGTTAAGATATGGAAATGAAATTAGTTGATTTTCAATGGAAACAGAAATTTGTTGATTTGAGAAATGAGTTAGAAACAATCAATTATTGGGTATATGTAAAAAGAATGCTTAAAAGAAACTATTGACTACCTGGAATGCTATTCCTGAAACATTTAATTTTTTTAAAAAATTAGTGAACGCTATATTATCAATTTTCTCCTCTACATATGCATGTAAATCATTGTTTTCAGAAACGAATTTAATTCAAGACAGTTCAAGAAATAGAATGACAGATGAATCTAGTTCAGCATATACATTATTAAGTGATAAAATATGAACTAGATATAAAACTTTTGGCATTCAATGTACAACAGAAAAATCTCATTAAATAATATCTATTTATGTTGATTTCCAAAATTTTAATTACTATTATATTATATTCAACTTGTGCTCTTCTAAATAAATATCGTTCACTTGTATTTAGTTTACTTAGAAATTTAATTATTTTGTTTTATAAACTTTTAAAAAATACAATAATTTATATTTTGATTTAATAAATATATGGTTTGCCAATATTTTTTGGAAATTTTTGGCAAGCATACAAGTAAAAAGGTTCGCCAGCACTGCCTAAGGCCATTATATTAAATATTACAATAATCTATCATATTTGCTTTATCAATTAACATTCATTAAAAATTTTGACTTTGATCAAATAATTTTATACCAAATAGTATGCAGTGAATATGTCAAGTGGTTACCATGTGAGAAGAAAATCCTCAAAAGAATTTATTCCACTTTTGTGTTTATAGAAACTGGATGCCCATTAATTCATTTGGTCAGGACAAGTCATGGATTCGATTACCTTTTTTTTTTTTAATTTAATATACATGTTGTTTGCTTTTATTTGATAGACTTGCTTTCAAGAACTTATTTTGGGCATTTCTTTTATTATGGATTAGCATTTCTTACCTTTATTTTTTTTGTTAAATAAAATTTTCATTATTTTGACTGCATTAAATAAGACAAACTAAACATACAATTATTTGAAAAAATGAAACGCCTACTTTTTAATTCTAGTCCCTCATGCAAAATAGCATTTAAGAATTTTCAAGAAGTTTTTAACCTATTTTTTTTATATATATACATACACAAATTGCAATCACATTTGCTGTGCATATAATGAAAAAAAATGTAGTTATTTTTTACATACACTATCACAAATAACTGAAACAAGGTAAAAAGTGGAAAAACTGTGGTTGAGAAAAGACTGATAATACTGCAGTGGAACATTGCCTAGTCTTTGTAGAGGCATATTCTACATAGTACTTTTAAATATTCTTGGCTACTACCTAGTAATTGTCTTTCATGGCTAAAGCTATTTCTTATCTAACAGCTGTATATACACACACATTTTTTTAAAGTCTTAATATTATTGTCTGAAATATGATAAATTTATGATTATGTGGCTAATTTTATTTAAAAAAAATTTTCTGCATCCATTTGGGTATTTGCATAAACCTAAAAATTTTCCTGGATTTTAATTAAGACTTTTTTTTTCAAATAGCCATTTTGTTATAGTACAAGCCATTTTTCTCCACACAAATCACAGCACACTCAAGCAATTCCTGATCAGTGATTCTATCTTTCATTGATTTTAGGCCATATAATTCCTGCGATGACAAAATTAGATAAAGATGAGCAATTGTGCAGTGTTTTCATTATCTGTGCTCTCATCCAGTGACAAAGAAAATCAAACAAAATCTTTGCTCGCAGTCTTCAGCTGTTCTGTGATGTCGTCACTAATTGAATCATTGCACCACGAGCTAGTCCTTCTTGACAATGAAATGCTTTCAAATTTGCTTCTCACATCAGGACACAATACACTTGCACACTCTACCATACACTTCTTAATAAACTCGCCATCCGAAAGGCTTGTTGCATTTAGCAAGGTTACAGCTACCTTGAAACTTGCTTCTGTAGCGCTGCTTTGAAGTATCAATTGCTTTGTAAATGTATTACTTCTTCAGCCTTTTCACATCCTCCACAGCTTTTATTTTGCATTCTTCCTTGGAAAGTTTGCAGCCAAATTCAGTTTTATTTTGTGATATCGTTTCAGATTGTATTCACGACACAATAAACACACTGCTTTATCCCCTACATTACCAAATAAATATTTTTATCCATTCTTCATTAAACACACAACATTCATCACCGTTTTTGTTTTTTTCGGAGGCTTCATGGTTTCACTAAAGTTGGAAATTTATATTTACTATTGCAAAGACAATTGAAATTAATGAGAAAAGCACTACACATTGTATCTACACTGCACATGCGTATTGATGTGGCTGTCCTAGTGGAAGATACGAGATGAATCTTTGGTCGAGCACGGGAAGGAAATCTTGGCTCAAGGCGGATTTTTCTGTCTTGGAGGGCCACAAAAAAATTACCGGGCTATTTGCCTACCCCTGATACAGATAATGTCCTATCAAGTTTATATATATATTTGTTTTAAAAGTTTAAACCGTCTTTCTGTAAATATTAAGGACATAAACCAGAAGTCAGCAAAAAGTGGCTCATGACTATATGTGGTTTGATTACAACCTGGTGGCTCTTTTCATTATTATAAACATAAAACATTTATTTCCTCTTATAATTTGTAAATAAATATTAAGATGATTCTTCGAAAAAAAAATTGTGGACTACAACATTGTTTCTTGAATACAGCCTTATTATAGAATGGTAAATTATTGTATATATTTAAATATTAGAAATTTGTGAATAATCAAAACTGTCAAAGCATTTTCTTTCAAGAGAATTTTTATTTTCGTTCTATTACTAAAATAAATGTTCAAATATAATCATTCAGAAATTCATATTTTTCCTGAATCTATTTTTCACCTCTTTCCTTGCTGCTTTTTGGGGCAGGGGCAATTTAAATAAAATGGTTCGTGTTAAAAAGTTTGCCAAACTCTGACAGGCTATTAAAATAAGACCTAAAATAAATTAATATACATTCTAGTATATAAAAGGAGAGAATAATGGTAAAAGATATATCACACTTTAAAATTTTATAGCCAGATTTATGAAACATTTCATGAGGCCCATTGGTTAAAAAAAAAAATGTCTATATCTAGTCTAGGCTAACATTTTTTTCCAATGAATGGACCATAGATCTATTAGAATACCTATCATAAAAAAAAAAAAAAACTTTTCTAAATTCTTTATAACCATTTACGGAGCTAGTTTTATTTAATCCCCGTATATACCAAACAGCCTCGCCATAATAACTCATTAAATTTACTTATCGATTGATAGGAATTAGAATGGCTAGTTCAATAAGGATATGATCAACCTGATAATCTTAAATTACTTTATTGCACAAGGTTTTTTCCTTGTTTATAAATGATCAATTACATTATGAAATAATGGAGAAAGCCGATACAAAATCAACCTCCATTGCCAATTATTTATTCTAATTTGAATCAATTTAATTAGTATCATTTATATCCTAACGTGATTTATTTCAGATCCTTTTTCATTGGTTTTAAAATTTATTGCTGTATCTTAGGATGTTTGTTGTTGTAATCAATATTTAGGCAATTTGACTTATGGAACTGTGTAGATGTAAAAAAACATCTCTTTGCAAGTTTCCAGAATATTTTGAAAAACGAAAAACACATTTAGATCGGTACACATTGCGTTATATAAACTATACTTTGAAGGGGATTCAATATTTAACACCTATGTAAATATATAATTTTTATTACAAAAATTCCTATTATTTTTGGATACCCCATTATATTTGGGAAAATAATTTAAAAACCAAACAAACTATAATAATTTTGCAACGTTTGTATCACAAAAGAATCATACTTTTATTTTTAAATCTAATATGGTAGCTTTGAAAAACAAAATTCACAAATTAGAACATTAGCAATGATGCACGAGTCCAAGTCAGCAAATGACTAGAAGTCTAGACACTGAATCAGAGCCAAAATTGCAAAATAGTTTTACATATCCAACTGTTTAATAAAGTCAACAGTCTTTGGCTTTCTTGAAAATGCCTATGGCATTGATTTTTTTTAACTATTTCAAGTTTATCTATATAATAAAAATATAGTATTGACCATATTTATTTGAAATCCAATGACTGAAAATAAGTAAAACTGCTAAGATTATCTGTTGTAAATCCATTTAACAAAGAGAGACACCAAAGTATTACAACTTTGGATGTGTTATGCATACAATATTATTGAAAATGATGTGAAAAATTTATGATAAATGTAGAAAACAAATAAACTGGAAATTGTTAAGTATATGAAAAGTTCAGAACCAAGAACAAGTACCAATATACTAGACCATAATTAAAAATCTCAAGTTTATTTATAGCCTTGATATATCTCTATGAATCTCTTATAGCTAAGAAAAGTTTGCAACCACCATTATATTGCAATAAAAAGATGTTTGATAAAGTACTGAAGTCAGAAAATGAACATGCACATGAATGTATCATGAAGAATTGATTATGAAATATTAAATCAGATGAAAGAAGTTTCAAGAAGGAAAACTAAAAATAAGCAATAAAATCTAAATTTTTAATGGTACTACTAAATAAATATTAAAAAATAAAAATGAAGAGATGCCTAAGTTTTAGAAAAAGAGTACATTTGTGCCACAGCAATTCAATGATTGGATAGTTTTTTAAAAAAATGCAAAAAGTTCAGTAGTTTGTATAATCGCAATGATGTTAGTCACCTTACGCCTAAGAGGGGAAAAACTTAATGCAAACAAATGGCAAAAGTAGAATATCTGTGCAAACATGAATGATATTACAAAATTTAAAGATGTTCAATATAAAAGATCTGGCTGAAAAGATTTTTTAAAATTTTCTGAACTATGACTCAAACACTGTGTTTAAGCTGATGAAATGTCTCTCAATCTGACCTGCACAACAAAATATGAAACTTATAAAATGCTAAATTAAAGAACATTAGGTTTAATGATGGCACAGAAGGCACTGATTATAAATCTTATTTAGTAAAGATAATATGAGGCAAATACAACATAAATCTCAAAGATTGTGCTTATGTTCTGGTGCAGAATATTTTTTAAACCAGATTTAATTACAAGGCTTGAAAAAAAAAAAAATAATAGATCATATTAATATATAAACAAAGAATATCAACTGATATATGCTCTTGGAAAATTCATCAAAATCATAAAAATTTGTCATAACCTAAACTGTTTTATAGCCAAAAACTGTTCGACATAAACTACAATTTTAAAAAACTGCTTTGATATCTTTTGATTTTACAGAAAATTATATTTTTGTTTTACAAGAAGAGGCTCAGATTTTTTATTGGAATAATGATATTGTTCATTTATTTCAAAAGAAATTTATCTCATATCTATCTAGATCTGTGACCATATTTGAATAGTTTCTGCTGCACAATTTAATAATACAGAAAAATTATCAAATACATGCCACCATAAGTAATTTTGAAATCAATGCTGAGTGACGTTTCTACATCAGCTCAAGGGAAACAGTATTTAAAAGGGAACTATAAAGATTGGTAGCAAGCGTAAGTTTCCAACGATCCAATAAAAAACAAATTGTAATATCTTTTCCGCTGTTTATATGGATTAAATCCTTTACTGACTCTATTGAATTTGTATTCTTCAATAAAAATCAATGTTATTCCTAGAGGCAAATTCAATATCTTGCATTCTGTAGTTCCATTTTTTTTTTTTAAATATCAGATAAAGTATTACTACCAAAAAAAAAAAAGAGAGAGAGAAATCACATAAGTTTTCTTTGATAGAAGCTGTGAAATGAATTCCCACACTAGTAGGATTTATAACAAATGAATACAATTTTCAACAGTGAGTTGGAATACTTTTGGCAAAAAGCAAGATGGATCTCAAAAAATTCCACTAATAACACTTACTAACTTTGAAAAAAAAATGGACACAGCAATTATGGTTTTTCAAAATAATTTTCCAAATAGTTGAGATGTTCACAGCTACCTCTAATAAAACTTGCATAAATATACATAAATACTTAAAATTTTTGGTTAAAAATATTTTAAATAATGGTCGTATAGGAAAAAAAAAAATTCTATTTTTCATTCTCTTCCCAAGCTCTCATTAACTCAATTTAATTAGCTTAGTTTGCCATAATATGGATAGTTTTTTGTTTTACAATGCAAGTGGTTTTTTATCAAAATAACTAAAAATTTGAATTAATATTTCAATTCATTGTTCTTTAGTTTGCAGCTTATATAATAATATAAATTATGATCTCATAATGAAACTCTCTACAAAATGATGTCAATATACATACATTTTTGAGTGGGTTTTTTAATTTCAAACTGTATATAATTTAGATTTTTGATAAATTTAAGTTTAAAAACTTTAGGAAATGATAGAAATTAAAAATCATTAAACCAAAAACATTTCCATATTATATGAAAGCTTATAAAATAAGCTGCAATTTGTTACTTTTCTATAGTCTTCTACACTAATTCTAGCTTGAATTGCATGTAAGTGAAAAATTGCTACTTTCTGAAAATTTCAAACAGGCAGACTTCAAGCATCAGGTACAATTTTTTAAATTTGGATTTATTATCATTTCTTGAAGCACAGTTAATAATCATAATTGAAAAAATTGAATATGGCAGGTTGTTGTGATTGAATCACTAGACTAGACATAGATAAACGACAACAAAAAAAGATATTGGGGGTGAGGATTTTTTTCTCCAATATGTAGTTAAGAAATAACACTGTAATTAATGAAAGGCTGCAGAAAGGAGTTTGCTATTAACTGAAAGGAGACCCTTTGATTCCTCTTGGAGGCCTTAAAGGAACCGAGCAGGGCAAATTCCTAATGTCCACTCCATATGTTCTTGTCATTGCAGCTGTTATTACTATGTGATTATTCATATAGTATATGAACATGGATGGGCTGCTCACCAACACGCATTAGCCAGCGTGGTGAGTTTATTGGCTTTTTACCTCAGAGTTTAAAAATATTTTTTCAATATATACAATCACGACAGACAAAAATAAATCATGGCACTTGTCCCCAGGTGGCTGTAAAGTCACCAACCAAGGCAGCGGTTGTTGGCCGAAGGTGCTAAGAATCCTGATTGCGGACTCAGGCTGCCATTTGATGACGACTTTTTATTTAGGTACTTACAACTGCAGATCACTTTCAAGTGAAGGAAGATTGCAAGAGTTAGAAGAAGAACTGTCTTATATTAAATGGGACATTATTGGACTTTGTGAAGTTAGAAGAAAAGGTGAAGAAACAATTGATTTAAAAAGTGGGCATATACTCTACTATAAAGGCACAAATATTGGAATTACAAATGGAGTAGGATTCATTATAAATAAAAAATGGAAGAATAACATTGTGGAGATTGATGGTGTATCAGACAGAGTGGCAAGATTAGTTTTACAACTTAATAGCAGATACCAAATGCAGATAATTCAGGTTTATGCCCCAACAAGTTCTCATAGTGATGAAGTAGTAGAACATTTTTATATGGATGTACAAAAGGCTTTTGATCAGAGTAAACAACATTTTAAAATTGTGATGGAAGACTTTAATGCTAAAATTGGCAAACAAATGAAAGTGCTGTAGGTAATATTGGTTATGGTAATAGAAATGAGAGAGGATATAGACTTATGGAGTTTGCAGAAAAAGAAAAACTTTATATTATAAATTCTTTTTTTTTTTTTTTGAGAAAAATGTTAAAAGGAAATGGACATGGAAGCATCCAAATGAAGGTACAGCAGAATTGGATTATATTTTGACTAACAGAAAATACATATTTCAAGATTGTAACGTTCTTAATAAATTTAACATAGGAAGTGATCATCGATTAGTAAGATGTAAGATACATGTTAATGCAAAACTAGAGACAAAAATTATTAAGAAAAACAATATTTACAGTTGATATTCCTAATCTTCAGAAACATTCTAATGAATTTAAATTAGAACTTACAAATCGCTTTCAAGTATTAGTAGATTTTGAACATGATTCAGATTTGAATGACATTAATAGAAAAATAAGCGATACACTTTTAAAAACTGCAACAAGGATAGCTGATAGAAAAAAGCAACAATTGACCAATAAAATTTCTACTGAGACTAGAGAATTTATGAAGAAAAGGAATATGAGGATATACAATGATGCATTAAAAAAGATTGAATATCTCGAATTTTATAATTGTGAACTAGCAAGGAAAGCTGTAGAAGAGAATAAAAGTCTAAAGAGTGTAAAACAACATTTTAGTATTGGTAGAAAATTAATATCTGGAATAAGAAAAAAAGATGGCATTATTACTAAAAAGAGGGATGACATCATGAAATGTGTAGAAGACTTCTATCAAGAATTATATAGTAATAAAGAACAAGTGCCTCCTATACCTAATATATCTTCCGAATTGCCCAGAATTTTGAATGAGGAAGTGAGACATGCAATTAAATTTATGAAGAAAGGGAAGGCTCCAGGTAATGATGGAATTATAATTGATATATTAAAAGAAGCAGGTGATGAAATAGAAAAAATTTTAGCAAAGTTAAATACCAAATGTCCAGAAGATTGGAAGAATGCAGTATTAATATTAAAAAAGGTGATAAAGAAGATATTAGAAATTACAGACCTATCAGTCTTTTATCAGTTTTATATAAAATTTTTACTAAGATAATTACAACTCGTCTACAGAAAACACTGGATTTCCACCAACCAAGAGAACAAGCTGGATTTAAAAGTGGTTTTAGTACAGTAGATCATATCCAGGTATTGAGAGAAATTATAGAAAGGACAAATGAATATGAGTTGCCATTATGCTTACAATTTATAGACTATGAAAAGGCATTTGATTCTATAAACATTTCTTCAGTGATTAAAGCATTGG
Source organism: Epiperipatus broadwayi (assembly GCA_028023455.1). Taxonomy (NCBI): domain Eukaryota; kingdom Metazoa; phylum Onychophora; class Udeonychophora; order Euonychophora; family Peripatidae; genus Epiperipatus; species Epiperipatus broadwayi. Next base: position 5,411,253 of record JAQFVV010006197.1, read on the forward strand.
ATCATCAAGGTATAGATCCAGGATATTATCATATTTTAAAGAATATTTATCAAAACGCAACAGCAACAATTAGATTACATAACGATAGTAGAAAAATCAACATTGAAATGGGTGTAAGACAGGGTGACTCCATATCTCCAAAACTTTTTACAGCAGTGCTGCAAGAAGTATTTTGTGGATTAAAATGGGAAGCTAAAGGAGTGAAAGTAAATGGAGATTATTTAAGTCATTTAGATTTTTGCAGATGATGTAGTTATTTTTGCAAATAATGCTTTAGAGCTACAGGAAATGTTGCAGGAGTTATCAGATGAAAGTAGGACTAAAGATAAATGTTAAAAAGACTACAGTAATGTTTAATAGATTTTCTCAAAATATGAAAATAAAGATTGATTATGATGAGTTAGAAAAAGTTAACAGTTACAAATATCTTGGTCAGATTATTAATACAGATGGAAATATAATGGATGAAATTAATCATAGAATTAAACTTGGTTGGAGTGCTTTTGGTAGAAATAACTTGATACTAAAACGAAATATGCCTGTGTTTGAAAAGGAAGGTTTTTAATAAATGTGTTTTGCCAGTTCTTACTTATGAATCCGAGACTTAGACACTTAATAGAAGTACAGACTTCAGACCATTCAAAGAAGTATGGAGAGATGCATGTTGGGAGTAACAAGGGATCAAAAACACAATGTATGGATAAGAGAACAAACAGGTGTTACTGACCTCAATGAAAAAAATTAAAAGACTGAAATGGAGTTGGGCTGGACATATTGTTAGAAGAGATGATAATAGATGGACAATTAAAATTTTAAACTGGATTCCAAGAGATTGTAAAAGACCCAGAAAAAGACAACATGTGAGATGGAGTGTGCAGGGGTGATGTGGAGAAGAGATGCTAAAGATAGGAAAAGATGGATTGAATTTGAGAGACCTTCATCCTGCAGTGGATTGATAATGGTTGATGAATTAAAGAAAATAAATAATTATAGCATTTCTCCATATATAAAACTTTACATGATGGATGGGAAATGTTAAGCAAGTCTTTTGAATGCAATATAATTTAATTAACAAAGCATACTTTGACATATGATCCTATGTATTTTAAAATATTTGAATTATCAATAATATAAGATCCAGTTATAACGGGCTTAGATTTGAGTTATTAAAAATAATTAAAAACATTTAAAAGAATAAAGTATAGTTGAAAAGAGAGATGTACATTATTGTCATCTTTATTATATTCTTTTGAAATGAAATAAAAGTAGAAATAGAAAGATGATATTAGGGAACCAAAAATATATATATATAATAGTTCTTATTTTCTAGATATATTTTTTATCAATAGTATAAAAGATATCAAATTGTTATTGAGATGTATGCAGGGATAGAAAAGAAATATGAAAATTAAATTATATGAGGAAAAATCTAACATAATGGCAATTAATGAGAAAAGGATAGCAGAAGAAAATGGAATATATTTGTTTTGCAGAAGAGGAGGAAAACAATTAATTGAATGAGAATTATAATTAAGATAAAAATGGACCAAATCTGTCATGATTCTCATACAACAAACAAAAATTATGATGTTGTAAATAATGATATCTGAGTAACATTTGAAAATGAGGCATTTTGTTTTAGTCAGGAAATTCTAAAATTCGATAAAATATAGGCAAATGCATTCGTTAATCAATTATGGACAGCTAATGAGGCTATTCAAGAGCAAATGAAATGGATTTCTTTTAAATAAATAACTAATATTTAACTGTTAAAGGAGAAACAAAAAATAATTTTTAATTTTAAAAATAAGCAGTATTAAATCTTTCTGAAATAGTTCTAATGATTTATTATTAAAAACGTATTTAATATAATTAACAAGAAAAATAAAATTTTCTTTTCTATTAGCTATACTTTTATACTGTAGCAAACATTTCTAATATAATAATATAAAACACAAATTTTCAATCACAAATCATTGGATGCAATTGCACCTGTGCAAAACTGAATGGGAACTTATGTAAATAAGAAAATTAAACCAAAATCACAAATTATTAATAAGTCAAAGTATTAATAATATTTTCATAATGTGAAAATATGTTCAAACAATATTTTTCCCGTATCTTCAAACGAAGTAATTTTCCACAACAATAATTTTCAAAAAATGTAAAAAAAAAAAAAGGGAATTTATCAATGAAAATAAAATTACATAAATTTTATATACAAACAGTGAAAGATGAAAAAAATGTTATTCCAATATTAATTGATTATTCCTCTCCCACATACGTCTTACAAGTATAATTTTGACTGTTTATATACATCTTTAGACAAAATTTGCATGACTTTCTTTTATTCAAATAAATGAACTTAGTAATTATATATAAAGTTATGTCACAGATTTTTTATTTTTAATAATAATAAAGAAGGATAGAAAGCATTATGATTTTAAAAGAAATTTATTCAATGTTACAAAATATTTATATCTGATAGAAAATTTAAATATTGATTCTGAAATGTTCAATATAAATTAAGTTATATATTTGTCATTTTTACAGTCGATAACTTAAATACAAAACTGCTTTCAAGTCAGTTTAAGTTTTGTATTAATGTATCATTATATGCTTGGGTACAAAAATTTATCACCATGCAATTTTTATAAAAACCACATATCAGTACATTTTAGGCAATTAAAAAAAAAAAAAAAACCATCAAATGGTATAATTTGTTTATATTGAAATTGCATAAGACTGACATTATTAAGAAAAAAATCAAAAAAAATAATTATAGTTAGATATCATTTGCAATAAGAAAAAATTATTACAATTTCACATTAAAAAATAAATACATGTAATTTAATTAAGTAACATTACAAGTATTTCTCGACTTTCTTGGTTTTTTTTTTTAAAAAAAAAATGACTTAAATAATGTTTGTTCAAATAATCATAATTTAAAGCAAATAAATTGTAAAAATTGTTTATGTACATGTGAAAATAAATATATAATTTACTAATATATAAATAAAATTATTACCGAAATTAAATTCACATTAAAAAAATGTACAAAACACAAGACACATTTTGATTTTGCCTTTTTTTTTGTCAGTAGTATAGCTTATATACTATTTGTATTAATAAAATGGTGAAAATCTGCACTACAAATAAATATTAAAAAATGTTTTCTACCCATTAAAAATTGCAAAAAAAAAAAAAAGCTATATAAAATAAATGTCACTTTGCTTTTTCCATTAGAAATCTATAAAAATTAAAACTACTTCTACAAATGAGAAATGTTTTAGTTTCTACTTTTGTTTAGCATTTTATGAAAGGAAAATCAAAGAAAACTAAAAATAAATTTTATTTAACAGTAGCAACTTTAACGACTCTCTGCCTCAAATGTTCTTTAAAACTAAGAATATCACCATCCCATTTAGTGATTGTTTGATTTTTACAAAGCCAAATCTCTTCTGCAACCTAAAAAAAAAAAAAAAAAATACAATAATAAAAAAGAACATCCAAAATATAAAGCTTAAAATTATATAAAACTACATTAATTATTAAAAATACATAATAAACTGATATAGAATGAACAACTCAAAATTACAAAAAAAAAATAAACATTTTTCTAGTTTCGCTATATATATATTACTGGAGGCAAATTGCCTGCACACAATCCACTTTAAATAAATACATTAATAATTATTTCTAACAACTTTTTATACCAAAGATTATCATATCATTCCTAATCCAGACATAAATTTTAATTTCAGTTTCAGATTAATATATTTGTTTTTTATTATATATAATTGTGCTATTTTTGTCACTTCTACAGATGGATATATTTAATATTTTGAATGCAACATATATAAAGATTTTGATTTAATAATAAATGGTTCCAAAAAACCTCATTTTTTATCAATCTGGAAAAATCCTCAGCTAATTTCAGGCTTGGATGGGTATCAACTTGAGAATGTAAATCTATTTAAATATCTCAGTAGTTTTACACTTAGAAAATGTAGCACAGACTTCAATATTCTGCTGTTGCTGCTTTCAATAAATTAAAAGATAGGGTATTTCATCACAAAAAAATGACTGCAATTAAATTAGTTATTTTAATTTACTGCATAGAAGTGAAGCACAGTTTCCAATTAATGCATTATAAAGGTATTTGAAGTTTTATTTAAGAATGCTTCATAAAATTTTAAATGTACAATGACAAGATCATAAAACCAAGCTTATTAGATATGGTATAATAGAACTCGCTATTGTAAAATCACACTATTGGAAATGGACATGTAAAACTAAAAAACCATACAAGGCGGAATTCCTAAGAGTATTTTATACTGAACTTGAGTACGACTCCCATGGGAGAGACAGACCATTTACATTATAAGGATTATCTCAAGATATTCTAATAAAGTGCAATATTGTTTTCATTGGAAAGATATGGCAGAGAATAGAATACACTGGAGAGTTACAATTAGATATTATGTTAAAGTATTTTAAAATAAAATATTTTCTGCAAAATATTAAACAAATAGTAAAATGAATCAGCAAGTTCTATATGTGGATGTATTTGCTATTGGTTTATATAGCCATTGCAAATTCAGTTCCAATTTCTTTTTTCTTTTCTTGGACTCAGAATGGCCATACTTATTGGAAAATGGCTGCATATACATATAATGATTTAAAACATTCTTTAAAATTAAAAAAAGATTAAATTTTGTGATTCTTAAATCAAATGAAACATAATTTTCTACTAACTGTGTGATATTGAGAGAATTTCCAAGGTAATTAAAATCTCTAAAACTAATGACTATAATGTTTATATAGTTACACAAATTAGAAGTAAAATGGGTTATTTAAGGAAAAGTTTACAGATGTTTTTCAATTAAGACATTGGTCATTCTCAAAGATGAAAAGTCCAAAAAATCAAATGATTTTAAAATTATGATTATTAAACAAGGCAAAACTCTCTCCATACAGTAGTGCCACCCTGTGCGAATCAGAGTAATCAATGGATGCCAGAAGGCTTGTGCATAAAATCCCTATCTAGTGCCTACTCATCCAATATCCCCAGACTAGTTTTTGGCTTGTGGCCATCATCAGTGAGGAGTCTTGGATCTGAGAGCACTGCACCTAGATCTTAGGATCTAATGTAACCCCCTCCAGCAACCACCTTTTATCTCCATTTAACTACAAAACTATGAGAATAAAATTGAAAAGCATTAGATCCTAAGATCTAGGTGCAGTGCTCTCAGATCCAAGGCTCCTCACTGATGATAACCACACGCCAGAAACTAGTCTGGGGATATTGGATGATTAGGCACTAGACAGGGATTTTATGCACAAGCCTTCTGGCATCCATTGATTACTCTGATTGGCACAGGGTGGCACTACTGTATGGAGAGAGTTTTGCCTTGTTTAATAACAATTATGTGCTAGTATGAGACAGTGATCATGTGATGTTTAGTGGTTTAACACCAATCCTGCCTAATAGGATAGTGGTGGCTATGGTTGTTAAAGAGCCAAAGCCACAAAAATGTATGGGTACTGAATTGAGTTCAGACCCATATGACTATATAAGCTATTGAGCTTAGATTGAAAATATTATGTTTTCAATTTCATTCTCATAGTTTTGTAGTTAAGTGGAGATAAAAGGTGGTTGCTGGAGGTTGCATTAGATCCTAAGATCTAGGTGCAGTGCTCTCAGATCCAAGGCTCCTCACTGATAATGGCCACAAGCCAGAAACTAGTCTGGGGATATTGGATGAGTAGGCACTAGATAGGGATTTTATGCACAAGCCTTCTGGCATCCATTGATTACTCTGATTGAAACAGGGTGGCACTACTGTATGGAAAGAGTTTTGCCTTGTTTAATAACAATTATGTGCTAGTATGAGATAGTGATCATGTGATGTTTAGTGGTTTAAAAATATGATTATTTTGAGATCTATTGAAAATAATAAAAAATTGAGTCATCACATGACTCCACAAGCTTAAAAAAAAGTGGAGTCATGTGATATATGACTTTATTTTTTTATATTGACTATTTATAGTCCTTGCTTTTAGCCTTAAGCAATATTATATTGCTAAGACTTCTAATATATAGTTTGGCTGAAAATCTCTCAGCCTCATATAGCTGTTTGAGTTAGACAGCTGGGTTTGAAGCCATCTAGGTCTCTGAAAACTTCAGATTTTCTATTCAATAGTCAACTCTTAGATAAATGCTGGCTTTGTGTTGGTGTTTTTAGATCTAGTGGCTGAAGCCACCCTAGCGCCTCTCTGAGGAGTGCCAAAAGCATGAAACCATTGGTCAGGGGATGGGGTTTTCAGATAGAGATATTTTAAATGCTTTCTCTTGCTAATCATTTATCTCAAAGCTTGTTGAGCAATTAGCAAAGCTCTCTGTTTCTATTGAAAATAGCTTTTATAAAAATTTGATTTTAAATCGAAAAAATTAAATCAAGGTTCTTTTCAAAGCATTACTCAAAAAAAAAAAATTAAAGTATAAGTGTATTATATTATGACATGGATCTTGCCATTCTCAGAGGATAATAAAAGATGGATTGATTTATTCTTGATATACATCTGGGTCTCGTTTTACGCGATAGATAGGTTCCTCTGAAAACACGCACAAACGAAATCGCGCAAAAATAATGTAACTTACATTGAAAAAGGGGGAATGCGGTCTGTGATTTTTCAAAATTCGTGTAAAAGCAAAGCACCAATGTAAAATTACTTAAAAATTCGTGCAAAAAAAAAAAAATAAAGAAATAAAATATAACTAATAAACAATTTCAAATGTGAAAAAAATTGATACAAGACAAACTTTTTTTAACTATAATATTTAATTTTATTCAAAATAACATATTTTTATGCATAATTTACAGTACAGTAATTTACATTTTTTTATATACATTTTAATTATTATCGCTATTTGCCCCAAAACACGTTCGTTAGCAAACTAGTAAAAAATCAGATTCTCATGTGATGTGATGTATTTGGCTTCTCCTTAAACGAAGTCAAGAATATCTCAGCAATTATTCTCACAAGAGGAAATACAACTAGCGCCAAGTGCACTCTCATGTTGTGTTAATGGTTTTCTGTTGACGACGACGATGATTTTATTGTTTATGAACTCAGACTTATGATAATAAAAAGACATTTATTCACCACTGCTGGGAAAAATTTAATTAAAACTAACAACTAAAAATTAAATTCTTATTTTTGTCTTTGATTTTCAATTCCGTTTAAAAATCAAATTTCGTTTTACATCACATTAATTTCAAGTTGCCCGTAAGTAATTTTTAAATTGTTAATTACAATTAAAAATCAGATTTTAATTTTTAATTGTGCCCACTGCTATTACTGACCTTTTAAAAATAAACTTGTGGACACTAAATGATTAATAATTGATTACGTTCTTTTTTAAAAAGCAAAAACAGAATGTGATTTAAAATGCAAAATTAACACGCACAATGTTTGAACAAATTTACATTATAATCTTGTAAAATTTAATGTGTGTATACATAAAAAGTGGAAATCATGATTTTAATTTCATTATTGCATAAAATCTTACTATTGTAAAGCACTAAAATATTGAAATTACTAAGATGAAAGTAGAATTCCAATAATGTGCTATTACTTTCAATATAACGTAAGTGCGCGAAATTTATTATTTAAAGTAATAGCACATTATCGGAGGTCGACTTCCAGTGAAACATGAATCGCGTAACTTCAAAATCGTGTTAAATAAATCCGCGTAAAAAGAGACCCAGGTGTACTTCTAAAAATTATAATCCATATAAAATTTCTATGCCTGTAGATGAGACTTTTAACTTTGTAAAAAAAATAATTAATAAAAAAAATTTTTTTTAATATTATAAATATAAAAAATAAAAACAAATATTTTTTAATAAGTTATTTTATCAAAATAAAAAAAATAGATATTGAATAATTATATTTGTGGCATGGTAGAGTTTTAAACCAATATCCAATTTCATATATTTTGTTAAATATGACCTAATCTTTTTTTACAATCTTCATCATATATTTTTATATTTTATTGTATAAAAAATTACACAAATAATATCAACATTTTTTTTTCTAGGCAACACATGAAATACACAAAAAAGCAGGCATCAATAGTGTAAATAAAGGACCCTTAATGAGTTGTAACTAATAAAAATACAGATACTTACATGTAATTATAAAAATACAAAATTAATTAACAAATTATTAAAAATATAAAGTATCTCTATGATTTGCAATGATAACATTAAAGAAAAAAAACAGTATTACCAGGAAATAAAAATAGATTTCCAATTAAATGGGATTATAATTTTATTAAAAATGAAAATTTTGTTCCTACATCTGAAATTTTTGCTGAAATATTGAAAAAGAATTAAGTTGAAATAAGATATATGCTTAAATTTTATAACAAGTTTAGCAAAATATCAAATTTGTAAATATTATTCCTTAGTAAGCTTGATATTTCACGTTTGTGTAGAGCCATTAGCTTATTACAATAGGAATATAGCCAAAATCATTTGCTTATTTGATTCACATTGAGTTAATAAAACTTGCAAGTTTATTTCTATTGCTAATGTTTATGTTTTGAGTCTTTAAATAAAAAGTAAAAATTTTTTTTTCTCAAAATATTATGATTTCGCAGATTCTAAGATAATAAACCAGGAAATACTGAAAAAAGGAAACTGCGAAGAAGATTGTAAGTATTATTAACACCTTTCTACATATTAAAAATACAGGATCCAGAGTTTTTGGTGTTTCAATCTGCATATATGGCTAGATCACACCCTCATGCATTATTTTACCCTGCATGTAAATTATTATCATCATGTTTCATCTAAAAAAATATATAAAAACTCTTCAAAAATTGATTGTTTATGTAAAAATCATTTTAAAAAGGGCATATAAATACAAGAATAGAAAATTTAATGACAGAAATTACTTATATGGAGGGATAACCATCCTGAAAATAACATTTTGCTATGCAAAGAATTTTTAAGAACTAAAAGCTGAAGAACTTTGAAAGAGTTAAACTAGGGATGGCCAACCTTTTATGGTTCATGTATCAATTTTTTCATTTTTTATTTAAGATACGCAAAACAAACTGATACCAATTTTTCAAAAATAGTAATATGGATATATTCAACAGATATACATAAAATAATTTATATATATGGTAATATACACTTTTAGCAATTTTAAATAAAAGAAAAAAGCAAAATAAACATTAATTACTTTATAAATTTATTTAATGCACATTGATTACGTAAGCTTGTGGTTAACACATGTAGAGGTCCCTACCTTCTTGAAGTTTATTGCCTTAGTAAATATTAATTACTTTAACTACTTCCGGTTTGTCGGCGTCATTTGCGCCCTTCGGTGCTCATTTGATGATGTGCTATTTTCTTTCTTTGCTGACATAAAAAGTATAATGATGACGTCGAAGAAAATATGGCCGTTTTTAGCTATATATGTTAGCTTTCAAACGATCTTTATTTCAAAAAAATCGGTCGAAATTTAGATTTTTGGCGAATTTTTTAATCAACCACAGTATTTAATTTTTTTGTTTTTTTGGTAATTTTTGTACTTATCACAAAACGATAAAAGACATAAAATGTTTTACGGCTGCAAGTGAAGTTTTCTTCGGTATTATTCTCAAACAAGGCTTACAACAGACTAAGAACGTAATTATTCGTAAGTAAAATTTTTTAATTTTTTTTTTAATTTTTTGAAAAAATATATTTTTTATTAATTTTAGTTTGTAATTAGTGTGTGCTAATTTGTAGTTATATATTTATTTATTTATGCTCATATACAATTCATATCTATCAAAAAATTGGTGTGTGTGTAATTATATATTTATGGTCGTATAGAATTCATATTTATCATAATTTTCTAAAGGTAGTTTGTAATACATTTATTTATGCTCACATAGAATTCATATTTATCGAAAAATTAGTGGGATTTAGTTTGTAATTATATATTTACTCATATAGAATTCATATCGTAATTAACTTATTAGTATATAATTCATATCGTAATTTTCTAAAGTTCTATGTACACTAATCCTCTTATTTTTATAAAAATAATGATTTTCAAAAAGTATACTTTTTGAAAACCATTAATTATGTTTATATTATATGATTTACAAGCAATGAGTTATAAGACTAATAAACAAATGTATACAGACAGACATTGCATACACAAACATATAATCCAATTCTGATTCTTGTTTATGTTTATGCTTGATCATGCTTTGCTTTTGCTATATGTTTCATAACATTATTTTCAAGTCTATAGACTATATGCAAATAAATTATATCTGTGGTACAATAAATATAACAAGATAGCATCACTTCTGTACATAAAAAATATAAACATCACTTGTGCACTGCATAAAGAATATAAACATCATTGGTGATCACAATGAATATAAACATCACTATTGTACACACAAAAAATATAAAATGAAGAGATAAAACTCATTTTATCAGTGATATAGAAAGTAGCCTACAATTTCTAGTTTTAGACATACAAGAAGCCAATTGCTATGATGATTTCTTTTGTATCTTTTATTAGGATGAATCTTTTTCTTTATAGACGCCTTTGACATTTAGAACATTTGGGGTACAAGATAGAAATGAACAAGTCATATCCGACTTTGTTTGGAGATTGTGAAGCTATGGATTATCTCAGGTAAGACATATTATACATGTTTAGAAAGATAATTTTGTAAGGAATAGAAAGAAATTATCACTGAAGATGAATTTTAATTTTAGTTAATGTTAATTTCCAAATTATGAACAAACAATAAAATAATAATTATTTCGAATGTGAAAATTTCTTTTTTTTCCTTATTTTTTATATAGTTATCACTATTTATTTTATGCTTATTGTTTTTCTTAATTTTTCTAGTTTCTAGCAATGTAATTGTTTTTGTTCTAACATAATTAAAACTGAAGTTATTATGAAAATTGTGTCTCAGGCCATTATTTTAAAAAGTTCAATATGGCAGCTTGAAGCTGAAGTAGTTAATAAGACTTTAGAAAATTGCTTTGCTTTAGCTAAGTTTGAAATATTTGAAGTTCAATCAGTTACAGACAGTGTCCAACAGTTTTTCAAATTTGAATCAATCAGTCACGACAGTAGTTTGTTCTTAATCATTTTCATGGATGAAAATGCTTGTTCGCATTCTTCATGTTATTCCAAAATGACAGATATAACTCTGAGTAAATTTTCTCAGTTCTGGAAAACGTTCACAGGGCAACGATCCCCAAAAATTAAATTATATCAGAAGCATCTGGGAGTAATGGAAATTCATTAAATTTTATTTCCAGTAAAGAATTGGTTTAGAGATCAATACACTAGGTATCTTCAAGATTTTTTGTTCAGTAAGTGAAAAGAGATTTATAAATGCAAATATGCAGTCTTCTTCTTTGGCAAAATCACTAAAAGTGCTGTTAAATGATTCTTGCAATAATCTGGAGTTTTTCAGTAATTGCCATTATCTTAACAGATTCACTGGTTGTTTAAATGTGGAAATTGACTTAAATCCCCATTTTCTAATTGGAAAATGAACAGCTTTAATTAAATTTTCTTAAAATTAACATTCAATTTAGAATTGTGAATGGAATTTATGAAAAAAATTGTATTAGCCCTGCCATAAATTCTATTCACAAGATAACGTCAAAATGTTAATAATCGGTGAACATTTAGCATGAGGTTAACAGATAACACGTGACTAAAATTATTGTAATTTTTTTAACATTCCTTCTTTACCGTATCATTTTCGGAAATAAGATTAAAATTTGGAGTATTTCATCGACAGAACAAGATGCAGTGGAATATTTCCAAAATTACAAGATAGTGACTATCTAAAAACTATGTAATAATGAGCTTGAAATTATACTATGTGCGAATAGAGATGCAATATCACACGTTCTAACTACCTATATGTTTGGAAAGAAGCATGATTATAAGGCTCCAAAGCATTGTTTGTGACTACACTGACATTAGTTTACAGTTGGTATAGTGAATTTACATTTAAAAAAATGTTAATTACAACCCTTGGATTTTTGTGTGTTTCAGTGGAATATTTTCAAAATAATGGGATAGTGCACACCCGAAAAGTAATGTCTGTCTGCCCATTTCTTATAGTCTATTAAATGCTGTTTTTTTTTTTTTAATTTTTATACTGTACTTGCATTAAAATTTTTTTGAATTACAATCCTTTGAACTTCTGTTTCTTTATCATTTTAAAAAGTAAAAAAAAACAATTATTGAATACGATAACTTAGTCAGTCATATTGTTTATACCATGTATTGAAGCCTCTGAAAATGGATTACTTAAAAAAAAAAACAGACGACAAACTGCCAGCAGGCCAACTACATGAGTACCAAAAATTTCTATAGTTGAATAAAATAATTTTGAGAAACTATCTTAAGCTTTTTTTCCTTTTTTTCAATTTTTGCATTTTTTTTTCCAAATTATTTTTAATGCTCAATATTTATATCAATATTAAGAAATCACTATAAGTTAACTTAAAATCAAATGAAGTTTGTGCTGCCATTAATATAAACATAAATTAAATTTAGACAACACAAAGACATAAAAAATTACATACCTGACTAATTAACCTAAAGTCATGGCTAACTAATACCATCCCACCATCAAAATTATTTATGGCTTCTCCAAGAGCATCAATAGTTTCCATGTCCAAATGATTAGTTGGTTCATCCAAAAGCAACATATGAGGAACTTGCCATGCCAACCAAGCAAAAACAACTCTGCAACGTTGACCATCAGATAATTGTTGAATGGGACAAATCTAAAATTAAACAGACAAACTTTGTAAAATCACAATTTATATTTTTATGTGTGCTTTTTTAAAAAGTATGCATAATTATTTTTAAAAAATCCATTTGAAGTAATATTTACAAAATGATACTAAATTCACCAAAATAGTAATCCCTTATAACCTCAAAAGTCAAAATAAAATTGAAATATATGTATATTTTAATTATTCCATCTATCAATCGTTTATTAATTAGTTAAGAAAATACCAATTCAAAATAGTCTTAATTTCATTCTGCACTATAAAAATAAAATTTTAACACATCAAAATACTTCGAGATATATATCAAAATGTTAGTTATAAGTTATTTAAAAAGGACATTTTTGTTCAATTCTCACAAATAATTTGCATATACAATAAAATTACTATTTATTATTTATATAAATATAAAAAAAACACTATTTATTTAGTACATTTCCATTATCTTTTTTTCAGATAAATGACTTAATAAATCACATTAAATCAAAATAAAAAATTTTATACATCACCACTATTATGACCAAACATATTCCATCAAAATAATGCAAGTTCTCAAATATATAGACTCAAATTTTGTATAGTTAGTCAAATCCATAAAACTTCTGGACTACTTCAACATACCATTAGCACTGAAGGCACAAAGACAAACCCTCAAATGCTCTATGAGAATCTTCCATTTTTTGGCCTGGATTTTGAAACTATGATCAGAATTCCAATGTCCTTCAAAAAGCAAATCTGCTTCTTCTTCCAATACATAGAAGTTATAAAGTGAAATAGACCAAAAATAAAATCATGCATTAAGAATACTGGGTACAATCTCTAGTAAAAACTATAATGTATATTTACATATTAATAAAATTTCTCAGACAATAACAACTATTTATTAAACCCAAACATGTATTGTGAATATTCATCTTTGTATAGATTATAAATAAGACAAAGTCCCAAGATGGCTAATTTCAGCTATTTAGAGTCCCATGATAATACTGCAAACCTCTATAAAATTCTGATTTCCAAAGGCTGTGTTGCAGAGACAATGTATCCTGAATATAAAAACAACCTCAAAAACAAAACATGATGACTAGATATACTGCTTATGAATAATAAATATAAATTCCTTCTTTTAAAAGGCCTTCTCAAGAAAAAAAAAAAAAAAACCCAGCAATAGAATATACTTCACAGCTTTAGCTGTAGTATAACTGTGAATAAGTATTATTCCAAGTGTAATGATTAATCTAGAAATTAATCACAAAATCCACAAAATAAACTTGATTTTTCTGATGAAAACAATGAGTTTAATACATTTATTAAATCAGTTGGTAAAGTAAGTATGGTTTTTAGCATTAGATCTATTAAAAATTACTAGATCTAATACACATATAGCCACTGTCACATAAATAAATTGAAACACAAAATCATATAAATTTCCATGCCTAAGTGTGCATACATCACATTCACAATATATTTGATACAAGTATTTGTTTTACCATTATGGGACATAAAAATTTAGTAATCCTTAAACAAGTGTGCTGATTATATCAATATGCATAAGTTTTTAGGAATTTAATATCACCAACCTATTGAATCCACTAAAAAAAAAAAAAAGAACTGTCATATCATAGAATTTCACTAAGAGCATTTCTATGGCATTCTTTGCCAGGTTTAGGGTTTTTCCATGAACATTGGTTGTCATTGTGAACTAATTACCAAATCATAGAATTTTCCATACAAATTTCTACATTTTACTTTTGAATTTTCTTAATAGATGAGATCTAAATAGCTATAAATATTATTTTCTATGATGAATTTAGAATGTAATTACTTATTTTTGTTAGCAAAAAAAAAAAAAAAATATTATTGTTATAAGTCAAGCATTCTTTTTTATATATCAAAATGATAAAATAACTATTTCAAATAAATATTTTTAAATGCTTTTATTTTAAATATTTATATTTTTTTAGTCTATAGTTTAAGATGAAAAGTTTTTAAACATTTGTATTTTTATCATATATAGATGTGAAAAAATTTGTTCTATTTTTTTTAAGATTTGTAGAATAAAAATATAGTAGAAAATATATATTTTTTAATAAAGTGTAAAAACTGTATACAAAACAATACATATGCAGTGAGAACTGATACAATGAATTAACTGTTTCTAGATCACTTGTTATATCATTACTTCACTGTAGCTTACATTGAAATATATAAAACCAAAATGCCACTTTTCTTATACTTTAAAGCAAAATGTATTTATTTATTCTACAGTTTCGACTGATCCTATCAGTCTTCGTGAGATCTACAAAATTTAAACATTATATCAATACAACCATATTTCATACATATATCTATTATAATCTTACAATTTTATCAACTTAATTATTAACATCACTTTATTCATTAAACCTACTATCCTATAACTTTTAACTTTTTAATTCTATTTTAACCTTTATTTTTCTTATTTATTTTATTCTTAATTATTATCATATTTATATTTATTCACCTTTTACCTTTGCCATAATTTTAGAAATTCAACGTAATATTTATGAAATCTTTCTTATATTGCTATATTCATATATTTAACCTTATTTTACATTTCACTTATTTCTACATATTATCGTAATTTTTTTATTATCTTATTCCATTCCTTAATTCCTTTTTTATCCATATTTTAGTCCTGCTTCCTTCATTTACCTAATTTTATAAAATTATTATTATTTTTATATGTATTTTAATTTTTTATTTCTTACCTTATTATCTACTTTTATTCTCTTCCCTCCACCATTTTCTCTATCCCATCATGCTTCCTACTTCCTTTTGTTATATCAATATACAGCTCTTTCTATTATCTATTATACAAACTACTTATTTATTTAATTTTTTATTATTAGTTTTCACTTTTTATTATATTTATTTTTTATACTAAGATAACTTTTAAACCCCCTTTTCTATTAATATTTGGATTTATCTTCTTTATTAAAATTGCCTCCCTTATTTTTCTATCTCTTCTACTACTTGCATAACTTATTCTAATATTCTCTTTTTCTAGTTTATGACCTGTCTCCATGAAATGTATATATACTGGTGATTCTCTATACTGGTGATCCTCTAACATATTTATGTTGTTTTAAACTAGTATATATTGAATTTTTCATCTCATTTACATATTCATTTTGTAATCCCTTTATTCTTACATTTTCTACATGCTATCTCATAAACCCCATTTATATATTTCTTTTCCCACCTATATATCTATTATCTAAAATATCCATTATATTTTTCTTCATTTTATTCACTACTTTATATTTAATATCACGTTTAAATTCTTTATTAATTTTTGTAATATTACTAATTGTCTTTACTATACTACTATCATTAACTTCTATTCTTATATATTCCTTCTTTTCTTTTTATTTTCCCTTCTTCCTTTCCCTCTTTTTTATATTCTTTTTTATTACCTCTTCAGGATATTCATTTTTCTTGAAATCTTCCTTTATTATATTTCTTTCTTTATCATATTCTTCTCCTTCATCACAATAATATTTTGCTCTATATACCTTAGAACTTACAGCACTAATCTTATGCTTTATATCCATATTAGAACCTCAATTTACTGCATTTGTAATACCCATTTTTCTATACACTTTTGTTTTTACCTCATATCTTTTCTCATTATATTCCTTCTTTATCATTATATCTAGATACGCGAATCTATCTTTTTCCCATTCTGTTGTAAAATGTATCTTCTTATCTATTTTATTTATTTTATCTATAAATCTTTTTGTCTTTCACCTCTTATAAAATATTAACAGAAAATCATCCACATATCTTTTAATTAATATTGGTGCATCTCATCCTCCATCATTCGATCCTCCATATAAATCTCACTCAATACATTGAAGTACATGAATTTAGAACTAATCCATCACAGGCTCATGGCCTAGACCAAAATCATTATCGATAATACCTCTTAAAAAAGCAGGAGAAAAAATCAAAAATATAAAGATAATAATACATTAAAATAAATTAATGTATGTACAAAGTTACATTTTAATAAAATCTAAAACCCAACCTACTAAAAGCAAAAAATAAAAATGAAGACAAACTTTATATATCCTAATAAAAATTCACAATGTTGATTTCAGATCTTTCACTTTCTTACGAGATAATATTCAACAGAAATAATTTGTACTCATTGCCGCATCATGACTTATAATGCTATGCAATCTTAAATCTAAGAAACCTTACTTTGCTGCTTATAAATTTCGCAAAAACAGCATTTATATTAAAAAACTTAATAAAAAATTCCTCAAATAAGTGTTTGCTTTTTCATAATTACCTAATTGACAGCAATATCAATTGTCATTTGCTTTTGTTTAATCCATATTTATGCTAAAATGTGAATTGCTCAATTTAGAAATCCTTTTCATCATCAGTTCATTTTTTAATTTGTCACTTTTTTTAAATGGTACATAAAGATCATTGAAGCCACAAACTGCACTATATCAATAACATGACTTCAATTATAGACTAAATAAACAAAAAAAAACACTAAAATTTCTAAAGTTAATACATTTTATGATACACAAGCAGCCATTTTTCCATCTCTAAGCACTCACTGTATCATGAATAAAAAAATAAAATAAAATTTTGTAAATAAATTTTATAATATGACAACAGCTATTTTTCCATTCAGAAGCAGCATACACGTTATCACATTTACTAATAAAATTTCTTCAGTTTAGGCAAAAGATACATTTTATTCCTCCTTTATTGTCATTTCCAAATTTAATATGCACTATTCCACATAATAAAATGTTTTCTAAAAGTTTTATAAAAAAGTTATTGGGGAAAAAAAAAACATCTAGAGCATATTTTATTCTGATGAAAGTCAGACAGTTTTTTAAAAATAAAATAAAATAAAAATACTATACAGTAACTTTTTTTATTTTTTCAGTAACAGAACGAGTGAAAGCACACTCATTATTTTAATAAAAAAGCATCTTTGTTACATATATACATGTTAAAAAGTACAGTACACTTGCAGTTTAATAAACAGGGCATATTCTAATCAAAGTTTATCAACAAATCGTGAGCTATTATACATTAATGATGATATATGCAAGGTGGCTTGCAACAAAATATAAGCTGTGGATCCCCTAAACAATATTCAAAAATTAAATCACTAACTGGTTTTCAATTTTTTTAGAAATGTTTTTTTTTTCTTTTAATTATTTTTCTGGCACACGTAAGCATAGTTAAAATAATAATAATAAAAATGAAAAAATTGTTGGGGGGGGGGGGGGGAATGCAAATAAACCCATATAAAACTTTTGCATATAGTTGCTATATCAGCAAGTAATGTTCATTATAACATTTGCTATTTCAGACAATGACATTTGTCAATTCAGCAATACTATGTTTTTAGTAAATAGATTTTCATCAATAACTGCACTTCAAATTTCTTTCTTGCAATCAACATTCATCAGTTTTCAAATTCTAATTTTATGGAACAAGGTTAAAATTATATATTTTCACTGCTAAAGATTTAAATATTCCATATTTAGCAAATATCTGCCATTTAAATGTAACTTTTGTTTCAAAATTATTTCTAATGTTAATATTAATCAACTTTCAAATTCTGCTTTTGTGGCTCATGATTAAAATTAATACATATATTTGCATTAGAATACTTTTAAATATATGTAATATTTTTACTGCTAGAGATAGAATAAGGAAAATGATTAAATTGTTAATTAAGCCTTAGGTGATATAAATGGCTATCATTTTATTGTTCATTATGTGTATTTGCATTTGTATAAATAATAACTAAGAAAAAGTATGTAATGTTTGTTCACTTAAGCCTTCATTGTAAGAGACCTCAATGTACACATTTATAAAATTTCAGCATTAAGATTTATAAATATAATATTTTTGAATATGTATTTAAGAAAAATATATAAATATATTTGTTTTAACTCAAAATTTGAAAACTATAGATATCTAGTTAATTCATATTTAATCACTGAAATATCCACAATCCCAAAAACATTTTATGAAAATCCCATAAAAATAGGAAAAGTCTCATACCAAAAACAATTATCAATGAATTAACCACACCCACATGTGAGTTAATCATCTCAACCAAATCTAAGATACATATTGTTTCAATAATTATTCCACTCCATACCCCATCCTCATATGCATTATGAATTATATTTTGCACTTTATATTGTATATAAAATAAATATTTAATTCTCTATAATTTGTCAAATGGCATTCTTAAGAAAATATTTTTTAACAATACATATTATTAGCAGTATCTAACTTATGGCAATTTTTTTTTTACTCTGGAAAATAATTATTTAGCATTCTAATGATTACTTACTTTTTTTTTTATTCGTTATGCTTCTAGAATCTATTTTTTGCATCAACTCGTTAAAAATATTTTTAAACATAGTAATAAAAATGAAGAACATGTTGATAAATATTAAGGAATAACATGACATGCTAAGAAAGTAATCATTAAAAACACTAAAGATTTTTATTTTAATAAAGTTAATTAAATAATTCTAATAAACATTTGTTTTATTTAAAGATATAAAAATCATTTATATAAAAAAAAATTACTTAAATATATATTTAAAAATATATTATGTACAAAGTGCCAATTATAATTGGCTCAGTTAGAAAAAAAAGAAGAACGTTGTTTAAGTGGGAGTGATAACTCATAATAATAATTTTCAAAAATCTTAATACAACTGCTGATTGCAATTAATACTGCAAGTGTAAAAAAACATCAATTTAATAAGCTTCTCATCTCTAAACATGACACATTATGTGATGGAGAATCCCTCTGTTCAAGGTGATGAAAACTGCATGTTGAACAATCTGACAGGTACTTTCAGTTAAGTGCAATAAATATTAATTATTATATTTTTAATATTCACATTTATTATTTTTCATAAATCAAATTAATAAAAAGTTATTCCTCCAGAAAATCTAATTACTTATTACAATATATACAAAAATTAAATTAAACATTAGTTAGCAATTTAAGAATGTAATTGAATATAAATTTATGCTCAGCCAGATATACATATGCATGTATGTAAAAACTGTCAAAAACATTTTCTAAGATATATTTACATTTCCAATTTATCAATGTTATTATCAAATAAATATTTGAAAACATATTAAATACTCTTAAATTTATTTTGTTAAAAAAAAAAAAAAAAGACCCCCAAATATAATTTTCTCAGATGAGTATAGGGCTTAAAATAAATTTGATGAAATAAATTATTTTCACAACAGAAGTAATAAGAAAGATAATTGATAAATATTATATATCATTTTAAATAAACTATTAACAAAACTACAATTTATTTTTAATAATTTTAAACATATATATATATATTGCTTTTATTTTTTGATAATGATTATACTTTCTCAACTTTATTGTTTTTTAAGATGTTGATATAATAAAATATATATTTTATTTTTAACATCAAAAAAATTGCTGAAATTATTGTGAAAATTGTATTTTCAAGCAAATGCACAAAAGTTAAAATACTAGCTGTGCAGTCAACAAGTTAAATTTAAAAACCATTTAAAATTGTAAACCTTTTAATTTGAGCTACCCAATTTTTCTCAATGTTTTTTTTTTTTTAAAAAAAAAAATTATTATTGATAATTAATATATACATGAAAAAAAAAAGACATTTGTTTCCTAATAAAATTGTTTATATTTAACACACAAAATTCACTTTATAATACAGATTTATCATCTTACTTGTTGCCTGCCAGTTAAACCATATCGTCCAATAATTTTTCTCATTTCTTCTTTTTCTTTTACTTCTGGAAAACATTTCATCATGTATTCCAAGGGTGATAATTCCATATCTAACATTTCATGAAGATGCTGTCAAAAACAAATAAAGAAAAGAAATTAGATGTTGTGGGGGAAAAGTTAACACAGTAATTACTAGTAATTAATGAAAAGAAAAGACAGTCATTTAAATAAACATTTAAAATTGATAAAATAAACTCATCTCCATGATATTTGTATCATTGCACCTTATATAAGTTTTTAGCATATATATACATACACCTGTAATATGAACATTTTAAAAATTGAGCATACTAAGAAATTGACAAAAATAATTAACAAAATATATATTATATAATTATGAAAATAATAATAATAATAAATTGAGTCACATTTTGCAAGTACTGTACTCAAATGTAATTGTTTGGCTGTTGTAAATGCATACTACTGTGCATTTCTAAATCTATGCAATCACTCCCTAATTTAATAAGTGAAATGGAATCACTTTTTTAGTAGATTCTTTGCAAAAGCCTTTGAATAGATAATGCTTTTTGACAAAATACATTACTTGCTGGAAAACTGTTCATAAGTTCTATTAGTACTTTTCCCATCTTCACAAAAGACTTATCATTTGGATTGGATGTACCTTCAATTTTAAGAGCACAACTACTAACAGCATGAATCTTTTTTTCACTATTTCAAATACTGATCATTTCTACTGCATATCCAGCTACTTTCGGCATAGAATTTTTTTTCTTTCAAAAACTAATCAATTATTTTCACTTTATATAATGTGTCTATTATAAATAATAATAATCATTAATATTCTATAAGATTATTTGATAATATACACGTCAGAGGTATCTAAAAAAATTATTCACCCCCCCCCCCCAAAGATTTTCTTATAAAATACTTTTAATCAAACATCTTTCATCTGCTAATTTTTTGATGTAGCAATCCATATTCTAAAATAAAAGAATGATTTTATGGATTTTCTAGAAGTGTATTGATACATGTTATACTTCATTTAAATGACACTTTGAGAAGAATCAAGCGTGTGAATTATCTTAGTAATACATTGGGACATATATTTGTTTCATGATTAGGTTTATATTCTCAGGGTTACATATTTGATAAGATGTAAGTTTTTCCACATTTTCATTCAAATCATTAGAATTTCATTAAAAAGTGTACACACAAACACCAAACAATAAAATAAATTCATTCACTGTCACTATAATTTTATAAAAAAATATTATAACTATATTATATTTGCAAATCCATTTATGGAAAGCTGAGTTAAAAAAATAATAACTGGACAGAAAATTTGTTTTAGGTATTCATTTTGCAGTATATTAACTATTACCTTTTCTTAATATTCGATTACAAGTTTATAATAAAAATTCAAACTAGCAATATGATACAAATTACATATATGCATGATAAATCACTATAATTGATATGTAATAAACTTTTTAATGATAATAGATGTGTTTTTAGCATGAAAAATAAATTTATTAATGATTTTTTCTAAATTACATATTTTTCAAAATCCCCCTCTTTCTCAAATTTTACGGTTAAAAATGTATAATCCATATGCAATCAATATTGATATATTAAGGTACATTTTCGAATTTAAATTGTCTTAATATTTCAAAAATATTTTTCAGATGAAATTAATAGATTGCTAGCAACACCCAAAAATGGAAAATTAATCAGTAGTCTACAAATGATTACCCATCAATGTTTGTGTACTTATACATTGCTATATATAAAAAGATAAATATTTGCAGTTTACCAGGATTATTTTTAATAAACGTTTATATTATTCATCTAAGTATGAGTATACAAAACTCTGTTGTTATTTAGAATATATGTAATCAATTACAAAACAAACTAATCCTGATCACATATCATTAGAAAGATCTAGATATCGTTTAAAAAAAAATTTTTTTTCTTCATTTTTTTATTATTTAAATCATGAACTATCGCAGGTAACTTATACATTGTTTGAATAGCTCAATTTTTAAGAGTAACTATCAATATCCGTAGCTTAAGATTGAGCTTCATAGTTCCATCTACTAACCTGTATTCAAATCCTACATCCCATCCCGCTCCTTTTGTCGTGTATATATATTTTATGTATATATTTGAGATGCGCGGCTAAGTTATAAAATTTTAACGTTTCAATAACATTTTTTAAATTATTATTAATTCTTTTTATTAATTATTAGTTTTTATTAAAGTACGTAGGTGCGGCTCAAATATATATATAGGAGCAAAATACTAACAAAATATTGATTTTTTAACATATTTTATTATATGTCATTTATACAACTTTTTCTTTTCTTTTTAAAATACTTTTTTCCCCTATTAAACTGTATTTTATAAAATCCAAGCTGGAAGATGCAACTGTTGATTGTCCAAAAATAATTAAAGGGTTGGAAACACTATTGTTTTAATCTGGGGAAGGTGTTTTCAATTAAAGTTTTTACTTAAAATGGGATCAAGGGCTCTGAAAGCGGTAAGTCTGTAAATCAGAATATATATACAAAAGCCTACAAATTATTACATAAAAAGTTTCATCGCAACGCATCAGCATATTATTAAAATGGGATTAAGATTAAGGATCTTCTTTTGTTGTAAACATTTCTGTCAAATCTATTTCTAATCTGGAAATAGATTTGAATTTATTTTTGGACGTTATCTAATGTTGCATCTTTCAAAACAATGGACAAAGAAATGTAAAATTTCTGTTAGATCAGAGATTAGATTTTAAGGCTAAAACTAAGTAATTAAAAGCATTCCAGAAATACTTGAGCAGAGTATAAAATGGCCGGATTTTAACCCACCAAGAGATAGATTTGCTGCTATTGAGAGAACTGTATTGCTAACATACTACATGTCGCAGTGAAACTTAAAATGATGTAGTAGTAAGTCCACCACCCTTCTCGGCCTTGTTGGGTCATCATCTGCCGTTGCCGTAATATCATGTTTCCATGAAATGAAGTAAAAGCCCGACTGGACTGAATAAAAGCTTGCTGTTATTTGAGAACCAATTGCTATGCACAATATGAACTCTTAAAATTGTGCAAGGTAAATTATTTCAAACCGCCACCATTGAAACTAAATCTAGCTTGCCTAACTAGTCTTAAACTCTATCTAGTCTTAAACTCTATTATCAATTTCTTCTAATGTATAATTAAATTTTGTAGTTTTTCTAATATGTAATTTGCTCTTAAATAATTTCTATAATTCTATGTGCGGTCATTTATTTAGTACTTGATTTTATATGTCTATTTTAATTATTAATATGCCAATCTCACGCAATCTGACGAGTTGAATTTCTAAAATCTTTTCTTTCTTTTTTTAAGTAAACCTCCGTGAATTAACACCCCCTTACAATATAATGCATTATTAATTAATACACTCGCCAGGTTGTTTTACGAGCCAACATTTTATTTATGTTTTAGTATAAAAATATATTTGTTTAACTCTGGGTATTCTATCCGGGGTGAATCCAGAACTCAAGCTAATTAACGCTTTGAAACATTTATTTTATAAATGTTATTCAATTCTGAAAAGGTGACCGATTATTTGTTTTCTATATAACTGCTAGTCTTTTTTTTTATTTACTCTTAAAATATCAAATACAGATGCTTACATATTCTCAGTTATAAAATCCGCGAAGGTGGGATTGAATTATTTTAAATAGCAGAAAAGGAGGAGGTCAAATCTTACGGTATATTTTATGAAATGAAATCTTCTCTCTATATATATCATAGTGGCATAGCATATTATTTATATAAATTATGGCCTTCAAACTAGGGTCATTTATTTTTAAAGCAGTAAAACTTAATGTCGTTAGTGACATTTATCATTACTGCATTACTGACATTCGGCCTCTCTTCGTATATATATATATATATTACGTGCTTCTAGTCTTCTAATCTGGGGGTTGCGACAAGTTCGAACCCATAGATTTATTTCTCAAGCCTTGTCCTGAGGATAGTTGATCTACCCAGGACCATATATTTCGTATAAAAAGGACTCTGGCGGTGATTCCCATGTCTGACACACGATATGCCTATCCACTTAATTCATATCAAAGGCCTGCACGTCAGCGAAGTCCACGGCATGCCTTATTCACTTTTCTCTAAGCACTGCCCAAGAAGGGGGGCTTAGACTTCGTTCTCATCCAGAAGCACGACTGTTTCCGCTTAAGTTATTTTTTGGCTATTATGTTAGTACCACTCAAGCTTCGTTATTTCTTTTGCTTATGACCTAATTTTAGTGTTGTAATAATATTAAAATTGCGCTCTGCTCAAAATATATAAAATGCCAACTATTACTAGTTTTATTAATTAAATTTATTTCAATCTTATACAATCCCACCGTCATAACTTATTTCTGTATTTAAGAGTATCTATATGCCTTGGGGAAAAATAAAACGTTCTTACCAGTGCTAATTAACAGAATTTTCATTAAGTATTTTTGTCATATAATCAAATATGTTTTCAAATGTATTTTATTTATTTTCACGACCATAATGGCGTGAAAATAGTTTATATTATATCAGTAAGGAATCTCAGAACACTCCCCGAAATAATGTTAGTCACCATGTTTCAGAACCGTAACCCAAAGCGTTAATAGCAATTTTATGTAAATTCTTTCTAATAATTGATTGGCATCTTAATAATGAACCTACCAAAGATGTGTGTTTATGTATAGTATATATTATTTACTGAATAAAAGAGCATATGAGAAATAATAGCGTGAATAACAATATATAATTATCTATCGTTTGGTAGACCGCTTGCTCATTCACGCACATACTAATGTATACAATTAATTTATAAATGTATGTAAATAATTTGTCATTATATTAAACTAATTTTTATTATCCAGCTTCTCTAAATAGTTCGAATTCCTCTTAGCATATTTTAGTTAATTCATAGTTAATACATGTCTCATTGTCTTCTCCGCTCTTCTAGTGGACCGGATTAAAATTAATTCTCATGTGCCATCACTATTATGTTATTCATTAGGTGTTAGATCTGAAGCTTAGAGAGTGAGTTCGAATTCAGGCTGGTCCCTGACCTAAATCTCGGGCTTGACTGGGTTTGAGGTACATTTTGTGAGTTCAGCTCATGTTAGATGGATATACATGTTTTGACCGGTACAATATTAAATAATTGTTTAGATTTGTAATTTATGAATAAATATAAATTAATAATTTAAAAAGAAATTATGACATCTTTGCAATAAATAAAGGTCATGTAATGATTGATCATTAGAAATGACAGGTTAATCCAATAAACATAATATACAATCTGTCACTATCACTGCATTAAACTACACAGAAAATCAAAACTGTAATTAAAAATCGTAAAGATAAATTATCCATATTTTTTTCCAAAATCTAATATTACTTCTTTATTTTCAACACTGAAATATAATTGTTTTTACAATATACTTTATGCAACACAATACATTTACTTATTATTAGGAAAAAAACAAAATGCGTATTAAAAATAATTTACCTGATGATAACGGCCTATACGAAGATGAGAATGTTTTCTAATAAGACCATCAGTAGGCACAAGCTTAAAAACAAATTATTTATATATTATCATTATTATCATTAATTTAAGCAGAAGATAGGATAAATTAATAAAATATTAATAATAAAAAATCTTTTCAAAAAAAGTAAAAAAATTGGAGGGTAAAAAAGGCAAGTCTGTACATGATTGGATGTTAGTTTTTTGCAATATTGGACGCTACATAATAATTAAGTAAGAGTTGTGACATTTGTAAAATTACACTGGAATTCTGTATAATCAAATCTAATGCTAAATTCTCAAAACAAATGTTTTAGTTATCACATTTTTAAATGAATAAGATTATATATACAAATGCAATTGACTAAGTGATCATGTAGTTAATACCTTTAACAATATACCTTTTATCTCCTCAATATAAATCAATTTTTATATACTGACACACAATCAGAATATTATGTATATTTAAAAAAAATCTTATGCAATATATTTTTTAAGGTATAAAGAGTACGTGGATTCATCAAAATATTATTAAACCATCTTTTTACTGTTTTTATTTCTTTTAAACTATTATTTCTAAAATAACTTTATTAAAACAAATAATATATGTTTACAAATGGTATACTACAGGCATAATTAATAATTACCTGATAACATCATGGTAAACAGGACAAAACTTAATAAATTAATACATGATATTTTGATCATCAAGGACTTTACCTAGAAAGCTGAAAAAGTTTCCAAGTTTCCCCATATAAAAATTTTGTAGATAAGATTCTGTCTCTGTCTTTAAGTTTTTTAAGAGTTTGTAGAAAATAAGAATCAATATCTGGAAAAGGCAGAGTAAATTGTTTCTTACATCTGGCCAACCATACAGAGAATGCCAAGAAAATCGACAGTCTGATGGTTGGGATGTCGCCAGAATGCAGGCAGTCCTTAATTGAGATAATCTTGTAGAAGTCCACTTTAGAGTTCTGATGGATAAACATGTTAATATTGCATTTTTTTTTTTAATTTATCAAAATATTTTAAATTACTTTATCAATTAATCAACTTCTATTTATATTTATTTTCTGATTCAATAAGTTAAAATTATTAAAATATTATACTTCAATTTATCAATTGTCCATTTCTTTCTAATTCTTTTAAAAAATAATCTCAATTATATTACTAAAATGAAATGTAAATCTATATCATACTCTATATATAATCAATCAATCCTATAAATGAACTTTCGAGAGATCTTGAAATTTATGAGTTGGAATATCAAAAAGCCTCTAGTTAACCCATTGTAAACTTGCCTGTTTAAGAACTAAAGCAACAGAATAAAATATCAAAAACTAAATTAATATTATCATCAAAAATATATTATAATTTTAAATAAATAATTTTTTTTCCCCTTTAAATATTAAAATTAAATAAATCTTTAGTATTATTTATTAAAAAGTATGGCTGTAGAAAGGAGTTTGCTGTTGACTGAAAGGAGACTCTTTGATTCCTCTTGGAGCCTTAGAGGAACCGAGCAGGGCAAATTCTTTTTGTCCATTAGCTGTTATTACTGTGATTATTCAAATAGTATATGAAGATGGATAGGTTGCTCACCAACACGCATTAGCTAGTGTTGTGAGTTTATTGGCTTTTTAGATCATGAAACATCATGATCTTTCTTCTCAGTTGCCTGATAACTCTTAACTGAAATATCAGTCGAGTTTTCTTGAAGCAGAATGAATGTGTCTGTGAATGTTTTTTTTTTCCTAATAAATATTTACAGTCACAACTGACAAAAATAAATCATGGCTGTTATTTCCAGGATGTGCAAAGCTGCCAACCAAGACAGCGGTTGGCGGGATTAGAACAAAAGATGAAGAGACAATTGATTTAAAAGTAGACATGTATTGTACTACAAAGGCACAAACATTGGAAATACAAATGGAATAGGATTCATTATAAACAAAAAGGGTAACAACATTGTGGAGATTGATAGTGTATCAGACACAGTGAGTAAATTACTTATTCATATTGATTATAGACACCAAATGCAGATAATTCAGGTTTATACCCCCAAAAGTTCTCATAGTAATGAAAAAGTAGAGGATTTTTATATAGATGTATAAAAGGTTTTTGATCAGATCAAACATTTTAAAATTGGAATGAGAAACTTTAGTGCTAGAATTGGTAAACAACTGAAAGATAAAAATGCTGTAAGTAAATTTGGTTATAGTGATAGAAATGGAGAAGAAATAGAGTTGTGCAGTTTGCAGAAAAAGAAAAACTATATTATGAAATTTTTTTTGAGAAAAATGCTAAACAGTAAATAGATATGGACGCATTCAAATGAAGATACAACAGAATTGGATTATATTTGGACTAACAGAAAATATTTATTTCAAGATTGTAATGTTCTTAATAAATTCAACACAAGAAGTGATTAGCAATTAGTAAGATGTAAGATACATGTTAATGTAAAACTAGAAAGTCAATAATTAAGAAAAACAATATTAAAAGTTGGTATTCCTAATCTTCAGAAACATTCCAATGAATATAAATTAGACCTTGCAAATTGTTTTCAAATTTTAACATATTTTGAACATGATTCAGATTTGATTGAATTCAATAGGAACAAGATAATTAGCACTGTTTTAAAAAATGCAACAAAAATAACTGATATAAAAAAAGCAGCAATTGGCCAGTAAAATTTCTATTGAGTCAAGACAATTTATGAAGAAAAAAAGGAAAAAGGAATGATATAAAAATGATACATTAAAAGAGATTGAATATCTAGAATTTTGTAAAATGGTAGGAAAAAGAGTTGATAATATTAAGTATAATTGTGAAGTAGCAAGGAAAGTTATAAGAGAGAATAAGTCTCAAGAGTATAAAATATTTTGGCATTCATAGGACACTTATTTCTGCAATAAGAAAAAAGAGGGCTATTACTAAAAGGAGAGTTAGTAACATGAAATAAGTAGAAGAGTTCTATCAAGAGTTATAAAGAACAAGGAAAAGTATCTCCTTCAACTACTACATCTGAATTGCCCAGGATTTTAAATGAAAAAGTGAGACATGCAATTATATTTATGAAGAAGGGCAAAGCTCCAGATAATGATGGAATTATAATCGATATATTAAAAGAAGCAGGTGAAGAAATAGAAAAAAACTGTGGCAAAGTTATATATCAAATGTCTAAATGTTAAAGATGTACCAGATGATTGGAAGAATGCAGTATTATTATTAATATTTAAAAAAGGTAACAAAAAAGATATTCCAAATTACAGATTATTAGTTCTATTCAAAATTTTTACCAAAATAATTATAATTCGTTTGTAGCGAACTTTGGATTTAACCAACCAAAAAAAACAAGCAGATTTTAAAAGTAATTTTAGTACATCATATCCAAGTATTGAGAGAAGTTATAGAAAGAATTAATAAATGAGTTGCCATTATGCTTTAGATTTGTAGATTATGAAAACGCATTTGATTCTATAAGCGTTTTTCAGTGATTAAAGCATTGGATCATCAAGGTTAGACCCAGGATATTATCATATTCTAAAAAATATTTATAAAAATGCGACAGCAACAATTAGATTACATAGTGATACTTGGAAGATTAACATTGAAAAGAGTGTACGACAGGGTGACTCCATATTTCCAAACCTTTTTACAGCAGTTTTGCAAGAAGTATTTTGTTGATTAAAATAGGAGCTAAGGAAATAAAAGTAAATGGAAATTCTTCAAGTCATCTAGATTTTGCAGATGATGTAGTTGTTTTTGCAAATAATGCTTTAGAGCTTCAGAAAATGTTGCAAGAGTTATCAGATGAAAGAAAGCATAAAGGTAAATGTTAAAAACTAAAGTAATGTTCAATGGATTTTCTCAAAAGATGAGAAATAAATATTGATAATAATGAGTCAAAAGAAGTTAACAACTATAAATACTGTGGTCATATTATTACTACAAATGGAACATAATGGATGAAGTTAATCATATAATTAAACTTGGTTGAAGTGCTTTTGGTGGAAACAAGTTAGTATCAAAAGAAAATATGCCTTTTTTTAAAAAAAGGTATGTAATAAATGTATTTTACCACTTCTTACTTATAGCTCCAAGACTTGGACACTCAATAGAAGAGCAATACAGAGATTTCAGATCACTCAATGAAGTATGGAGAGATGCATATTAAAAGTAACAAGAGATCAAAAACGAAAGACATGAGTAAGAAAAGAAATGGGTGTTATTGATACTGATATAATTGAAAGAATTAAAAACATGAAATGGATTTGGGTTGATGTTGCTACTAGAAGAGATGATGATAATAGATGGACAATTGAAATCTTAAACCGAATTCTAAGAGATTGTAAAAGACCTAAAAAGAGACCACATGTGAGATGGATGGATGAAATAAGGAAATGTGATGAGGCTAGAGATTGGAGATGGATTGAACCAGAAGAGACCGTCCTGCAGTGGATCGATAACGAATGAAAATGATGATTAGTAAGTATGTTACAATTTTAATATCTATGACTGCATGTTGAACGTGTAACAAAAAATGGTATTTCATTTCCAATTAAACATTACACACTGAGCATTCTTTCAGCTTTGTCAGATTCATAGCACTCAACTATTCCGCAAATCACAGTTGCCACTTTTATGAATTCATGTGTTATTTATTTAAATTAACTCATTTACATGTTCCATTTTGACAATCGAACACCTGTTTCTTTTTTATTAATCGAGTGACGGTCTTTAGCAATAGCCTCTCCTCAGCATGTAATGTTTAATTGGAAATAAATGTTCTTGTTATATGTTTAATACATACTCATAGATATTACAACTGGCACAAGAAAAATGAAATTAAATGTTATAATTTTAAATAAATAATATTTTTCCCCTTTGAATATTTATATTATTTATTTTTGTATTAAGAGTCAAAAACTGAAATGTTAAAAATATAAACCACACAATAAATAATAATTTTGCAAAGTTTAAAATTTAACAAAAAAAGAACTACCTCGCCATATAAAAGTTTGAGCAACGTGGATTTTCCAGCTCCATTAGGTCCTACTAAGGCAACCCGAGAGTCTAAATCAAGACCAAATTCCAGATCTTTATAGATGTATGGCTTAAATGAAAAAAATAAAAATTAAAAGAATATTTTATGGTTTCAATAGCAGACCACATATTTTATATAGTACCTTTATTCATTTCAATAGTTTTATTTTAGATATGAAAAAATATAATTAAAAAATATAACATTCACAAAATTTAAAGTATTCTTACATTTAGATGCAGTATTTAAAAATCTAAATATGTACATCATTAATGAAGTAATAATACAAAACTTCTATACAATTTTTATTAAAATATCTGTTTTCTTTTCTCTCTCTAATTTGAATAAAATGACTTTATAAATGTACTTTCTCATATGTAAAAATGCGCACATTCCATAATTATTTTTTTAAAAAAGCACACAACTATTTAGTAAATTAAAATGTGTTGGAAGATATAAAAATAATAATAATAAAGCTGTAACTACAGTATTTATATGCTTAAAGTATAGACATTTTAAATATTCCTTTAATATAAGTACTTATTATAGATATATAAATATACAATGAAATTTAGTGATGAATTGTTGATTCCTATCGTACATGATGAAACACTTCATCTTTGATAATTCAAGATGTGCATTTGTAAAATCATTCATTGTAAAAGTTTCCATTATTTTTGTCACATTGAAGGAGAACAATAATAAAAATCATTATGGCTCTGAACCCCGTTTTACAACATTGAGTCTCATCCATACCTGACAGCCAAAGCAATTCTCATTTTTAATATCTCGGTATTTCTATTAGCAGATAAATAATCACCTAAATAAAATTATTAATATCTCAACTCTACAAAAGCTAATACAAGAATTTTGAATTAATTATAAGGCAACTCACACTGTGATAAATGAACTACTAATCTTCAATAATGCATTTCTGTACTAACAATCAGTTTATGAATACACATACAAAAAAATTCTATGAATTAAATGAATCTATTATGATCGACCAGTTATTTTTGCAAGTAATTAATTTACTATGTAATAAATAAATAAATGATGAAATAATAATTCAGTACCTGGAAAAATTAAAGTTGCAACATTTGGGATCTTTAATTTTAGAAAATCAACATTAATTTCTTAAGTTACTTGACTGAAACATCAAAATTGTACCACTTTTTAACAATAATTGTCTACATTTTTTATAATGCAGTGTATATCAATAATTCACATTCACAAATCTGAGAAATGATTGATTACTTTTACTTCAATTGACATTAAGACTGACAAATATTTCAATATCTTAGTGATATTATTCTTAACCCCACAAAAAATGTTCGGTTGTTTTCTATTCCCTGGTGTTAGCCATTTGATGGCGTTGATGCTAATCAAAAACACATATATATTATGATTCCGGGCCGGGCCTGTGATTCTATCTATATAAATATTGACTTTTTTAGTTTTTGTAATAGGAAATTAGAGGAACTAATAGTAAATAATATTACTATTTAAAAAAAATAAAATTTAGAAATTCACATTAAATTTAAAAATGATACCCGAATAATTGACGTTTTTTGGACAGTAATTAATCATAAAATGGGTTGTTTTTGTTTGTGTGTATCTGTCAAAAGTTACGGGATTTTTTTAATCGAAAATAAGACACAATTATACATTTTTTTCAATTTATACAAAATTGCTACATTCACGCTAAATTTACAAATGATACCGACTAATTTGCTCTTTTTTGTTTTGTTTTTGGACAGTAATTAATCAGAAAGTGGGTTCTTTTTGTTAGTGTGTATAAATAAAAAGTACCGCTCTCGAAATACATTTCAAAATGATACCCGACTATGTTGCATTTTTTCTTTCTTTTGGACAGTAATGAATCAAAAAATGGATTGTTTTTATTAGCGTGTAGATTTTATCAAAAGCCGTAATATTATTGAAATACTAAATTTAAAAATGATAAATGCGAATAACTTTTTTTTGGTATTGACAGTAATTAATCAGAAAGTGGGTTTTATTTTCTTTGTGTGTATATATATATATAAAGTTAAATCTTTTTTTCAATCGAAAATAATAAGCAATTCTACATTATTCAATTTACCCACAACATCGAAAAAATTCACACTACAATTTTAAAATGATACCGAACTAATTTGCTTTTTTTTTTTTGGGGGGGGGGGGCAGTAATTAATCAGAAAGTGGGTTCTTTTTGTTAGTGTGTATATCTAAAAAGGACCGTCATTGAAAGACTCAATTGAAAAATGATACCAGACTAATTTGCTTTTTTTTTTTTTGGACAATAATGAATCAGAAAGTG
Source organism: Epiperipatus broadwayi (assembly GCA_028023455.1). Lineage (NCBI taxonomy): Eukaryota > Metazoa > Onychophora > Udeonychophora > Euonychophora > Peripatidae > Epiperipatus > Epiperipatus broadwayi. The sequence continues at coordinate 5,444,866 of JAQFVV010006197.1, forward strand.
GGTTCTTTTTGTTAGTGTGTCTATATAAAAAGGTACCTTATTTAAATACTAAATTTAAAAATGATAGCCGACTAATTTGCGTTTCTTTTGGACAGTAATTAATCAGAAAGTGGGGTTTTTTTTTTATTGTAAATCTTTTGTATATATAAAAAGTACCATAATTCAAATACTACATTTAAAAATCAAACCCTGACTAATTTGCTTTCTTTTTTTTTTGGACAGTAATTAATCAGAAACTGGGTTGTTTTTGTTAGTGTGTAGATATAAAAACTAATCTTATTTTTAAATAGTAAATGTAAAAAAAATAATACCCGAATAATTTTCTTTTTTGGACAAGTAATTACTAATAATCAGACAGAGGGTTGTTTTTGTTTGTGCATATATATATCAAAAGTAACTTGTCATGGACGAATTCTCGCGAAAACGTTACTTTTCGTGTGATCCTCCAAATTTTTGCCGTTCCGCACCCTTAACCTTTTCGATGAAAGTTACGGAGACGCCACGTCTTTTGAAAAATTTTTGTCTGTATGTGACGCGATGTGATGCGTTTAATGTTTGCATGCGCCATCTCTTGGTCAATTTTGGTCGCAATTTCTTCATTTTAGACTTATTTGATAGGAAATTCATGCTTTCAATTTTAGTTCTAAAAACATCCGCATATAGCGTTATACTTTTTCAAAAAAATCAATAATTTTGACAGCCGACTTGTTACACCCCTCTGTCTTTGTTCTCTGATTGGATACTACCAAATCTTCTAGGCGTGTTTCTAAATGACAGATTGACAAACGAGCAACACTAACAAAGACAATTCACGTTATACACATTCGTAATGATTTTGTTGTAATAATTACATTTATTGCAATTTTTTATGTTCACAAATAATAAAATATAGTTCTCTATCAAAATATAAAGTTTGACTCGGAAAATTTTAAATATTAGAAGAAAAATACATTTGGAGAAATATCCGTAACAAAAAATAATTATTGCTACATAACGTAATCAGGAAATTCCTAAGGCGTGTTTCTAAATGAAGATTCAGACACGACAACGAAGCTGTGTACGTTCGTAATTGAAGTAAATAATAACATCTATCGTAATTTTTTACATTCATAAATAAGATTTGATGTTACTTTATGGAAATATAAAGTTTGATTTGGAAAATTTTAAATTTTACAAGAGAAATAAGCAAACTGGAAATAAAAAGAGAATTACTCGACCGCTGTTGATCTGAATAACGGCACAATCATTGGTTGAGTTATAATTCTTTTGTTTTACTGCTACCTATTTTTTACACATTTTTCTTATATTTTTCGACAGTTATTAACATTATTTTTATTTTTTCGTTACATTTAACCAATTTGAATCTAAAATTATTCAATTTTTAGAAGCTGAATTAAAAAAAATCTGTGTATTTTAGATTAATATTTTAACAAAAGAACTGATTGCAAATGACACAGACCAATCACATTGTTCTCAGATTTAAGTAGAGGGCCAATAACTAAAAGAATCAGTTTAAGTAGAGGGCCAATAGCTAAAATCGTCAGTGAAAGGGTTAAAAGCAATTTTTGAGGGTTACCCATTTGTAATGGAACCTTCAGGACATTGTTGATAAAGTTACAATGTAACAGTAGGTTAGAGCACTTGAAAAAAAAAATCTTTGTAATGAAATTTTAAATAATTACGACAGGCTAAAATCCACACACACACCAAATTATAGAGAAAATAGACATGCTAGCATTACTATAAAGTTAATAACACAACCAACTATGGCAGCCAATAAAGGCATTGGTCTATGCTTTTAGCATAGAAAAAAGCATGACCGGCGGGGACTCTTTCGATGTTTTATCGTAGAAAGAAGCCTCTTAGGTTGGGTGAGGCGGCCGCGAGCACTCTTTCTGTGTTTTATCGTAGAAAGAAGCCTCTTAGGTTGGGTGTAGGCCACTGAAATGGTATATTTCTAGGAATTGACCTAGAAATAGCGCAGCTGACACCAGGGAATAGAAAACAACCAAATGTTCAAGTCTGTCAAATATGTTTTGAACACCATACATCTTACAAAAAATTATTTTTGAATTTATTAATTAGTGCTTTTGATTTCAGTCAATATCCTCTTTTCTAACTGCACTTGCAGATTATTATTTTGTTCTTATATCTTTATTTATCTTAATATCCAAAAAGAGTGATTTCTATAGAATCTCTGATTATCAAGATCCATAAAAAGACAAATATTGATGTAAAATTTTCTCTGATCATTGTTAACTGTTAAATAATTCACATTAAACTGATAAAAACGTTTTAACAAAAATAGAAACATTTATATAAAAATTTTATATGCTTACTTTATCATCAGAATACCTGAAGCTCACTTTCTGCACCATAATCACAGGAGGTGGAATTTTGCCACATTCAGGAAAGTAGAAAGTTAATGTCTGGATAAAAATAATAATAAAATTGTATCAATGTGTAAGAAAAAGTTTTAAATAGTCTGCTGCAGAACACTATAAAAAGATAAACATCACATAATCACCATTTCTTATGCTTACACAATCTGTAGCACAATAGCAACTTTTTCCATACAATATTGCCACCTAGTGCAAGCCATAGTAATCAATGGATGCTAGAAAGTGTATCAAAATCTCTATCTAAGGTCTACTCATCTAATTTCCAAGACTAGTTTCTAGCTTATGGCTTTCATCAGTGAAATGACAATATTTTATGGTGAAAGTTGCTAATGAGTTAACAGATTGTGTAAGCATAAGAAATAGTGATCATGTTATATTATACTGATTTAATACCAATCCGAGGCAAAGGATGTTGGTGATGGTAGTTATTAAAAACTTAAAGAAACCAAAATATAAACACTAGATTGGATTCAGATCTGTATGACTGTACAAGCAAATTAGCTTGGACTGAAAACATTAATGTCTTTCAGTTTGGCTCATAACTTTATAGGTAACAAAAAAAGTAAAAAGTGACAGCTGAAAAAAAACATTAAATCCAAAAATCTAAATGCAGTGGTCTCAGATCCAAGGCTCTTGTAATGAAAGCTGTAAGCTAGAAACTAGTTTGGGAATATTACACAAGTAGGAAATAGATAGGGATTTTAATGCACTAATCTAGCATCCACTCATTTGCTACGGCTTGCACTAGGTGGCAAGATTGTAGGGAGAAATGCACTACTTTATCATTGAGCATAAGAATATATACTTAAATAATGATAATTGTATATTTATAAAAGGTACATAAATTTTTACTCTTCATTTTTAACTAGAACCATCTATTGTAAACTTAATAAATCAATGTACACTTAAGACAATAGAGCTATTATTTCACATCCTAGATCATTTCTGGTTTACGATTTTAAAATAGAACAGAAATTGTCTTTAGTTATTTGCAATTCAGTAATAGGCAAACTAGACTTGTAGACAGTAAATGGACTTAAAAAAATAAATTATATCATCACATTTAGCAGAGAAAGCTAAATATATAACAATAAGAATAAATTATGAAAGAGCAAGAAGCTGGGTGCAATACAAATCTCTTAAGTCTTATTATCTACAAATCCCTAAGTATTTGATAATACAATGCTAAGAATAAATAATTATTACAACCATTCATTATAACAAGTTCCAAAATTCCACTCTTTTCTTGTGGAACTTGCTGGATATAATTCACAATGTTATTTACATTTTGAAAATTTTCTTAATTGCTATTCTTCAGATGTGACTAAAAAATGATTTCTATAGACTTGTATGTCCTAAATAATAAATCAATTTAACTAAGCTATATTTTGTTGCAAGCCCCCTTGCGTATAAGTATATATATATTATACAAGCTCATGTTTTCTTGATAAATTTTGAATAGAAGAGAATATATATTGTTTAACTGTAAGTGTACAGTATTTTTCAACATGCACATATATAATAGAGGAGGCTTTTTTATATGTATAGTGTGCACATATAAATTAAGATTATAATATAAACAAAATTTTAAAATAATAATTATTAGTAATAAATTAAAGACACATTTATATATATTTTACTGAGTGTGTGTTTACTCATTCATTCACTGAAACAATAAAATTAAGAAATACAAACTAACTACCAAATTTTTATTTTTTATCTTATTCCCTTTTACTACTGTCTAAAATGCTCAAGAATTTTCAAATTGCAAACATCCGGTTTAAGCTTAATATTAATGGAAATCTATGCAGTCTATGCATGTGCTTTTTATACCTTCGGTTCCATCTTTTTTTCTAGTTTCAGAAAAGTTAAGTTTTATTTTTCTACGATAAAAAATAAAAATTTTATAATTTTTGTGATCAAGTGAATTGAATTTTTTTTTGTCTTTCAGATTTTTCATTGTTAACGAAGTAATATTCACTCTGAAAATTACATCGGAAAAAATACAACTTTTTATCGATGTATTTAAAGAATGAACGTTATTGGGAGCGGATGGTAAATACTTATTGTTATAAATTTTTTTATTATTATTTGAATTTATATTTGATAAAAAATATACGAAAAAATTATTATTGAAACTAACATATACACTGATCAAAAAAATAGCTTGTGATTGTGTAAATTTATATTGTGAATTATCTGCATTTTTTTGGTATGATGTGGGCTTGGATCCAGTATTTGAATTAGGTAATATGAGACAAAGACAAACAGATTTTGCAAATATTAGGACCCAATTTAGATTTTCTATAATGTCTTGTCGGCATTTTAATAATAATAAAAATATGCAAATGCCAAAAGTAAAGATTTTGACAGTATATAAACTTAGGCTGATTATACACTACTGCAATGTAAATTTTAGAGCTGCATATCCAATACAAAGAGAGGTGGCAGTTGATGAAGCTATTACTAAATTTATGGTCATAATAGCATGAAGCAATATGAGCCCTCAAAACCTATAAAGATAGGATAAATAATACTATATCGCACTGACTCTAAACTACTAACATATGTACCTCAAGCTTAACTCTATAATAAATTTAATATTTCAATCACTTTTTATTTTATTATTTTATAGTGACTATTTTAGTAGTAATTTTTAATAAACTACAAGCATTATTGAAGTTCTTTATTATAATATTCAAATTATATTAATTATTGATCAACATTAACTACTTGTTATTAAAGATGACATATTCATTGCAAACTCCTGTATGGAAATACATTTTAAAGGGCTACTAGGAAAAATGAAAGTTACTAATGTATTTACTCTATGAAGTTTTCAAGTGATTGATTACCTTAGTTAAGTATTATTATATACCAATTTTTTAGAAATTTTATGATGAATCCAACTAACCTACTAACAAAAATATAATTTTAAGTTGGATGCATGATAATTTTGAATTTATGAAATAATATGAAAATAATTATTAGAAATATTAACTTTTATTCTTTTTTTTTATTATTACTTTGAATATCAATGACTATATTTTTTTCAGCTTAATTACATTCTTTGGTGTTTTATGTTTCAAACAATATATATTATGTCATTTTTGAGTAATACAAACTTAAAAAGTTATGATAAAATATGAGACTTAACATAATTTTTTAAATATTCAATATAGCTGCTTCGCCAGCTCAAAAGTTAAAGTAAATAACAAAATATCTGACTTTTGTTGCTATGAAATATGCTCAGTGATATTCTTTTTATTCAATAAGATTTTACAGAAACATGATAATGATCTTACTATTAAAAAATTAGAATCTCTGCAATTGTTTTGATGTTTTTAAATCAGTATCAACTTTCAATATATTCTAAAATTTTGTAAAATTTTTAGCATTACATTTAGAAAATCTTTTATTACACAAAATACTGCATATCAAATTAGAAAGAATAAAATGTGCTTTAAACCTAACATGAAGAAATATTAATATGATAGTGCAAAACATTTTTTGACTTCAGAGATGAAAAAAATTATAGCATGTGCATTGTAAAATGTATTAAATTTATGAATTTTGTTTGTTCACTTATATTTTTGTTTGTTTACAATTTTTATTGGATAGCACATAATGAAGTTGTGTAGGTAAAAGTTTCAAACTAATTTACAGAATTTTACATCATAAAATCCAAAAATTGTTTATTAATAACACAAATAATCAAATGATAATTTTAAAAAATTATAAAATAATCTATATTTTATATCTTGGAAAATCAGATTAAACACTCCTATCTTTCTTACAACCAAACATTTTAGGCTAAATACTGCAAATAAGAACACACAGTTTTTACATATATTTCAAAGTAATGGTGATCAATCTGCTCGGAAAACAAAAAGTCTTAATGTAGGGATATCATATGAATCAAGAACTGGTTGTAATTCTACACTCAAGTTCTGTGATAACTGTCTGGAATAAATACTTATCTCCCTACTATTTTTAAATCATCATAATATGTATGAGATCATTCATGCTTTTTAAACCAATATATGTATCAACAGAATGTTTGAAGTGTAGAACTATTACTTTCCATAAGTGATGTCTAAAAAAATAGTTTGCACAATGAGAAAATGGAAAATACCTTTGTGATACATCCATGTAGAATAATGATTATATGAAGAGATTTACCATGAAATAGCTGCCCAAATCATTACTCACTATTGAGAAAAGGTAGTTTGATTGATAGGATTCTTTTGACAATTGTCAAATACAAATTTTTCAATAGTTGAGAAAGAATAAACAATGATTGGCTTAACCACATGATATGCTTCTAATATCTAGTTCTTATTCTCATAATACTATTTTATCTCCAATGTAGCACTCATGTCTTCTTGATCATAAACATTTTTTCTGAAGTTCATGATTGTTTTAGTAGGTTCTAGAATATTTAAAATGTGTTAACTTTATGAGATTTATTATAGTATGATTTTTTTTTTTGGATGTTTTTATTATGATCCATCAGTTGATTTCTAACCCAATAAGTTCTATAAAGTTTTGTTCTCTAAAATTTGACAGCATCAAGAAACACCAAACAATTTGGCATTTTCAGACATAATTGTATCATATGAATTAACTAGTGATAATTTTTTTTCAGATTCAGAAAAATGATATCTCTTCATAGAGATTTATAAAATTGATGCCAAGTCCCTGTTGAATACTTTTTATATTTTCACACTGTCAGACATATGAAGTTAATATGAATAGTTCTCTTATTATGTTATTTTGTTCAACATTTATATATATATATAAATAAAAACTGGGTCTGAAAGCAAGCAGGTTGAAGTCAACAAATGAAAAGGAACTAATGACCAAGCAATACTTGAATTATCTTTGTTAATTTATGGTTGCTAACCATATTATCTAAAATAAGTTTTTAATTGATAATTTTTCAAATAAATATTAGATTTTAAAGATTTTCTTTTTAAACAATTAGTATCATGAGTAGTTGTCAAAAAAGTTTAAAATTTGAATAAAATAAAGAAACAAAAAGTAGCTGTTAGATAAGTCTTCACCAACAAAAGCAAAAGCTAGTTAATTGGGTTAAAGATAAGGATTTTGTAGCATTATACTACTTAGGATCTATTTATTCAAAATTATAATAAATAGCTCAACAATAGAATGAAAATAATTATTCTTGGAAGCATATGAGTAAACACATGTGAAAGTCATGATGTTATCAACTTTAAAAACAAATTTCTTTTATAGTTGTCTTTTGAACTTTTTATTAATTCATTTCAAATTTCAAATAATAATCTTGAAATTGAAAAAAAAAAAATACAATTAAAACCCATGTCATTGAATATATTTATTTTCTTTGCAGATATAAAATAAAGCAAGCAATTTAAAATTATTATTATTTTACTAAAAATGAAAACACTGTCTAAAAAAATTTGCTTTTCAAGCTAATTTGACTATTCATACAAAGTAAGATAAGAAATCACAAGCATCTACTATTTAAAATATTTTTCTTTACAAAGTTCCCATTTAATTTTACAAACAGAAACAGTAGAAGATCCCTTAGATTTTCTATTTATACATATTGAATATACAAAGTACATAGTGTGTATATATATATATCATAACCAATAAAGAGTCATATATCGCATGACTTCGCTTTTTAAGCTTGTATTACAAATACATAATATAGAGTGTACCAATGGCTTGAACAAGCTTTTATCGATAAGTGCCAAAGAGAAAGCATTTAAAATCTCTATCTAAAATATTCCCATCTCCAGACCAATCAGTTTCAAGCCTATGGCTCACCTCAGTGAAGAGCTAGAACATTCAGACACTAGATTCAAAATATCAACTCAAAAGCCAGACACTTATCTAATATGCAACTATTAAGTAGAAAATCTGAAATTTTTATTCACATAAATGTCCTTAATATCTAGATAGAGATTTTAAATGCTTTCTCTTCAGCATTTATTGCTAAAAGCTTGTTAGAGGTATTGATACACTCCCTATATTATGTATATGTAATACACGCTTAAAAACCAAAGTCATGCGATATATGACTTGCTTTTTTGATTATTAATAAATATAGTTTTACTTCTCACTATTATGTAAACAAAAAACACTAATTTATAATTGTTTAATGAAAAAGAAAATATAAATTAATATTAAAGTTTATAGGCTGAACGTTTTCGAGGATCCATGCCTCATATTCATAGCCCTCATAAAATGTATAGTAAAATATATGCAAATATTTAAATAAGCTAGTGTTATGTAGCCCATTTCTTCGAGATCTCGAAGCAAGTGTCTTTTCTATTGATAGCATGAATGTCTCCATCAATGCAAAATGCCTCCCCTATTTTTCTTTTGTGATCGTTTAAAGTGTTTTTTTGATTATTATAATTTTGCCTTTGAGGCTTTGGCGATTTTATATTGCTAAGCCTATTAATATATGGTGAATCTGAATTTGGTTCAGTCCCATATAACTATTTAAGTTAGATACCTGGATTTAAGGACATTTACATGTCTAAAAATTTCAGATTTTCTACTTAATAGTTACATATTAGGTAAGTGCTGGTTTTTGAGTTGGTTGGTATTTTGGATCTAGTGTCTGAATGCTCTAGCTCTTCACTGAGGATAGCCATAAGCTTGAAACTGATTAGTCTGGGATGGGAAAATTCTAGATAGAGATTTTAAATGCTTTCTCTCTGGCACTTATCGATAAAAGCTTGTTAGAGCTATTGATATGCTCACTATATTATGTATATATATATAAATCAAAATTGGAATAGAATAAAAATCTTATGCTGCTCTTCCACAAAATAATAATAAATTTTTTACAACAGCTATATAATCAATAATAATTTTTTTATAGATTAAAAACCTTTTTTCAGTACCTGCTTTGGTGCCCTTTTCAAATGTTACTAATCTATTTAATGTTGATGAATTATTTCAGACATAAAACCATACAGTCTCCAATAATGGAATTTAAACAAACAATAATAATAATAAACACTGGATAGTTTTATATCTGAAATAATTTGTCAACATTAAATAGATTAGTAACATTTGAAAAGGGCACTGGTGCTGAAAAAGGCTTTTAATGTATATAAAAAAAAAATTATTGATTATATAGCTGTTGTAAAGAATTTATTATTATTTTCTGATATATATATAAATTAAGCACTGTACAATGCTAAATGAAATTCAAATATAGTAATGAATACAAACCAATGCTAGAAAGTTTCAGTAGTGCTACCTGTATTTTGATATGCAAAGAATGATTACACAATTTAGGCAGGCAAGAGGAATTTCTCTTGCTTAATAGATTTGAAGTTCTTAAGTATATTAATTCCATGATTATTCTAAATACAAGTACTAATTTAAATAAACTTAAGTCTTAAAAGCTATTAAACAAACATATTATACATTTAGAATAGTCATGGAATTAGTATACTTAAGAACGTTGGCAACTTATTAGGTAAGAGGATTTCCTCTTGCCGAAGTTGTGCGATTCAGACTGTGTTTCTAAATGCAGATAGCTTTGTTAAAACTTTCTAAAGATTGCTTTTTACATATTTAGTATATACATATATATGTAAAGTTTAGTGCATCTGCTAGCCATGGCCTGGATCTATAATTCAAATTTGGATTTTTGTAAGCATTCAAAAAAAATTTTTTTTTAAGTTATTTCTTTCAGGTATCCAGCTCATAACTAATTCGGCTAATCTTCCAATTACTGAAATTATTTCTAGCTAAAGAGTGAAACAAAATTAAACTCTTATCACTTGACTGTTATTTTAAAAAATGTTTTTATTCAAGGCTGTTTATCTACAAATATACAAATCTGATGATCTATTATATAAATTATTTATCTATACAATAGTGAAATGTTTCTAAGTATAATATTTCAATATATGCACTAAGTTACATATAGATAATTACTTGATGGCACAAGACAGTATATCTACTCATCTGTACAATAATCAGGTTAGAAGCCATTCAGATATAAATTACTTAAATTTTTCACAATATTTTGATAAATTTGAATTTTCCTTATATTTTCTTCTTTCTTTTCTTTTTGGAGTAAAACTGATATTATTATCAGAAGTAGTTTTCCTGCTTTGTCAGAATTTTAGTTAATTATTGTGAGCAATATTTTGTTTTTATTTATTTTGTTACTTAATTGTGCTTATACTTGTTATACTTTTCATCATGATAATAAATTTAAAATGTTTTAATAGTATAAAATAGGCAAAGAGAATAATTTGTTTGGTAAGTAAAAATTTAATAACAACAAAATTCTTTTGAATGATATCTTTATTATACAAGACTTACAGAACACCTTCTTATTAATAACACAGACAAATAATAGCTTTGAATTAGAAATAATTCAGTATTTTAATTTTCAGATTTAATTTAAATTCTTTATATTTTGTAATAATTCTAATTTTATAAATTTGTTAGGATTAATGTAATTTTTTAAACATTGCATTACTACAACTATTTTATTCTAAATCTTATCTTTAATTATTTTTTACCTTTTTTTTTTTTTTTAAGAAAATAATATAATTTATTAGTACCTCATAGAATAAATAGTGGGAGATATATTTTACCTTTCTACATAATAAAATGGTAAAATGATTATTAAAGGGTCATCTTTATCCATTTTATGATAATGAATCTGGATAATTTAAATATAGTTGAATTTCATTAACATGAAATGCTGAAGATTTTCAATATTTTTATATTAAACAAATATAAAGCAATATATATATATATTGCTAGTCATATATCTCAAGCATATGTAACTTGAACTTTAGAAAAATATATGCAAGCTGTTTAGCATATGTGATAGTCATTTCATAAAATCAAGATGCAAAACTCTTGACATTGCAAGTTTCTTATTTACCCACTATAGATCTGCACAATTTTTATGACTGATAAAAAATCAATTTATAATTCATATAAATACATGCTTGAGGTTTATGTCTATTATCTTTAAAACTTTTTTAAAGAGAAAATCAAATTATACTTTCATGCACACATATTTCAAGTAATAAAGATAAAAACAGAAAGAAAATAAATAAATACAGAAAACAAACAAACAAACTCACTTTATCTGAAATAATTTTTTCTGTAAGGCCTCCTGCCACCATTTTAGCTAATGTTTTTTCTTTACTTTGAGCTTGCCTGGCGAGTTTGGCACTACCATGACCAAAACGAGCAATATAATCCTAAGAGTTATAAAAAGAATCAGTTATCTATACCACGCATGTAAATATACATATATATTTATTTATTTCAAAATCATTTGAAAAAGATATAGTTTCAAAAAAAAAAAAAAAAATTTAGTTAAGTTTTTCAACTGTTATAATAATTACAATATATTCATCATGAAAATTGAAATTTATTTAAATGTTTTTTTAGTAACAATAGTTATTTAATAAATTAAAATTATAATCTTTTTTACTGTTTCTTTGATAGATAGCAAAAGTGAATGCAAACTACTTTAAAAAGTATTTTTAAGGTAAATACTGTAATTTCTTTTAAATAATGATTATAATAATATAATATTTGTATTAATTTTTTATATTATTATTCAATTAACATATTCATTATGAACAAGATATTTTACAAGATATAACAAAGTACTAAACATCACATGATCACCATCTCTATACTAGCACATAATTGTTGTAAACAAAGGCAAAACTCTCCACACAGTAGTGCCACCCTGTGCCAAACAGAGTAATCAATGGATGCCAGAAGGCTTGTGCATAGGCACTAGATAGGGATTTTATGCACAAGTCTTCTGGCATCCATTGATTACTCTGTTTGGCACAGGGTGGCACTACTGTGTAGAGAGTTTTGCCTTTGTATATAACAAAGTAACTATTATAGAAATAATCATTGCTCATGTAAATGTTTACATCATGTAATAAGTGTTGCATATATTCCATAAATACATATACTGTTTGTGTATGTATATATTAGTGTTATCACATACTTTTTCCCTAATAAAACTTTTTCAATGGTATGATATTAAAGAAGAAAAACTAACAGATCTCATATTTTTCAATTAATTTTTTTTATTACTTCATTCGATATGCTTTAATTAAAATTTATAAAAAAAATTATGGTACACACTATATTACAAAAAAATAAACATTTAAATTTTAAAATATATATCTATATTTTTATTGTAAAATAATAATTACAAAGACTGTATTCAGAATTCATTACAAACATTTTAAAGCTTATTACTATTAAAAATAAATTTTAACCATTTCACAAAAAACATATCTAATCTTTCTAAAACCTATGACTATTGAATGATCAAACATTTAAAAATACTGTAATTTTGCAGGGAGACATTCATGAATTCAGTGTACAATTTAAAAATGGCAATCCATATTCTGGACATAAATAATGATCAGAAAAAAAATGGTATCAATGGAAAATGTAATTGTTGCTATTAGTAAAATGGTTTTGACAAAAAAAAAAAAAAAAAAACCAAACAAACCCTAGTTAACCAATAAGACAAAGAAATTCATCACTTTAGTGCCCCATCTACATATAAAATTCTTATTCCTAGTATTTGAACCCATTCCCATATTAATTTCTGGTTTTTGCCTTGATTTATTACATCTGGGATTAGAAGGAATGCATATATATATATTAAGAAACCATCTTTAACTTCACTTTTATCTGTCAAACTAAAAACTTAAAATTTCAAAACAGCCCAAGGTTTTGAATTGAAGTAAGCCTGCTTGAACAGTTAGTTATATAGATCTGAAATCAATTGACTAACTTATATTTTAGTTATTTTCAGTTCTTCAATAATTGTAGATAATTTATTTCTCTAACTAGAAATGAAACAAAAATCACCAAACAGTAGCTTTCCACTTTATTACCATCTAATAAAACAGATTGATATGGATTCAAAACCTTAGCCTGCATTAAACTTTAAATTTTAAAGGCTTGGCAGATGAAGGGATATTAAAGGTGGTTGTTGAATGCATTCCTTCCAACTTTGAATTCAAGACTTCATTGGTAAAAGCATAAGCCAGAAACTGATATAAAGATGAAGATTCAAGTAATAAGAATAAAAGCTTCCACAGATAGCAGTAAAGTATGGAGCTGCTTTTAAAAAAAGTGATATGTTTGAATTTTCATTAGATTTTAAATTAAAAGTTAAATCAAAATAGTAAAAGCATAATTTTACTAATCAATAACACCTTAAAATATATTGAAATAAAAAAGTTAATTTTTAAATCATCTCTCCAAAATGCCATGATGATCATATTATATATACTGTTGTTTTTTTTAAATCAAAAATATTTCTCTTCAATTTAATAATTAAAATAATAAGCTTGCCAGGGCATCAAACTGGGTAAGCTTAATTCATTTTTAAAGATGTTTTATATATTTTATCATCTCATAATATTAAAAAAATATATTGAAGTGCCTATTTTAAAAAAAAAATTTTTTCTTCCCAGATTTTAAATTATTATTAAAAAACAAAAATGTAACAAAATTCTGAAAGCAATATACTATCATCTGAAGCAAAGTACAATGAATTAAAATTAAAAAAACAAAAAAACAACAACAATCCTATAAGATTAACAAAAAATAATAAAAACTATTTAAATAGTAAGTAACAGCAGCATTACACTAAAGCACAACTAAAAAAATTAATAGGATTCACGTAAATAACAGTTACAACAATTTAAAACAAATAACAGCTAAGACATTTTTGTTTTGAAATTGTCAGAATTTCATTACTTTTTTCTATTTTGTTTTTGCTTAAAAGAGAATACAAGTTTGCTATTATCTATCATTTTATTGTTTCCTATGAAAAATAAAAAATTAAATCATGGATGTGGATCTAAAGTATTACTAAGAATTTCCATTCCACATTGATAATTTAATCACTGATTCTTAGTCTTATTGTCATTATTTCTTCATAATTACTAATAATGCTACTAATTTGGATTTATTTTATTTCAGCATAATTATTTTAATATTTAATGAATTTAGAAGCATAATTAAAAAAATAGTTAATTTTTTTTTTGCATTCAGTTTTCAACAGCATAAAATCATTTATGCTATATGAAATACCCCATGCAATAGCAATGTTCACAGAGCCTTGTAAATAGCAGTTAGTTTACCTACCAACAAGACAGATATAGATTTCAAATCTGGAGAAATAAAATTTGGAAATTTTTTCCAGCTACAAACATACCAAAAATTCTCCTTTAGGTAGCTGTCACATAGACAAACCAGATCTAATTTTGATATTGATTAGTAAATGGGTAACTAGCTATAGATTAAAACAAAGATGGAAAATCATAAAAAGCATTATCACCCAATAGTTGGCAAAACCTTTATATTGGAAATGAATAATTTAAAAACTCTCTTATGGACCATTCGTTCACATAATGATAAAAGAATGTAAATTGTCTATATTTTTTAAACTTTTCAATTAGACAAAAACAATTTATAAAATTGTTAAATAAACTTTTTAAATAATAATAAAGTGTTACAAGTAATATATTGAAGCTTGATTACAAGAAATAACAAAACCAAATATTTATATTGATTTACTAATAAAGACAAATATATATGAGTTTTTATAATTTCTAATTTTTTCTTAAAGAATTATGACACCTCTCATATTTTTTTTATAAATAATAGTATCACTTTGCAATAATAGCGAGTTAGGATTGCAGTCCCACTGTTAAACTATTATCATTTATTAAATAAATTAGAATATATTTTAGAGTAACTAATTTTTTCTGCTCAGTTATAATCTATGATGGACTATTATTTCAAAATTATTTTCCAAAAAAAAAATAAACATTACAAATTTTTTTTTAAAAAATAATTTGAGTTATCGCTGCTAGTAATTAATCCATAAAGATGATTGGGTGAACATTCATATAAATTGCACACATAGTTAATAATATTCATTTACACATTTAAACTATAATTTATCAAATACGTTTTTAAAAATATTTGAAAACAAATTCTTGCATTATTTAATTTATTTTACTTGCTTTTATTAGCAAAAAAACAACAACACAGTAGCCCTAATAAATCAGACAATATCCACATCTAAGCATAATAAAGTATTAAAATATTAATTTTAAAAATTATTTTATCAAAAATTAATCTATAAATAGAAAATCAGTAATTTTAAATATGTTTACATTCTATTTTTTTTATTATTACATGATAAAGTATGACATTATTGTTAAAATTGTATCTTAAACCAAAAAAGTACAAGGGGGGAGGAATACATAATTTAAAAGCAGCATCATTACAGCTAATTAATTGCTATAAGTGAGGAGTTGTTATTGCAAGGTATTACTATAATTTTATTTTTATCTGATTTAACAAGTAATTTTTTTCAAAATACTACAAAAATTTCATTACTCTAAATTGTTTTTAATTAAAAGATTTCCATTATCCACACTGTACTAACTTTTTATTTATAAACATATAAAAATTATTGATGTAGCTCTAATGTATTTACTCTTATTTTTATATAATAATATGATGTCTAGACACTAGTTAAATAAAAAAGGATATTCACTTTAGTTGTTTTAAGTATGAGGAAAGTATTTCTACTCAAGACTGAGTTGACAACAATATAATCTTGTCTTACTATCATTATTTATTTACACCTATTAATACTTCAAAAAATTTAAGTACATTTTATACAAGGAAAATCATTTTGAAAATATCTAATGTTAAGTATAGAAAAAAAAAAATTTTTTTTTCTTCTGCAATATTATATATCTTCAGTGTAAAAGTTTGGTATTTATGCTGCAAATTATTTTTGAAAATCTAATTCTATTCATCTTAAATCAAACCATTATTATCTTAAAACAAAGAAAAAATTAACAACCAATATTTAATAGTACTTTATTCATATTTGAAAAACTACATACACAGAAAATAATTTTCAAAATTCAGTAAAAAAAAAGTTTATTATCTAAATATTATTTTTGAAATTCATATTAATTTTTTAATGACTTTTTTTTTCAAAAATATAGGAAGGGAAAGGAACAGACAAACACCCCCCACCCCTTCTATTATTGGATAGTCATTAATTTTTCAGATTACTTGAATTTTCCCCCATTTCTATCTAATTTATTTTTACCTAAAAAACACAAGCATATTACTACTATCCACCATCTAATTGATTTTTTTTTTTGTAAAAAATAAAAATATAATTATTGGAATGATCATTAAAGCATTTACATTTAATTTTTTTGATGAGAATGTGAAGATTATATGCCCCCTCCCCCCCGAGATGATTACTTCAATTATTTTGAGCAATGAGACAAAGTAATAACTGCATATTTCTGTTCAAAGCTTCAGCCTTATTGTCATAATTTATTCAGAATTCATAATATTCTAATTAATATAATATTTTATTCAGCAACATTATTTAAGATTATATTTAAGTCAAATAATTTTTTTATTTTTGGGAAATATATATATTCTAGCACGTGTGCGATGCAACTGTTTAATAAATTTATAAGCCAGAAAAAAATGAATTTTAACTTTTTTTCTTCTCTACATTCTATCATCAGTGTGAAAGCTTGGTATAGTCAAAATCTAATCCTGATTATCTTAAATCATAAACTTATTCACAAAACCATGACCTGGATATGTTTTAATCAGTAAACACATTTTCTTTAATTAGAATAAAAATTAAGCAGGAAAAAAAATTACATCAGCTTATTCTTTAGAAAAAAAAATTATTATATTACTGTTTAGCTGTTAGTTTTTCAAACTCTTTGAACATTTTCATACTTTTTACCAAATTTATTTAATTTAAAAAAGCAAGTTTATTATCGTTCACCATTTTCATTATTATATCAAAAAAAAAAAAAAAAGTATATATATTAATTTTCCCCTAAAATATTTGTATTTATCATTTTTTTTTTTTTTTACAAGAAAATGTGAAGATCAGATATCCCAAAAAGAGATAATCGCTTCAGCAGTTTTGAGCATTGAGGAAAAGTAATAACCAAGCATTTCTGCTTAAAAATTAAAACTTAACCACTCTAATCCTCGGCCTTACTGTCATCATTTCTTCACAATTCTTAATATCGTTATCAATATAGTAATATTTTATTCAGCAAAATTATTTTAACTATATTTAATAAATTTATATGTACAGAAATAAACTGAATTTAATTCTCCCCCTCTACATTATATTATCAGTGAAACAGCTTTGTATTTAAGCTATAAATTTATCCTTAAATATTAAAACTAATAAAAATCTAATTCTGTTTATGCTATATCAATCAACTATTGTCTTAAAACAAAAAAGTAAAACTTATACATAATAGATGTTTAATAATTAATTCAACTTCCATCTTTTTACAAAATCATACCCTGGATTTAATTTTTAAAGTATAATTTTTTTTTTTAAATCAATATAAAATCAGAAGAAAATTAGATTGTTTTTATGTAAATACTACTTTGAAATTCAAATCATTTTTTTTAATACAGCTTATTTATCAAAAAAAAAAAAATGGACAAAAAAGGGAAGAATAAATCAACAAAATATAGGCAAAAAAACTATTATGTTTAACCGTTATTTTTTCAAACTCCTTTAAAATTGTCATATTTTTTGCTGAATTTATTTCACTTAAAAAAAGCAAGTTTATTATTATCAACCATTTTCTTTTCTATTTTTAAAAAAATAATGAATATACTGATATTCCCTAAATATATTTTCATTTATATTTTTACAAGAGCATGTGAAGATCAGACATCCCAAACAAAGAGATGATCGCTTCAGCGGTTTTGAGCATTGAGGAAAAGTAATAATCAAGAATTTGTACTCAAAATTAATAACTTAACCACTCTAATCCTCGGCCTTATGTCATCATTTCTTCACAATTCTTAATATTGTAATCAATATTATTTTAAAGTGAATTTAACCCCTTTCCTCTCTACATTCCATTGTCAGTGTAAAGTTATAAAATTATCCTTACATACTAAAACCAGTCAAAATCTAACCTGATTATCTTAAATCAATTGTCTTAAAACAAAGAAATAAAATTTATTCACAACAGATATTTAATAATTAATTCTTCATCCACATTTTACAAAATCATACCCTGAATAAAATTTTCTAGCTATAAAATTTTTTTACTTAATCAACATAACCAACCACCTATCTTATTATTATTTTTGAAAATGAAAAGAGAGAGAAGAAGTGGAGTTTGATAATACATCAAATGCTAATATTATAATCAATCAGAAAATTTTTAAATCAAAAAAATTATTTTAAATAAATTATTCCTATATTAAACCACAGTAAAAAATCTAATTCTGGTCAAATAAATTATTTTCTTATAAAAAAGAAATATAATTAATAAATAACAAATAGATAATCATCTGAAATCCAGGCATGGCCGCTTGATAGCGTTAATGCTATACAAAATCAATCAAATGTAATGTTACCGGGCAGCAACTTTTTTTTATATAACATGATTTTTTTTTTTTTGATAAAACAAATTTTTATTTCATTTATAACATGATTTCGTTTTTATTAAACAAATTTTTATATTCATTTTCAATGTTGTTTTAACCTGTCATTTTTCTTTATTCAACAAATTTTGGTAATTTAACTTTGTGTTTATTTTTCTGATTTTAAAACTTTTGACTGTTTCACGCCGAAAAAATATAATACAATTATTTAGGTCTTGTATCGACTTTGTCCTACCTTTTTTTTTTTTTTTGGTTGACTAAATTGTTTTTCTTCTTATTAAATCAAAAGCAACTTTTGTGTTTTTGGGATGTAAAAAATTGTTTTGAAACCCCCATCCTCAGATAAATAATTGTAACAAAAAATCAATATATTTTTTTTTTTCATCAACTTTTTCTCACTTTTTCCTTTTATTTATATTTCGTTTGAATTACCTTTTTTTTTTTTTGGCTTCTACAATAAACTGCTTTTTTGGGGGGTTTCATACTTTATTATTAACAAAAAGTAAACAAAAATAATAATTTATTTTAACGCCATTTCTAATAAAATAAAAAAAAAATATACAAACTTTGGACTTTTTGAAATTATTTTTATTTATTATTTTATTGCTGTAATAAAAAGTCTGGTATTTGGGAGGACATTATGTGCCTGAAAAAAGGAGATAGCCTCACTTTCTGCACTCAGCAATTCTGAAAAGTTTAAAATGCTTAGAAGATTTTGCAATTTCAAAGCCTTCATTCCAAAAATAAGTGTAACTTTCGTATATTTATTTATACAATTTTAGATTTTTTTATTATTTGATTATTTAATAAATTGTTTTTCTCTTCACCAATAAAAATTGTAATTATACATATGCAATTTTTTCGCATGCGTTAATGAAGCTGTAATTATACTATGTTTAATATGCCTGCTTAGCGCTTTCGAGATTTAGTATTCTAATCCCATAGCACGTAAAGCTATGAGTATGAGATTAGAATACTAAATCTCGAAAGCGCTAAGCAGGCATATTAAACATTATAGTATAATTACAGCTTCACTAGCGCATGCAAAAAAATCGCATATGTATATTTGATTATTATTACTTTAAATTTTTTTATTATTTGATAAATGTATAACTTATTAATGTGTTTGACTGGTACCAGCGTGTCTGTGTAAGTATATAAATTATATTTGCATTCAAATATAACAATAGTGGTTTTGATTGCATCTATAAAATTAGGCAATTATGTATAATGTAAATTTAGGGTTCAGATCCAAGTTTGAGGCAACTTTATTTTATAAACATAATGATTCTCAAAAAGTTTAATAATGTATTAGCATGTTTGTATTTGTGTTTGTACTAGCATGTGTGTTTGTCTGACAAGTAAGCTTTTAACTGCATCTATAAAATTAGGCTAATATAGAGCAGTGTAATCTAAATTTTAAGGTTGATTATCAGATGCACAGTAAGGTTGCAGTTGATGAGGCAATCACAGGTGTGTGGTGATAACCACAATAGTTATGTATACTACATAGAATTGTATGCAGACAAAGACTCAAATCCAGATTCTTGCCTACATCTTGGTACTCATGCTATGGACAAAGTACTTTTGACACATCTTGCATCACATTATTTTCAAGTCTATAGCTAGCAAATGAGCTAGATGCAAATAAATTATATCTCTGTTGGACAATAAATATAACAAGATAGCATCACTGGTGTGCACAAAAAATATAAAATGAAAAGAAGATTCATTTTATCATTGGTACAAACAGTGGCCTTCAATTTCTAGAATGCATATCCATCTTCTGGAAATGATTTATTTTGTATTTTTTATTAGGATGAATCTTTTTCTTATACATGCATTGAGATTTTTTAACTTTTGGAGTACAAGAAAAAAATGAAGAATTCTTATGCTACTACTTTTATAAAATATGAAGCTATGGATTATCTCAGATAAAAAATATTGTATATAGTTTGAATGATAATTTTGTGAGAAATACAAAGAAATTATCAATAAAGATGTAATTTTAAACTTAGTTAATGATAAATTAGAAATTATGAACAAACAATAAAGTAGTAATTTTTTAGGATATTGAAATTTCTTTTTTTTCCCTGTCACTTTTTTAATGATAATCACTACTTTCCTCAGTCTTATTTTTCCTTAGTTTTTCTATTTTCTGTCAATATATAGCATTTTGCTCATTGGTTTCAAATCAGTTTTCAGTTCTAGTACATTAGCTACTGGGACACGCTTGATGGCGCTGCTGTCATCCAAACAAACATCAATACACAGTTTTGTTGGCCGCGCTTTAACTACAACTTTCTGTGTAGTTATGTGACGTGGCAATCTATTGCACACCACCTCAACTTTCTGTATGGTTGTGACATTTAGATCGTTATCCAACTTACGGTGTAATTGATTTTGCATTTTTAATAATTGTAACAGTTGGATAGTGTGC
This sequence comes from Epiperipatus broadwayi, assembly GCA_028023455.1. Taxonomy (NCBI): domain Eukaryota; kingdom Metazoa; phylum Onychophora; class Udeonychophora; order Euonychophora; family Peripatidae; genus Epiperipatus; species Epiperipatus broadwayi. The sequence continues at coordinate 5,466,238 of JAQFVV010006197.1, forward strand.
TATCTGTGGGTGACTGTTTTTAATATGTATAAAACTCTGCTAAATACCCAATGTTTACTAATTAAGGACATCATTTTGAAAGTACAAGTAGAAAATGTTAATTATAAAATCATTACCCGTTTTGTTAAGATAATATTTCATTTTTTGTAAATAATGGTAAAATATCTTCCTCCAACTGAGAAGCCACTGTTGTTTCACATAAATAGTAGCGTCTTCGCGAGAACAGTTACGACATTAAAAAGGGCTGATGTTCCAAGTAGTTTTTTTAAAGTTTGGCAATTGTCATCAACAGAATCAGATGCTGTGGCTTTTTTGCAGCAGTACTATGTATTGCCATCTGTCAGTAAATGTGTGTGCGGAAAGTGGATGAGAGTTCATGAAGGTAGAATTATTCAGTGGCTTCGTTAAGGTAAAAAACACATAAACCTGAAAACATTATAATAAATGATAAAAAAGTCTTAATTACCCCCCCCCCCAAAAAAAAAAAACGGTATGAGAAAATAAAAAATTCTATCCCCCGATATTTTGTTGTTGATTTTTAAATAAATGAGAGAAATAAATCTGATAAAAACATTATGAGAAAAAAAAAAATCTATCCCCCGATATTTTGTTGTTGATTTGTAAATAAATGAGAGAAAAAATCTCATAATTAACCAAAAAAAAAAAAACGCATAATAAAAAGATTATAATTGATAAGAAAAAGAAAGAAATCTATCCATCGATATTTTGTTTATTTGTTTCACATTTTTATCTAGCCCCAGAAATAGTGTATTGATCTTTGTTAAGGTGATAGCAGCGCCATCAAGTCTGTCCCGGTAGCTAATATACCAGGGGTCCCCAACCTTTTTTGCACTTAAGAGCACATTCTATAATGCCGGCCAGGTGGCGGGCACCATTTATTTTTTCAACCAGATGGCGAGCACAATTTATTTTTTCAATGTAAATTTATAGTTGGATATTGTTAATAATACATATAATGTATAAAAAAATATTTATTTCAAAAATAAAATTTTAACATATAATTAACGTTTATATTTTTATGCTGTAAAAGTATAATATGCCCTACAATTTGATTACAATATAATACAATAATTTATAAGAAATTTTAAAAATTAAATTTATTTGTATCAGATAAATAATTTTTTATCATGTTCGGATAGCGGTGGGCACATGTAAAATGGTCTGCGGGCATAGGGTTGGGGACCCCTGTAATATACTATTACCCAGTTTTCATTTTGAACAAAATAGAATACATTTTAAATAATGTGCTTTAGGGTAAGTAAAAAACTACATGATGTGTGTTTAAAAAAAAGTATAAATAAGTTTTAAAAAGAAATTATTAAACTCAGGTGCTTATTATACATGTATATAATTTTAATGCGCAAATACGCGCACAACAACCGAGCTTCATCAGGATTAAATAACAATATATTATAAACTCAAAATAATTATAATATCTAAAGAATAATGCCTCAGCGCTTTCAAGAGAACTTAGCTCTCATAATCATGGGCAACAAAGAATAAGCATAGCGTGTTGGTATATGCTAAAATATGCTGATATATGTAAATTAGTTGAAAATAAATGCGTCAGCTCTAAATGATCCATTTCTTAGAGATTTTGTAACACGCATCAATCTCTAAGAAATGGATCATTTAGAGCTGACGCATTTATTTTCAACTAATTTACATATATCAGCATATTTTAGCATATACCAACACGCTATGCTTATTCTTTGTTGCCCATGATTATGAGAGCTAAGTTCTCTTGAAAGCGCTCGGGCATTATTCTTTAGATATTATAATTATTTTGAGTTTATAATATATTGTTATTTAATCCTGATGAAGCTCGGTTGTTGTGCGCGTATTTGCGCATTAAAATTATATAAATAAGTTTGTAAAATAATCAAACTAAATACACACAAACATAAAAAGTAGAAATGTCCAAAACAAACATTTATATGTATTATACTGCTTTAACATGCATTTTTTTCAAAAAGATAACATTGAAAACCAATATTAAATTATTTTATTCCTTATCCTTAGCTTTTATAATCAAAAACAAAAATAATTAAAATTATTTCTGAACAATCTCAGAAAGCTTTTAGATCAGTTTACATTTAAATAAATTAAACCTTTTTTTTTTTTTTGAGAAGGATGAATCAAATAAAAATAAATACAAAAACATGACAATAGAGAAAATGCATAAATAAAACCAAAAAAAATAAAAAGAGTAATCATTTTAATAATTAAATAAAATTATTTACCTTCATGTGAGAAATCTGATCTTGTTCCCATCGATAATGTTTCATTTGATTTTCATTAAGCTCAGCACGAGTTTGCACAAACTGATCATAATTCCCCTAAAAAATAAATTTAGGATGACAATTATGAACATTGCAAATCTTGAAGTAACTGTCAAAATTCAACAAATCTATGTTAAATCTATGTTATGGGTAAATTATTCAAACCAGAGCAATGATTATTTGTAAATAAATATTTTGATAAATATATTAAGATTTCTAGTTTAAATAAATTCTAAACAGCTTTTTAACACAATCTCTGCATGTTAGTTAATCACTTTAATAAAATTATACGTAATGCTTATGAAATAACTATTAATAATAAATGGTAATGTCAAAGTACTCAATGAATATAAATTGCAAATTAATTCCCCTAAAAAATAAATTTAGGATGACAATTATGAACATTGCAAATCTTGAAGTAACTGTCAAAATTCAACAAATCTATGTTATGGGTAAATTATTCAAACCAGAGCAATCTAGTTTAAATAAATTCTAAATAGCTTTTTTAACACAACCTCTGCATGTTTGTAATCTATAAAAATATCTGTAATCACTTTAATAAAATTATATGTAATGCTTATGAAACAAATATTAATAATAAATGGTAATGTCAAAGGACTCAATGAATATAAAAATTGTGAATTACATCATTAATTAATTGCAATATCTCAAATAAATAAATTAAGAGGGAGATTACTGAATATTGAAACCAAAGGAATAAAATTATTTAAATAGTTAAAAAAAATTTTTATCAACAAGCAACAATGACCAATGCTTTATTGTATTATGAACAATGTATTTTATTATTATATATAAATTGACAGAAAAGTTTCTGTTGCATTTATTTCAACTTTTATTTTGTTTTAATCCTGGTTTCTCTTGTTGTTGTCTTTGTTTTAAGGTTCTTGTTTGTTGTTGTAGCTATTGTTCTATGATTTTCACAGATACATTTAAAAATATTTTAATTTTGTTTTTAATACTTCACAATTTCCTTTTTTGTCACCACAAATACAGAAAACAGAAAACAACAACACTTTTGAGGTAGTATTCCACTGGCTATAGTAATGCAAAATATCACTAATTTTTTTTTCTTTTAGATGTTTCAGGATTAAAAAAAAATTAGTGATAAACTAAAAGTTTGACTACAAGAGATTTTTCCATTAATGCAAAACTAAATCATTTAAATGAAGTAATCTTGACATATATTACCTCCAAACTGCTCAATTTGCTTATTATATAATACAATAAAATTTAAAAATAAAAATAAAAACATAAATTCTTGACCCATGAAAGTAACAAAATTAATCTTAATTGAGGTCAAGTTAATGTTATTTTTCTTCCAAAACCATGAATTCATATATTGCCAATATTATAGTTTAAGAAAACAAATATTTGAAAACAAGTTAATTCAAAGCAAAAAAAAAAAAAAAAATCATAAAAAAAATGATTTTAAACAAAGTGACAATAGATCTTTATTTGAAAATGAAGTCAGGCATGAAAATAGGAAAAAATCCTTCTGACCAATAGTGTTAAAAAAATAAATCTCTTAAAAATATATCAGAAAATAAACAAAATAGTTACAAAGAAATTTTGAGAACAAAACTAAAATGAGATCATTTTATTTCAGATATGAACCAATCCTTATCTAAACCAAAAAACTAAATAAATTAATTATTAGAAAAATAATGTACATTTAGTAATATTCTTCTTCATTCTATCCCAAAGCCAACTATAGAAGCTTGAGTAGTCAAAGGATAGTAAATAGTTTCCATGCTAGAATTTGGCTTGTGGCATTTTACAATATACAAATTACGCCAGAAATTAGACTACAGATTATCATTTGATGTCTACTGATTATTCAATTTCATAATAAATGACTTTGAAGTAAAGAGAATTGTTTCTAAAAGCATATGTTAAGTGTAATCAGAGAAAGTCAGAGACATTTTGTTGATATATAATAAATACAGTGAATTTTTAATCCATTGTTTTTCAAAAAACCCCAAAAATAAATGATATATAAAAATGATTGAATGGATATCTCTTAAAAATTATGGATAAGAAACAATTTTAACTATTCTGTAGACTAAAATATGGTTTCATTTTACTACGTTCTGCACTTCACAAAGCTTACACTATATATTGTTTATTTTTGATTGTTGTAAATCCAATTTTTCTGTCATGGAATAATAATTTAATTTATAACATATAGTACTGTGGGGCGCTCTATGTATTAAAGTAATGACTGTGGAAAAAATTAATTATTCAGTGAAATACTGTAAATATAATTAATTCTAAATATTCCACACATTTGCAAAATGTGTATCTATATAAAAAGTACAGTACAGTTCATAGTTTTAATATCACAGTTATTGTAAAAAAAATCTAAATAATAATAGTTTATTTGAAAAAAAAAAAAAATTACTTTTTTTAGACATTTTATTATAAATAAAAATTTAAGTGTTTTTTAATTTTATAAATAAAATTTTAAAAAAAAATGCAAGGACACTGCTTTTCTTTTAAAAAAGATGCAAATTGTGGATAAAACAACAACAAAAATGGGAAAAAATTGAAAATGAAGTTAGTAGTTTCTAATTTAATAATAAAAAAAAAAAGTTATTTCTAAATTATAAGATTTACGATTGGTTGTTTTTTTTTAAAAAAAAAAAAAAAGTTGTTTCAAAATTAAAAAACTATTCATGAGGAAAAATATTACAATAATGAGATGTTAAAAAAATGAGTTTGAATATAATGGAGCTATAAAAAATTATATATACTTCTATAGTAATGATTCTGGATCAATGTAAGCAAAAGACGAATGTGGAAAAATAATGTAAGTATGCAATGAATTGAAAATTCACAGTAGATTATTTGAATTGCCTAAAAATCTAGACTTAATTCATTCTGGAAAAATATCATTAGAATTTAAAAAAATCACTGAATTTTATATATATAGTTCTTAAATTATTATATCTTTTATTGATTATAATTTTTTAATTTTTGTTAATCTTTTAAATTTTTATCTAGGAAATTAATTACAAAACAATTTTTTTTTAAAAAAAAAAAAAGTCCAGTTTTACTTTCTAAATAAAAAAAAAAATATCCGAAAGATTCATGGGAAACATTGTACTACTTACATGTTTTATTTTGTAATTAAATCACTCATTAATTTAAAAAGGCTTCTGAAAATTAATGTGATCATCAATCAATAATTTACATATATTGTCCAAAAAATTAAAATTTTATTTTTATATAAAAATTATAAGGTTAATTAACAATAAAGTGCTACTAAGCTTTGACTTCACATATAAAATACTAAGATATATAATATTAAGTCATCAAAGATATAGACTATTAAGACTTGATACTTTTGATATGATAAAGGATGGATTAAAAATATGATAAGACAAAAGTTTATAATAAAAAATTGTAAAAATATTCAGTCAAAGCTTGAGAATAAGAACATGTGTCCAAATATTCTGGTTATTCATATTTCCTTTTATGTTTTCCTACACAAAGTAAAAAAAAAAACCCCTTCAATTAAGCAAAAGAAAAGAATTAAAAAATAAAAACAAACTTTATTTGCAAAATTTTTAAATAAATTTTTTCAGTAATCATATTAGAAAGCTGGCTTCAGTATTAATGTAAGTGAAATGGGGTAAAAAAAACATTTTAAATTCTAATATTTTATTATAATTATAGTATATCAAACGTATTGTAAATCTATATCAAATAGTAACAAAATTATATAGAAATAAATAAAACATGTTATTTAACTTTTACTAAATTAACCTTCATTTTTAACTAATCTCCCAGAAATTGATCTGCTCATTTCATTTAAACCAGAAGTTTTTTTTATCATTCAATTATATGAAAATGAGACAAACTATGCATGTTTGATGTAACATTTTATTTGTTTTTTAATACATTTTCAAAAGGACTAAGTATATTTTTTTAGCATGTAAAAATTTTTTTTTCCTTCTAAATTATATAATTTTAAAGACTTTTTCTTCAATTTTACAATTGATAATGGAGAAACTGCATAAACATTCATAAACAAATGATAAACTAATTTTCCAATAATATGATTATTTATAAAGGCTCTGACAAATTATAATTTCAAAATTATTTTTACTTAATATTGTTAAAATATTATAAAATGCCTATCTGTCTAAATGCACATATAGACTGCATACAAACACAAATAAACAGCATTTCTAAATATTTAATTCTCTTTTCTTTAATTAATGTAATACTTATAAACTCGTAATCATGTATTACGAAAAAGTAAAAGTTTAAATTCAAGACTTTCATAATGCACAAAGCATGCTTTCAGCAGACCATTGCCAGAAACATAGTGCTGGTATTATAGACTTAATTTTCTACTGCTAAAGTAATATAGCAATATGATTCTGGCAGAATGCTTAGCGCATTATAAAAGTCTTGAATTTCAACTTTTACCTTTTTGTAATACTTGATTACGAGTTTATAAGAAATAAACAGCATGTAATTAATATTATGTATTTGTAATTTCAAACAACTGCATGGTTTGATATTAATTTCCTTTGTTAAGAAAGAAATGATATTCCTTATATATGTAACCCTCCTATATCATTGTATCCTACAACAGTTGCATTCTAATATAATCAGAAATTTGAGAAATCTTCATATAACTGTATTTCTACTATTTAACCTATGCATTGTACTGGTAAACCCTATATATTCTTCCAGATTAAATTTATGTCATCTCCTGAATATTGTTTCTATGACATTTTATTCCATAATCTTTAATTACATCCATTTCCATAGAAATTTTTTATTGTAAGTCAAATCCATTAATTCATTCACTTTATAAAAGTTGTTTTCCAAAAAGAAAATATTCCATGCTGTTAAAATGCTTTTTACAAAACTTTATAAAATATATTTTTTGTTCAATATGTTTTAAAATAATAAAGCATAAATCTACAAATTAGAATACAAAATATATTCAAATTTTATTTAAATAAAGTTGATACTGCTTCCTAATCTATTTTACATACTATAATCAATATTTAAATACCTATTTTAAATAAATTCAATATTTTAAAAAGTATACATTAATACTGTTTAATCGTATCAACATATGAATACACACATCTTAACAAAAATTTAATGCCCTACTTGTTGATGTGTAAAGTTTATTTTGAAACTGTATGTAGTAAATAAAAATTTTAATAAATAAATTTATCACTACTGTACATGCTTTATTTTACTATTGCTATCACACAACTATTTATATACTGTACTTCTATTAATATATCACTAACATTATATATGACATTAGTCTTTCTTACTCTATCATCCTTAAACTAAAAATAACCTTAAAATAATTTATATTTTTATAACTAAAAATAACCTTTATTAAATTTAAAAGATTTTGTCAAGAGATAAATAAATCTTTAGAACTGAAACTAAGCTAATGAATATTTCCTCTTTTTTTTTTTTATGTAGATAACATTAAACAAGTTTAAACTCAAATCCCACTACTACAGTATATATTTAGAAATCTAAATTTCACACTATTCATATGTATACATACATACAAAAACAAAATACAATTAGGGAAATACTAGAATTTTATTTTATCAAGACTCTCTGCACATCATTGCACATTTTGTGTTTCAAATATTGGGTTTGTGAATTGCAAAAAATATCATTGTAAAAAATTCTAGTGTTTGTGGTTACGGAAGGAAATAGAACTAATTTTAAGCTTTTTTATGTATGTATTTAAAAACTATATTTTTAAAATTAATTTTTGGAAAATTAAATTTCAGTCCCAAACTATGCCTGATAAAAATAAAAAACCTGTTTAGAGAAAATTTATTTCTCTGGATATAAAAATATAAATTTTGGATCTTTTTAGAAAAGGAGAAAAAGCATCACACATCGCAAAAACTCTAAAAATGAAGCAACAATCTGAACCAGCAAAAAAAAAAAATGAAAAGAAAATTAGAAGTGCTGTTGTTGTAGGATCTTTGATATCTGCAAAATATGCAGCCCATCTCTGTGCACAATTGAAAAAATGGAAAAGCACTCAGCACTTGGATTGATGATAGCTGCTAAAAAAGGATTCCATTGGAAGGTGATATAATTAAACAAAAACCTCTTAAAATGTGTAAAGACCTTAAAGAAAATGGAGAATCTTCAGTCATGAAGCTGCCAGGATGTATCCAGAAAATTTTTTAGAAGAGCAAGGTTACCCATCACATCAAGTTTTAATGTTGATAAAACTGGGCTTTGGCGGGGAAAAAATGCCTAATAAACTTTTATATCGAACAAAAAAAAAAATCTGCACCCTAATTTAAAATATTTAAAGATCGTATAATGTTACTTTTGTGTAGTAATGCATCAGTAGACTATGACAAAACCCTTGCTTGTTCATAGATCTTCAAATCTCCATGCAGATCATGACAGGTTTTTTTAGAATTTTGGCCAATCAGAAAATTTAAATTAGTAGCACACAATCGGTAAGAACTACACGCATGTGTAATACATCGTTTTCTTCATCATAGAATTACCTTGCTAATGTTTTTGGGTTTTTTTTCGTAGGAAAAAAATTGTATTTTTTATGAACATTTTAGTAAAAGGAGTTTTTTTCTTCTGGACATACAAATATGTAAGTCTGAGAGCTTAGAAACTAAAACGTAATTTTTAAAAAAATGTCAAAAGTTAATACTTTCTATTAGCTGTAATTATATAATATTTTTCACATTTTTTTTTAATATAAATAATTTATAATGCCGTAAAATATTGATTTATTTCAGTGTTATTGAATAACAAGCCTGTTTGAGCTGCTATATATATATGTAACTCCATGAGTTTAAAAATCTAACCAACTGTAAATATGAAAAGCTGTAAGTTGGTAATATTTTTTGATATAAATAATTTATAATGCTGCATAATAATGATTTGTTTTATGTTTTAAAATAATTTTTTTTTATGTATCGAAATATATATATGTACCTTCAAGTGTTTTCTGCCTTCTCTATAAGCAATTTTATCTCTTTTTTTCAATCTAGTTATTTTTTACTTGTTAATAAAAATATTATAATTTTTTTTTTTCCTAAGTAATGATTATAATGAAAAATCAAATTTATTTCATTGTCATATCTGTTGCTGCAAGCAGTATCTCATGTCTGTTTAGTATATATCTGAATCATATAACTGTCATTTACACATAATTATATTTCATTTTTTGCAATGTCTAGGTATTTTTTCTACTTTTTTATACAAATATTATATTTTTTTGCAAGTTATGCTTATAATATTTATAACAATTGATCATAATTTTCCTAAAATAAAGCCAACAACATATTAAGCTATAGGAATTTCTACAAAGACAAATGAAATATAAGACAGATAATAATAAGCACCAGTATTGTCACTATTCTCATTAATATTTTATGTTGCACTAAATAGAAAAAAAAAATTAAATGTGATCTACATGCACCCTGAAAAAATTTTTTAGTTTTTCATCCTGTTACTTTTTCTCTTTTATATGTATCATATATTAATTTTTGCAATTATTTTAAAATTAATTTCATTTTTTGATAAATTAGTTTACTAAAGTTATCTTTGTATAATATCTGATATACAATATTGATTGCTAAATTTTCTTTTTTTCCATTAGAATTGAAGACATATCAGATAATAAAAATGAAGTCACCAGAAAATACATATTTGAAGATTTAATGATGAAGAATTATCTCAGCTAAGTCATGTAATATATCAAATTTTTCAGAATTTTATGAAGATTGTAAAGAAGCTACCTATAAAAATGTGACTTTAACATTTAACTTTCAAAATTTAGAAATTGTGAACTTATATATAAAAATAAACATTTTACAAGTATTACAAATCTTTTTTTCTAAATTTTAAGGTGATGATTATATCTCCATCTTCATTACATTTTTTTATATTTGTTCTTTCTAAAATATATATAATTTTATATTTAGTCTATTCAAACCTAAAGATATTATACAAATGATATATGTTGTATTTTATTCTAAATTCGATATGGTGACCAGAGATTGAAGCAGCTAAACATGTAAATAAAAATATTAAAAAGCAAATTCAACAGCTTGGGTAACTAAAGATTTATTTAGAGAATGGATAATTAAAGTATTTTGTGCCAGAAGTGGATAATTACTTAAAGAAGAATTTGAATCTTAAAGTACTGTTAACCCAATGTCCAAGTAGTGTTTCTATTACCAAACACTACATTGCCTTGTTCCGGTCATTGGATCAAGGTATTATTTATACCTTTAAAACTTACATCGGAAGATTATTACAATGGATTTTAGACATAAATGAATTGAGATCAAATGGTGTAATGGAAGCTTGAAAGTAATTTTCAATTAAGCACTGTATCGAAATCATATCCTTATTGTTGGAAGAATTAAAAACATAAACGTTAAATGCATGTTGGAAAAAGATTTGACTATCATCCGTTAAAATAGAGAATGGGCTTACATTGTTAGAAAATGAAAATTGGTAGCATACCAAAACTTGCAAAATTGATTGGAGCAATGGTTTTGAGGATATGGCTATTCAAGAAGTTCAAGATTTATTGATGGAAGAAAAAATTGGCACAGCAGATTTGCTGGAAATGGCATCAGAAGTTGTAAATCAAATTGATTCTGAGAAGATCAGCAACGATGAAGATTGTGAAATTAATAAATTAAAATTTAAAAAATTACAGGCCTAAGCTAAAAATCTAAATAAATTTTCTTGAATGCAGACATATCTGCTGAAAATTCAAAAGGAGTGCCAAAAATCCCTATTCCCATACCAGGAAATCTACAACCTTGTAAAGACCAGCAAACAAACCAAAATTACAGATTTTTTAAAGAGAGAAGAAAACGTAAATGATGAAAAGAATTCAATGAATGACAATATCATGTGAGTGAAAAAACATTTACATTTGTTGTAACGAGCAGTGATGAAGAAGAAAATTATTAAATTAAGATTATTAAAATGAAAATAGTTAAGATTCTTTTCGTTTTGTGTTATATATACATATGTTAATATTTTTAATAAAAATGAAGTTGTTTGTATGGATTCAAAAAAAAAAATTGTTCTTAATAAATTTTTGGAATCCAGTCCCCATTTTTGTACTGATTCTGGATCTCATATAAGTTTCACACAACACATTTTCTAGAAACCTATATACCCAGTTATAGAAGGGTTATCTGTTAATCATTTTGTGAACATGTGGGTATAGTATTAAAAAATGATTTGTACAAGACATTCCATTTATTAGTACTGAAATCATGAATTATCACAGGTAAGGCATATCATATATATATATTTAAACATAATTTTATAAGAAATGAAATAAAGCTAGTATTAATTTTAAAAATTATCTATCAAAATTTGTAATTTATGAACAAATGTAAAATAAGCAGTTTTAAAAAAAGTATATATTTTTTTTCTTTTATTTTGTAATAAATAAAATAATAATTTTATTGGTCTCTAGTGTTTTTATGTATTTTATCTTTGCATCATGAAAATTAAAGTTAATGCAAAAATTGCATTTTGAACCCATATAAATTCAAGATGGCAGTCTATGTAGAAAACACGTTAATATATATTTTTTAGATATCAACTGCTTGACTTTTATAATGGTAGCTGATATAATTTTAGTAGTTTTTAAGCTTATGCACCCATTATCTTTTTTATTAGTAACAATTGTATACACTTTTTTTTTGCCTATATATTAATGTAAATAGTAATCTCTATTATATTTCAATTTTCTCTCAGCAATTATAAATTTTTCCCATGAATGAGATAGTTTTAAATCTCATTAGATTTATTTATAATAAAAAAATCACATACAATACAAAAGCATACTCCACTGTTACTTCATGACATGCGAAATGTTATTTACACATATATATATATAAGTCAATTAAATATTATTAAATAGTTTATATGAGTGTAACTATATATAACTACATATATATCATACACATATTGCCTAAAAATGATATTCATATTTGCTAATTTAAAAATTTTAAATAAATAAAAAAAAACTTACTCCAAAGAATTTTAACTTTTTCTTGTGCAGATGAATAATATTAGTACAAACACCATTAAGAAAATCTTGAGAATGAGAAATAATGACTAAAATTCGTTTATATCTAAAATAAATGAATATTATTACATTACTACATCATAATGACTTATTTTTTTCTATTAAAAGTTAATAATCTAGCATTTTAAATCAGAGTGTGAATGTTGTGGGGAAAGGCAGATTATTAGTTTGGTAAATGGCAAGTGAAAGATAATTGAATCTTTCAATATATTATTATATATATAAAAAGTGAAAGTTTTTGTTAAGTAAAAACATAAACATTCGTATTTCTCATCTCTCCATATATTTTTTGATTTTCAGCATCCCTGCAACATTCACTTGCATGATTTTCATTATCCAAATAATGATGGGTATAACTCAGCAAAAACATGAATATAATAATATTAACAAACAATTATATGTATTGATAAATCTGAAATGTGTGTAAATATAAAAATCAAGATTAAATAAAAGTCCAGATTTTAATTAAACAAGAATATATTATATATCAAAAAGAACTACACAATATATATTTATGGCTTGAATTTTCATTAGAGTATAAATCTATATTTAGCCAATAAAAACCATGCAATTTATTAAAATATAAAAATTGTTTCCAATAAATATATATAAAGAAATATGATTTTTACTATTGAAGCAATTCAATACAAAGGATACATTCTCTTGACATTTATATGAGTAGATTCATGGACAATGGAATAGAAATGAGAAAGTTTTTAGAAATAAATTTATTAACTCCAGATTTTTTTGTCAAAATACTTGAGGACTTAGATATCTTAAATTTTTTTTTTCTTTATCATAAAGGAAAAAATAATGTTCAAATTCCAATGAAGCAGAGTATGACAATCACAATTAATTATCAAGACAGATATTTATTATCACATTCTTCAGATGAAAATAAATCCAGTAATTTTAGCCTAGAAATAACTGATTGGTTATTTAAAAATATAATTGGAATAATAAAAATAGAGGCAGGAATTCATTGAAAAAAATGGAATATGAGCAAATTAAAGTTTTGATAATTTGAAAAACAAGAGAAGCAGATAAATCTAAAATAGAATTATTTTGCTATTGTAAAAAAATACAAATGTGTTTATTATATAAATATGTAAGCAAGAGGAACTCAAACAAAATAGTTGATATCAAGCTTTAATGTGCCTTTATTTCCACATTATTTTTATTATTTGCTTTTTCCAAAAAAATTTTTGTACTTATTTGTTTTCATGTGATTGAATACTATTATGCTTTTAAAGCTAGCAATTTACTCTATTTACAGTACTCCAGCCATTTATTGTAAGTTTGAGTAAATAATGAATACTTGATGGAAGTCATAATCTAAATGTCATGACTAATCTAATAAATGATTCTGAAGTAAAATAAATAAAGCAAGCTAATGCTCTTAAAGTATATGATGAATAAAACAGAAAAAAGTCATATGATGTTATGTTGTTAGTCTTTTTTCAGACTTGATTTGCTATTCAAATAACAGATTCAAGACTACTCATTTTATATGGTAAATAAATGTAATTTGATTTGAGTTTAATGAAATCAAAAATAAATCAAATACAAAAAAAAAATTAAAATACATTAACAAAATATTTTGAAAAAACATAAAAACAATAAAATAAAAGCATTACACTTTAAGTTCTTCTTCCAGCCATACACATGCATCTAAATCCAAGTGGTTAGTTGGTTCATCAAGTAATAATAAACAAGGTCTTATATACAAAGCCCGAGCCAAAGCAATACGCATTCTCCAGCCACCTATTGAATATACATATATATATATAGCATTACATAATAAAAGTCTAAATGAAATGCAATAATTTAATATAATTTTATTTTCCATAATTTTAAAATTCTAAAGATTTGTAATTTTGTTTTATATTATAATATTACACATTTTCTTTGATTGGAAAACAAGTTTCATATATCTTTTGCAGATCCCTCCTCATTCTATTTTAATTTTCAATTAATTAAAATAATCTATCTCTTTAAATCAAACAATAATTTTACTTTCTTTTATATTCTTCACTTCGAGTACAGAATATTTGTCTTTCACATTTAAACAATTCTAGAAAAATAATGTATTAAATCATATTCATCAGCATAAGGCTAACATGCTAAAAATATTTAATTAGTACTAATGCACTATATTACCAATAATATAAATTGCATGAATGTTAATACTTTATTGAACTGTATGGATCAAATTCCATTGAAAGAGGAAAAATGGAAATCAAAATAGTTGTTAAAAAAGAGGTCAGGATCAAGCAGATTCCTCATAATGAGGCACCTAATTTAGTGAACCAATTCCTGAATATCAATGTGCTAAAAATATTTAATTAGTACTAATGCACTATATTACCAATACTATAAATTGCATGAATTTTAATATTTTACTGAACTGCATAAATATTTATTTAAAATAGTAAAATAGGAATCAAATAATTAATTTAAATTTTATGTAAAAAAAATAATACTAATAGTAACTTATGAAGTACAAGTCATTGTTTTCCCTTGACATTATTTTAAGAAGACAAATAAATAGTTTTGCCTTTTTTTTTTTTTCAAACAATTTTGCTCTTTATAATTTTATCTACAAATTTAAATGTAAACAAATTTTTTTTTTTAATATTATGAATGAGATCCTCTTTTTATTAATTTCCCAACCATTGGTAATAAAGACATAGCAATATTTTTCAGGATTTTCATTTCATAAATTAAAAAAAAAGCTTTCACTTTTTTATTACTAAATGATGGATAAGCAATTACACAATTAGTTTAAAACTAAATTTTTTTATCTCATGGTCAATGTTAAAAACTTATTTTAGTAAATAATCCCTTCAGTAATTGGGGAAAAATTTATTTCATCAGAGTAAATTTATTGAATTATCATTTATATTAAGATTTTAACTTAATTTTTTATAACTGCTTATTTTAATCACAACTTTTAATGGCAGCTTTAGATACAGTATTATATTTTCAAATGATAAGTGATATCTAAATTTCATTCAAAATTCTAATTTCACACTTAAACTGTAAATGTTGTACTGTAACTATATACATACTGCAACTACATAAAATAGACTATGATAATAGTAAATGGGAATCTCAATTTAAATTTGTGATTGTTTAAATTTATAAAATATAGATTTTCTATTATTGTACTTCAGCATTTGGTTCTAAGCCTTTACACAAACGTTTGAATTATCATACAATACTGAAACTTGTAAATGTTTAATATATACAAGTTATATACGCATATGTAGTACCTGAAACAATTTCATTTGAAAAATTATAAGTATCAAGACACAGCAATAAAAATAACAAATAAAAAAAATAGAATTAATGCAGTTATTAAAAAAAAAAAAAAACAGTAATAAATTGAGAGAGAACATATATGCTTGAATATATGAGATGAAGAAATGCTTTGAGAGATTTGTGATGCCACTTATAGACAGAAGCTTATAAAATTTATTTAAAACAAATTTTTTATTATTGTTTTTAATAGTTTTTAAACTGTATGTTACTGATATAAAGAATAGTGCTAATACAAATTTGATAGGACTAATGTATTATTTTTACCCAATTCAAGTTCAAAATATACCTACAATGAAAAGTTTGATACTAATTCCATCTTTCTTCATATACGAACTTCAAGTGGTAAATTGAAAAAAAAATTTCTTCATGTTGAAATTTGACAAAAAAATGTTTACCAAAAAATATATTTCTCTAATTGTTAGGAAAGAATACATCTTCTTATAAATATTATTACTCAGGATAAGACTTATTCTTTGCAGTGGGGAGGAACATATAATTCTATTAATAATAAATCAAAAGATTAATTTTTTCTTCTTCCTGAAATAATATTTCCAATGTAGTCCAGAGTTCTCAAAAAACATTAATATTTGGGACTTGTGATTTTTGACCCATGTGGCCACCAGAAGCACTGGTCTGGGTCAACAACAGAAATACTTAGAGTAAGGGCCCCAAATTCTGCACTGCAAATTCCAGCCGATAGGTGGTATTGTTCACAATGCGTAATTGCTGAGATATTCTTGACTTCGTTTAAGGAGAAGCCATAATACATCACATCATTATATCACAAGAAACTTCCACCAGCCTGCCGCTTAGGTGGCGCTGGTCGCCATAAACACATCTAGCTTATGTGTCGTCTGCTTCCAGCACTATAAAGATCCTAGCCCACTACATGGCACTGTTTCTCCACGTTACACATGGAAAAACTACGCAATGATAGTTTATGTACATACTACTTAAAAGATGGATGGCGTATAATGTACAGGTGTGATTAATTAAAGAGCTACAACTACTTAAATATGCTTTCAAACTTAATATTGTCACATCCTATTTCAGTTTTATAAATGGATGTATTTTTAAATTATTTCTTTTTAAAAATCGATCTTTTTTTTTTTAATTATTTACTCTAAAAGTGTGTTTTTTTTTAAAAAAAAAAAGCTAATTTTTTCCCCTTCTTTCAAAACAGTATTATTTTACCCTTTCAAACAATATTATCCAATAATTTTTAAAGTAATACAAATTATATTTCGGTTTATGCATCTTTCAATTATTATTTTGCAAACGTGTTATTTTAAAAAGCTGTTATGAGCAAACAATAATTCGAAGATTACGACAATTGGGGGTTTTTTTTTTTTTAAAAAAAAAGCTAATTTTTTCCCCTTCTTTCAAAACTGTATTATTTTAAAAGATGATTGTTTGTAAAACTTTTTTTTTTACACTTTCAAACAATATTATCCAATAACTTTTAAAGAAATACAAATTATATTTCGGTTTATACATCTTTCAATGATTATTTCGCAAACATGTTATTTTAAAAAGCTGTTACGAGCAAACAATAATTCGAAGATTAAATTACTGGAGCTTGTAAAAGTAATGTTACTTAATATAAGAGCTTAACAATGACTTAATTTGTTTCATAATTACGCTTTTACAAGTTTTGTTAATTTTGGTATAGGATATATCTAGATGAACACGTCTAAACATTATGAAAGAATTTTGAAAAAAAGGCAATACTTTTTTAGTAGATAATGAAAGCTGAAATCTAATTAGAATTTTTGGAATAGGTCACTTTATTTTATGATAGAACCATCAAAATGAGAGTCATGTGATGCTGGATACAGTTGAGAAATGATTAATTACTTCTTCAGTAATTGGAAGTTATTGGTTTATCATGAAATAAGTACATTATCTGCAAAAGCTAATGAATACATATTTATTTTTAATAATGGTAGAAAAAGTTTAATTAAATTTCCATATTAAAGTAAAACAAGATCATCATCATCAACTATTATCAATCCACTGTAGGATGAACATCTCTCCAAGTTTCTCCACATCACCCCTGCACACTTTCTTATTTCATATATCCATCTCACATGTGGTCTCTTCCTGGGTCTTGTACAATCTCTTGGAATCCAGTTTAAGATTTCAATTGTCCATCTATTATCATCTCTTCTAGCAATATGTCCAGCCCAACTCCACTTTAATCTTTTAATTTTTTCAATGAAATCAGTTACACCTTCTTGTTCTCTTACCGATATATTGAGTTTTCTATCTCTTCTTGTTACTTCCAACATGCATCTCTCCATACTTCTTTGAGTGGTCTGAAGCCTGTATTGCTCTTCTATTAAGTGTCCAAGTCGCAGATCCATAAGTAAGAACAAGTAAAACACATTTATTAAAAATCTTCCTTTACAAACACATAGGTATATTTCCTTTTAGTATCAAGTTATTTCCACCAAAAGCACTCCAACCCAGTTTAATTCTATGATTAATTTCATCCATTATGTTTCTATCTGTATTAATAATCTGACCAAGGCGTTTGTAACTGTTAACTTCTTCTAACTCAACATAAAAAATCTTTATTTTCATATTTTGAGAAAATCCATTAAACATTACTTAGGTCATTTTAACATTTATCTTTAGTCCTAATTCATCTGATAACTACTGCAACATTTCCTGTAGATCTAAAGTATTATTACCAAAAACAACTAAATGACGTAAATAATCACCATTTACTTTCACTCCTTTAGCTTCCCATTTTAATCCACAAAATACTTCTTGCAGCACTGCTGTAAAAAGTTTTGGATATGGAGTCACCCTGTCTTACTCTCTTCTCAATGTTGACTTTCCCAGTATCATTATCTAATCTAATTGTTGCTGTTGCATTTTTATAAATATTCTTTAAAATATGACAATATCTTGGATCTATACCTGAATGATACCTCTAGAATTGTCATTATGATGTATTATAGCATTTTTCGGTAGATTTCAACAATTATTAACTTATGAGGTTGTGATCAAACAGAAGGCAAACTTAAAGAAGATAATAAATATACTTGAATTTATTTACTGGTTAGAATCTCTACAGATTTTCTAATATAATGTTTGTGAGTAGTTAGGTGGTTTAATGAATCTATAAATGAATTTCTAAATAGACAAATTTTAATATCTATCACCCAACAGAGACACTTAAATATTTACCAATTTCACATTATCAACTAATAAACTACAATTTACTTTGATTAATCATTAAGATTTGATTTAATGCAAGAAATTGTCTACACTCAGGAGATTACAAATTTATTGCCATCCTATTAATTCAAAGGAAACCCTTTGATGCCTGAGCAAGGCTAATTCTTAATGTCCACTCCATACGTTCTTGTCATTACAGCGGTTATTACTATGTGATTATTCATATAGTATATAAACATGGATGGGCTGCTCACCAACATGCATTAGCCAGCGTGATGAGGTAATTGGATTTTTACCTTTGAGTTTAAGATCAAGGAACACTATGGACTTTCTTCTCAGTTGCTCGATAAGGCAGAATGAATGCTTATGTAAATGATAAATATTTTTCCAATATATATATACAATTATGACAGACAAAAATAAATCATGGCCCTTATTCCCAGGAGACTGTAAAGTCACCAACCAAGACAGCAATTGATGGCTGAAGGCAGAGGGTGCTAAGAATCCCCTGATTGTGGGCCCAGGCTGCCATTTGATGACAATTTTTTTATTTAGGTACTTACAACTGCAGATCATTTTCAAGTGAAGGAAGATTGCAAGAGTTAGAACTAAAACTGTCTTATATTAAATGGGACATTATTGGACTTTGTGAAGTTAGAAGAAAAGGTGAAGAAACAATTGTTTTAAAAAGTGAACATGTACTGTACTATAAAGGCACAAATATTGGAAATACAAGTGGAGTAGGATTCATTATACATAAAGAGTGGAAGAACAACATTGTGGAGATTGATGGTGTATCGGACAGAGTAGCAAGATTAGTTAAACAACTTAATAGCAGATACCAAATGCAATGCCCCAACAAGTTCTCAAAGTGATGAAGTAGTAGAAGGTTTTTATATGGATGCACAAAAGGCT